>CM066730.1:100687522-101397522 GCA_033961575.1 Aselliscus stoliczkanus | reverse complement strand
GGAGGATAGTTAGCATAATGGGGCCCTTATTAATTACTAATGTGGAAAGTCCTTCACAATTTGGATAGAGTTTGTAGCCCAAATAAAGAAAATAGTGCCAAGTGCAACCTTACATCATCTGCTCCTTAAGATGGTGCCACCCACTGTCTATTACATGGAATGTCAAGGACATTTATTTCTTCATTTGGAATTTGCTAAGATGAGCCCCGCCTGTACATGAAAAGTAGACTCAGAATTAACATCTATATATGTATGCACACACATATGCGCGTGCACACACACACAAGAGTACATTTGAGCATTGCACAAAAGTATTGATGTACTCTGAAATGTAGAAGATGATTAACATAAAATTACCATTTCAAGCTTATGGTGTTAATTCATCCATATCTTTCTGGGGAAAAAAAGAAAAAAAACTTGGTACAGAATCTTTCCATTTATGATACTGCCCCAGATGATTTGTTTGAGGAAATCTACCTGGAATTCTATTTAGCTTATTCTAATCCATCATATTGTATGGAATTCTGTTAAACCCTGAGACTATTTTGAGTTTGTAGAGAGATCATTGTTAAAAACATCTTTCATTTCTTCCCTTACTTTGAGGGTTAGTGGTTGGATAAATAGAACCCAAACTAAACATGCAAACTCAGAATTTTCATTCATATGCATTCTAAATAGTCACCCTGTTTTAAATTATGTTTCTTTCTATACGATGTTTTGTGGAATATTTGTCTTTTGGAATTGCTTTTTTTTCTTCTATTTTTAAAAATAATTTTTTCTGTGATTATATGAGTTTTATAAACCAACACTGAAAATTCAGGATCATGTAAGATCAAGACTGACAAGATTAGCAAAAACTTGAAGGTTATTTTGTATGTAAATAACAGCATTGGCTCTTTAGGGGTAATTTTACCTTCTTGTTTTAAGTTTGCAACTTAAAGGATCCTTGAAACTTTTCACCTTTTCAATGTGTACTTAAACATTTGAAGTTGTTTTTCTTTGCATTTGTAAGATTTACACAAACACACTCACATGCTTATAGAATTCAACATAAAAATTAAAAAAATCATGATCAATATCCATGGAATTCTAGAAAGAAAAACTAATATCACTGGTTTTATTAATTGGATGTAAGTGCTTTACTAATATCTCACTTCTTTAGGTTTGATTTCACATGCAGCTGTATTAGAATACTTTCTATCTTCAAATCCTGTTCACATCTGCTAGGCCAGGGCATGCTACTATGATCATCAGGCCCTTCCCTACCAGGAAATAGAGAAAGAGATCAGAAGGCAAGAGAGTTTGGCCTGAAGTCAGACTTGGTTTGTGTTGAAGGGCTTCCTTTTTCATTCTGCATTCCCCTTGGCTCACCTTGACTGAGCCTGTGGTTATATAGACCTTTGTTATTTCTGACCACGGACTTCTTGATTTTTTGCTTGTATTGGTCTTCTAACAATCATTGGGATTTTAACTTCTTGTGGTGTTATCTAAGTGTCTTATCTTGCTATAATGTTGCCCATATTTTGGCCTGGAAATGAAAAATTATGGAATGTAAAATGTATTCTAGTGTATATACCATGATCAAATGTACCACAAAGTAATGTGTGTGGAAAACTGTAATGTAAGATGCAAACATAAGCTCCCATTATGATTGGTTTGTTCAGATCTCCATCACTTAGGCAGAATTTTTCTTAGAGTCATAGGTAAGCCCAGAACCTTTTTTTAAATGTTACTAATTAAACTTAAACACATAAGAGGGGAATATTCATATTTAATTGTATCGTCATTGTACGAGGTCTAACAATTAAATTCCCAAACTCATCCTAGAAAAATTGCTACATATCTCATTGCTGAATATCACTACAGACACCTTTAAAGTACTCCCCTTGGGAAGTTATATACCAATGCTAGCACCTAGTCCACGCTTCAAAGCAATTTTAGAACTCTTTTTCTGGAATGGCTATCAGAGTTGCTGTTGTATTACCCTTCATGTCCTGAATGCCATCAAAATGTCTTTGTTTTGATATTTCCTTTATCTTTTGGTAAAGAAAGAAGTCACTGGGGGCCAGACCAGGTGAGTAGGGATGGTGTTCCAATACAGTTGTTTGTTTACTGGCTAAAAACTCCCTCGCAGACAGTGCCGTGTGAGCTGGTGCATTGTTGTGATGCCAGAGCCATGAATTGTTGGCGAAAAGTTCAGGTCTTTGTTTCCACGCAGCCTTTCAACACTTCCAAATAGTGAACTTGGTTAACTGTTTGTCCAATTGGTAAAAATTCATAATGAATAATCCCTCTGATATCAAAAAAGGTTAGCAATATCGTTTCAACAAATTCGTGAACTTAATTGTCCGACCTCATATTGGTAATGCAGACCATGAAACCTAAGCATAAGTAAAGATATTTTATCTCCCAACATGTACAACATATGCTACAATATAATTTTAAACAATTTTTATTGAAATATAGCTAACATACAATATTATATTAGTTTCAGGTGTAGATCATAATTATTCAACATTTATACTATACCTAATATTGTAAAAAAAAAAAAAAAGTGAATTTTTCATTTTCATTCCATTCTTTATTTTCCTGCTTATTTGTCCTTCTGTGTGCCTATATTGTGGGATTTTTTGCACAGTAAAACTTGGAATTCTGTGCTTCCTTGCAAGCAATTTAAGGCTTCTATTTAAAATTCAAGAAAGTAGTTTTGTTTGGGCTGTCTTTTCATGTGTAAGTTTCATAGTGTGGAACTTGGCCCTTCTTTGGAATAAATTATGTTACAAAGTCCAAGTCAGCTTGTGCTTAGTCATGAATGGCCCTGAGCACGTCGCTTAGTCATTCTCTACTTCAATTTCTTCATTTACAAATGGTTGTATCTTACCCATCTTTCTTAGCAAAACTATTTTTAAAACTCACACTTATGAAAAAGTAATGTGCTTTGGAATAAAGACAGTATATATTGCTAAACCTTGTTAATTTAGAGCATAAGAATCTGAAAAAGATATAGAAGGAAAGAAGAAACTGGTTTTTATCTATTCCTTGAGTGGAGTGATTTAAACTTCTTATAGTGTCTGTCCATGCTCTCCATGGATTGGAAGGGAGGAAGGAAGGAAGGAAGGAAGGAAAGAAGGAAAGAAGGAAGGAAAATAAAATGGGGGTGTAAACTGGAATTGATTTTGACAAGACTGGGTTTAAAATAAAAACCCCAAACATTTTGCTCTGATAACATGCAGTTGGTGCTGCCCTTGGGAAAGTCACTCCACTTCAGGGCACCCCATTCCTCTACCTGTAAATTCTTCTCTAGGAAGGATATACATGGCATCTGAGCTTGGACTAAAAGCAAACCCTGAGGTAACAAATAGGGATAAACTACAGGCTTTTTTTTTTTTTAAAGTAATGCAATTGGTTAAACGTACTATTATTCTTATTTCACAAATGGGAAAATTTGAGCAAGGCCACAGGAACAATATTTGTGCTGGCCAAATCACGATTATGGAAAGTAGAATAGATACAGAATAGCTATGATTCTTACAGAATCTACTAAGTGGACTTTGAAATACTCATTTCAAGTTCATGGCATGAGAAGGTCTTCAGAGGCAAATGCTGAGAAAGACAGAATTTCACATTGGATACTCTTCTAGCCACCTCACCTGGAAAACTCTGGACCACTGTTACAACCCACAGCTATGATTTCACTAATGTGTGTCTTTGAATAGAAAGGCACCCAGTGAGATATCGAACCCCTGCAAAATGAAAAATCCCAAGCACATTCCTCCTCGTAAAGAGGCTATTGCATTATTTTCATTTGCCAATGGCATTATTTAAGGTGGCAATAGGAATGAATGAGACACAGAACATTTTTTCAATTATAAAAATGAAAAGGGGTTATGAAATAGGTGCAAAGTTTTACCTCAGTGTTCTTCAACTGTGAGAACAGGTTTCCTCAAGTCCTCCTTAGGAAATTAATAACACCATCAAGTGTTAAAGGAATCCATTTGTCTCATTTTAAAAAAAATTATGCAGCTCAAATATTATAATGATTGAAAAATTTTAAATCTGTACATTTTATTATAAATTGTATGACTTCCATTCATTTCTTGATTAACTCTTCTGGATACCCATCCTCTATGTGGTAAATAAGTAATAGGATTTATACATACATTTATTCATTGAGGTATAGCATAGTCATTTGACATACAGCTATTACATTTAATTTTAAAGGAGCATGATGATTAAGATTCCATCTAACATCAGTAACATAGTAAGCTGATGTTATAGATTTTTATATCTATAACACACTAATATACCTGATTTAAACAGTATTATCCAAAATTTGCTAAATTGATTAATCCAGTTTAAACAAATTTTTATCTGTATGTTTGCCAATTAGATATTTCAAGGGAACTGGTTACCTAAGGTCCATAAATCAGGCAGACCCATTTTCATTTATTCATTCAACAAACATATACTTGTACAAAGTATCTACCTTTTATAGCCTCTTGTATATTCCTGGGACTAGAAGAATTACTTCTGATTTTCCCTATTTTCACATTCTTCATTGTTTGTGAGATAAAGTGCAACTTCAACAAGTATTTATGATATGACATAGTGAGAATAAAAATAGAAGTACCTCTTTGGTGCTATAAGGACAGAGAGAAGGATTCTGAGTTTTGAAGTTAGTAAAGATAGTCTGCTGGTGGGCCAGGGGACAAAGACACTCTGGGTTGAACTCAAGTACAAAGCCATCAGCTATCAAAGGTAGAAATAGCCAGGTATCTTAGACATCGGAAAGCCATCCCCAGAGTTCAGGATATCTGTTTGCAAATCATGATCTTGGTTAAGAAACTGGCATCCAAATTTTAGGCCTAGTGAAAGGTCTGGGCATCAAACCATGAGAAATTAACACAATAGGCTCAAGGAAACAAGGAGCTAAAATCTGAGTAAGAAGACCAGATCATGGATGTGGAGGCACTAACAGGAAGAACGCAGCTTGATAATGCCCCCAGAGAACCTCATGCTTTGCTATATGCTCCCAGAACCTCTCCTCATGGAGGCCTTGTTTGAACATATTTGTTGGAGCTTTTCTACCTGTAGCAACCCCCTTTTCTGTGGAGGTGGACAGAATCTGGAGCAGAACTATGATGCTGGCTGAAGTAGGTCTTGCTTCAACACAGATGTAATCCCAGGAACTGGATGTTTGCTGGTCTCTTCTGCCCCACCCCACTGCAAATAGCATTATTGCCCAGAGAATCTATTGTGCCACACCCACAGAGTGGGTGCCCTTACCCCTATCAGGCCTAAGTTCTTCAAGCCTCTCCGATATTTAAATTTAGATAGACACCCACCAACATCTCTATAGATGAATCTATATCCTTTTGGGGCTCATTGATTCTGCTTCCTCTGCTATCCCTAAAAGTTAATAAAGGAAAAAGGAAAGAAAGAGTCCCTGAAGATCAAAAGATTTGGAGATTGTGTAAGAATGTGGGGAGCCAGGTGGAAGAGGCTGTGAGCAGAGAAAAGATAGCTCCCATCCGGTGACAATTGTGAAAAAAACTCTGGCCCCTAAGATGCAGTTCTGGGTAAAAACATGAAAAACAGGTAAGCGTCTGGTGAGTCCAAGGGGAGCTCACTGCTCTGTATGGATACTGGTCAAGGTCCTTCCTTTATGACCCAAGATTAAGCAAGCACTGCCTGTATAAGAAAGATGACTGCTTCCTGCCTATACTACCTACTGTCTTGAGAGGGTCAAAAGACTAGGGAACAGACAGAAAAGACCTTTTTGACAGCATAATGATTTTAAGATAACAACATAGCACACAAGAGAAGGGGTAAAGCAGATAATAAGGTGGGATTCCTCCAAGGACCTATGCCTTCATTTGCTTTAGATAATTCGGTGATGTTGAGGCCATTGTTTTTCCCATACAAGTCAGAAGGGAGGGAGCCATCCCCATGTCCACGTGTATCAAATTCTGAGCAACTCTCTGTGCTATTGATAATTATCCTAAACTGCTAATGTAACCAAGTCACATCATCAGAAAGGCATAATTCATGTGAAGAATATAAAAATTAGTTATTTTGTTCATTCCTTCAAGTAAGACATTTCAAATGTTCACTACTTTTAAAAAGTAGTACTTGCTGTGAGTTTTCAAAACAGCTATTAAAGGATACAAATTTCCAGTTATAAGATAAGTAAGTTCTGGGATGTGATGTACAACATGATGACTATAGTTAACAATTCCTTCCTTTTTCCTTCCTTCCTCCCTTCCTCTCTTTCTTTCTCTCTTTCTTTCTTTCTTTCTTTCTTTCTTTCTTTCTTTCTTTCTTTCTTTCTTTCTTTCTTTCTTTCTTTCTTTCTTTCTTTCTTTCTTTCTTTCTTTCTTTCTTCCTTGTATATTTGAAAGTTGCTAAGAGAGGGCTTCCAGTCAAGATGGTAGAGTAAGTAAACGCTATGCTGGCCTCCTCCCATGACCACATCAAAATTACAACTAAACTACAAAAGAGCCATCATTGAGAGCCACCTGCAATCTAATTGAACAGAAGGCCTATAACTAAAGACATACAGAAGGAGCCACAGAGACAGGAGGGGCAGAAATGAGGAACAGGCTGGTCCCACACCCGCAGGCAGCAGTTAAAAATTGTGAGGTCTATCTTCCCTGCAGATGTCCCCTTTGGGTAGTGAGGGGTCCCAGCCCCATGCCAGAATTTGCAGCCAGTGCTGGGAAGAGAAGTCTCCATAAATCAGTGGAGATTATGGCTGGGCAAGACAGAGGGCTGCTGGAGTCCTAAGTGTTCCTCCTAAAAGACCTGCACATGGACTCACTTGCTCTGAGCTACAGTGCTGGGCAATAGCTCAAAAGGTGCCAGGGACATACAGGGAGGAAATGAATTATCTGGCTTCAGGACGAGGGCTGCTGGAGGAACAGCTTTCTCCCAGACAGAAGTGCTGGCAGATGCCACTGTTCCTTTGTTGAGCTCTCCCCTCTCCAGATTCAGCATGTGGACACAAGTGAGTACTACATCTGAGTCTTCATCCACTTGGCTAAAACCATTCACCCTGCCCTGGGAATTCTTTGAGACTCTGTCCCACCCAACTTGTGGGTCCACCCAAACCATTTCCAGTGGCCTTTCCATACAAACTGCATGTCCTGGTTCATGCTTCAACTTTCCCAAAATCTCTCAAAGGTTCACAAACCTCAGAGAAGCAGCATCTGGGTTCAGCATGCCCCATACCTTTTGCTAAGCATCCCCAAGCCTGTCAGTAGCAAAGCCTAACCTTAGTTTGCAGCTTAGCCTCTCCCAGGCACCTCCAAGCCCAGCACAAGTGGCAACCATCTGCAGATCACTTTGTAGTTCATACCAAGTGCCCCAGAGAGGGCACAGGCAGTACCTAACCACAGCATGCACCAGAGCCCTTCTAAAAGTCCCCAGAATCAACACATCATTGGCCAGCTTCAGATCACACCATAGTATACCCCAACCACCTCCACAAATGACACACACAAAGGGGAGAGTTGGGAGGCCAGAGCCCCACTACAGTGAATTTTGCTCTGTAGGCTCAGCCCCTGCGCAACAGCTATTCCACTGTAGTCATGGCCAGTCCTCACAACCAAGCATCCCAAGGATTAATCCCTCCCATTGTCATGCCAACAGCAATCAAGGCTCAACTACAACAAGAAGACACACATAATCCACAGAAGAGACATACCTGTAGCACCTGGCTCAGGTGACCAGGAGGACTGTGCCACTGGGCCCCACAGAACACCTACTATATAAGTCCACTCTACCAAGACAAAGAGATGTAGCAGCTCTATCTAATACATAGAAACAAACATAGGGAGGCTACCAAAATGGGGAGACAAAGAAACATGTTCCAAATGAAAGAACAAAACAAAGAAAACTAAACAAAATGGAGGCAAGCAATTTACCAGATGCAGAGTTCAAAACACAGGTTATAAGGATGTTCAATGATCTCAGTGAGAACTTCAACAAAGAGATAGGAAACATAAAAATGGAGACAGAAAATACAAAAAGAACCAGTCATAAATGAAGAATACAATAACTGAAATGAAGAACACATCAGAGGAAATCAAGAGTAGAATAAATGAAGCAGAAGACTGAATCAGTGATTTGGAAAATAAAGTATTAGAAAACACCCAATCATAACAGCAAAAAAAAAAAAGATAGCTTAAGGGGCCTCTGGGACAACATCAAGCATACCAATATTTGCATTATAGGGGTTAGGGGTACAGAAGGAGAAGAGAATAAGGAAATGAAACTGTATTTGAAGAATTAATAATGGAAAACTTTCCTAACCTGGTGAAGGAAATACACATACAAGCCCAGGAGGTGCAGAGTTCCAAACATGAAAAATACAAAGAGACCTACCAAGACACATCATAATAAAATACTAAAAGTTAAAGACAGAGAGAGGATCTTAAAAGCAGGAAAAGGAAGGCAGTTATCTAGAAGGGAGCTCCTATAAGACTGTCAACTGATTTCTCAACAGAAACTTTGGGTGCCAGAAGGGACTAGCACAAAATATTCAGTGATGAAAAGCAAGGACCTACCACAAAGACTACTCTACCCAGCAAAGCTATCATTTAGAATTGAAGAACAGCTTCCCAGGGCTTCCCAGATAAGGAAAAGTTAAAGGAGTTCATAATCACCAAACCAGTATTGCAAGAAACATTAAAGGACTTCTGTAGGAAGAAAAAATAGATGAATAATAAAAAGGCAATAACTACATATCTATCAATGATTACTTTAAATATAAATGGATTAAATGGTCCAATCAAAAGACATAGGGTGGCTGAATGGATAAGAAAACAAGGCCTTACATATGCTGCTTGGAAGAGTCTCACTTCAGATCCAAAGACACACACAGGCTGAAAAAGTAGAGAAAAAAAAGCTGGGGTAGCAATATTGATACCAGGCAAAATAGACTTTAAAACAAAAGCTATAACAAGAGACAAAGAAGGACCCAATAATTCTACTTCTGGGTATTTATTGGAAGAAATTCAAAACACTAATTCAAAAAGACATATGCATTCATATGTTCACTGCAGCATTATTTACAATAGCCAAGATATGGAAGCAACCTAAGTGTCCATCAATAGATGAATGGATAAAGAAGTAGTGGTGTGTATATAAAATGGAATATTACTCAGCCATAAAAAAGAATAAAATTTTACCATCTGCAACAACATGGATGGACCATGAGGGTATTTGACTAAGTTAAATAAGTCAGATAGAGCAAGACAAATACCATATGATTTTACTTATATATGGAATCTAAAAACAAAATAAACAAACAAAACAGAAACAAACTCGTAGGTACAGAGAACATTTTGATGTTTGACACATCGGAGGAGGGATGGAGGAATGGGTGGAAAGAGGGAAAAGATTAAGAGGTACAAACTGGTAGTTACAGAATAGTCATGAGGATGTAAATTATAGGGAATATAATCAATAATACTGTAATACCTATGTATGGTGTCAGGTGGGTACTAGACTTATCAGGGTGATCACTTTGTAAGTTTTATAAATGTCTAATTACTATGTTGTACACTTGAAACTAATATAACATTGTATGTAAACTGTAATAGAAAAAATAAAAAAATTTCTTTAAAAAGTTTCTAAGAGAATAATCTTAGAAGTTCTCATCAAAAGGAAAAGTTTATAACTATGACATGATGGATGTTAACTAATCTTTTGTGGTAACAATTTCACAAACTATACATATATGAAATTATTTATATGTCAATTGTGTTTCAATAAAACCAGAAAAAAAAAACAGTGATTAAAATAAAACAAATGGAGAAAAAGAGGCTAATGGATCATGGTATTACAGTATGCATTTACAAAATGTTTTGGAATAAAATACTTTTTTTCTGTTCAGTTCTTTACTTTAAAAATAGCTGTGGGGTGTATGTGTGTGTGTGTGCGCGTGCGCGTGCATATTGGGGAGGAAGAGATATTAGGAAAAAACGGAAAATACTTGTTGCTTAGTTATTTTGTTCTATTACTCTGCTACACTAATGAAAATAATTCTATTTTTTTTTTTTAAGGGCAGTGTTACTGGCCCTCATATGTGGGACCTGAACCGGGTTGTTGGCTTCCCAAACCAGCACTTAACCACCGAGTCACTCGGCCGGCCCGAAAATAATTCTTTATAGTATGTTGTTAGCTAACGGAAGTCAAGGTCATAGTGAATATTTCATTAAATAGGAAAGGTATACCTATAAACTAAAGACTGTGAAATTCTGAAAGTTGAGAGAGGACAGGCTCTGCTTGGTTTTTAGTTATCTTGCTTTGTTTTTGTTTCTTAGCAGTTCCAATTTAACTTTGATATAAACTTGAAGGAAAGGAATACACTCAATGTTAGCCTTGTTAGTCTAGCAGAGTGTGGTGTCCTTAAAGGCCCATTTATACATAAGACTGCTTGTTCAATGAATAGCCCAGTGAGGAGGACCACCTGGAGCACTCTGAAATGCTGTCATGTCACCTTTTGTTTGTCATACAAAAACGATGGCAATGACAATGGAGGTAAGGTGCCTCTAGAAGGAGAAACTTCTAAAGATCCTCCTGGCTTACATGCCTGCCTATTCAGTCCTGCAATTTATAATGAAGGTGGATGTTTGGGGATGGATCACGGTGGTTTTCAGAACTTGCAGCAGAGTCAGAAATACAATCCTCCTCAAGACATAGCCAATTCTCAGAACTACATTATGGACATGAAGGCAAGCTTTTGATTAATCTTATTCTATTGCTCTCTTCCTTGCTTTCCATTTAGTTTCTCATAGTGTTTTAGAATTAGAAAAATACATGTTAGTCTGTGCTTCCTTTCCTTTCTAGACCACCCTTGCATGGTGGGCTGCATCTGACCTGTTTGTGGGCAGATTTAGAAATACCCTATACCATTCACATTACACCAGAATCTTTTTCACAGACAGTCTTGCATAATGCCTTTTGATATGTTGGCCATTTCCCTTTCACCAACCACCAATACTAACCAGGTTTCAGTGCAGAACACTCAACAAAGGCTTCCAGCTGATGGGGCAAGTAAAGATTGAAATTCAGCTGCACCCCACTCTCCAAGCTGAAGGTGTTGGCCCTGGAGGAAGGGCAGCCTCCTCCTCATTCAAACAGAGACTCAATATTGGCCCAGGGTGGCTCCTGCCTGGACAAACATGGAGCTCTACACTCATGCTTTTCAAACTGCAATCTAGAACCAGATATTTTCGGAATGCTTCGCACATAGTAAAGCTGTATTATTTTGCAAAACTTTTGTAACAGCTATGATTACACAGGTGTGTCCTGATTTACTATACAAGTGTGTTTCTTTTTTTAGGTCATGGTCAAAAGCATTTGAAAGTCATCTTGTCTATCATCATAATAGATTTATGATACTAAATGATGATACTAATATATCAACATGGTACATTCCAGAATATTTAAAAGTATGCATATAGCATGGTACTTGATCTTCAGAATCTTGATAAAATGATTAGGATTATTACCCTTACTTGAGAGTCAGATGAGGAAACAATACAATGGTCTGATGACATGTACTTTCATCAAATCTAGGACCCAGGTGGATAAGAAAAGCAGATGGAATTATACACAGTAAAAATCAATGTTTTATTTGTGAGCAGCCGTGGATTGTTTTCAAAGTTTAACTGGATGTGAACTTAATTTTCTCGGGTAAGACACAGGTGACATGGTTTTTCTAAGAGGAGATGAGGCTACGTGGCAATAAAATGCTCTACATGGCAAAGTTCACAGGTATGTGCAAGTGCGAGGCCAATGAAGGTTGTCGGATCTAGCTCCTCATACCCCTGAAAGAGGGACCTGCGGGGGTGCTGATGATGGGGGGGTACCCAAGGGATAGGAGGGGACCAGGAGATGATTTAGAAGAGGAAATTTCTCCTTTTAGGAGAAATCAGACCAGGGGAATTTTTTACAATGAAATACTAAAATAAAATAAATAAAATAAAATAAAAATACAAAACACAACTCTTTCATTGTGCTGCTTATCCTAGTTACAGGAATACAGTCTCAGAAAGCATGGCAAGTGCTGTTCTGTTGCATGTGGCTCTTTCCCAGTTTTCTGTGGTCTATGGATCAAAACCTTGAGCTTCAGGAGGTTCTAAGTAAACAGAACACCTTATGTTCTGTTCTGAGGCAATTTCCTAAATGTTTCCTTAATGATCTAAAGGATTAGGACAGAGCCCCACACTCAGGGACCCCAGATCACACCTGAACCACATGCTGAGGAGATCGAGCTCTGAAACTATGCCTTACACTGGAAAAGGAGATGTTTTAGATTAAACTAGTCCTTGCGGTATTTAATTCGATCACAACTAGACATTGTATGACTAGAAAAGTTCCTTAGAGACAATACAGCACACTCTCCTTTCACGGAAGAGGAAACTGAGGCTCAAAGTTAACCACTTGCGCGCGTGCATACACACACACACACACACACACACACACACACACACAAACGGTGGAAGTCAGGGCTCCGCTTGGGCTTGGCTTTCTCTCCTAACACCTTTCTGTATTCCTTGAAGAGAGGTAAAAATCTACAGCCTCCCTCAAAGCTGAACACAGCCTGAAAGGGAGCCTGTAGCACACTCATTGGTGTCTCAGTTTAAACCAGAGCGTGGTCCCTGCATTAGCACTGCCACCAGCCCAGCAGGAGTGTCCTGGCTTCTTCCTCCAGCAGTCAGTCAGGTTCTCTGGCTGCCGAGGCCCACTCAGCACAAGCAAGGCACCTACCTGGCCTCTAGAACACTCAGGACCAAGGGCAGCAGCAGACACAGCTGACCTTGAAGTTGGAAGAGACACCATGAAGGGGAACCTGCCACCCAGTACACAAACCACAATCAAAATTGAGGAATTTAAGAAAAAACCAGAGAGGCTGTATTTTATTGTTTTGAAATTAATAAATGAAAAAGTTAGATTAAAAACCTACAGTACTGAGATGGAATTATATTTCAATCCAGCTAAAAATAATTTCGTCAATTTATACAAAAGGGTTCCAGATTATCACTTGCCAACATCTCAATTGTTATTTCCCAGCAATATGTTGAAAATCTTTTTTTGGGGAAAAAAAAAAAGTGATTTGAATGGAGTTCTCTAGTATGTTATCCTAGGATGATTATTCTTTAAATTGGGAGAAATTTCCTGTGACTTCATTAAACTATTAATTTTTACTGTTGAAAATATTTGTTTTCTCTCTTTTCCATATTCTTTAAGAATAATAAACTTAATAATCAGTATGAGAAAAGTAAATAATTAAGTGAAGAAAATAGCACGAAGCCAACACTGGCCATCACATGCACATTTTGCAAAGCATTGAGGTTTCCTCTTATCGAATATTTGGTGTGGAGGGAGAAAGAGGTGTATGTCACTGCTCCGTTAGCTCTTAAACACGGAAAAGTGGACTTCCTAATATTATTTTACTCAAACTAAGGTCATTTTTTATTCAACATTTCAGCATCAAATGAACACTGGCCTTGAGAGATCCCAAAGTAATTTTTAAAAATTAATACATGATTAGCGAAACAGATAGTGCTTTTATTTTTAAAAATGTAAGTTTTCTTTTATGTTTCATACAATGATAACCCTCTTCCCCAGTCCCCCTCCTCCCAGTTGGAAATAAAAGCCCGCGGCCCACCCGTCATGGCGGTGAGCAGGCAGGGCAGGCGGAATGCACGCCTGGAGCCCTCACCAAGGATGATAAGCCTGCATGAATTTTACGAGTCTCAGTATCAAGGTTGCCCTCGCCCAAGGGATTTAAGAATAAGGTGGGGGGGGGGGGGAGAGAAGGCAGATGTATGAATAACTGGCATTGTAAATCTTCACCGTGGCAACCTACCGCTAGAAAAAGTCTGTGATGGGTTCATGACTTGAGAAGAAAGCGACACAGCAGAATGTGAATGGATTTTCTTCAGCTACTTAATACACTGCTTAGAGCAGCTTAAGGGGGTGCATGTGAGTGTGTGTGTGTGTGTGTGTGTGTGTGTGTGTGTGAGAGAGAGAGAGAGAGAGAGAGAGAGAGAGAGAGAGAGAGAGAGCGAGCTCTGGAAATTCGTTTGGAGGAATTACTAGTGTTACACAGCTTGCCAGCTTTGGGGGCAAAAAGAATACCATTTAGCCTGGGAATATAAATGACTGGATTTTGCTTGGGGAAGAAAAAAAAGAAAGCCTGTGGGGGAGGGGCACAGGATTATGAAGCGAGTAACAATGAGCAAATTGGACCCTCTGCAATACAGCACAAGGTCATGGCGAAAGTCACGGTGTGGGTTGGTGGAGGTGGTTGATAGGAGAAAATGGCTCATGATAAATCGCTTCCCATTTTGCAAAATCTGGCAGTTAATGAAAATAAGATGCATTTGAGTGGTCTGTATGAACACCTGATTTATTTTTTTTTCTTTCTCTCTTCCTCTCCCTCTCTCCACACACATACACACACGCACTCACACACAGGGCCTGCTGATGTATGAAAGCAAGCTCTAATTGTGCAATTATAAAACGGAAATGATGCAGGTTTGGCAACACAGGGAAAGAAGGCAGCTCAATAACATTGTTTAATAACAAGCAAATAAAGCTCAGAGGGGAAAGAGGTGACTATTTCTGCTTTAGACTCATTAAGGAGCCTGAAACATATTGTAAAAGAGTGATATTTAATTATGGGCTGGACTGATAACAGAGAGCAGGGCCTCACTGGGAGAAAGAGACCCTGTGCTCCTAGGAGCTCACAGCTCCAAACATCAATTACCATGATTATCTACCCGGTGCTTACAAAATGCACCGTCTCCATGTTCCATCAGCGACCCGTAAACAGGCATCGCATAGGCAAATTTATGGGCACAGGCAGCCAGGGCCAGGTGGGAAAGCCAGCCTCCCATTGGTGGCTTCTCAGCAAAGGAGGAAAGAAGCAAAGGAAAGAAAAATCTGTCTTCTGCACTGCTGAAAGAACAATTTATTACAGAGCATTTGTAGAAGACAGCATTTGTTGCCCTGCTGCTTGCTTTTTTTCCCCCCCTCTTTTGCCTGTCTGAATGAGAAATGGAGTATACGAATGAAATCCTGGTTACAGGAAACCATGTGGCATGGTCCCATCAAAGTTTTTGGTCCTATGGAGGGCATAGGTCCAAACCAGGAGGAATTAGGTGTGAAAAGCTTGTTTCTCCCTTTAACCTCAGCTTCAGAGAGTGGCTAGGACAACTTGTTCATGTGCTTGTTTGCTGAAAATTAGAATTTGGTACAATTACAAGTGCACAAAGGATAGCATGCCAGTTTGTATACATTACGGTGTGTCCGTGCTTTTTTTGTAGTGTAGTTTTGTTTTCAGAGTGCATTGCCGAGTTCCAGTATTGAAGAACACTTGGAAACTGTTGCACTATCAAATCTATTCTTAAACCTATAGTAAAATACCAAGACTATAATCTGTCTACCCATTACCAATTCAACTAAAAATTCAGTCTCTTCACGTCCAAATCATTCCAACAACTGGCGGAAGTACCGACAAAATTGCTCAGATAGTTTTCATGCTGTGTTTACATGTATATTTCAAAACAGAAAGTGTCTTCCAACATCAGCCTTAACCACAAACTTTTGTGACACAATCGTTACCTCTGTAGGTGAGTGCTCGGGTGCACACCATTTGCACTTAGTCAAGCTCCTTTGTAACCAACCACTTGCTCGAACAAGATTGGCCATAAATTATTGATGCTATGAGGGGACACCAGACCATGAAGCATGACTCTAGGTGGTCAACCAAGCTACAGTTCCCACCTGGTCCCTGTTCTACTCCCACCATCTGCCTCTGCAGCTAGAATTTCTTGTGGCTCACAAATTGATAAGGACTAAAAAATGTACTGGCTGTGAATATTCTTGTCAGCCCCATCCTGGAGAACAAAGGAAATTTGGGCTACTTTTTAATTCTCCCCTCTCAGCTCATCAACACTTGGTTTGCATTAAAATGTAAGAACATTACACTCCACACTCTGCTAATAATCAGAAAGTACTGCTTTGAAGTTTCCCCATTTCTCAGCTACTACCCATGACAGATGTTTGCCAGAGAAAAACTCAGGGGGCATTTTCTTGCAAGCATTTTGGCTGAGAACCGTAACCATTGTGCCATTTAATATTCCAGCAATCTCTAGAGTAATCAGGAAATAGCAGTGACTTATTTATCTCACATCTTCCTCCTTGCTAAGTCCTCACCACCACGGGCACGACCTCTGAAGACACACGTTAATTTTACCTCAGTATTTCTATAGCATCAATTAATAAAAACTGACTATGTTTCCAACAAATGCACACGTCCTGATAAATGAGGGTCCTGACTTAATTGCTCTGTAAATTAAGAGCTCAAGGTAGTGACAATAGAGAAGAGTTTTAATATTTAAAAACTCATTAAATTTGTGTACTTTTTGAATAATTAAAGTCACAGGACCACTTTAAGGAGCTAATTTAAGTTTCACTCCTAAATGTATATCACAGAGGAGGACAATTCACCTGCCAAAAAAAAAAAAAAGTTGGGCAATTATTACTAAATCAGTACTTTTTATACTGATTGGTGATAGACTCCAGTTTATTCCTCATCTTCCCCTCCCTCCCAGTGACAATGACTGAATTAAAACACTGCAGATTGAGGATTTTAAGGTCAGTTATCTGTTTATTCAAACAGAAAGATCCAAAGTCAAAAGGCACGTGGTTGGTTTTACCTTTTTTCTTTTATCTGAACTGAACTTTTTCATTTGCGTTTGATTACTTTCATTTGAAGTATGTTCTAATTTGGGGGTCTCAATATTTTTTTTCAGGGAAAAAGTTCTGTTGTTTTTGTTTATGACTTACAGCTGTCTAAAGATCTAAAAGCTTGAGTATGTGTCAATAGGACAAGGCTTGAAAGGCTCTGTACAAACCACAAATCCTGATGATTACAAAAGAGAGGCTTTTTGTAAGGACTTCACATGGAAACCCCTGAATAACCACTAAATACACAGAGTGGAGATTTTTCCCCTTTAAATCAGAAGTTTTAATTTAAAAGTGATGATTTGCTCTAAGAATGATATATGATTACCCAGCCTAGTGTTAACAGTTGGGAAGAATCTAATTCTGAGCCAACGAGGCTTCTGTGTCATCTTTGCACCTTTCACATTTTTTATCCCTCACGTCCACGTGTCAATGTTAGTATTGTCATCGATATTAAGTCAATGATGAAACTGACATGCACAGTCTGCTTAGTTTTCAGAGATCACTGGGCATTTTGAAGTATGAACTCTCTGTAGAAGGTGAACATAAGGAACCCTGTCTGGAATTTGTTCCGGGAAACTTACGAGCTATTTTGGAAAGAATTATTTTCATGTGAACTTGATAGTTCCGAAAATAAAAATGAAAAAAACCTGGAGTTGGGAAATTTTGATGACAAGAACATAGATCGGTCTTCAAATAACATTTTCCATGGAAAACAAGTATGTACCGGAAAGGTGATAATATTCATAAAGCATTGTTTTCTTACAGGTTAGAGAAAATGAAGAGGATTTTCTGGGAGATGAGACAGGAAGAGGAGCACGTATATTATTCTGTAAACTAGTGCTACTCCAGTTATTGTCTCTGAAAAGAAATAGATGAATGTTTTAGCAATCCAAAATCTATGTTCCTGTGCCCTTTTAACAGAAGAAATTGTAAAAATCCAGTAAAAATTGGAAAGAAATGCACACACAGGATAAAAAATGTAGAAGATAAACTATTTTTTATGCCATTCATTTATTATCTCAATCCTGCTTAATGTCCCTCTGTCTTAGACTAGGAGCTATCATTCCAGAGTTCTCAACTATAAGAAGACCATTATATTAAAATGCTCTCACAATAAATCCCATGGGATTGGGGAAAGCTATGTTGCAAATGGGATTTTGCACCGTGTGAATTGCCAATCCCCAAAGATTGTGAAATCCTGTGGCTAGGCGTAGGTTCTACAACACGTGCATTTGTGAAAAGGGAATGTCGTCACCACATATTATTTTTACCTTTGACAAGAATTTTATAAAATTTAAGAGCAAAAATACTTCTCTAAGAATGACAAAATTGAAATCTCTCTGGGTACCACACCATCATGCATGTATTAATTTGTTATAATATTGTTTTTATTTTATTTGACCTGAAAATACATGAAAATGTTAAGGTGCTAGTCCTTCAAAGTCATTAATTTGTTGAAAGCAATAGTATAGCAAATACTACCAAAGGCATAAGAGAGAAAAAGATAAGAAAAAGGAATAAACTTTTAAAGGATGGATGCCACAAAAAATACAGGGAAGAAAATAATGAGATATCAAAGTGTCCTTTCTCTTTTTTGCTTCTGTTTGGGATATGACCAGATGAGAAGGGAAAATACATTGATAGAGAGAGAGCAACACATGGTAGAGAATAACCGAAGACCACAATACAAGCCACTTGTCCTAATAGAAATGTCACTTCACATATTAAAGGACAGAGGAAGCACAGAATTTCCCATATTAAATGGCTACTTTGCTACAAAGCATTCACTAACGAGAAAATTGGTTAAATGTGACCACATCATAGTTTGCTTTTTTCAGAAACCTACTTCAGAAACCCATTGATGTCTCGTTTCACAACTGACATAATGGGTATGTGGAAATGTGTCTTCATCCACCAGGGGGCAGAAAGGAACCCTTTGATTGGCCAGAGATTTTCGGACTTCAACCTTGATTTTGAATAGTTGTAATTTGCATAGCCTTTCCACTGTCAGATATCACTCACTAGGGAAGTATCTGTATAGGCTTCTCTAAGAAAGCCCTAATTCTGTGTTAAGCTGTGTACTTCACTTTATATATAAACTTTCTTACTTTACACTAAAGAGATGTGATGAAGGTGCTGGCTCTTACCTTTGGTGGTCTTCATATTTTGGTGGATTTGTCTTCTGAGGCAAAGGATACATTTCCTGTCCGTGACTATGAGACTCATTGGCACTCTTTTACAAGAACACAGAAACAGGACTACTAATTTTAATGCCTGCGATTTCATACAGCATTTTTCACTGAAGCTGTTCTTTAAAAGGCAAATCCTTTATCCCTCTGTACACCTTGGAGAGTTTTGTGGCTGTATTTGTTGGTGATGGTGACTTTTCTTGTGTTTTTAGTTGGGATGTGAACAACTTTTTGAAAGAAGTGACAGTCCCAATATATTGGTGGGACATAAGGTCATCTTGTGCTCTTCTCACACTGTCCAGTATGGGGTACTCAGTGGTGACTGCCTTTCTCAACTGCAGAATCAAAGAAAGCGTAGCCATTCAGGAGAAAAACTAAATGTTGAAAATAATTAAAGTAACTACAATTGATATACACTCAGGGGAACCATACAATGTAGTTTTCGCTGCTGGTGCCAAATGTCTAGCCAAACTGAAATATAATCTTTCAACATCTGAACAAGTTAAAAAACAAAACAAAACAAAAAAACCCAAATCTGTCTCAGGAATGGTCATTGGAGTTGGTTGTTCATCCACATTTCTGAACAGTTTACATCTGTTGACCATCCCTAAATTCTACTTAACATATGAAATCTGATGAGAGATCACAGTCTGAATTAATAGATGTGAAATGGATTGAGTTTAATTAGCACATCTTTACAATTCCATGTTGAGGATTTGGCATTTAAAGAAAACTAGAGCAATATTCAGTAGCACCAACACTATAGTACATAGAGATTTAAAAATAAACCATAATAAGAAACATAAAGCCTATGAAATACTAAAATGCCAAACCACATGGAGGTAGCCAGTCAAAAAAATACAGCCCTTGGAATTTAACTTGAAATCTGCCAGTACAGCCATGTCTCTATTGCTGAATTACATATGACATCACTGTGATCTTTCCAGAAGAAATGAAATAATAAAACAAATGCAGGTGATTTCAGAACCATTCTTATTTCACTCAAAAGCAAGATATACAATGTGCTCTTTAGAATGTTACTGATATTTCCTCTTGAACCAAGGTCTAACTCTCTGGGAATGGACCCCATGTGCACGAATTCACATTTCCTTTGTGGTACATTATCTGTCTCTTGGAGACTCTAGTGACAGGGTTGTTCTTTAATGACTTCTGGGGTGTACATGACATTGATTAGAGACATACCCTCATGTTAAAGTGGTAAAATCCACTGGTAAACACCATGGTAAAATCCATAATAAATAAGTCCTCTAATAACATATACATAACAAGATGGTCAATAACACAATCTTTCCTCAAATTATACTCTCATATGTACTCAATAAAATGTTCACTTCGTTCAGGGCTTCTCTATCTATCGTCATTCATCTTACTTCTATGCCTTCCATATTCTAACTTCATGAATATGTTTCTTTTTCCTTACACTGAAAGCTGTCTAGCTTTAAGGTTTTGATTATTAGTAAATTTGTTATATAGATAACAAATAGGAGTTATAGATAATTCCAAGGCCTCTGCTTTGTATATGAAAATGATGCCACTGATAGGTAGTAGGCTATTAGCTTTGAATTATTTTACCAGATGGATTTACATGGATCATTTTTTTCACTTACCTGGTTCTGCCTATCCTCCTCAACTATTTCTTTTTTCCCCCAACAATAATGTGTATTGTAATGTCATTAGGCTTTGTAACAGGCTGAATCTAACTAGGTATTGATAAGAGTATTCATGAGCTAGGCCCCAATGGCCCAGTTCTTTAGTCAAGGATCAAACCACCCCAAGGTGTCATAGGTATTTGAAGCTTTCCAAAGCTATTCTATTTTCATCTGGATCCCTATTAGATACTGCAGAATTACAAACATCATATTTTAAAAAGTTATCTATACAGTCGAAAATTCATCCATCAAATTTTTAAAGGCAGTTTCTCTGTCTGGAAGAAAAAAAAACAGGCATGTCACACCAATTATATGTACAGCTGTCTAATTGCTTGCACATTTGAGGCCACTAGAAACCGTCACTGAAGGAGCCAGAAGTAAATCCGGCCTTTGAGATCCTGCAATGAACTCATAGTTCTGCTGGGGACTGACCTCTTCAGTTTTACAGTTCCAGAGGCATTTGAATCAATTTGAGGGGTGCTGGATTCTTGGTGTTGAAATTTTAAGTAGCTTAATATTACCTGAATGAGACAATATTGAAAAATCTCAGGAAAGGAAATGTTGCTTTGATCTAAAACACAAATCCAGCCTAAACTCCAGTAATGAAGTTCAACTACATAATAATAGATCCAAAGGTGATGTTCCAGTGAAAGACAGAAATTTACAAATCATATTCAGAGATGGATTTTTAGAATGTGTGTTGGACTCCTTGACAAGAAGGGAAGTCCAATTTGACTCTGTATTACCTGGGGTTAAACAGCTCAAAATCCTATTTTAAGAAGAAAACCTGATCAACAAGAGCTCTGAGTATATGAACAGCTGAACTATATAGTTCAGATAATAACTAACAATGCTATATAGAAGCCTAGGTGTTGTTTTAAGTTCTTTACGAATGCCCAGAATGCTATGGTATTTTTCTAAATACAGAAGTCAGATTCCAAGGAAATCTTGGAACTTTTTTCAGTCTATCACATGTGACTACGTTTTGCTTTTTCTGAAATCACGGTGTTCCCAGTCAGCAGCCTTCTTGCTTCACTGCCCCCTCTCCCCTGAGCATAAACCCTTAACGGAAGGACTGTGCTCGAAATAATGGCTAACGGAGAGGCTCAGAAGCAAACTGTTAAAGTATCCATCATTTATCTCATCTCTGCTTCTCCACTGTTCATCTAATGGGTCAACTGTATCTTCCTTCCAAATACAATTTCTGAAGGAAACAGTTTGCAGATTATCATCTGTAATGAACCTAAATTCAACAATTTAGTATCCCTTTAGTTTTTTTTTGGTGGCATTTTCTCTGAATTCATTAGTAATCAATATATTTAAAAAGCGTGTGTGCATATTTACTATCACACTCGGCATTCTAAACAACATATCATGTAACTCGTGCAGAGCTTCCAAATCTTGATTATTTAAACAAAAGCAGATTTTTACCTCTGCAAAACTTTACAGAGATTTCCAACAACCAAAAAAAAAAAAAAAAAAAAGACAAATGCTTACTTGGTTTCAGTCTAACATGTGCATCCTTTTGGCTTTAATAATTTTCTCCTGTTTATTTTCCATTAAAAGAAGGGGGTTATACAATCCAATGTGAATATTTATAAAAATTCAGAACTTTGGTTGCTAGAGTGTTCGTTAGTTCATACCATTTTTAATCCATGTTGATCCTAGTATTCTTAAAATACAAACGGCTATGCAACTTAGTTGAATTCTGAAGCTAAGGATGTGAACACTACATCAGTTTCTTAGGGTCTCCTTCCTGTCAGGAATTTCCTCTTAAGATGCACTGATAAAATGTTGATTGCTTAGAAAACAAAGTTGCAATATTCATCACTTTGTGAGCACCATGACAAATTGCAGAGCATTGTTGTTTAAATTAAATGTTAAAGTAGGTTAGTCCAGACATTTATAACGGTGCATGTAATTAGCCCAAACACCGATGAAATATCAACAAATTAACTGTTTTTGAAGAAAAAAAAAAAAGTAATATTCGAAATACTCCAGTATGAGCACTGGGGCCTTTAAACAAATGATGTCACACAGTCTGGGAGGCTTTGTCATGTTCAGTAAATTAGCATGGCCTAACCACAGCAGAAATTTCCTTGAGCTGCAATAAAGAGTAAATGCTTTCAGACTCCCATGATCCTTTGTAGTCATCATTTTAAAGCACTGCCTTAGTGAGCTAAACCTGTAAAGTTTTCTTTTGAGCGGCTGTGAGTTGATTAGATCTATTTCAGCCTAGTCGTGGTAATAGGCTCCTCTCTGCGGAACTGCTTACCCTCTGCTCCCCTGGCAGCTGGAGAGGCTGGAATTAATCAGGTCTGCTGGGGACTTCCTCAGCGTCTCCGCAGGCCAGGGATATGGGATCATTTAGCACAGAATCTGACTGTCAACTCTTTGTCATTTAGGCTTTTGATTATGCTTTCTTTCTTTCGTTTTTCTTTTTTTCCTTTAGGGAAAAAAAAAATGGAAATGGATGACAGATTACCCTAATGCAGAATTTTACTAGTGACTTATACAGGTATCTGTTATCACCTTTGATCTGTCTTTTAAAGAGTGTGGGTGTGTGCTAAGATAGTGAGGACCTGCTATTAAAATTAACTTGCTTTTTACTTATTAAGATATATATCCAGCAGAAAGAATGGTAGACACTCATAGGTACATTGTCTTTTGATCTGAAGAAGGGTATATTTAGAGATCTCATTGTTGAAGGACCTTTATGATTTCCTTCAGCAGCATTTCACAATTGCCTGTATCTCCAGCTCAAATTTGTCTGTGTTTCAGCACGTGCAGAATCACTACTTAAAGCATAAAGTATATTAGCATTCACGGCTAAACACTTCCAAGTACCCATTGAAATTACAAAGAAACAGATTCAAGTCCACATAAAAATCTATGAGTCTAATTTCAGTATTGGATTTTCTTAGATGCAAATATCTTGATAATTGAGTTGCCTGATTTTATGCTTAAAATAAAAAAAAAAAATCCCCATAATGTCATAACAAAAATAAACCACCCAAATCAAAGTACAATTCTACATTAAGCATTTTCATCTTCAGGCAACTTTTTCTTCAATTTAGCAAACAAGAATATTTTCTCTTATTTCAGCATTCTAATTTTTTGACAGGGTAACTCCTTCAGAGAAAAACATACACCCAACAGATAGGGTAGATACATTTAAATATCTTCTCTAGGGTATAGCCATAATAATTATATGTAAATGCTGGGACTTAATGTTTCTAAAATTGTGTGATACATAATATTCTAGAATAAATGTAATCTCCCTAAAAGTATTTTTGCAAACAATATTTTCT
Organism: Aselliscus stoliczkanus; assembly: GCA_033961575.1. Lineage (NCBI taxonomy): Eukaryota > Metazoa > Chordata > Mammalia > Chiroptera > Hipposideridae > Aselliscus > Aselliscus stoliczkanus. Next base: position 101,373,582 of record CM066730.1, on the reverse strand, counting down.
TTCACCTAATTGGTATGAAGGCTATAATGAGTGGAACAGAGAAATACTGTATATTGTAAATGCCAAGATGTAATGAATACATCAGTATCACATAGCCTGTACCAACAAAAGTGTTACTAAAACAGACAACAGACTAAATGTGTTTACCTTATGACATGAATGTCCTGCTTTCTGTATGAATTTTCAGAGCACTGCAACAAGTTTGAACTAAGGAATTGCGAGTTCTGCTGGGCTTGTGGACTCTACATAGAACTTAGCTTTCTCATTTGTTCTCCTGACACTGTTTATGTCTGGTTGAGCCACAAATAGACATAAATATAGCATAGATTTGAGGGCTCCCTTTATGTGTGTGTTTGGTGGTAGACAGTGTGTACCTAAGCCTTTTCTCGAGAGGAGAGGGAATGGGAGCTCAATGGCGGAGCACTAGAATAAACTATGCTAAAGGCACACAGCTGATTTACATCGTGTTGACATTTTTGGCTTATGTATTTTTGAGAATTGTACTTTTTTTTTTTTTTTTAAAGGGATTCAGGCTTTACTTAAGACCATTCAGATCTAAATGGATTGGCAGAGCCTTTGCTTTTTGGCTTGCACACTTTTCCCTGGTTTCCTTGTCTCTGTCTCTCTCTGGTTATGGGCTCCAGCTCTGGCTGCCATCTCATTGCTTTCTTTCTGTTTGGGTGGGCAGGATGCCCAGGTGCCTCCCCAGGGTCTTCACTTACATTGCTCATTAGCCACCCTTCAGGAGGAAAAACCGGATCCTGCCACAATGCTCTCTGCTGCCTTGTGGTCCCTACAGGCCAGGAGACAGTGATTTCACTGCTGCTTTCAGGTGTCCCAGACATAAGGGCTATAAAGGGATGCTGCTAGGCTAATTTGGCATTGCCCCTTGCAACAATGCAGCATGCACTTGGCAAATGCAATAAGAGGGAGGGGAGAGAAAGAGGGAGAGGGAGAGGGGGAGGGAGCAGGGGAGAGAGAGGGAGAGGGAGGGAGAAAAAGAGGGGAGAGGGGTGTGTGTGTGTATGGAGAAAGAGCACTGCTCACTAATTGAGCTATTTAACAGACTGCAGAGGCACCTGGAAAGCAGCCAATCATTACTCAGTGTCTTAATAGTATAGAGACTCTCGGATCATTCCAAGTAAGAAGTTTCACATATTTGTTTGTTTGTTTTATTTTCGTTTGTCTTTTGGGGTGGTGTGGGAAGTGGAAAGGGTGGGAATAAGAGCACAGAAAGGGGGGGAGGGTAAAAAAGGCAGACAACTGTGGAGCATATGTAAATCCAGATACTGAGGTATGAAAAGCCAATATGTGTGTTCTCAGACTGGCAAGAAAATAATTTACAATGGAAAAAAAAAAAGGCTGGGAATTTTACAGGACTCTCTAAAGTTTCCTTTTTTCTTCCCTTTGAATAGGCAGCAGTCTAGTATACTGAAGCATTTTTTTTGGCCATTTATCAATGGCCATTCTCTGAATTGGCCACTGACCTGTCACCCCGAGACTGGCTGGGATGGCTTCAGACTGAAGCTGTGGACACAGGCCATCCTGGTTTGCTTCAGAAACCGCCCTTGGATAGAGAGGGTTTGTTGATTGGCAAGATGGCTGGAGCAGGAAGTCTCTGCCAACCCATACCCCTCTTTTCTTTCTAAACTTGGCTCTAAATCTCCCTTTTCCTGGAAGCTTCTGGGACTGTTCCCTCTCCATGTTCTCCTTTCAGTCCTTTGTATGCACATTTCACATTAGTGTGTTCACATGGCATAGATTTCTATTCATTGATTTCTTTTTGAGTCATTTGGTGTCTGCGTTCTTGGTCAGAATGCAAGCCTGCTCAATGTGTGGACCATGTCTTCCAATTCTTTTATTTTTTTCCTACGACACTTTCTCAACAACTTTGCGTGCTGAAAGCCTTTATTAAGGCTTATTTGCTGAACTAGTGTGGACAATGGTAGTTGTTAGATGGAGCTTCCATTTTGTTGAAATCTTGGCTGAGCCTTGAAAATCTCTGCGCCTCGTGTTATCAATATTAAGAATAACCACAGTGATGCATTTTCAAATGTTCTATGAAAATTAATGGATAATTAATGGCGACAGAGCAAGATAGTGATTAAGAGGGCTGGCTCTGGAGTCAGGCTGCCTGATTTGAATCCTGGATCTGTACTAGCTGTTCAATAATTATAATGCTTTAAATCTACCATTGAGTTTTAGGCTTAACAGTTATCGAATGTTTACTTTGTGCCAGCCACCGTGACAAGCCCTTTATAAGCATTCACTCACTATGTCACCATGACACCCCTATGAAACAGATACAGCTATTATTCCCATTTTGCACACGAGGAAGGTCAAGTGCTTCACATAGTGGTACATACTCAATAACAGTAAAAGTAAAGCCATTTGATGAATTCGAAGTTTGCTGAATGCTGAAATTAAAGGAGAGGACCACCTCACATCTCTTTCCTCCAGTCTTCCTCAGCTTGTTCCGGGGCTGTGCTCTGTGAACAGCATGAGCCTGCTACAATGTATATGCAGCCATGAGCACAGTTTACAGTGATGGCAGAAATAAACAGAGTGAAGCCTGCCTCATGTTCTCGCCAAGTCCGCTTTCTCTGTGCACTGCATTCCTGTCTGAATGTCCCAGCCAAGGGCCCATAAAAGGTTTTTACCACTGAGATTGGCTTCTCCTCAGTCTGTCAGAACTATTGCCAAGTGTTGCTGTCAAATAGTGGCGCATCTTTTCCCTTTCAGAATTCTGTGATTCTCTATGGCTTAAACAAAACAAAAAACAAAAAAACCAAACCAAAACAAAAAAAGTGCATTTGTATGTGTATGTGTTATTTGTGTTTCCCTGTATGTGTGTTCTCAGGCAACTAGGAGTGACTTATGTTTTGGTCTAATTTATAAATGATTATATCAGTAACTGAACTTGTTGGAATACTGAACACATACTATTGAGGTGTCTAGAATTTAGTGAGCAGTTGGTATACCTTATAAAGGCTAAAAAAGTATTTTCTATAGCTTAGTATTTTCAGTGCATGAGCCTCCTGTAACTGTTACAATGTCTCTTTCTTGTTTTAAATTTAAGTAACATATTTTGTTATTAAAGCTAGACAGAATGCCATCTCTCTTCCTAGATCAGTTAATTCAGCTTTTTTTCTTTTTGTGATCTCAATTACATGTGCTTTTTTTTTTGATTTTTTATTCCTTTATTGTGAAATAAACATTTTTTTTTTTCAAAATTAGCTTCAGGTGTACAACACAGTGCAATAGTTATACTTTTTACCCCTCAAAGTGACAACCCCCTCCCCCAATTCGCTACCCCAATTCTCCTCCCCCATATCATACATATCCACTACAATTCCTTTGACTCCGCTCCACCGTATAATCCACATCCCGTGACCATCTAAATATTCAATTACAGTTGGCATACAATATTATATAACATCAGTTTCAGGTATACAGTGCAGTGATCAAGTCTCTACTCCATCCATGAAGTGGTCTCTCTAACAAGAAATGTGACCGTCTGACATCCCACAAAATATTTACAACATTATTAGATTCCCCGAACTGTCTTTCATATCCCTGGGGCAATATTGTAGTTACCTGTTTATGTTGTCTAATCCCTTCTTTTTCTCCCTCATCCCCAACCCACTCCCAACTAGCAAACCTCAGTTTTTCCTCTATATCTATGAGACTGTTTCTGTTTACTTTGCTCATTCATTCAGTTTTTCAGATTCCACATATAAGTGAGATCATATGGTATGACAATTTCTCTGACTGACTTATCATAAGAGTCTCTAGGTCCATCCATATTGTTGCAAATGGTACGATTTCATTCTTCTTTATAGTGGAGTAATACTTCATTGTATAAATGTACCACAGTTTCTTAATCCACTCATCTACCAATGGGCATTTCGGTTGTTTCCAAGTCTTGGCTATTGTAAATAGCGCTGCAATAAACATAGGGATGCATATATTTTTTCAAATTAGCATCTTGGATTCTTCTGGGTAGATATGTAAGAGTGGAATTGCTGGGTCATACAGCAGTTCCATTTCCAGTGTTTTGAGATACCTTCATAATGATTTCCATAATGGCTGCAGCGATTTGCAGTCCCACCAACAGTGCACCAGGGTTCCCTTTTCTCCACACCCTCACCAGCACTTGTTGTTTGTTGATTTATTGATGATAGCCATTCTGACCGGAGTGAGGTGGTATCTCATTGTGGTTTTTATTTGCATTTCTCTGATGATTAGTGAGGTTGAACATTTTTTCATATGCCTGTTGTCCATCTGTATGTCCTCTTTAGAGAAATGCCTCTTCATATCCTCTGCCCATTTTCTAATTGGGTTGTTTGTTTTTCTGGTGTTGAGTTTCATGCGTGGTTTATAAATTTTGGATATCAACCCCTTATCAGATATATCGTTGGCAAATATCTTCTCCCATTCAGTAGGCTGCCTTTTTGTTTTATTGATGATTTCCTTTGCTTTGAAAAAACTTTTTAAATTTGATGTAATCCCATATGTTCACTTTTTCTGTTATTTCCCTAGCCTGAGGGGATATATCAGTAAAAATATTACTCAGGGTAATGTCTGCAAGCTTACACCCTATGTTTTCTTCTCGGAGTTTTATGGTTTCAGGTCTTACATTTAAGTCTTTAATCCATTTTGAATTTGTTCTCGTAGATGGTGTAAATAGGTGGTCCATTTTCATTTTTTTGCACATGTCAGTCCAATTTTCCCAGCACCATTTATTAAATAGACTATCTTTACTCCAATGTAAATTCTTGCTTCCATTGTCATAGATTCAATGACCGTATATGGATGGATTTATTCTTGGGCTCTCTATTCTGTTCCATTGGTCTACGTGTCTGTTTTTATGCCAGTACCATACTGTTTTGATTACTGTAGTCTTCTAGTGTGTTTTGATGTCAGGTAGTGTGATGCCTCCCTCTTTGTTCTTATTTCTCAACATTTCCATGGCTATTCAGGGCCTTTTGTGGCTCCATATAAATTTTAGGATTCTATGTTCTATTTCTGAGGAAAATGTCCTTGGGAGTTTGATTGGAATTGCATTGAATCTATATATTGCTTTAAGTAGTATTGACATTTTAACTATATTAATTCTTCCTATCCATGAACATGGTATGTATTTCCATTTATTTGTATCTTCTTTGATTTCTCTCTTCAGTGTCTCATAATTTTCTGAGTACAGGTCTTTTACTTCTTTAGTTAAATTGATTCCTAGATATTTTATTGTTTTTGAGGCAATTGTAAAAGGGATTGATTTCCTGATTTCTTCTTCTGGTAGCTTATTATTGGTGTATACGAATAGAACTGATTTCTGAATATTAATTTTGTATCCTGCTACCTTACCAAATTCATGTATCAGTTCTAGCAGTTTTTTCGTGGAGTCTTTGGGATTCTCTCTATATAGTATCATGTCATCTGTATATAATGACAATTTTACTTTCTCTTTTTCAATTTGGATGCCTTTTATTTCATTTTCTTGTCTAATTGCTGTGGCTAGAACTTCCAGAACTATGTTAAATAGAAGTGGTGAAAGTGGGCAGCCTTGTCTTTTTCCTGATCTTAAGGGGAAAGCTTTTAGCCTTTCCCCATTGAGTATGATGTTTACTGTGGGCTTATCATATATGGCCTTTATTATGTTGATATATGATCCCACTATTCCTAATTTGCTAAGAGTTTTTATCATAAATGGCTGCTGGATTTTGTCAAATGCTTTTTCTACATCTATTGATATGATCATATGATTTTTATTTTTCATTTTGTAAATGTGAAGTATTATGTTAATTGATTTGCACATATTGAACCAACCTTGCATACCAGGAATGAATCCCACTTGATCGTGGTGTATCTTTTTAATGTGATGCTGAATTTGGTTTGCTAGTGTTTTGTTGAGTATTTTTGCATCTATGTTCATTAGGGATATCGGCCTGTAGTTTTCCTTTTTCGTAATATCTTTGTCTGACTTAGGAATCAGGGTGATAGTGGCTTCGTAGAAAGAGTTTGGGAACCTTCCTTCCTTCTGTATTTTTTGGAATAGTTTGAGGAGAATAGGTATTAATTCTTTTTGGAATGTTTTGTAAAATTCACCTGTGAAGCCATCTGGTGCAGGGCTTTTGTTTGTTCTAAGATTGTTGGTTACGGATTCAATTTCTTTGACAGTAATCAGTATGTTCAGAGTTTCTGTTTCTTTTTGGTTCAGACTTGGTAGATTGTATGCTTCTAGAAATGTATCCATTTCTTCCAGATTGTCGAATTTGTTATCATAGAGTAGCTCATAGTATTTTCTTAAAATTTTCTGTATTTCTGTGGTATGTGTTGTCACTTCTCTTTCATTTCTTATTTTATTAATTTGGGTCCTCTCTTTTTCTTGGTGAGTCTGGCTAAGGGTTTTTCGATTTTATTTATCTCGTCAAAAAACCAACTCTTGATTTCATTGACCTTTTGTATTGTTCTTTTGTTCTCTATTTCATTTATATATGCTCTGGTTTTTATTATTTCCTTTCTTATACTCCTTTTAGGCTTGTTTTGCTGTTCTTTTTCAAGTTCCCTTCAGTGTAAAAAGAGTCTGTTGATTTGAGATCTTTCTTCCTTCTTAGGTAGGCCTACACTGCTATGAACTTCCCTCTTAGGACTGCTTTTGCTGCATCCCAGAGATTTTGGGTCGTGGTGTTTTCGTTTTCATTTGTCTCAAGGTATCTTTTGATTTGCTCCTTGATCTCATTTTTGACCCACTCACTATTTAGTAGCATATTATTTAGCCTCCATGTATTTGTAAGCTTTCCAGATTTCTTCTTGTAATTGATTTCTAGTTTCATAGCATTATGGTCAGAGAAGACACTTAATATGATTTCAATCTTCTTAAATTTGTTGAGACTTTTTTTGTGGCCTAACATGTAGTCTATCTTGTAAAATGTTCCATGTGCACTTGAGAAGAATGTATATTCTGTAGATTTGGGGTGAAATGCTCTAAAAATATGAAATAAATCCACCTGGTCTAAAGTGTCAATTAAGGCCACTATGTCCATGTTGATTTTCTGGCTAGGATCTGTCCACTGGTGACAACGGGGTGTTGAAGTCCCCTACTATGATAGTGTTACTGTTGATCTCTGTCTTTATGTCTGTCAAAATCTGTTTTACATATTTGGGAGCTCCTATATTGGGTGCATAGATATTTACTAGGGTATGTCCTCTTGTTGAATCTATCCCTTTATTATTATGTGGTGCCCTTCTTTGTCTTTTGTTGTAGTCTCATTTTAAAATCTATTTTGTCCAAAATAAATATTGCTACTCCAGCTTTTTGCTCATTTCCACTTGCGTGAGATATCTTATTCCATCCCTTTACTTTCAAACTGTGTGTCTTTTGATCTGAGATGAATCTCTTGTAGACAGCATATGCATGGGTCCTGTTTTCTTATCCACTCAGCCACTCTGTGTCTTGATTGGAGCATTTAGCCAATTCACATTTAAAGTTATTACTGATAGGTGCATATTTATTGCCATTTTGTTATTTGTATTTCTTGTCTTTCTGGGTTAGCTTGTTTTCCCCTTTCTTCTGTTTAAAAAAGCCCTTTTAACATTTCCTGCAATGGTGGCTTGGAGGTAATGAACTCCTTACACTTATTCTTTTCTGAGAAGCTCTTTATGTCTCCTTGAATTTTAAGTGATAGCCGTGCTGGGTAGAGCAATCTTGGTTGTAGCCCTTATTTTTGTGTCACTTCGAATATCTCCTGCCACTCCCTTCTGGCCTGCAGAGTTTCTGAAGAAAAGTCGGCTGTTAGTTTTATAGGAGTTCCTTTGTATGTAACCTGCTGTCTTTCTCTTGCTTTTAGGATTCTGTCTTCATCTTTAAGCTTTGCCATTTTAACTATGGTGTGTCTTGATGTGGGCCTGTTTGGATTCAGCCTGTTTGGAAATCTCTGCACATCCTGGGTTTGTATATCAATTTCCTTCACCAGGGTAGGGAAGTTTTCAGTCATTATTTCTTTAAACACATTCTCAATCCCTTGCTTCTTGCCTTCTCCTTCTGGTATTCCTATGATAGGAATGAAGGTTGTTGAGTTTCATGTTGTCCCAGAGGTCTCTTAAACTATTTTCATTCTTTTTTCTTTTTGTTGTTCCAGCCGGGTGATTTCTGGTATTTTGTCTTCTAATTCGCTGATACACTCCTCTGCCTCATCTATTCTACTGGTGATTCCTTCGAGCGTGTTCTTCATTTCAGTTATTGTATTCTTTAGTTCTAACAGGTTGTTTTTTATGGTTTCCCTATCCTTCTCTGTGTCCTCGCTAAGTTCCTTAAACATTCTTATCATCAGTGTTCTAAATTCTTTCTCTGAAAGTTTGTATGCCTCTGTTTCATTTAGTTCCATTTCTAGAGTTTTCTTCTGATCTTTTACTTGGGACATATTTCTTTGTTTCTTCATTCTGGCTGTTGTTCTGTGAATGCTTCATGTATTAGATAGATCCCCTAGAAAGAAGAGAGAGAAAATAAAAAGAGGTGGGGTGCTCTTCTTCCTCTTTAATCTGCAGACCACTTGCTCAGCAATAGAGAGTCTCTGGGCGACTCAACACCGGCTATTTGGGGGAAGAGCTTAATGTGTTATGTGCCAGCCTCCCTCTCAGGCCTGCAGTGAGCTTTCTGCAATTAGCTTCTGTGAGCTCTGGAACCGTGCTCACTACAAAAAAAAAAAAAAATCTTCACAGGTCTTTGCAGCTTGTCCATTGCTTCAAAAAAAAAAAAAAAAAACCTCTGTGGCCTGTGAGGGTGTAGGCCAGGGACCTGGGGCTCTGGGTACCTCTGGCAACACAGCTCTAGGTGGGTGGGGCAGGCCACAAGGAACCACTTGATGTGGTCAGTGGCCCCCACCAAGTCAGAGCAGCATGCACTCTGCACCAGCAACCAGTCCACACAAACTCACCAGGAAAGCCTCGATTGGATCACGCAGGCGCACAGCTCCCTGCCCAACACTCTCAGGAAAACTCTCCATCTCAGCCTGTCCCAATCAACTGCCTGCAGATCAGGCTAAGCAGCCCAACAGCCAATCCCCAGCCTGGCAACTCTGTACAAACAATGCGGAGAGTGGGGATTCAAGGCGGCTTGCACACTCCTGCATCTCAGTGAGCAGCCTGATGGAGCCCCAGGGCACCCGCCAGACATTTCCCTGGCAATACAGCACAAGCAGGGCAGAGGGTGGGGATCCCAAGGCCGCATGCGCACACATGCACGCATATACTCCAGCGCCAATTTCACCAGAACAATAGGATACCGGATCTGACCCTCTGTGGGAGGGCCCCACCCTGAAAAAATGGCGGCCTCCTGTACACAGCTCGTGTGCAAGCTCCACACTAGGGAAACAATGGTCCCAAAACCTCCAGCTTCTGCACTAAAGGTGCTCAGTTCAGTCCTTCCCCACAGGCTCCTGGGCCCAGCTCACACAGCTACTCCCCCACCAGGAACCGGGTGAGTGTTCATCAGTGAGCGAACCTGTGTGCCGGCCCCACTGGTTCTCCAGCTGCCCTCAGCCTCGCCGAGCCAAGCAAAGAGAGTCCTCACTAATTTCTTCTGCCTGCTGTCGTAGAACTCCTCTTCCTGGCAAAGCAACTCTGGGCTAGTGAACTTGGTGTGGGGCCGGAGGGTCTCTCCCCCAACCAGAGAAGCCTCCCTACAGCTGGGGATCCCTCACGGGGCTCACCCTCTCTCGTCTGTCCCCCTCCTGCCAGACTTGAGTGGCCTCCTCTTTAGGTCCTTTGTTTAGAGGTTCTGTTCATCTAGTGTTCAGGGGACTTCCGAGGTTAAATGTTGTATAAATTATTTGTGATTTTGATGTGATCCTGGGATGCAGTTGGGAAAGTGTCCGTCTATTCTGCCATCTTCCCTCCTTTTATCTTGGTTTTCTTTTTTTGTTTTTTTTTTTTAATGAAGGTATCCAATATAGGACATTTTAATATCCAAACTCACTTAAACTATTTCCACTTTTATTACTTCAAAAATTAATGACCAAAATTCAAAGGCATTTAGGATGGCCCCGCAGCTGTTAAATCAGTGTTGTTGTTTTTTCTTTCTTTTTTTTTTTTTTTTTCCCAGCTGAGCCATCCTGCCACTTGTTGGCAGCTCAGCTCGGGCTGGGCATCGAACTGCTGTTGCTCAGAGCTCAGTTCACACTCTTAAGCGAGCTCTTAACCAACTGAGCCACTCAGCCAGCTCCCACAGCAGTTAAATTAGACATCACTTACTTTTCATATTTTTTATCAAGAACACTTTCTGGAATAATTATATCTTCTACTTACTGAGTGCTTGTCATTTCATTAGATCCTAATTTAAAACCAGCAGAAGAGACCGGCTCCCCATTTTACAGATGAGGACAGTGAGGCTGAGAGAAAGAATTCCTGTAGTCTGGGCCGTGCATTGGGTACGTGTCAGAACTTATTTCATACATTGGCTCCCTGACTCCAGTCTGCGCCCTTGAACTGCTGTGGAATCTTGCATCCAAGTTTCATGATGAAAGCTCATATTTTGAGCTTTCTGAAACTCATATTTTGTGTACAGAGTAGCATAGGGGTTGGATTACAGTTTCCAGATAAAATGCAGAACATCAGTTAAATCTGAATTTCAGATAAACAAGTAATTTTTTAGTAGCATGTTCAGTAGTATGTTGCATGGGACATAGTTATACTAAAAGAAAAAATTCATTGCTTATCTGAAATTCAAATTTAACTGGGTGTCCTATATTTTTATTTGCTAAATCTGCCAACCTTGGTCCAAATTTACCCAGAAAGCCAGCAAGAAAGTAGGTGATTTCTGCCTCTACCTCCCTGAAATTCCATCTTGTCATTAAGGGGATCTGAGGGATTGCTGCTTGCTTGCTTACTTGCTTCTTCACCCTTTGGAGCCTGGCCCTTTCTTCCTTTCCTGCTCTTACTTGCTGCAATAAACCTGTGGAAGCACCGGATGTCACATGCAGCATGTCCACAGCCAGGAGCCATCCAGGCCTTGGCTACTGGTGCCTGTGACCTCTAGGATGCCTACTTTGGTGGGTGGAGTGCCTGCATTGGTCTTGATGCTCCCACCACAGCTGCTGGGCTGTCAGTGCCCAAAGATCTTTAGTGAGGCTTCTATTTTAGATTCATACTTTGCGCCCTGCACCCTAGTTTTGATCAGAAGTCAATGAAGATCGAGCAAGAGAAATATTTGAATATGAAGCACCATGATCTGCTCAGATGACCTGTCTTTGCTACCACATCCCAGAGGACATCTTCTCTAGCTCTTATGTCAATAAGCCCCACTTCCACGCCCCATAGGTATGCTAGAACATGACTGTATAGGCCATGGTTTATGCTCAGTCTCAGATCTTCTCCTAGGCTGCTGTCAATTCCTTTTTGGGGTTCTCTTCCCTATGCCACTTGAACAAAGACATTGCATGGATGAGGGGACAATTTAGAATTCAGTGGGATTTTTTTGAGGTGAAAATGATCAAGCCTGATATGTTTTTCTGAGGTGCAGACCATAATGGATATATAAAGGGGGCTGGCCAGTAGAGTGCAAAATCACACAGGCCTGGTGATATCTAGCTCTCGCATTTATCACCTGTGTGACATCAGAGAAGTTAAATTACCGAGTGCCAACTGTCCCCCAGGGTTCAGGATCCCTAGTGATTCCTGAGATTTTGGGGAAAAGGACATTCTTCATCCAAACTTTCAGCAATTCCATCAGAGATGATTAAATTCTTGAGAGAAGCCATAATGTCACTTATTTGGGGATCATTATGAGAAATCCTTCGGTACCTGTTGCACAAGGTTGAGCCTAAGTTTACTCAAAACCTCACTGTGTACCTACGTTTCTGGCTGCTTAGACTGGCCACTTCCTGGTCGCATCCAGGAGTACATCCTGGGATGAGGACCCACATGGTGGGCTGGATCTGGATTCAGTCCACACTTACAGAGCTTTTACCAGCCCAATGCCATTGGGCAAGTTCTGAACTTCAGTTTCCTCATCTGTACACTTTAGATAATGGTTACCTTATGAACACTGTTGTGACAACCTGTCATAGAGCTTCAATCATAGCAGTGATTAGTGAGGGGTGTTGTAATACTACCATTACTATAGACATTATTATTAGCATTAGCATTACACCAGCATAAGTAGTCAGGTGACTTCTGCGCATGTTAATGGATCTTTTATATAATTTATTGTAGTCTTTAAAGCTGTGCTGCCTTCACAAACCAATAGCCTCATGTGACTATTGAGCCCATTAAATATTGTGCACTGTGTATGTAAAATGCACACTAGATCTTCGAGATATAATATGAAAATGAGAATGTAAAGCATTGTATTGATAATTTTTATATTGTTACATGCTATAATGACAACTTGAACATATTGACTGAAATAAAATGTATTATTAAAGTTAATTTCACCTGTGTCTTTTAACTTATTTTGAATGCAACTATTAGAAAACTGAAAATTATAGATATTGTTCACATCTATGCTTGTACAGGCATACATTAGAGGTATTATAGGTTCAGCTCCAGACTGCTACAATAAAGCGAATAGCACAGTGAAGACAGTCACATGAATTTTTTGATTTCCCAGTGCATATAAAAGATATGTTTACACTATACTGTAGTCTATTAATTGTGCAATAGTGCAATAGCATTATGTCCAAAAACGTACATATCTGAATTCAAAAATACTTTATTGCTAAAAATACTAACCATCATCTGAGCCTTTAACAAATCAGAATCTTGTTGCAGGTGGAAGGCCTCACCTCAACGTTGATGGCTGCTGACTGATCAGTATGGTGGTTATGGAAGTTTGGGTGACTGTAAATTTCTTAAAATAAGACAACAATGAAATTTGCTGCATAGAGTGACTGTTCCTTTTATGAATGATTTCTCTGTAACATGTGATGCCATTGGATAGCATTTTATTCACAGTAGAAATTCTTTCAAAATTGGAGTCAGTCTCCTCAAACCCTGCTGCTGCTTTATCAACTAAGTTTATGTAGTATTCTGAATTGTATGTAGTCATTTCAGAATCTTTACCAGGAGTAGATTCTATCTTAGGAAACCACTCTCTTTGCTCATCCATAAGAAGCAACTCCTCATCCATTAAAGTTTTATCATGAGCTTGCACCTATTCAGTCACATCCGCAGGCTCACTTCTAATTCTAGTTCTCTCGTAATTTCCACAACATCTGTACTTACTTCCTCCATGGAAGTCTTGAACCCCTCACAGTCATCCATGAGGGCTGGAATCCACTTCTTCCAAACTCCTGTTAATATTGACATTTTGACCTTTTCCCATGAATCACAAATATTCTTAATGGCTTTTAGAATGGTGAATCCTTTCCAGAGGTTTTCAATTTACTTTGCCTAGACCCATCAGAGAAACCACTATCCATGGCAGCTATAGTCTTATGAAATGCATTTCTTAAATAATAATACTTGAAAGACAAAATTACCCCTTGATCCATGGGCTGCAGAATGGATGCTGTGTTAGCAAGCATGAAACAACTTAATCTCATTGTCCATCTCCATCAGAGATCTTGGGTGACCAGGTGCATTGTCAATGAGCAGTCATAGTTTGAAAGACTCTTTCTGAGCAGTTGGACACAACAGTGGGCTTAAAATACTCAGTAAACCATGTTGTAAATAGATATGCTGTCATCCAGACTTTGTTGTTTCATTGATAGAGCACAGGCAGAGTAGATTCAGCATAATTCTTAAGTTCCTTGTATTTTCTGAATGGTAAATGAGCACTGGCTTCACCTTCAAGTCACCAGGTGCATTAGCCCCTAACAAGAGGGTCAGCCTATCTTTTGATGCTTTGAGTCCAGGCATTGACTTCTCCCCTCTAGCTATGAAAACCCCAGAGGGCATCTTTTCCCAAGATGGCTGTTTTGTCTATACTGAAAACCTGTTGCGTAGTGTAGCCGCCTTCATGAACTATCTTCACTAGACATTCTGGATAACTTGCTGCAGCTTCTACATCAGCACTTGCTGCTTCACTTGCACTTTGTGTTATGGAGACAACTTCTTTCCTTAAGCCTTATGAGCCAACTTCTGCTAGCTTCCCACTTACCTTCTGCAGCTTCCTCAACTTTCTCAGGTTTCACAGAATTGGAGAGAGAGTTAGGGCCTTGCTCTGGATTAGGCTTTGGCTTAAGGGAACGTTGGGGCTGCTTTGATTTATCCAGACCACTAAAGCTTTCTCCATATCAGCAATAAGGCAGGCTTGCTTTCTTATCATTTGTGTGTTCACTGAAGTACCACTTTTAATTTCCTTCAAGAACTTTTTCTTTGCATTCACAACTTGGCTAATTGTTTGGTGCAAGAGGCCTAGCTTTTGGCCTCTCTTGGCTTTTGACATGCCTTCCTCATGAAGCTTAATTACATCTAGAGCTTTTGATTTAAAGTGAGAGATGTGTGGTTCTTCCCTTCACTTGAACACTTAGAGGCCATTGTAGGGTTGTTAATTGGCCTAAATTTAATATTGTTGTGTCTTAGGGAATAGGGAGGCCCGAGCACAGGGAGAGGGATGGGGGAATTGCTGACTGGTGGAGTAGTCAGAATACACACATGTATATCCATTAAGTTTGCTATCTTATATGGATGCCATTCATGGTGCCCCAAAACAATTACAATAGTAACATCCAAGGTCATTTGATTACAGATAACCATAGCAATATAATAATAATGGAAAAGCTTGAAATATTACAAGAATTAACTACCAAAACGTGACACAGAGACACAAAGTAATGTTGGAAAAATGGCACCCACAGACTTGCTCACAAACATTTAATTTGTAAAAAACATCAATATCCACAGAGCACAATAAGGTGAGGCACACTAAAACAAGGTATGCTTGTATTATATTATTACTATTGGACAGTGCTGCTCTAGGGAATTCAGGTGACAGATCTAAAAGGAAATGCCATTCAATTTTCATTAAAAAAAAAAAGCTCTTTCCTTTATATTCCATTTTCCTCTTTTATCTCTGTGTTCTAGGGAGACTTTATTCTGTACAATATATTTTCTAAAACTATTTTTCCCCTAGTAAACAGAAGAAGGCCGGACGAGCAAGGGTGAAAAAGTAGAAGGAACCAAAACAAATGACGACTACAGCATTTGATGCATCAAAAGATGTTCAATGTTATTTTGAAACATTTTAAAAATTCTTAACCAGGCCACAAATTTACATCTGGACTTATTTCTGATTCTGACAAAGCTAGAAAACTTCAATGTGAAACACAAATTGCAAAGTGTACCAAATGGAATGATAGCACCTGGACATTTGCTGAAATATTTAAAGAGTTTTATTATTGGCTTAGCTACTGAATTTTCATAAAAAATAATCTAATATAGCATATGTATGATTGTGTGATTCCCAGTTAAAATATTCAAGGTCTGCATTTGTGAGCCAATATCCAATAATTTTTCCAAGTTTTACAGAAAGTAGGAAAAAAAGCTGGAAATACCTGATACATATTATACAGTGTAAATAGGTGCTAAAATTTTCCTTTTTTACTAAGAATGTGAAATTCTGGGAAGCTTTTTGTTTTTAATGAACAGGAATACCACCATTATTTTCCTGCTTCATCTCTTTCCTCTATGCAGCGCTGTTGAACTTGCCCTTTTAAAGATTAATCAAAGTCTGCATTCACAATCGGTTTAAGACTGTCACTATAATTTTGAGCCCATATAATGTGATATGAATTAATTTGATTAAAACGAAATTAAAACGTGTATAGTCTGCAAGAGCGAAATACATTTGCAGGCTACTTAGTGCCATGGATGATGTTGGAGATTTGAGAGGGGAGTGGTTTAGAATTAGAGAGAGAGATCTTGCTTATTAGTTGATACCAGTGCTAAGTGGCTGTAGCTGGGTATTTTACTACATTTAACACTTCCTTAATAATCATGTTTTAAGAATAGTGAAAAAAGGAAAGAGCTAAATTGGTTTAGAGAAACCTTGCTTTTTCACTACCCAACACTCCAGCTCTATGAAGTGGGTACAGTTATGCCGCACCTCTCTTCCTTTTCCACTTCTTTGGGAGGGACTAGCCTCTCTGAGTTTGGGATAGAGTAGGAGATAAATGTCAGAGATATTCTTACATACACAACTGTCTGCTGGTGTTGAAGTTACGGCCTCAGCCTAACTTTCATTTGATCTTATTTCATCTGATGCTGGTGACTTTTTCTTCCAATGTACTGGCCTCTGCATAGAGGGTGTGGGGGTTTCTTATGGTGGTGTTCAGCTGAGGACTCTTCCAGAGAGAGACAGGGCCTGGGGTCCCTCCAGGGGTCCATGTCCCCGGTTCCTTCTTTAGGGAGGGTGTCCCTTCTTTTCATTTTTGCGCCTTCCATGGAGCCATGCCCACTTTTCCTGCCTCTGGGGGCCCAGGGAACTATGGGATGATATACCTCACATCTACTGCCAAAGACTACTCCCTACAGTCTTTCACCTCTTTTCAGAAATTGCCAGATCAGTTGTAGGCACCAGTTCTGATATTCTCTATGCTGGTGGATCACAACCAGAATAAACATGCCAAGTTTCCTTGAGGCCTTCCTCCTTTGTCCGTCTCTAGTGGCGTCTTCTATATGAACTTAACTTTTCAGTGACTCAGCAAGTTTCAACTGGGAAGCGAAGCATTGGTGTCCCTTTCTTGTAGGCACTCCTAATTCAACCACTGATTCTCTTACAGACCCACTAATTTGACTTGGGAGAGGGGAGGGAGAACGCTTCATTCCTAACCTTTGTACCTCTAAGGCCACATTCTTCCCCATTGACCTGCCCATCCTTCTGTACTTTGCAGTCTCCTTGTACAGACTGGAGAGGAAGGAACACATGGGGGTGCTAACAGGACTGGTTCTGCCATCTCTTAATAAACAGAGGATGGTCTTCGGCTGTATCAGCTGTGTTATTTTTCACTTGTTGTCAGTCTGGGATCTTAGTATATATTTAACTCAAAATGAAAAGTCCATTCATCATCCTGTTGATATATTTTTCAAAATCATTATTACCATTCATCAAATATTTCTAGTTCTCCTTTTGGGCACATGGTAGAATTGCATTTCCCCACCTCCTTAAGTTAGGTGCACACAGAATTCCCAGAGACACATACACACACACACACATACACACACACATGCAATTTATTATAAGGAATTTGCTCTCACAGTTATGGAAGCTGACAAGTACAGCGGTCTGCAGGGTGAATCAGTAAGTTCTAGACCCAGGGGAGCTGATAGTGTACTTCCAAGCCTAGAACCAACCCTATGAGAGCCAGGAAGAACTGATGTTCCAGTTGGAGTCTGAAGGCAAAAAAAAAAAGCTGACATCCCAATTAAAAGATCATTGCACTGTACACCTGAAGCTGATATTGTATAATATTGTATGCCAACTGTAATTGAATATATAGTTACAGGATGCAGAGTATACTGTGGAAGGGAGTCAAAGGAATTGTAATAGATATGTATGATATGGGAGGGGGAGTGGGGTGGCGAATTGGGGGAGGGGGTTGTCACTTTGAGGGGTAAAAAGTGTAACTATTGCACTGCGTTGTACACCTGAAACTAATTTGAAAAAAAAATGTTTATTTCACAATAAAAGAAAACAAAAAAGAATTTTAGACAGAATGAATTCTCTCTCACTCATGAGAGAGTCAGCCTTTTGTTCTATTCAGACTGTCACCTGATTGGATGAGGCCCAAATACACTGCAGAGGGCAATCTGCTTTCCTCAGTTTACTGATTTAAATGTTAATCTCACCCTCACTCCAAATCACCCTCACAGAGACACCCACAATAATGTTTGAGTAAATATATGGGCACCCCATGACCCAGACACACAAAATTAACCATCACAGGTAAGGCCATGCTTTAGCCAACAATGTTCTCACTTTAGGAGGAAAATTTTAAGAGCTGCTGTGCAATTTACTACATTCATGTTTTCATGTCTAAACAATTGTGGAGGGTTACATCTGCTTGGAGCATCCATTAGACTGGGCCCTCAAGTTCCTATAATAAACAAATTCCCCATGCTATCTTTGTGCTAGATATGTAATAGATATGAAATAATAATTTTTTTTGCATTAAGTCACAAAGATTTTGTCACTGACTATCCTGACTAACACAATCTTGTATTAAACATGAGAAGTCAGGTCAGAAGCTGAATCATATCTAGAGGATTCATATCTTCTCTGTGTGAGATGCCAAGAGGTGCCCAGACTGTACCTAACATTGTTCTTGGCATATGAAAGCCATTTGCTAAAAAAGGCAGCTCTGGAGTAAAAGTTGTGCACAAAGTAAGTTATTACAATCTTTGCAAGACACCTACTTTGACACTCCATATCCTGGCTCACATTTTCAGCTCTTGTCACATTTTCTTTCATTCAAATTTATTTCCACACTGACCATAAACATAAATAATCTAATTATTAGCTAATGTATTGGTAATTTATTTTTTTAATTGATCTATGTTCCCTTTAAATAAAGAGCTGTATTTATGATTTTAGTTTATTTATGATTTTAGTTTCTTTACTGAGTTCTGATAGAAAGTAAGAAACACATCCAGGTGCCTGCAGAGAGCATGTTGGATTCTGATAGGATGAATGTACTATGATGTAATGGCCTCAAAGGAAGTCAGAGACACAGCTTGACAAGCAAGCTGGTGGAAGTAATGGCTCCCATGGAATCAGAGCACACATTATTCTTTGTACAGCACCAAACTCTGTATTAAGTAAATATCTGCTTGGTTATATATATGGAAGTGACCTAAATCATACTCTCTTCCTTTTAAAAGGCGATGAAAACAATTACATGGGTATATTTTTAAAGCATACCTGAGAGTAGGAAGTTGAAACCTGTCCACCCAGGGCCTACATTCTCAGGTTGGGTCCAACGGATCTGCTGGGCCCCAGGTTAGGTGTTTGCATAGTCAAGACCTAAAATTATAGCAGAATTTACCTGCTAGTTGTGCTAAATGTGGGCAGGAATCATTTGACCCTTCATTTTGCCAGGTTCCTCAGGGGAAATGTGTAGTAAAACATTCAGGATCTTTTTACATGGGTACTACTCTCTAAGCATAAAACCATGGATCACATGCTTGTTCATTATTCTGAATATTTGGCCATTTAAATGGAAGGTTGTTTTGAGCCAAAACTACCTACGACAAAACAATCAGTGGTCCAACCAGCATTGTCCATGTAGAACTAAATCAGGGAGAATCTCAAGTCTCAAATTGCTACTTAAGTGCCTATGGGCTGAAAGTTAAAAAATTGAATGAGCATGTAAGTATGGTCATTAAAATTTAAGTACATGAAAATTAGATAATTGCATGCTGCTTTTTATCCTGACACACATTGTATTAAAAGTTACTGTGTAGAACCATCTTCTTGGGAAATAAATAGATGAGATGATTAAACAAGTGACTATCTCTAAATCCTATCAAAGAGAGGCCAGCAATTGAGCCACAATCTTTTACAGCTCATGCCATGCCCGACTGAGGTCCAACACGCGATAGGCACTCAGTAAATATTTGTTGAGTCTGTTAGCGTGTGAATGTAAACAAAAATCTTATCTTTGCATTAAAATTGAAGTGAGTACAATGGACAAAATTATTTTAAAATGTGGCCCAGAATCAGACACAAATCATCCTCATTTGGCTCCTAATGAGCGTGAAGAGCATATTGTTGTTATTAGTTTACAAAATTTGTTTAATGATCATGAAATAGTTGGGAGTATTTGTGGTATGTGCTCTAGTTTGAGCTAATGAAAAATAAATACTCTTTTGTATTGCATTAACGTATTTGGCATCCTTTCTCTGAAGTGCTTGAAATATCATTTTGGGGTGCATTGTAGAGATGCTGAGGAAAATGTATGAGTTATAAAATCTAAATCAAGAGTTCCTTTTCAGCTTTCAGCTGATAGTAATTCAGCATTGAGCAACTATGCCTCTCAGGTCTTCTAGGGCCTGGGAGTGTTGGGGATTATTTATAGAGTATATATAATTTTGTTTAATAAATGCTTTCTGACTGACAGGTGACATGTGAAATGATTCAAGGTAGTGTGTAGATCCCATTATGATTGTCTATGTGATCTGCAGAAGGTGAGAAAACATAAACCTCCCATTGTTGATTTGGTGAAAGCTGGATTATTATAGCTTTTAAAATCTTGAATTTCCAATTTTAAAGAAATTCCTCAGAGCGGAAGAAAGACGAGATTTTATTTTATTTATTTATTTATTTATTTATTCCCAGAGACCTCTAGTATGACTAAGGAATTCAACCTAAAATTTGGAGAACACTCATGGTCCCTTCCTGTGGTTCTTGCCCTCCTGGAGAAACTTCTTTCTTTTCTTCATTTCCTACAGAGGTCAAAGCTACGATGAACTTTGGCCAGGCTTCAGTTTTGCTTTCCTAATGGGTAACTCCCAGTCTTCCTTTCCCCTAAATCAATCCTATTGCCCTTCAGGATTCATGCATTTGGGGGTAACCTGACATTTTTTCAAGAATAAAGTTCAGTTCCCAGGGGAACCTCCCTCTCCCCCCACTCCTCTTGTGTGTCCCATCAAGAAGCTTGTCATCTACAGTCCTAATTACAAAGAGACGTGGAACTAAGAGAAAAGTTGTCTGTTGTGTTCAAAGTCATTGACACCCTACTGGTGTTGGGGTTAGAAATTTGTTTCCAGGCTTCTGGATTTTCCCGCAGCCTCCATGTCAGGTGGGAGCTCCTTATCTTCCTCCACTGGGGGTCTGGCTTTCACCACATGGGTCTGATTAATGAATCAAGATCCAAAGTGCACAGAGCAGTGCCGGGCACAACAGAAGCACTGACAAATGCCAGCCCTCCTTATTATAAATGACATCATATACCAGACAGTATTTTTCCTACTTTCTCCAAAAATGCTAAAGCTATCTAGATGATGGTCCATTCTGCTATCAGTTTAGGACAAAACATTTAATATATATTGAAGCATTTACTTTGTCACATCCTTGTTACCCACACCACTTCACAAAAGCAACCTTCCTCCATCCAAATTCAGTTTCAAATTTCAGTCATCACCCAAGGTCATTCATTGTTAGGCACTCATAACGAGCCTGGGATTTTAGGGATATTAGGATCACCAGGGAAAGTGTTAATCCAATTCATGATTTCATACCTAGCTACTGTTTATTCACCACTTACTGTCTGTGAGCCCCCAAAGCTAATCTTCAAAATTTTTTAGATGCCATCACGTCCTGTTTCTGGTAGGCGGGAGAGCCAGGGCCGGGTCCCTGGTGACAGGTGATTTCTGTACTCTACTGTCTCCCATGGTTAAGCTCACTTCATCCTTATTTTCCCAGAATTTTTATTTTAAATTTAAGGTAAAAGCACCTTTCATTTTGTCTCCCTCCTCAAAATGGCATGAAGAATTTTGAGCGTCTTTCTTAGATTTGCTAATGATTCCACTGTTTGTACTCATCCACCCAACAACGTTCTCGAACATTCTTGACCATTCAGTTTACTCCTCTGGGTAGATCTTCATGCTACCCACCCTGAAGCTCCAGTTCTAGCCCGGTGCATCTTTTGTGGGACAACTCCGTCCTACCTTTGGGCCTCAGCTCACTATCTCCTCCTTAATGAGACCTTCCCTAAACCTTCAGATGAAGGACCCTCTTATTGAACAGGCTCAAGGTGCTTTTCACTTTCTCTTTAAAGTGTTGATTACAGCTTGAGATGATGTCTTGCTCTGTGCATTCAAAAGTGGTATCTCCACTCCCTGGGAGCTGCAGCAGTGGGAGTTACAACTGTGTTCTTCCCACTGAGCCTCCAGTACATGATGAGGTGATGGCATTAAATATGCTAAGTACAGGCACAGCCTGAGCACTGTAGGCAGAGGGAGATGTGGGGAGGCAGAGGAGGCAGGGCGAGACCTGAAAAAGCTGTTTGAAGGGTCTGCAGCAGTGAGGAGTGGGTCCCGCTAGTGATGGAGGGACCACAAAAAGAGCAGGGAAGCTGGAGGGCAGGAAGAGGGGGAGGAGAAAAGGTAGGGTAGAGCTGGAAGGTCAACAGATGTGGAGTCTACCAGACTTTATCCTAAAAACTTGAGTAGCCTGGCAGGGTTTTGAGCAGGTGAGTAAGGCGATCTGTACTCTGGTTAACATAACTTGTCAACTTTGTGAACAATGCTTCCTGGTGAGAAGAGAAATAAAGGGAGGGGGCCAGTTGGGGATTGTGGCCACAGACCAGTAGGAGAGGATGGTGGCTGTGATGGAGATAAGTCATGGCACCCAGAAACTCACAGGGAGGCTTGGAAACACTAGTGGCCGAATTTCATCCAGCTTTTAGTTCCTGCAGGTTACTCTCACTTCTGGATTAACTCCCACACATTCTTGTGTCATTATTTGTAAGCTCCATTTTACAGATGCGGACATTGAGGTAAAAGTGGCAGAACCAGTATTGAAAACCAGGCTATCTACTTGAGAGCCTGGACTCTTAACTCTGTCCTAACTGCCTCTTGAACTAACTGTCTCTTGAACTGTGTGCTGTTGGCATAGGGATGTGAGTTAAAGTGGGGAGGGAGGGTCAGATCTCCCAGGGAGGGTGACCATAGAGAAGACAAGGAGGACAAAGACTGATGTTTGAGGAACTTAGCATTTAGAGATGGGTGGAGAGGGGTAAGGGGGGGCGGTCAGGCAATGAAGCCAGAGTACATGAGGCAAACCAGGAGAGATTGAGAGGAAGATACAAGAGAAGAGATGCTTCTGACGATGGACTAGCTTCACACACCAGTGAGATGATGGACCAGTGAGATGAATACCAAAAGGTGTCCGTCACCTTCAGGTACATGAAAGTCACCTCATGCATCTGATATTTTCAAAATCATCACACTGAGAGAGCTGCAAACTTTTACCCTAAGCCTTTGATTTTCCAGGTTTAGAATTTTAGAGCATATCAAATTCTAACATACTAATTACCTAATATACACTGGTATTCTCTGTTTCATTTTATCATGCATTGCACTTATAAGCTGAAATATAGTTCTACACTTAAATAAGATTTTCCTCTGACTAAATTGCCAATCTCTTGAGAAAAATCTGATAAACTAAATTTTAATTAATCTCCATTATATCCTTCTCATCTTTCCTCAAATGAATTAAATTTTTCCCATAGCAACTTAATACCTAGTTCACTTAAACACTAAGTTTTACTTCAGGGCCCTCACTTGTTTTTTAAATTTTCTTTTCATTGATTCCTTCCCAAAGGTCACATTTTTAAACACAGGTGTTTCTTTCCTAAGGTGAGAGTGATGTTCTCTTTTATTTTATCTTTTTTACATTCAAGTAATTCATTGAGAAAATATTTATTGAGCACCTTTTGTGTTCTGGGTCCTGGAGTACAATGATTAATAAGACACAATCCTTGCCATTAAAATTAATAATCAAGTAAAGGAGACAGATACCCAAGTGGGTAGTTTTAATACAATCCCTGAGACTGGGACACTGGATCTTAGGAAAGTTCCAATTCCCACTGGAGAAGCTGATGCTGAGTGAAATGTCATTTATTTATTTTCATTCTATCTTGATCCAGTTTTGAGATCTGTCTAGAAGTCAGTCAGTTCTCCCTTTTGAGCAGCTCAGTCCATATCCCAACCACTTCTCTAGTTGGATTCATCTTCCAGGGCTGCTAGAAACCTGCCCTAATCTCTCTGGGGCCAAGTACTGGACAATAGGGACAAACCCAATGCCCAGCTGCTCCAGAAAATATTCCAGCTAGCTCTTCAAACAGCTTTTTCAGGTCTCCCCCTGCCTATAGCACCTCCTCTGCCTTCCCCTGCCTCCCCCTGCCTACAGTGCTCATTCCTTGAACCTAGGTAACTCTACCATGCTTACTATTCATATTTGCCCTCCTGCAGCTCCAGCTTGCTGTTATCCTGTCCTTGGGTGAAAACCCCTGAGTGGCTCTGCCTGGTGGCCTTGTGTGGTTTAGAACTGTAAATAATAAAGAGTTCTGCCTTTCATCAATCTGAGCACCAGTGTGTTGCGTATGTCCCACAATCACAAGAACCTTTAAATATTACAAGACACCAGGCTGAATCTTAAAAGTTGTTTAGGGATTGGGCAGAGGAGGAGTCATGGGCCAGTGGAGAAAACAGTTCAGGCAAGGAAGAGAGTATGAGCAAAACGTGATGAGCAATCAGGGTGCGGCTGGACCAGGGATGCATGTATGGGTATAATTAGGGCATTGGCAGTCATGAACGATATTCATGCAAGAGCTGACAGGCCTGGAAGTGACAAAGTCTCAAAGGAAGGAAGAAAAGCAGAATCCAGGGAAGTGACAGCAAAAGGATAGCCTGAGAGGTGTGAGATGGCAGTGTGCTAGAATCGATGGAATGAATGATTTCCTAAAGTATGGAGGGAACTGCAATGTCAAATGCAGAAATGTCGACCAGAAAGGTCAATGATGGAAAGTATCTATAAAATCTGGCTGTTATGAGGTGGTTGGTGGTCTTAGGAATAACAGGTTCAGGAGTGTGGTTGTGGCACAAGCTAGGTTGCAGTGGTTGAAGCATAGGTGCGAAGTTCTAGAGTCAGTGAAAGAAGGACTAGTCTAGGGAGAACTTTCAATTAAGGAGAGGAGAGGAGAGATGGGATTGTTTACTAGAAGTGGACGTCAGTTCAAGGGAGTACATGTGTCTTCTTCCCTCCCTTCCTTTATACCTTCCTTTCTTTTGTCCTTCCTTCCTTTCTTCCTTAATTTATTTTTGTATGGGAGAGGTTTGAGCATATTTACCAAAAGAAGAGCTTGGGGTAGAGCAAAGTAACCAAGTGATGCAAGAATTTGTGAGGTCAAAGGTAGAGGACTTGACCTGGAACAAGATTTGCAGAGACCTCTCTACCTCACATAATGGCTGATGATATATCTCTCTCTGTGTATATGAGGTCTGACAATTAGGTTAGTGAACTTATCCTAGAAAAAGTGCTACATACCTCACTGCTGAATATCACAGTGGTCACCTTCAAAGTACTCCCCTTGGGAAGCTATGCGCTGATGCCAACCAACACCTAGTCCACCCTTCAAAGCAATTTTGTAATTCTTTTTATGGAATGGCCATCAGAACTGTAGTCGTATTATCCTTGATGTTCTGAATGTCATCCAAATGTCTTCCTTCAATATTTCCTTTATCTTTGGGTAAAGAAAGAAGTCATTGGGGACCAGATCAGGTGAGTAGGGAGGGTGTCCCAATACAGTTATTTGTTTACTAGTTAAAAATTCCCTCATACAGTGCTGCGTGAGCTGGTGCTTTGTTGTGATGTAAGAGCCATGAATTATTGACAAAAAGTTGAGGTCGTTTTTGTCTAACTTTTTCCCGCAGCCTTTTCAGCACTTCCAAATAGTAAACTTGGTTAACTGTGTGTCAAGTTGGTACAAATTCATAATGAATAATCCCTCTGACATCAAAAAAGTTTAGCAACATCATTGCAAGAAGTTCATGAACTTAATTATCAGACCTCATATACAGCCAAGTCCCATTCCATACTTATGAATTTGCCTGCTTGCTAAAATTGATTTGTAAGCCCCCATGTTAATACTCATAGTGTTTTGGCAGCCATTGAAGACATGAGCAGAGTGGTGAAAAATTTGGGTCTTCCAACAGGCATTGTTCCCAACTGAGGCAGAACGAAGTAATGCTCTGCCTTCTTGTTTCAGCTCTCATTCTGTAAACAAGTGTCCTTTTAGCAGTCTTATTTATTGACACATTTTTTTTTTGAATTTTTATGTGTTTTGTTGTTTAAATTGACCCTCAAGCAAAGTGTTGCATAGAGTTTCCAAGCATAAGAAAGCTGTGATATGTATGCCTTACAGAGAAAACCTGGGTCTTAGATGAGCTTCATTCAGGCATGAGCTCTAGTGCTGTTGCCTGTGAGTTCAGTGATAATGAATCAACAATACATACATTAAGGAAGGTGTCTTTAAACAAAAACACACATAAAACAAGGTTATGTAGTAATCGTTGGTGGAAATGTTGTGACAGAGGCTCACAGGAACCTAAGCATGTATTTGTCCTAGGAACAATGGTTCAGTATTTGCTAAATGTAGTGTTTGTAGCAACTTTGTAAAACAGAAGTATTGCAAGTAATGAGAATTGACTCACATGCACACACACGAGTATGTATTTTATACACACACACCCAAGTTTGTATGAGATACACACACACACACAAATGAAAGGGGTCCGACAATTAAGTTCATGAACTTTCCACCATACAGTGCACTTATATGGTGGAAAGTTCATGAACTTAATTGTCTGACTCCAATATATGTGAATCATTTAATGATTTACTTAATAGCTCATTTAATCCCTATGCCATCCTTATGTAGTAGGTATTTTTATTTCCCCTCACTATATAAATAAGAATTTGGAGACTCTGAGAAGTTAATGATTTATGCAATGTTAGAGACTTGTAAGTAGCAGAAGTGGGTTATGAACTTAGGCTGTGTGGTTCTAGAATCTGTGCTGTTAATTACTTTACCGTGTGTGTTTGTGTATGGATCTGGACTAGGATAGTGGAGTAACTATGGCATTTCATTAGCACCACTTGCCATTTGGTAGCACAAGGAACAAAAGCAAGTAGATTGGTGGTATGAGAACAAAGAAGGAACTTGTAAGGTGAGATCTTAGTGCTGAATATATTGTCCAGAAAAATTCAGAGTGGAGAGAAGATCATGAGCTGAGGGTCAAGAGTTTGTTGTTACTTAATCAAGCTAAGACCAAAACTCAAACCAAACTGCACCAAAAAACTATTGAGCTCCTACTAAGTGCCAGACACTGTTCATGTCCCCGGGTTATAAAGGTTCATAAAGCATGGTCCTATCCACAAGTAATACAGAGTGCCATTCGGAATCCTGAGTCAATCACAGATAACAGCCAAAAAATGACACATGTGCCCTGCTAAAGGCAGGAGGAGTGCCTTCCGGGCCCTGACAGGTCAGAAAAGGCTTCTTGTAGAAGAAGCCATCTGAGTTCAGTTGAGGAGTATGAGTAAGATGGGCAACTTTGAGCCTCTTGAAACTTCAGATGCCTCAACTTTGAAATAGGGATCAAAATAGTGTAACATACATTTTTATGAGAAGCAAATACGGTAATTCAGTGAAAACATTTAACATGGGGCCTGAGACATATTAAACCCTCACTAGACGGGGCCGGCCGAGTGGCTCAGTTGGTTAAGAGCTTGCTTAAGAGTGCGAGCTGAGCTCTGAGCAACAGCAGTTCGATGCCCAGCCAGAGCCGAGCTGCCGCTGAGCTGCCAACAGGTGGCAGGATGGCTCAGCTAAAAAAATAAAAAATAAAAATAAAAACTGAAAACCAACAACAACAAAAAACCCTCACTAGACAATGTTATGACAATAATATTATGTAGCAGGTGAAGAGCAGAAAGAAATATATCTAAGAAGGGTGAGGATTAAAGGAAAGAAACAGCAGAGAAGGTGTGACCTGGAATGTGGTAGATGGCAGTGACGGGGAGCCAGAAAGTTGCAGGGTCAAATTTTATAGACATTGAGGAAGGATGGAATTTTAAATGACATATGATTCGAGAGGCAGAACTTTTAGGTAAATTAAGAGTCCAAGTAGTTAATAGAGAATTATGTGCTATAACTGTGCTGAATTTTAGCCGATTTCTGTGATCTCTTCTGTGAAACATTTTGTTTCTCAATTTAATCTCCTGTTGCATCATTTTCCTAAATTATCAGATTCAGTTTTAATGTGGATCCTCAGTGAAAATGAGCTGGTCATATAATCTCTGGACACTTCATTTATCCATTCCCTCATGTATCCATCACTCATTTATCCATCAGACATTTATTGAAACTCCTGTGTGCAGGACTTTCTTTTACATGCTGAGGAGGACAGAATGAGTAGACTTGGAGGTACTCAGAATCTTGGCAAAGTCATAGGAAAATGAAGAACTTTCCTCAGCTGTGGGAAGCACTGAGTGAGTGATCAGAAAAAGCTATTAGGGAACTTACATGAGGGACTTGATGGAGGATCCAATAGAAGGAACCCAGTCAAATGGACACCTGTTTGTAAGTTTAAGAGGTTCCTGCTTGACCAATGGTACTGACCAGCCACTTATATTCTGGCAATTCCTTTCTGATGTGCCAACATCTTACATTAGGGGGTACTATGATAGAGCATGCCCAGTGGGCATCCTAGAAGGTAGTTGTCAATATTTTTTTCTAGTTCACCAACTAAAAGTTGCAGAAGACAAAACTTTTCCATAGGAAAATAGAACATATGTAATCACAAAATTTTGGATATAAGATAAAAGAATTACTGACCTTCTAAAATCCATTTATGGTGGACAGTTATGAATTTTTCTTTGAATGATAAAGTTATATGGCAATTTCTATCTCTTGTGGGACCAGCACAAACTTCATTAAGCCCCAAACCTAATGCTCCAGTAAGGAGTGAGGTAGAGGGGGATTTGAGCTGAGGTAGCCATCAGTTACCCCACACACACCTCAGGTCACCATCACAACCAGTCCTAGAATCATTAGTGTTCTAATAGAAAGTTTCTTTTTGAGTAATGGGAAGGGTAACTCAGATAACCAAATGATTTTCCAGGATGACATAAGTAACCTGTGTTGAAAAAATAACATAGAATACTTTGATTTTATCTGAAGGATTCAAAATATGATTATGAAGGCAGGTTGATACTGTAAACTAGATTGGAAGTGGGACACTTTTTCTTAGGACGGATTAAACAAAGCAGAATTTTGAGAAACATCAACCCAATTTTCTATTAATGTATTGATAAAATGCAGTCAAGATTCTTTAAGGAAACCACATCTATAATCAAAGTACGATATACTTTTTAAAAAATGACTTTATGTTGCAGATGGCAAGAAAATAATGAAAATATCTTTAATGTTTCTATTACTGTGACTAGTAACATATATATCAAATCCTGAAAAAAAGAATTGGTGTGATTTTTTGCCTATCTCATGTAACCAGTAAGTATTTCAAACTCACCACCTCAGGCATTTTTCTTGATTATAAGAAGTATTTCTTAGATATTGAATATTTGCTAACCCCATACACCTCAATAGGCATTACGTTGTCTTTAGCCATCTTTCTAGGAGGCTATTACTGCTATCTAGAGTTCACAACCAACAATGATTATATTCACTAACCACTTATAAAAAATCAATTCAGTATTAGCAAATTGTGAAAATTATAGAAATTTAATATGATACCAACTTATTAATTGCAGAAAGTTCAGGAACAAAGGAAATATTGGGTTCAAATATATACATACATACATACAAATTTATTTTTTATTGAAGTATAGATGACATACAATATTATACAAGTATGAATTTCAGGTGTACAATGTAGTTATTCAACATTTATATATCTTACTAAGTGAACATTGTGCTAAATCTAGTAACCATCAATCACCACACAAAGTTATTGTGATGTTATTGACTCTCTTGCCTCTGCTGTGCATTGCATTCTCGTAACCTATGTATTTTATAACTCGGAGTTTGTTGGTACTAACATATTTATCACAATAAAATTCTATGCGACTTTTATTTAAATTTAATGTTTTCCCCCAGTCTGGTTATTCTAGCAAATGACATCTTCAGACTCAAGTATACACTTGAATCTAAGGTTGTGTCTTAAGAAAGGAAAGTCATCTTTAGGAATAAGCTCTGTCTTTGCAAGTAGAAATAATTGACTGAACAGGCATAATGTGATTCACTTTTAAAGTATGTTCTTTGACATGACACTTCAGTAGTAATAGTAACGATCTTTCTTATTTTATGCTCCACTAGGGCATATGTGGCCAATTGTATCGCCAGTGTAAGTCTGGATTACTTTCTATTACTTTCTATTGATAATTTTTAATAACTGAAGACATTTGAAACTAGAAGGCAGTCAGTGGTGCTTGCAACAAAGCAGGGGCAATTAAGATGGGTGAGGGTTTTAAACTCTGTATTGGTCCATGAACATCGGGAGAGGCAAAGTCAGCCATTAAAAAAAATTAAACCATTTAGGTCTTGGGTTAAGGTCTGTGAACTGTTTAATGTCATAATTGCCTGCTGCCTCAATCATCAAACTGAATGAACTTCTAAGTTGAAATGTCATAAACGCTCAGCATAAAGATTTATATAACCCAGGTATCCGACCTACCGCCATGCTATGCCTGTGGCAGGAAGTGTTTGTTATGTCTTACTCAACCTTTGGGAAAAAAATAAATAAATCCGGAAATGTGCTTGTTCTGGCAATGATCAAAACATTAAGAACCGATTTTGTTATCTTCATGGTGTGTTCAGAATCTGTGATAAACATATCCATTTCCTATAAAAAATAATTTAAATCCAAATTCCTTTCGTGGATATGTGCGTGTTTATTATAACAAATGAAAATGGTTAGTGTCATGTTTTCCCACTGTGTATTTTGCTAAAATGTGAGAGGAACATTTCTAGTTAAAGTAAACTCTATTTTCTGAACAAGTACATTATTTTGTGATTCTCACTTACATCTTGATCCTGCCCCCGCCCACCCCCCGAATTATCGTGTGTATGCTATAAAATGTAACTTAATGTAAAACAATATTTTGTAGTCAGATACTATTTGGAATTTCCCCTTTCTACATGCAATGTGGGAATATTTTAAAGTTAGTCTTTCATATAACTAAAAATAATGACATACTTCCATATTTAAAAAAAAATTTAAATCAAGCAATTTCAGAGACACTGTGACAAAAGTTATCTTATGAAGTTCTATCATATTTATTATGATACCAACCTATTAATTGCACATATCAAATTTTCAAAATTGTGTATATGAAAATATTACTAATCAAAAATAAATTAAAATGAGCAAAATACCTGAATGAACTCTTGACTATATATGTGTGTGTATATATAATATATATATTAGACTATATATGTGTGTTTATATATATATATATATTAGCCTATTATGTTGCAGATGGCATAGACTATACTATACAGAATAGATATATTCTCTGTGTGTGTGTGTGTGTGTGTATCTCTCTTTCTCTCTCTCTCTCTCTCTCTCTCTCTCTCTCTATATATATATATATATATATATATATATATATATAAAACATTTGAGAAAAATGCTCAGCCAGGGGAGTTGGATCAGGATGGTGGAGTTGGGGGGCGCTGTGCTGCCTCCTCCCACGACCACACCAGGGTTGCAGTTGGATTGTAATGCAATCAACCTGGAGAGAAAGCATGGCTGGGAATGTAGGGGGAAGCTGCGTGGACACTGGTCGGGGATGGGGACCCAGGGAAGCTGGCCCCAAGTCTACATGTAGCAGGAGGGGTGTCTTGCTTTGGGGTTTTATGGGGAACACCTGTGGGGTCTGGCTGTGGAGATCTGTGGGGATTCTGTCTTTCAGTGTCAGGTGGAGGGTTACTGAAGACTCAGGCATTCTCTTGGGGGGTCTGCCCACAGACTGTCACTGGTTCCAAGGCACTTGCCCTGGGCTCTGGTGGGAGACCTGCAGGGATGGAGTGTTTTGTGTGGCTTCTGGGTGGGGGCTAGAGAGACAGAGCCATTCATTGTCTTGTTGCAGAGATTACAGAGAAAAGGGGACTCTCATGCACTGTTTTGGGGGATTGCAAATTGGTGTAGTCACTATAAAAAATGTTTGGAGGTTCCTCAAAAAATTAAAAATAGAAATAGATTCCAAAGAAATCTAAAACACTATTTTGGAAAAACATATGCACCCCTGTGTTCATGTCAGTGTTATTCACATTAACCAAGATATGGAAGCACTTAAGTGCACATCAATAGATGATTAGATAAAGAAGAGGTGGTACATATATACAATGGAATATTGCTCAGCCATAAAAAAGAATGACATCTTATTATTTGGGACAACATAGATGGATCTAGAGGGTATTATGCTAAGTGGAATAAGTCAGACAGAGAAAGACAGATACCATATGGTCTCACTTATATGTGGAATCTAAAGAACAAAATAAACAAACAAACAATACAGAAACAGACTCATAGATACAGAGAAGGGATTGATGGTTGCCAAATGGGAGTGGGTTTGAAGGGCTGGGTGAAAAAGGTGAAGGGATGAAGAAGTACAAGTTGGTGGTTGCAAAGTAGTCATGGGGATATGGAGTACAGCATAGAGAATATAGTCAGTAATATGGCAATAACTATACATAGTGTTGAGTGGGTACTAGACTAAGGTGGGGGGAATCACTTTGTAAATTATATAAATGTCTAACCACTATGCTGTGTACCTGAAACTAATATACTATTGAATGTCAACTATAATTGAAAAAACAACAACAAAAGAATGTGAAAAGATATTCAACATCATTAGTTTCCAGGAAAATGCAAATTAAAATGACAGTGAACTATCAATATGATTCTACTAATATGTCTAAAATTTTAAAAGACTGAAAATACTAAGAGTTGGTAAAGGTATGGAGAACCTGGAACCCTTATGCACTGATGGTGGGAGTGTGTAGTTAAGTGTCTAATACATACCAAGTCCTAAATTAGGCACTGACAAAAATGAGAAAGTGTAAGAGGATGTCTGTGCCCATGAGGTGGTTTCTCTGGTAGGGAGCTGGTCAGATGGACAAATCACCACTGCACTGTGTAAAGTGCAGGCATATGCAGCAAATGCCATGGAAGCTCACAGGGTGAACCTCAGCCAATTACAGCAAGGGATAGAAAAGACAGGGAGGATTTTATGTGACACATCAGCTGAGTCTCAGTAGACTAGGAGAAGTGAGCAAGGGAAAGAAAGAAAAGAGGAAAAAGAATATTGTGGATAGAAGAATACTCAATTCAAAAGTGCAGATAGAAGGAAGTGTATGGCATATTTAGGGCACTTCTGGCAGACAGAGGGAACCATAGGAGGGCAGACATAGCAGGCAGGTGACTACTGAGAAAGGTAGGAACTGCATATTTGAAGTACTAGGTACAGTGCCATGCTACAACACTTAGTCTTCATCCTGAAAGCTGTGAAAACCCAATGAAGGTTTTAAGTGACATGATCAAGTTTGGTTTTTGAAGTGATCAGTCTTTCAGCAGCATTGAAAATTGACTGGGTTTAGGTAAGACTGAAGACAAGGTGATCAACTGACTATTTAAAAAATGTAATTCATTGATAATCAATATAAAGTTGGCTCCTTTGGTTATCCAATTTTGATACCTGGAGGTTTCCACCAAACATGTGCATGTGTTTTCTTTTTAGATGTTTATTTCCCTGCCTAAAATTTATGCAGTATATGATAAAAGTGCTGAATACCGCTCAGACGGATGATGACAACATTATTTTGCCAAAAGATTATCACATTCAAAACAATATTTCATCACAGAGAAACCGCCTTGCAGAAGAGACCATTAGAAGCCAAGGCTCCAGGCAGCCTGTGCAGCAAGCACCCGCTCCTTCTTAGCAATTGCTATCTAGCATGCCCCAACGGACCCTTGACAAAGAGACCCTCAAGCCGAGTGAGGGTAGAGAATAAAACAAACCTGAAGCTCTCTATGCCATGATTGAAGCTGGTCTCTAAAGAGCTGGTGGAAGGTAGCTTAACCTTAACATGAAAACTGAGACAAGACACCCCACGTGAGTCACACAGACTATATAGAGTATTTTGGCTCTGTCAGAGTCTTTCAGGAAAACAGGTCATGCCCATGTGGTTTATTATGGGATTCTAGTATAAATGCAAGTTACAGAGGTATCAGAAGATGTGAAAAAAGAGGGAAGTGAAGCAATCTACAGATGAAAAGGAAATGGCTGTGATACCAAGGATTGGAGGTGTGATGGGAAGAGGTGTGTGTCAGAGCCCGGGAGCTGGGGCCTTCAAGGACAAATCTCCTTTGTGGAAAAAGACTTCTAAGAGAGACAAAGCCACTGCTGGTGTAGCCCATGGAAACAGAGATAGAATGCCTTCACTCCTCTATCCACTCTCTAATATCCTGCCAGTGCTTCCACTGGTTGAAACTAATAAATGGGCAAGGGATTCTGGGAAGTGATTTTTGCAGTTGTTAGCACACTGTGCCACAGAAGGATGGGGGAGGTACCTGAGGGCAGAGAGACAAATCACCTACCCAGCAGGGGTAGTCTTTACAGTTGACCTTGACACATCTTTTATAAGGTCAACAAAGATTAGCCAATTTGTCTGCTTCCAGTGAGGAAACAACACGTATTGCATAATGAGATGAAAAAGTCTCAAGTTTCCTACATTTGTTCTGTAACATGATTCAAATTTATAAATACAGTTCAAACAAGTCATATTTTATTCACTTAACAGGAACTATGGTTCTGTATTCCTACCCATAGGAGGTGCACATAAAGTTTACTGAAAGAATACTTTAACAATCATCAGGACACAAAGGTTCTCTTAGTCACTTTCTGAAGTCTGAAAGTAAATTTAGAACTCAGTTTTGAAAGCTCCTTTAATTACAAACAGAAATGACCTTATTACTGAGGAAGAGTTGGTCTTAGAGTTGGGGGCACTTAGCAAAGATTTTAAGGAAGCAGGAATCTGGGCACATCTCCAAAGAGGTAACATCAACTCTGAGATATGCTATAATCATTAATACATAATTGTAAAATTTTGAGAAAATACACTATTCAAATAATGACAGTGAATAAAGGGGCAGTAAAAAAGATTGTTAGGATGCTCTTACCACCACCTTATTCAATGCGTTCCTCTACAGTCTGCTGTCTGTTGTACATCAAAAGAAGGGTGACGGTTTCACTCAGGGGTTCAGAGAGCACTGGTCCAGAACACTTTGCTGAGCTCCCACTCCTACCTGATTTTATTTCCCTTCCTGTTTATCTAATCTGCCTATCCTCCAATTTGAAGTTGCCTACATATTATCTTTTTGATCTAGCATTCAACTATATGTATGGAATTCTTACTTTGAGTTTGACAATGTGCTAAGTATGAACCAAAACAAATAAAAAGCCAATAAAACCCAAAGAAATGGAATGCATGATTCTTTTTTAAAAAATTAATTAATTTATTTTTAATTAGTTTCAGGTGTACAACACAGTGCAATAGTTATACTTTTTACCCCTCAAAGTGACAAGCCCCCATCCCCCAATTCGCCACCCCACTCCTCCCCCCCATATCATACATATCTATTACACTTCCTCTGACTCACTTCCACACTATACTCCAATCCCATGACTATCTATATATATTCAATTACAGTTGGTATACAATATTATACAACCTCAGCTTCAGGTGTACAGTGCAGTGATCAAGCCTCTACTCCATCCATGAAATGGTCTCCCCAACAAGACATGTGACCATCTGACACCCCACAAAATATTTACAACATTATTAATTATATTCCCCGAACTGCCTTTCATATCCCTGTGGCAATATTGTAGTTGCCTATTTTTGCTGTCTAATCCCTTCCCCTTCTCCCTCATCCCCACCCCCCTCCCAACTAGCAACTCTGTTTTTCCTCTATATCTATGAGACTGTTTCTGTTTACTTTGCTCATTCATTCATGATTCTTAGTCGCCAGGAATTGACAGACCTTGAGATCCTCTTGTACTTTTTAAAATAATTTCTTCCTTTAATAAGCATACATTGATCAGCTGATAACAGTTGATGTTCTGTAAGCAGTTACTATGTACGAGGCACTGTGTTAAGTGTTTGACATGCTATTTGTTTAAGTGTTTGACATGCTATTGTTTGTGTGTGTGTGTGTATATGCGTGTGTGTGTGTGTGTATGTGTTTCCTTTTATCAGTGCAATTAGGTATGTTATATTGTTATTGTCGTTTGACATAAGATATAATAGAAACATGGAGAGGCTATGCTTTCCTGTAGGTGGTGGAGCCAGGATTAGAACTCCAAGGAGAGAGGCTGGAAAACAGACATGTAGTTTATTGGTTGTGATATGTTCATGATTAATCAAATTGGGCATCCTGATCTATATCACCCTGATCTGCTAAGTGCCAGGCTCTGTGCTAAGAACTAGAACACCAAACATAGCCAGAATTGACTCTGAAAGTTCTAATTTATGAGACTATGCCCAAAGTGTATCCTATGGTGCTACAGATGCTGAGAGATGATGGTGAAAGTTGTTAAGGAGAAGCAAAGGATGGGTAGGTTGTTTCTGCCTGGGCAGTGGGAGAGACTTGGAGCAAGTGATGCTTTAGCTGAGTCATGGAGCTTAGATCACTGCGCAGGTAGGAGAGGATGATGAGGGAGAGAAGGACATCATGAGAGCATTAGTAAAGATGAAGTAGGAATCACAGTGGTACTTCAAGAATACAGATTTTTCAGCACACCTAACTGTTGGAGGTCGACAGAAAGAGCAAAGATAAACAACGAAGAGATGATGATGGATTATGATCATTTTGCTAGAAGTGGACTTTATTCCAACAGCAATGAGGCAGTATCAAAGGTTTTAAACACCTCTTGATTTTAGAAACCAAGAGCAGTAAGAAGAAGATGAGAGGGGCATACGGCAGCAGTAGATTATGTGTGATACAGTGAGGATGTGAAATGGGTCAGTAGCAATGGGAATGCCTATTGGAAGATGGCTACGGAAGTAGAAACCATAGCATTTTTAATATGCTTATCCCCCAAGGCTGAGAAAAAAAGAAGAAATAAAAAAAAAGACT
Organism: Aselliscus stoliczkanus; assembly: GCA_033961575.1. NCBI lineage: Eukaryota > Metazoa > Chordata > Mammalia > Chiroptera > Hipposideridae > Aselliscus > Aselliscus stoliczkanus. The sequence continues at coordinate 101,336,916 of CM066730.1, read as the reverse complement.
GATTTGAGTAACAAAATGGATTTCAGTATCATTCTTCAAAATAAGAAAATAGGTAAAAAAGTTGGTTTGGGGAAATACCTTTTTCCTTGACCTCCTGTCTTTTCTCCCTTTTCCATTTTCCTCCCTCCATTTGTTAAACTTGTATTTCACCTTCCATTTTCTTGTGTCCCTCAAGGTTAGCTTTGTGAGAAGCAGGTGGTTTATGTTATAAGATTTGAAATTAGCATGGCAAAAATCTTTATCTAAACATAGGTCTAGACATGAGAAAATTCCCACCCACTTCCAGAGAACCAAATATTTCCTAATTACTTTAAATATATATTTTTAGTATTCTCAAAATCAATTGGACACATTTAAAAGATATTTGAAAGGTAGATTTGAAGGCTGTGAGCAAGTGGATGTGGGTAGTCTATGTGAAGGAATCATAGATGGCCTACAGGTTTCTGGGTGGAGGTGGGGGTGATATGAATCAGGCTTAACTATTTAAGAAAAACAGTAATTGAGGGATAAAGATGAGGGTTTTTTTTTTTGGTTTTTTTTTAATGAGTGCTAAATTTGTATGTGGATTTCTATTATGCAGGTAGATACTGGGTTTGTAAGTAAAGGAGCAGATTTGGATGGGAGACAGCATTATGGGAGACATCGGCACTTAGGCAGCCATGGAAGTCAGTGTCACACCCAGAAGATGAGGGGTGAAGATGGAAGAAGACCGTAGGCAGAACCCTACAGATTACATGTTTAACGTTAGGCAAAGAAAGAGGAAGAGGCAGAAATATTTGGAAAAGAAGGTCAGAGAAACAGGAGAAACGAAAGAGCTTAGTTTGTGTAAGCTAAGAGAGGACAAACTTAAGGAGAAGGAAGAGGTTAACAGCAGAGGTCAACAATGTTGAAGACTGAAAGAGGACATTATATTTGGCTATTGAGACACCACTGGGGACTGTGACACAGCAAATTCAGCAGAATATTGGGAGTGGAAAGTAGATTGTGGTGAGTCATAAGGAAGTTCCTCAAGTCCGTATATGTGGAACAGTGTTGCCTCTGGGAAAACTTGCTTGAAAAATCCAGCAGAGTAAGGTGCAGGGATTTTACTCTGTGGGATACAGAGATTGGCATGGTTGCGGGGGGTAGTGGTGAAGAGGTGGAAGTGTCTTGTGCACTGGGCCATGGAATTTATGCAATGAAGCTGGAGGCTGAGGATGGGGGGAACCACATCAAAGCTTAGATAGCAAAGCCGATTATAAACAATTCCATACACCACTCCACCAACATCCCAAAGTATTTCAGTCTGTCCTAAGAGTTCCACTACCCAAACCGCAAAATAGCCCAGGGACGTCATGGCAATCTGAGGTCAGGTACAAATGAGATTAGCCTATGGGCCACGCTATTCCTGCTCCTATTTACTGACCCCAAGTCTCTCCAGCAACATCAAATCTGTCTAATATCAGTGAAGTAGGTTCCATCTGGGAATGTTTAGATGTTTTAGCGATAGCCTTAGGCTGAGATAGATGGTAATATCTACTGAAATGAGATTCACTGTCACAGGAAATTCCAATGACCATGCTTCCAGGGGCCCCACGTTTTCAAGCTGGAAAAGTATGTGATAACTATGTGAACAAATTAGGCACATCACCCAGATAATATATAGATGGTCAAGATCATGTTGGTTGTTTTCCAACCTGGACTTCCACCTTTAGGCATGCTGGTTGGTAAGACTCTCTGGTGAATCACAATTCATGGTCTACTGATCTGCTATTAATACAATTTCTGTTGCCTTTTGAGCTTTTAGCCCCACATGTGTAATTCCTCCAAGAAATTCAGTCTGCTATCTGAAAGGTCTCTCAATGCCATTGCATCAATGCAAACCAGACTACACTGAGATGAACAAAGGGAATTTAACTTTCATAAGTTGGTTTTAAAAATGCATTTACTTTGACTGCACTGAAAGAATCTAAAAAAAGATGAAAAGCATCTTTAGCATGCCAAAAACATCTGGTTTCATATTTTCAGACCAAAAGGAAATTGCATGAAGACTAAAATCTTATGTTTTGATTTATATTATTATTGGAGGGCTGAGAAGCTGCCAGTCACCAAGTAAAATTTTATGATGATAAATAAATAAGGAAAACAATTTGACGAAACATGTTGTGGAACAAAGCTGCATTTCAAGTTTAATTAACTGATAACAATGTTTATGATGGAAGAACTGTGCCACCAATTATACAGTTAGTAAATGCATGCACCCAGTAAGAACACAAGCCCATAAAGCCATATAAAGGGCTCTTCGTCAACATAGGATTTCAGCCTATCCAAGCAAAGTTTTGCTTCAGGTAGTAAATCAAGCATCAATTAAGAAGCTTACTGAACACGTGCATGAGTTGCTGTCTTAGAGGTACATTTTAAATTGAACAATATAGTAGGAACGATGCTTTCCTAATAAGCTGAGTGATGGTGTCTCCCGTAAGTGACAAGCACTGGTGCAGTGGAAATATAGCAGTCAGGGAAGGAAGCAGAAAAAAAAATAGAAAAGAGGAAAATGAATGTTTTCATCTTTTTAGCACTATGCTTTTCCCTCCCCTCAAATGTCAGACCCAATTCTAACACAGTGTTCCTGTATGAAGGCTTTCACAGAGCCTGCCGAGGAACAGTGGGCTGGAGGGAGGTGCTTTCACTGATAGTGGATGGGAGAACACACAGTCTCTCTTCTGCATTTAAAAGCATTGCATACTCAGTTGTTGCAATTCAAAGAATTAGGATCACAGCCATTGTTTGTTCCCAGAGTAAACTGTTTGCTTTCTGTTTACCACTCACACTATCTCATGCCATGTTTTAGCATTTATTATATTTTCAGAAAGGAACTTTTCTTAGCAGATCTGATAAGTTGATTTACTCAAAGTACTAAAAGAGATAAGCCCAAGCTGATATGTACAAGATTTTATGTCCAATCTTCCTCGGCTTTTGGAATGATGGACTATATTACCAGGTTTAGAAAATATTGAACTCCCTCGGTTCCTGGCCCATTAACCATGCTGCTCACACCCCAACACAATCCTTTCAACGGCAATAACTGTCACCATGCTTTTTGTCTCTCTGACAGTGAGCACCACACGCAAATAAGATCAGTTAGCACATTAAGCAAATATTCCAAATATTAGGTAGTTTCCCAATGGATGCCTAATGGAATTGAAAATACATATCTGATATTAAGGGGAATCGTATTCAATCAAATGCTTTTGTTGGTAAAACTCAATATTCTGCAGGCAGACAGAAGGCCCGTAGAATGCAGAACAGTTGTGGAAAATTCCTGGAACTTTCAGCTTAGATACATTTGCCATGAAAAACATTCTCAAGTGCCTTTGTTGGTTTAAGAGGAAGCACAAAACATTTGGAATTTTGGTTTCCCTAGAAGCCGTTCGAATTTGTGCATGGCAATTTCCTGTGTGATTTTTATTTTCTTTCCTCCAGTGGCCTTCTCTCAGGAGTTAATTTCATGCCACTTCTCTCTGCTTATTAGAATCATCAGCAATCAATTCAATTGTTTGGTCAGCTAATTTTTGTTTCTCTTTTTTAGGTGTATGTGGTAATTGTCACCCCTTTCGTTAATGAGATGCACTCTTCCATTTGTGGGAAGCATTGTTGGTTCATTTCATCATGTCTGTCTGCATGCATATATGTGCGTGGAAAAGTTAACATCCTGTCTTCAACGCTGTTGGGAATTACTACTGGCATGTTTTGACTCATTATCTTGAATCTTAATCAGCTGATGAAAAAAGAATTAGTTTCATCAGCTGATGAAGGCTCAGGGTAATGAGTCAAAACACCATGATAGAGCCTCTCAGCATCCAGAAATGGGACTTGTGCGCCCCACCTGACACAGCTGTCTCTCAACACTGTCCAACAAATGATTTAGCCAGTCTCTGTAACAACCACAATGTAACAACCACAATATGGTAAGACTGGTGGATTAGCAGATCATGAGCTCAATCATCTTCTCAGAAGATGAGTTGAACTTTTATTATTTTCTCTTATAGTAAATATATGTAACATAAAATTTACCATGTTAGCCATTTTTAAGTTTACAATTCAGTGTCATTAAGAACATTTTTGTGCAACTGTCACCACTGCCATCCCCCAGTATGTTTTTATCTTTCCAAATTGAAATTCCGTCCCACTACTAAATAACTCTCCATTTTCCCCAGCCCCCAGCCCCTGGAAACCAGTTTCTACTGTCTATGAATTTGACTATTATTCCAAGTACTTTGCATAAGTGGAATCATTCAGTCTCTGTTCTTTTGTGACTGGCATATTTCAGTTAGCACAATGCTTTCAAGGGTCACCCCTGTTGTAGCATGTGTCAAAATTATCTTCTTTTTAAAGGCTGGACAATATTTCATTGCTTGTATAGGCCATATTTTGTTCATCCATTCATCCATGGGTGGACACTTGGGTAGCTTCGACCTTTTGGCTATTACAAATAATGCCGCTGTCAACATGAGGGTACAAATATCTGTTTGACTCCCTGTTCTTAATTCTTTTGACTATATATATCCCGAAGTGGAATTGCTGAATCATATTATATTTTTTATTCGTTGAAGAACTGTAGACTTTTATTTTTAAAGCAATGATAGCTACCAAACCTGGAGCCCGTCTGAAGGTTATTGCAGAGTACATGGCCTTTGATGCCCCTGTGATTCACAGGCGTCCCCTTAAGGAGAAAGTGTAATCCATGTCACAAAGCTGTAGTGTGTGATGGCTCCTTGCTATTCATAATCAGAAAGTTTGATGAAGTAAAACCAATCGGTAACCGTGAGTTTTCAAGAACAATAAAAAGGAAAAAATATCTTCACCAAAATGTACACCAAAGTTTAAAACATTATGGTTTTCAAAACATTTTCTTAAAGACTCCATAATGGCTGTGCATATGTGTTTTAAAATGATATACTGAAAAGTATACTGTAAAGGTGTTTCTTTCATAGGCAGTACATTAAAGCAGAGACCCAACTGTCTTCATTCGCACTGCATTTGCTCACTCTCATTTGTGACTGTCACCATTTCTCCCTTTTTCTCATGTTTCTTTTCCAAATTGGCTCTTTATTTAGGTCCAATATTCTTGGTTCAGTAGCACAACCAGATATCAACCCCACAGAAAGATGAAATAAATGAGAACACAGAGGGACTTCACTTACTCATCTAGGGAAATCTCAAGAATAAGCACTGTAAAAAAATAAGAGCAGTTGTCATATTGAAGTAAAAAGATAGCAACAAGGTCTGAGAAAATTTGAAATGGTGGAATACAAGGCCGATGGTTGGGGAAATGGCTGTCTATAATTTTTTTAAGCTACAAATACTAATTCTTGAATTGACAGATAGAGTGGCATTTGGCATTGCAGGCTGCAACATTTTTGAACCTGAGGGACTTCAAGGAAGACCACCCCCTCCTTCCACTGTTGAGTACCTGGAGACCTTGTGGGCACGTAGCTGGTAGCTGCAGAGCTGGAGATAGGAGGGGGCAAGGTTCTTTAAAAGCCTACCTGAAGAACTAATTGTTTTTCATTCATTAGCATGCAACCAAAAGTTATCTTTGCAGGAACTTTCATATTTTGTCCTTCTCCTTCCAAGTGAGACAACGAGTCTATATGTAAGCCCATTGCAGGCAGACACCTCCATGGTACATTTTCAGTTCTTCCCAATTGACCACTCTCTCTCTGTTGCATTTCTGTGACCCTTTGATTTATGTTATTGAATTAATATTTCACTCAAATTATTGAAACACCAACACTAGTCATTCTTTGAGGGGATCACAGTTTAGAATGCACTTACTTTTTGAGCTCCAAACAAGCATAGTCATTTTTTAGTGGGCATTTGATGAATGGAAGCAAATATTTAAAAAAGAAGTCAGTGAGAAAGACATGAAGAATTATAACTATCCCTCAACCTTCTAATATAATATGAAGAAAATAAAAACTTCCTCCAGATTATTTGAATGTATTACTAAGTTACATTTTATGAAGAAAAAATTCAATTTTTATAATAAAGTTTATGAACTCTACTTGCCCCCAAGTCCTTATGCCATTTACTTTCTCTGTAAGGATGATGGTGTGTCTCTGTCCTTCTAGAACATAAATGACTTTAGAATCTCCCTCAGGTCTCAAATGTGACACCCTCTGCCATGTCCCCTCTTCATTACCTCTCTTCCCATCTACAGAATTTTATCCACTTCTGCATGGTTCCCTTTTTTACTGTTGGTTTTTAGGTTCATGTAAATGAAGGCAATGGTTTCTTTTTCGTTGTTTGTTTTTTGTTTTTTTTCTAAATTGGGGAATTGGGGAAGGGGAACAGACAAGTTGCTGTCTTTTTGTTCTTCAGTCTAGTTGTGGATCAGGATGTTGCTTCACTGGCCCATGTTGGTGTCATCATTGTGCTCTTCCCGGGTGAGGCAGATTCGTCACCGGCCTCTGGGTGTCGCTCACCGCGGCTATTGGCAGCTCACTCTCGCTGCCAGCCGCTCACACTGGCTGCTGGCCATTCACTGTAGCCCATGGCAGCCCACTGCAGCAGGGGCTGCAGCCCACACCATCGCTGGGGGTCGCACAGCCCAGCTCCAGGTGGAGCTGTTGTTGCTGTAGAGGGCAGAGTCACTGGCCCTCATATGTGGGATCCGAACTGGGGCCGCTGGCATCCCAAAACCAGCTCTTAACCAATGCGCCACTTGGCCGGCCCTCTTTTTCTGTTTTGTTTACAGCTATATGCCATCATAGGTTCAAGAAATATGACTGAATGAATGATGGAACACCTTCCATTCATTTCTCTTTTATATTTCAAATCCATCCTAATACACCCTGGCTGATGTGTTTTGTGCATAAAATTTGCCAAACTAGTCCCATTTCCATCTCTAAAGCATTTTGACCCTCGAATAATAAAACTATTCTGTTTGGCTACTGTATTCCTGTCTCAAAATATTTCTTTAGTGATGGTACCATTTTTCATGATGCTTGTAAGACTGAGTTAATTCCTTTCTCCAGCCTCGGAGTAACACTCAGGTTGCTTTTGTTTTGTTTTTATTAGTTTCAGTGTACAAAACAATGTAACAGTCAGATATTTACACCCCTCACAAAGTGGTAACTCCTTTCCCCCAATCTACTACCTCTCTGACATTGTATATAGCTGTTACAATTCCATTGGCTCTATTCCCATGCTGTACTCCACATCCCATGATTATAATATATACATATTAAATTATAGTTGAGATTCAGTATTATTCAACTTCACCTTCAGGTGTAAAGTACAGTGGTCAGGCATCTACACCATCCATGAAGTGGTCTCCCTAATAAGACAAGTGCCCATCTGACCCCCTACAAAATTCTTACAACATTACTGACTATATTCCCCAAACTGTCTTTCACATCCCTGTGGCAATATTATGGCAACCAATTTGTGCTTTCAGGTTGCTTTTAAATCTAATTAAAATGGCTTTTTGGGTGTGTTTTAAGGTCCTCCCCGCCGCTCCCCAACACCCATTAGGTCATGCCAAAATGATTGTAAACCACATGGTCAACTGGAAACACTTTTAGGCTTTGAACTGAAGTTTGAAACATAAAGTGGGATAGCATACAGAGCAATGTGCAAAATTCTTAAAGATTCAGTTAGTAGAGCATCATCTGTCTCTTCAAAGGTGAGGTTGTGGCAGACTTTTCACAATGCTGAGTCCTTCAGGCCTGATCAGTGTGCGCACACGTGTGTGTGTGTGTGTGTGTGTGTGTGTTTGCACTCACACAAACAAAATCATTCTCTCAACCACCATCAGTGCCCAGCCATTGGGCCTCTCTTCTGCCACATGCTGTCTGAGTACATTTTTGAGAAGTACGGAACAGAACATTTTTGCCTTCATTGACCATCCAATGCAGCATCTGGAAGCTTGGAGACAAGAGATGCATGACTGTGAATGAAGGGCATATTGAATAAACAGATAGTCCCAATCAATTGAATCAACAATCACAGATAAAGTTGGGCTTTTCAAGTTACAAGAAAAATCAGAGTTCTGGGATTTGTATCAATTTTGTATATTCCTTGAATGGTTTGGGCATTGTTTAATTTAATGATACATTCTATTTTTAAAAAGTGCTACTAAAATTTGTTTCCTTTTCTGAATTAATTCTCCAAAAATCATATATTTCATTTAGTAACATAGACTTCAATCTTTGGCAAAGGCCTTTAATTTTTCTTCTCTTTTTCTGATGATGTATGGGGGAAGAAGCACTATCTGAACTTCCATGATGTATTTTCCTTTTAAACTTTTTTCTTCTGAAGGAAAATGTCTCAACTTTGAAACTCTCATAGTTCATTTTTGTCATAATTTCTTTTTCCTACTACAAATGATTTTGCTATTTTATTACTATTATCAGATGGAAAAACTGGTACGTTCTTTCTCATTTTGAACATAGAAAGAAAATCTGTTCATAGAGCCTGGGTACATGGTATGAGACCATCATCTCAGTTCAATTAAATTTCTAAAGTTACTTATTCTTAATAATATACCGCAGAGTGTTATATGTTTGAAGAAGTACAGATAACCTGCCTGCTATTTCTTCTTTCTCCTAAAAAATAGTTGCTACCCACTCTATATATTCATTAATAGTGCCATACAATGAAGTAAGAGTTTGAGAGTATTTTAGTACTTTTCCAGTTACCAGTAAAATATCATTAATATTATATCTTATTAAGTCTCAAAGATATGATGAACTCATTTATAGATGCTTTAGTTTATTCTTCTGTGTAATTCATTACAATCCCATAAAAATTTCACTCACACTCCATGTTAATGTAGCCTGGCCACAATGTTAATAATATTAACTTTGACTTATGACAAATAAGTTTTGTATTGTGTAAGATGCTGTCAGTCAGACCTTCAGTACTGCTAAAACTCAAGAGTTTATTTTTCAATTAAAATGGTCTCTGATGATTCTGCATATATTTCAGACAATCTAATCTTAGCTTATTGAACAAGTTGAATAAATATTGATTTAATTCATAAGATTCTGAGATTTCTACATATTTATTGTTTGAATAATTTGATTTTGAATTTGCACACTTTAGTAAAAAATGATTTGGGGGCTCACCCATTAAAATACATCTCCTTTAAATTACATGGTAATTTCTAAAAAACATCAAAAACTTCCTCCCTACTTAGATGATATTTACTTATCATGCCTTGTTTAACCATAAATTCTATTTCCTGGGAAATAAATAATTATCAATTCCAAGCAAAGTCTTCTATTCTGACTGTAATTTAACTGAGCAGACAATAATTTGTCAGCAATAATTATGTCATAAAAAGTAACATTGGCTCCAATACTTTAATACTTTAAATGCATTTTACTTTACATGTTTTCTGAAAATTTCCAGAGCTGCTTTCTGGAAATTAGAAACTCCTTATGCAGAAAGAAACACTTCTCTACAAATGAATTTTTGGTGGAGGAACAACCTGCCTGACAATAACATACATAATCTTTATAATGCTGTAAACCAATCACCAAAAAATCAGAAATACAAGATTCTTTATAACTTTAAGAAACAAAATTTTTGAAGAGAGTTGCCTGAATTTTTTTTTACTTTGAAATTATATTTTCTCTTGACATTAATTTTTATGATTTTTGATATGCATTTTTATGATTCCAATCATGCACAGGATCCTGGTTTGCAGATACTTTGTTGTCTAATTATATTTTTACCTCACATGAATTAATTAGTATGATGATAAAATGTTCTGTTGTTTCTATATTACTTCCATTATCACCATGTCTTGACTTTTACTATTGGAGATCTTTGTGGAAAAAAAAGACAACACATAACTTTTATTTGGAAAAGTTTTCAAATAATAAAAATAGAAAGAAAAAAACCTCCAAGAATCAACTCTGAAATACGGATCCATTGGAGATGAGTACAAAATCATGTGCCTCAAACAGTGAAGACCTTTGCAAGCATCGATTTGAATAAAAATGTGTGCAAGAGGTTGAATCTGAAATCAGTTCAGAAGAGATGACAAAGTTGTAGCTTTATCAGTTTTACCTAAGTGCTCATAGTTTTCCTTTGCTTTCAATTTGATTTTATGAAAAATATATATTTGCACCAGAGGATAAAAATAGAACCATGACATGTTTTAATATATATATGAAAAATTGTTTAAGTTGGCAGATGTTCCTGTGCTCTCTATGTAAGACTTTGTTAATGTGGACCCTATATGCCTACAATGTGAAATAATGTGCAGTTCCCTCCCAATGGCATGTTCTGCCTCTCTGCTTTTATTTACCTAGATGTCATTGTCCCACCTCCAGATAGCTTTCCTTAGTGCCCCATTTGCCCTACCCTGGAGGAAGACACTCTCAGAGGAAGGGAAGTGGGAATTGGCACTGCTTCCCCTTCCCAATTCCATTGCTTCTAGAATTATAAGTTTAGATCATCATAGACCCATCAGGAGTGGGGATGCTTTCAACTAGATGGCATATTCAAACTTTTAAACAATATTGAATCGGACTAGGATTCAATATAATGAGCAAACCATTACAGAATCAGAAAAGGAGCATTTGAGAGTAGGGTTGAAGCAGGGACCGAAAGACAATAGTTTCCTTTTTCTAACCCAGTGTGTTGACAGTTTTCAACCAACCAGATGCTTATCACATAGTTTATGCATATTGTACTTGGGGCTGCATCAGCATGGATCCCAGGAAACCTTAGGCAGTGTGTGCTCTACATTGTGAGATGAAGGTGGAGGGATTGATACTGTGCTGTAACTTGAGTCCCTTAGCCCTTGAGGTTTTAGGGCATTGAAAACCAGAGACAGTTAGTAGAAATTATGAGAGCCACCTCTTTCTGAGAGATGTTGCCACTGGTTATGGGCAAGAACATGGAAAGGGTAGAAAACATGTACCAGATTTTGTGGTTACACATTACAGAAGGTGGAACCAAGTTATGGCCTGGGTAATTCTCAGGTATAATTCATTGGTCTTCCGCAGGTAAAAAGCAGTACAAACTAAGTTCCTTTTAATATCTCTCTGGAGGTTTTATATGATATTTATTAGTTGAGATGACAGATGATCTTGCAGTGAATGGGTGCTCCTTTTCAGAGACCCAGGGAACCCTTTGCTGGATTTAGACCATCTGCTGGCATCCACCACGTTTAATGTCTATATTTCTAACTTGTCTATTATTTTCTCCCTGACAGAGATTTGGATGAGAAAATATGGCTTGAGTTCCATAAGAGAAATTTTTTTTTAGAAAAATTCAATAGATAATAACATAGTCCATTGTACTGATTTTTGTTTTACTGGTCAGGCCCTCAAACTTCAGATGGTCTGACCCCTATGATAGTTATAAGTTCTTCATCCTTGGTGACATGCCCTGCCCCAAGCCATCAGATACACAAACCAATCCATGCCCATGGAAGTAAGGTCACCACAAATCACAGTTTCAAATGCTCTATTGTACCATAGTGATTTTTACAACGAGGATCTCAGAACATGACCTATTTTTGGTGAAAATTTGAATTTACTATAATCATTTTCCATGAAAAAAAGTTATTACCTCAGTTACCCATTTTGGTTGACTAACTCATATATATATTTATCTCTTCCCACCCAATCCACAGAATAATCTCCATATGAGAAAACAGGCTTAGTATTTTTGGTATGATAATTGGTAATTATATAGTTCCTTTTTTCTGCCTCTCTGCATGCTTTCAGCATAACACTCCGGGACTAAGCAGAGATCATAGAGGTAGACACTCAACATGTTGGAAGGCTAACTGATAGCTTTCCAAGAACAAACACCTTCATTTGACAATGCCACTCTGTACGATGCCCTTTCCCTCTCCATCCAGACACCTAACCTCTGCTCCGTGTTTTAAATTTCATAGGCTCTGCACACGGCAACCCTTTCCTGACCCTAAAAACTTTATCATAAGACTATCCTCTCCCTAACTGTGGGGCACATGGCCTGATCTTACTTTAAAATGAAAATTGTGGGATACTAGGTGACTAAATAAGTGTGGGAGCTGTATGTTTGGGGAGCTCTTCCCTGAGCTTCAGTGTCACAGAGAATCTTAATCAGAAGGTTCTGATGGATCTAAAATGAGATCAGGGTCACAGGGAGGGTCTCAGACAAACCCTGTTAAAACTGTCCTGTTTCCCCACTAGAGATCTCATCCCTGGGACCCAGGAACGCTCCTACCTGGACATTGTTCTGCCCACCATGGGGTGCTCTTCTGGCAACACCTACAAGATTGCCTTTGTAGCCTCCCTCCCCCATTGCTTCAACAAAGCTTCACTTGATCAACTCCAGTCCCATGAAGAGCAATCACACTGTTTCTCTGTTACAAAATGTCTACTCCCTCCCACTACGGGGACTCAGTTACTCCACGTTACTCCACTTGCTCATGCCTTTCATGTTAGAGAGGCTATAACTGCACACCGGTCCAAAGGGGACTGGACTCTATCCAGGGCACCCTGTGCCCAGGCTGTAACTGGTGGGTTTCGGAAAGGAGTAGATGCTTCCAGTGACTCCTGAGAGGGGTGCTCCTGTCTCCAACAAAGCCTGGCCCCCAGAAATTCAGAAGTGCAGAATATGGAAAGAATAACTGCTGGGAAACCAAGGTCAATATTTGACCCATGGGCTTTGACACAATTAGTCAGAGGAAAGAGATTTCATATGTGCAGCAACTCCTGGAGCACAGCTGTTGCCCTTGACCCAAGAGGAAGCTGTTTTGTGCCTGGGCTGACTGATACTGCTCCATGTAGTGTTAGCGAAGCCCAGCAGCCTGCATGCTAACCACACCATTTTAGCGAGCAAATGTTTAGTTCCTTCCATGTTTCCATTACTCAATATTTCTGAAAATGGCTAAAATAACTTCTAGCCATGTATAGGCTAGGAGTCCAGAGGGCTGGGTTAAGATCTGCTGATTTTTATTCAATCAGAGTACTCTCTCCAGGCTTCAATGGACTCATCCCTAAAATGTGGATAATACTAATATCTGCCCAACTGCACTCACAGGGCTAGGAGAGACCTAAGTAAGATGAAAGCGGCAAAACATATTAAAAAGGAAAGATGATATGAAACTGCTTGTATTTAGGTTGTGTTTAAACAGTCATGTTCAAGGATCTGCATTTGCACAGGATCAAAAGGAATATGAAAATTAGTTTAACTACAGAATGATTAAGACAAATCATCTGAGAAGAAATGGAATGGAAGTTTGGGTTGAACAATTTATATATTGCCATAACTCTTTATTTTATTTTGCTGACTTTATGAATTAAACTAAGCATTTAAGATGATAAATGACACGAACCTCTCCTTTTTCTTCTCTTAGCTTGTTTAAGGAACAAACTGGATATTTCTGACATGATCAGTTAGGTACTTTTTGATGACAAAATCTGATCACTTATGATTTATAACTGATCATGAGATTGTTTTTAATCACCAGGGATGTTTTTACATTTGAGCTTTTAATTTAAGAAAAATATTCCATTTAGTCACAGATAGTTGAAAAGTTTATGTATTACAATAGTTACAAATATAATTCAGGCTAAAAAGAAAACATGTTTTAGTTATAGATATGACAATTTTATCTGAAAATTTTTATTGATGAATCCTTTTTTTAATCTTTTTATATTTTTTTATTTTTAATTTTTTAAATTAGTTTAAAGTGTACAACACAATGCAACAGCTACACTCCTTACCCCCCAAAGTGGCAGCCTCCCTCCCCCAGCTCGCCACCCCACTCCTCCCCCCGATATCATACATCTCCACCACAATTCCTTTGACTCCCTTCCACAGTATACTCCACATCGCGTGACTATCTACATATTCAGTGACAATTGGCATACAATATTATACAACATCAGCTTCAGGTGTACAGGGCAGTGATCAAGCCTCTACTCCATCCATGAAGTGGTCTCCCTAACAAGACATGTGACTATCTGACATGCCACAAACTTTTTACAACATTATTATATTCCCCGAACTGTGTTTCATATCCCTGTGGCAATACTGTAGTTGTCTATTTATGCTGTCTAATCCCTTCCCCTTCTCCCTTCTCCCCATGCCCCTCCCAACCAGCAACCCTCAGTTTTTCCTCTATATCTATGAGTCTGTTTAATTTGATCATTCATTCAGTTTTTCAGATTCCACATATAAGTGAGATCATATGGTACTTGTCTTTCTCCGACTGACTTATTTCACTTAACATAATAGTCTCTTCACAACATTATCAATTACATTCCCAGAACTGCCCCCATATCCCTGCGGCAACATTGTAGTCACCCACCTACGCTGTCCAAAACCTTCTCCCTCTCCCTCATCCCCACTCCCTCCCAGCCAGCAACCATCAGTTTTTCCTTTATATCTGCTTGATATGACTTCAATTTTCTTAAATTTACTGAGACTTGTTTTGTGGCCTAACGTGGTCAATCTTGGAAAATGTCCCATGTGTACTTGAGAAGAATGTATATTCTGTTTGTTCAGGGTGAAATGCTCTAAAAATATCAACGAAGTCCAGCTGGTCTAAAGTGTCATTTAAAGGCCCTCTTTCTGTGTTGATTTTCTGTCTAAAGGGTCTGTCCATTGGTGACAATGGGGTGTTGAAGTCCCCTACTATGATAGTGTTACTGTTGATCTCTGTCTTTATGTCTGTCAAAATCTGTTATATGTAATTAGGAATTCCTATGTTGGGTGCATAGTTGTTTATTAGGGTTATAGTGCCCTTCTTTGTCTTTTATTTTAGTCATTTTAAAGTCTATTTTGTCCAAAATATTGGTACTCCAGCTTTTTATTTTCTCATTTCCATTTGCATGAAATATCTTATTCCACCTGTAAACAGCATATACATGTGTCCTATTTTCTTATCCTCTCAGCCACTGTCTGCCTTTTGATTGGAGCATTTAGCCCATTTACATTTAAAATGCTTATTGATAGGTGCATATGTATTGCCATTTTGTTATTTGTATTCCTGGTCTTCCTGGGTTAGTTTGTTTACCCCTTTCTTTTGTTTAAAAAAGCCCTTTTAACATTTCTTGCAATGCTGGCTTGGTGGTAATGAATTCCTTGAGCTTATTCTTTTCTGAGAAGCTCTTTATTTCTCCTTCAATTTTAAGTGATAGCCATGCTGGGTAGAGCAATCTTTGTTGTAGGCCTTTATTTTGTGTCACTTTGAATATCTCCTGCCACTCCCTTCTGGCCTGCAGAGTTTCTGTAGACAAGTCAGCTGTTAGTCTAACAGGAGTTCCTTTGCATGTGACCTGCTGTCTTTCTCTTGCTGCTTTTAGGATTCTGTCTCTGTCTTTAACCTTTGCCATTTTAACTATGATGTGTCTTGGTGTGGACCTGTTTGGGTTCAGCTTGTTTGGAACCCTCTGTACTTCCTGGGCATGTATGTTGATTTCCTTCTGCAAGGTAGGGAAGTTTTCACTCATTATTTTTTCAAATACCTTCTCGACCCCTTGCTTCTTCTCTTCTCCTTCTGGTATTCCTTTGATGGAAATATTGTTGGGCATCATGTTGTCCCACAGGGCTCTTAAACTATTTTCATTGTTTTTTATTCTTTGGTCTTTTTGTTGTGCCAACTGGGTGATTTCTGCTATTTTGTCTTCCAAATCGCTGATCCGATTCTCTGTTTCATCTGCTCTACTGGTGATTCCTTCAAGGGAGTTCTTCATTTCAGTTATTGTATTCTTTCGTTCTAACTGGTTGTTTTTTATGATTTCTCTATCCTTCCTTATGTCCTCACTAAATTTGTTAAACATTCTTATCATCAGTGTTCTAAACTCTGTCTCTGAAAGGTTGGATCCCTCTGTTTCATTTAGTTCCATTTCTAGAGGATTCTTCTGATCTTTTACTTGTGACATGTTTCTTTGTTTCCCCATTCTGGCTGTCGCTCTGTGATTGCTTTGATGTATTAGGTAGATCACCAGGAGAGCCCTGGCTGGATCATGCAGGCACACAGCTCACGGCCCAACACTCCCAGGAAAACTCCCAATCTCAGCCTGTCCCAATCAGCCGCTCGCAGATCAGGCCGAGCAGCCCAACAACCAATCAACAACCTGGCAACTCTGCAAGCGCAGTGCGGAGAGCCAGGACGCGAGGTGGCTTGTGCACTCCCACGTCTCAGTGAGCAGCCTGTTGGAGCCAGAGTATGCCCACCAGGCATTTCCCTGGCAACGCAGTATAAGGTGGGTGGAGGGTGCGGATCCAAGACTGCATACGCACACGCACACACGCACTTATGCGCCAATTCCACCAGACCAATGAGGTCCTGGACCTGATTCTCTGTGGGAGGGCCCAAGCCAGACAAAATGGCGCCCTCCTTACACCACTCGCATGCAAGCTCCACACCACGGGAGCAACAGTCCAAAACCCTCCAGCCTTTGCACCAAAGGTGCTCAGTTCAGTCTGTCCCTGCATGCTCCCGGGCCCGGCTCACACAGCCACTTCCTCCACCAGGAACCAGGTAAGTGCTCACAGGCGAGCAAGCCCAGGCACCGGCCTCACTGATTCTCCAGCTGCTCTTAGCCTCTCTGAGCTGAGCAAAGAGAGTCCTCACTAATTACTGCCGGCTATCTTGGAACTCCTCTTCCCGGCAAAGGAACTCTGGGCTGGTGAGCTTGGTGTGCGGCCAGAGGGTCTCTCCCCCAACCGGAGAAGCCTCTCCACAGCTGGGATCTCCCTCACAGGGTTCGCCCTCTCTCGTCTCCGCCCGTCCTACCAGACCCGACGTGGCCTCCTCTTTAAGTTCTTTGTTTAGTGGTTCTGTTCATCTAGTGTTCCGGGGACCTCCGGGGTGAATGCTGTATAATTTGTTTGTAATTTTGGTGTGCTCCTGGGAGGTAGTTAGGACAGAGTCTCTATTGATGAATCTTTTGTTTTATAAACTATAATTGACTTCAGAGATTTTTTTTTTTTAAAGATTTTTTATTGGGGAATTGGGGGAGGGGAACAGTGCCGGGGAATTGGGGAAGGGGAACAGAGAAGTCACTGTTTGTTTGTTTGTTTGTTTGTTTGTTTTGTGTGTGTGTGTGTTCTTCAGTCTAGCTGTGGAGGACGCCGCCCCACTGGCCCATGTTGGCATCGTCACTGCGCTCCTCCCGGATGAGGCAGATGGGTTGCTGGCCTTTGGATGGTTGCTCACCGCGGCTATTGCCAGCGCATGCTGGCTGCCGTCCGCTCACTGTAGCCTATGGCAGCCCACTGCAGCAAGGGCTGCTGCCCACACCATTGCCGGGGCTCGTGCAGCCCAGCTCCAGTTGGAGCCACTGTTAGCTGTAGAGGGCAGTGTCACTGGCTCTCATATGTGGGATCCAAACCGGAGCCACTGGCATCCCAAAACCAGCTCTCAACCAACGTGGCACTCGGCTGGCCCAGAGATTTTTTTTTCTTTTTAGGGCCTAAGACAATGTGATTTCTCAGAGAAATACTGCAATCACTAGAGTTTCCAATACACGTATAACTTATCTGAATAGGATTCTACTCAAACTAAAATTACTGGGGCTAAAACAGCTGGACTGATATTAAAATAGCTAATTTATGATTTCATTAAAATCATTGTAAACTAAATTTAACTTCACATACCTACTAGGAATTTAATTGACAACAATCAAAAGATATATTGCATTTTGGTAAACACAAGTTGATTTCTGTGTTTTCTTAAATTATGATAATTATAGCTACTTTCCTCTGAAGAATATGTTTTCATGTATATTATCTCATTTGTTACTATAATATCCCTATAAGGGACAGAAGTAACAGTCTTCAATTTACAGAGGAGAAAAGTGAAGCACAGATGGCCAAATTTGCCTGAAGTAAAGTTGGGCCACGAAACTGGCTTCCACTGAGACTTTCATGATATTGATGTTAAATTCTTTGTTTAAACAGGGATAGGGAGGGTGTTAGAACATATAGCAAATGGTAATTGTCACTCACTCCTCACCTTCTTTCTCAAACTAAGAGTAGTAGACCACCATTTACCAATCATTCAAATATGGAGGCAAGCTCAATACATCTGGCCATTCACCTGATGGTGCTGTTATGGATGGGTGATTGAGCAACAGAACTCCCTTGACTATAAAAAGTAATCCAATTCAGAGTAAATTTTGGAACTATCTGATAGGTTTTCAATCTTACTTAAGATCTGTCTGTCTCAATTTGCCCCATTAGATATAGAGAAAGTATTTTATTCAGGCATTACAAAAGATTTTTTAAACTTATGTGTCAGCTTCTACCATTGGAAGGGGCTGACCAGAGTCCTGGCTGAGAAGGATTCTGAAGTCAAGTCAGCACTTTCAATGTGAAAGTGCTCTGTGATGGATCTCGGTCAGCTGGGGCAGCAGCTGGAGATAGGAGTTGGCGACAAGTATGTGTATCAGTTATAATAAGCTGCTCTGAAATTTAGTGGTTTAAAACAACAAGCATTTATTTGGTTATGATTCTGTATTTTGATTTGCATTTAGCTGGGCAGTTCTTGCCTTGGCCTGGGGATATTTAATCAGCTTCTCTCAACTGTGTCTTGTCCAGAGCTGGATGATTCATGACCTCATTCACATCCCTGGCAGTTAATTGAGGCTGTTGGTTGAATCAACTTAGTTCTCTTCTTGTGTCTTCTTAAGTTGTAGCCTAGATTTATTTTATTTTATTTTTTTAATGATGGTGGCAGTGTCCCAAGAAAGCAGCCCTCATTGCACAAGCACTTATCGAACTCTTGCTGACATCACACTTGCTAATAATGTCCCCTTGGCTAAGGCAAGTCACATGACCAACCTCAGAGTCAATGTGGGAGGGAATTACACAAAGGCGTAGATACTGCGCGTGGCATGAGTCACTGAGTACCATTATGGAACAATCACCATAGCATGCAGTGCAGTTTCTGTTTCTGACACAAGGGGAGAAATGAGGACTAGAGATTTGTAAAGCTGGATTTTAGTCTTTGCTCTGACATAAACTAGATGCAACTTTAAGCCTTGGGTTTCAGTTTCCTTGCCAGGTAAAAGGATATCATCACTCTTGATCTTTCCACATTTGCAATCTTTCTGAAAGTTTTATGAAAACATAAAACCTCATTATAACGGTTTTGTTTCCTAAACACATATTGATTACTAAGTCTTTTATAGAGAATACTAAATCATGAATGTCAAGTTCTGGCCTTTTAAGAGCTGATGGTATAGTGAGGAAGATGAGCCTTGTATAGAGAACAATATCAAAAACAACAAACCTACAACACAGGTGGGCATTTGTAAATAATTTATGAGTTTTATAGACAATGAGTGCAATAGGACTTCATAAGAAGGAATGCCCTCTTTAGGGAAATCGCAGAACATTTAATTAAGATCGTATGTAAAGGGGGGTTGGAAAATGGATCAGATAAAGTCAAATTTGTTTTACTACAAAGTAATTCATTTTCATTATAGAAAATGTAGAAAAAAGGAACAAACATGCAAAAGACTGTTCATTTTTACCATGCTTATATACATACACACACTATATACATATTTAAAATGTAATTATGAACACTATTTTGTTAATAACAATATATTGTAAACATTTTCTACAAAATAAAATAGCTTTATTATTTTCCCCTTAAATGATTGCATTGCATTCCAACTAATAAATAATTTAACTGTCTATTGATGAATATTTAGGTTATTTATTTTCCTGTCTTAATGCTGCAATAAAAATTCCTGCAGGCAAATCTTTACTAATAATTTCCTAAGGATAAATTCATAAAGGTGAAATAATTAAATCAAAGGGCAGATAGATCTATATTTAAAATATTTTAGTATAATACCTATAATGCCAAATTGCACCCTTGGAAAAGCTGAACGAATTTATGGTTTTATTACTACAAGAGTCTCAATATTCTGAACCCTCACCAACATCGGTATTATAATGGGGTTTTTTACTTTTCAGTTTGAGGTTAAAAAAAAGTCATACCTAATTTTAACTTTTGCTTATTTAATTACAAAAAAGTGATCTTTTTCTATATATTTATTGGAAATTTATTTATTTTCTGTGAATTAGCTATTTCAAAGCCTTTGTCCATTTTCCTTACTGCTGCTAATCTTTTCTGAGACACGTATTAAAACTAATAACCATTTGTCTAATATATACCACAATTTTTTTTTTTTTTAGTTTTTTTCAGCTTTCATCTTTTTACAGTGATTTTCACATGTCTACCTTTTACATTTCTCTAAAATCTTTCCTTTTATGGTTTCTGTTTTTGGCGCCATGTGCCAAACTGTTTTCAGAAAGAATTATCTAAATGTCAGTTCTTTCTTTCTAGAAGTTTCATTGTCTTTTTATACTCAAAGTTTTATTCATTTGGAATTCATTTTGATGTGTGGTGCATTTTGAAGTCTAACAGTGTGGGTGTGAGTGTGTGTACCTGTATGTGCCTGCACATGCAAATGGTTAGTTGATCAAACCAACAACATTCATTGAACACTTTCATGGATAAATAAAAATTATTATAAGCAGAGAGACAGCATATATCATCTAGTTATAGAAATTCAGTAAGGAACCACAAGTAAGTAGATAATATGCAAAATATATTTAGGGGCTACACATGTGAACCAGTTCATTCTATAAGTGGATTTTAGAAAGCAAGCTGGGGAAAGGGATGGGATTATAAAAGGTCATGAATGAATAAGAAGCACAAGATGCATTTGCAGTTGTGATCCTGAAGGCCTCTCTTCTCTAGGAACTGGAGATTGTGAAGGCACAGACAACCACCTCAAGGGTGGGAGGGAGCAGGTTAGTGGCACTTTACTGTTGCTTGGGCCTGAGGCTCCAGTTGTGTCCCTTCTTATGTATAAGTTCTCCATGAGACACTATAGCCCTAGGAACTTTATTTCCCCTCTCACTCCCATCTCACTGCTTCCAAAGCCATGTCAAGAGTTCCTGGGTTCCTCTTAGAGCCTGCGTGTTTCCTCTCTCCCTGGGGAATGACAGAAAGGTCCTGTCCCCTTCCTTCTGCTCTGCCTACTGGCCTCACTCTGCAGAGGTGATACCCAGGAACGATGCAAAGACCTTGTGCCTTGGCCATATTCTTTCTGGAGTGCTGTGTTTCAGTGAGGATCTACAATATCTCTTATGGAGGATTAGAAATGAAAAGTGCTGTTTTCCTTGTTTCCCAGAGGACAGCCTGGAAATTGTACCATATTTCACATTCATTGATAAATAGTACAGCTCACTTGGTGAATGATTGGGCTCTAAATCACTTGAGCCAGGTTGAGTTCAGGTCCCATCTCTGTCACTCATCTGTGGTGTGACTTTGAGCTAGTTGTTTCACTCCCAAAAGCCTCAGTTTCCTTATTTATTCAATGAAAATACTAATAGTATCTACCTGGGGCAGGCATACTCTGCCAAGAGGTTCCTTCCTTTACCTCTAGCTAATAGAATTGGATTTTGTTCAGGTTTTCAGTAATAAGGGGCTTAGAGTAGGGGGCTTCCTTCCCCAGTGTGAGGGGATGCAATTTGAAGGAATTGAGTCACATGTAGCAACCCTGTTACCCTTTACCAGGCATCAGTTAAGAGATGGATGGGCCTGATGAGACCTGAGGGAAGTCTTGCTGGGCTTCTGGAGGAAAATGTTTCCTTTGAAAAAGAAATAAAATGTATCTAGAAAAAGTTTTTTCTTCATTCTTGATTTTGCTGCTGTTGACCAAAGACCAGATGTGTGAGGCTGCAGCAGCCATCTTGAAAGCATCAGGGAAAAGCCAAGAGCTTGACCTGCCATATTCAGGATTTTGTTTTTGTAAGGTAATAGAAAGTCTTATGTGACTAAAATACCTCAGTAGATGTTAACTATTACTGTAATTACTATTACTATAATTATTGTAATGTACTGAATATTTAGTGAATACCAGGCACTGTGCTCAATGTTCAAGAAACTAGGAACTTGAATAGAATAGAGATGATGGGGAGATGGATGGAAGGATCTGTATAAAACTATTTCTAATGTGCAGAATTAAAATTTTCAGGTGAGAGTATTACTTGTTTGAGTCTATAGCCTCATAAAGATATCAAATGTCAAAGAGAAAAGATGAAGCATCGAAGGCATCAGGAGTGTTATTTTGGTTTAACTCCTGGTCCATGTCAGAGCCTGGCCAACACACATTCAGACCTGAACCCACTGGAAAACTAGGAGTTAACAGCAGAGTGATATCAAATTTCACAAAGCGTCAAGATTAACACCATTAACCATGTATAATCTGTCAATTTACCAAGTTTTAAGAAATAAATTTTTAAGACTCTTGACTATGCAGCTATTACAGAAGAACAAGTTTCAGATTAACCATCACCCAACTTAAAAAAAAAAGTTAATGTCTTTTTCTATGAAGACATATTAATGACCCAAAAACTTCCATAGAAAATTGGCTCTTGGTAGTAAGAAGGTAGGGGTCAGTAGAGCTAATTTCTGAATTACTTGAAGCAGGACCAGTGTGTAAATATTTTATGTTCAAATTTCTCATGAGGAGAAAAAAATGAGAAGAATAAGAAATAAAATTTTCTGAAAAAATCTTGGTAGGAATTTTTTAATATCTGCAATTGCTGAATGAGAAGTTAAGCATTAATTGAGTTTGCAGGAAGTGTAGAAAGGAATTTTGGGGTCCTCACACAAATTATTTCAGTCCATCCTTACTCTTTCCTGAAGAGATGCTACCAAATAGCTTGCATCCCTTTACTCACCAAATTGCACTGTTCTGTTTTTCACTGCCTCACTCAGATTTGCTGCATTTCTCTATCTACTTCTATCCAATTGTTGTGTTTCAGTGTCATTAATTTTTCTTATTTGGATTACTGTTACCAGATTTCTACCTACAGCCTACTTCTTATCATATCTAGAGCAACTACAAATGACCATAATTCTTTTGTGTCCACATGTTACTTTGATTAATTATTTTGACACTTTGGTCCATCAGGGGTTCTCTCTAAATATCAAGTCATCTCTTCTCAGGGCAGCCCACATGGTTCTATCTTTTAGGTTAATTGTACTGAACAACTTTCCCCATCAATATCAGAACCCCTGTCTTCAAGTTTGGAGAGGCAGATGGGATGCTTCCCATTAATTTTCTATTAGTGCTCTTTTTTTCTACCGATCCTTCTCTACTAAACCTTTATGAAAGCCATTGATGAGTTTTAAGCAAGATTTGTTGATTTATGTCTCTGAGATATTATTCTGGCTTCTTTGAAGAGATTGTTTAGGAAAGAATAATCAGGAAAACAAGAGGAGTCAGTAAGCAATGCGGGAGAGGACAGTGATTTGGAAAAGAAAGAGATGTGTCTAGAGCTGGCATATAGTTTGGAGGTTGAATAAGCAGAGCTTGTTGATGGATTTGATGTGGACATAAGAGAGGAAAGGAAGTTTGAGGAACTGGACCTAAAGCTTGGTCATGTAATGAGGTAGGAACTATATTTTTCCTCCCAGTTCCATCTCACTGCTGCTAATAGAAGAGGGGCAGGTCTCAGAGTGTAGCTGATCAAGAACTCTGTTTGAAAGAGTTGTTTAGATATTTCCTTGGTGATATAAGAAAGGAAGTTGCAGTGATGAGTTCTGACTGAAAGCAGAGATGTGAGCTAGAGATGTTTTGAAGCAGGGATTATGACACCCAAGCATGGAGATGAGAACATTGAGGCCCAAAAAGTTTACATGACTTGTCTTGTAACACTGAGTAGTCGAACTGTGATGCAACCCATGTCGATCTAAAGCTGGCACTTTTTCACTGCACCCTTTTGTCTTTGAGTACATGATTTGCCGAACACCTTCCTCGGCACAGAGGAAGACACAAAAATTATGAAATGGCCCCTATGCTCAAGGGTATCATAGCCAGGAACACACCACCCCTAGTGCTAGTGCTGCAGAAGGAGGAAAAAGCCAAATGGAGAAGGGTAAGTTGTTTAATCAGCATTTTATGGACAACATCTGGAAATCACCTAGTTTACAACTTATGTGTGAATATTTAGAAATGATAAAGAAGTTAGAATGGTTGCTTGCTTTACAACGTGACTTTTCAACGTCAAAAACCCAACAACTGCCAGGAATCTAGAAATATTTAAAATATTTTAGACTTAATTTCTGATTTACTATAAGTTAGCGTAGTGAGGACATGTGGTACTATCTTATTACATAACATTTCTAAAAAAGTTTTATTTATCTTGTAGAGGACACTCATAATATCTCAATCCTTGTTGTCTCATGGACTAGGATAAAATGTTAATGAAATTCAAACAGAAAGAGGAGAAAGATGTAGCTTAAAAGGCCATATGAAAAATGGCATGGGGATATATATAAACATAAATAAAAATTTAAAAAATATATAAATAAATTATTTCTTCAAACATGAGTAGCTTAACAAGAAGATATTTAGTTGGTCAAATGAGTTAGTTGATCTTATTCATTTTGAACATGAGACCTTTAAGGTGGCTACTAGAGTAGAATAGAAGGATGAAGAGGAAACAATGGCTCTTTTTTTTTTTTTCACCCCGTTTTTTTTTATGAGGGCAATGTCACTGGGCCTCATATGTGGGATCTGAACCAGGGCCACTGGCATCCCAGCCAGCTCTTAACCAACGTGCCACTCGGCCGACCCAGGAAATAATGGCTCTTAACTGCCTCACCCAGCAAGTGACACTCTTTCTTTCTTTCTCTTTCTTTCTTTCTTTCTTTCTTTCTTTCTTTCTTTCTTTCTTTCTTTCTTTCTTTCTTTCTTTCTTTCTTTATATTTTAATTAAAAATATAGCTAACATACAGTATTATATTAGTCTCAGGGGTACAACATAATTGTTGAACATTTACCTACCTAAAGAAGTGATCATCTGGCAATCCGGAGAAATAAGAACAAAGTTGGAAGTATCACCCTACCAGACATCAAAACATACTACAAGACTACAGTAATCAAAACAGTATGGTACTTGCATAAAAACAGGCACATAGTTCAGTGGAACAGAATAGAGAGCCCAGAAATAAATCCATGCATATATGGACAGTTAATCTATGACAATGGAAGCAAGAAATTACACTGAAGTAAAGTAAAGATAGTCTCTTTAATAAATGGTGCTGGGAAAATTGGACTGACACGTGCAAAAAAAATGAAACTGGACCACTTCCTTATGCCATATACAAGAACAAATTCAAAGTGGATTAAAGACTTAAATGTAAGACCTCAAACCATAAAACTTCTAGAAAAAAGCATAGGGAGTAAATTTGCAGTCATTACCCTGAGCAATATTTTTACTGATACATCCTCACGGGCAAGGGAAGTAAAAGAAACAATGAACATATGCAGTTGCATCAAACTTAAAAATTTTTCACAACAAAGGAAACCATCAATAGAACAAAAAGGAAGCCTACTGAATGGGAGAAGATATTTGTCAACGATATATCTGATAAGCAGTCAATATCCAAAATTTATAAAACACTCATGAAACTCAATACCAAAAAAGCAAACAACCCAATTAAAAAATGGGTAGAGAATATGAAGAGACATTTCTTTAAAGAGGACATACTAGATGAGACGGGGTTGGGCATGAGGGAGAAGGGGAAGGGACGAGGCAACATAAACTGGTAACTACAATATTGCTGCAGGGATAGATAAAATAATTTGGGGAATATAATCAATAATGTTGTAAATATTTTTTTTAGGGGACTAGATGGATTCATGTCTTGTTAGGGAGACCACTTTATGGATGGTGTAGAGGACTGACCACTGCACTGTACATCTGAAGCTGCTGCTGAATAATATTAGATGTTAACTATAATTTAACACATATATAGTCATGGGATGTGGAGTATAGTGTGGGAATGGAGTCAATGGAATTGTAATAGATATGTATGATATTGGGGATAGGGGGCAGTGAATGGGGGAAGAGGGGAGTCACTTTGTAAGGGGTAAGAAAGATAACTATTGCATTGTTTTTGTACATCTGTAACTAATAATAACAAATAAAAAAATAAAAAAAGAAGTGATCACCATGATAAATCCAGCAACCATCTGAAACCATACCATGCTATCACAATATTATTGACTATATTGCCTTTGCTGTACATTATATCCCCATGGCTTATTGGTTTTATACCTGGGAATTTGAACATCTTATTCCCCTGCACCTTTTCCCTTCTTTTAAAAAATTTTCAATTATAGTTGACATTTAATATTTTATATTAATTTTAGGTTTACAGCATAATGGTTAGACATTTATATAATTTAAGACATGATCTCCTGACTAGTCTAGTTAGTACCCACTTGGTACTATATGTATCATTGGTATGGTACTATATCATATCATTGACTATATTCTGAAGGCTTTATTTTACATCCCCAAGACTATTTTGTAACTACCAATTTGTAATTCTTAACCTCTTCACCTTTTTACCCTGCCCCCCAACCCATTCCCATTTACCACCTCAACAAATCTAGAACCTATCTGAGATCATACATAGATATTAAAATATTGACTATATTCCTTATGCTATGCCCTACATCCCCATGACTACTTTGTAACAACCAATTCATACTTCTTAATCCTTTCCCATTTATTCATCCACACACCCAAGCACCCTCCCATCTTGCAACCATCAAAATGTTTTCTGTACCTATTAGTTTGTTTCTGTTGTGTTTGTTTATTTTGTACTTTAGAGTCCAAATATAAGTGAAATCTCATTGCATTTGTCTGACACTCCCCTCAGCACAGTACCCTCCAGGTCCATCCATGCTGCCATAGATGGAAAAAAAACCATGCCCTTCCATAGCCAAGCAGTATTCCATTGTGTATATGAACCACCTACTTTTATCCATTCTTCCATTGAAAGATACCCAGGCTGCTTCCACATCTTGGCCATTGTAAACAATGAGCAAAGAACATATGGATGCACATATCTCCTCGAAGTAGCATTTTGGGTTTCATTGGATAAATTCCCTGAAATGGGATTATTGGGTCCTTGTTTGTCTCCTTTTACAGCATTTGTTTTAAAGCCTATTTTGTCTATTGTAAGTATTGTTACCATGGGGATTTTGTTGTTGTTTCCATGTTCATGAAATATCTTTTTCCATCCCTTTGCTTTCCATCTGTGTGTGTGTCCTTCAGTTTGAAGTGAATCTCTTGTAGGCAGCATATGTAAGGGTTTGTTTTCTTCTCCATTCATTCCTCCAATGTCTTTTGATAGGAACATTTAATCCATTTACATCAAAAATAATTATTGATAGATATGTAGCTATTGTCATGTCATTATTCATATATATATTTTTTTTTCTTAAAGAAGTTCCTCTAACATTCCTTGTAATACTGATGTGGTGGTCATGAACTCCTTTAGTTTTTTTCTTGTCTGGGAAGCTCTTTATCTGTCCTTTGGTTTTAATGATAGTCTTTTTGGGTGGAATATCCTTGGTTGTAGGTTCTTGCTTTTTATCACATCGAATATTTTGCCCCAATCCCTTCTGGTCTGCAAAATTTCTGTTGAGAAATCATCTCACAATCTTATGGGAACTCCCTTAAAGTTACTAGTTGATTTTCTCATGCTGCTTTCAGGATTCTCTTTGTCTTTAGCTTTTGCCATTTTAATTAAAATGTGTCTTGGTGTGGGCCTGTTTGGGTTCATCTCTTGAGACTCTCTGCCCTTCCTGGACTTGTATGTCAATTTCCTTCACCAGGTTAGGAAAGTTTTCAGTTATTATTTCTTCAAATAGATTCTCAATCCCTGCTCTCTCTTTTTCTTCTGGTACCCCTATGATTTGAACGTTGTCATGCTTAGTGTTGTCCTAGAAGTCTCTTACACTCTCCTCATTTTTTTGGATTCTTTTTTCTTTTTTACTGTTCTGATTGGGTGTTTTTTGATACCTTGTCTTCTAAATCACTGATTCAATTCTTTGCTTCATTTAGCCTGCTGGTGATTCCTTTCCTAATGCATTCTTCATTTCAGTTATTGAATTCTTCACTTTCAACTGACTCTTATTTATGGTTTCTATGTCCTTTCATATGCTTGCTGTCACTTTGTTGAAGTTCTCACTAAGTTTCTTGAGCATCTTTATAAACATTATTTTGAACTCTGTATCTGGTAGGTTGCTTCTTTCCATTTCATTTAGTTCTTATTTTGGAGTTTTCTCCTGTTCTTTCATTTTGGATATATTTATTTGTTTTCTCAAAAAACAAAAACAAAAACACAGAGAGTCTGTCTCTCTGTGTTTGTTTCCATGTATTAGGTAGATCAGTCATGTCTCCCAGTCTTGCCAGGTGGCCTTATGTAGTAGGTGCCCTGTGGGGATCTGGCACAGTCTCCCTGGTCACCTGCTCTGGGAACTCCAGGAGTGTCCCTTGTGTGGATTGTGTGTGCTCTCCTGTTACAGTTGAACCTTAATTGCTACTGGCATGTCAGTCAGTGGGACTGGCTTTCAGGCTGATTGGTTGTGGGGTTTGGCCACATTCACAGCTTATGGGCTGCTATGGGGGGGGCCTTATGCGATTGAGTGAGAGTCTCCTCAGTAGGTGCTGATGCCCGTTGAGACCACCTTTTTTTGTGTGCCATACACAATTGGGTGGTGCTCTGCTATGGCCTGAAGCCAACCTCTAAGTATGTTGATACTTGGAGACCTCTTGTGGAGGGGCTCTCGTGTAGGCCCAGGTCACTCACTGCCTGTCACTGGCCAGGGACCACCTGGTAGGAGCTACAAAGTGATCTGTGGTTGTTCCCTGATTTTGCTAAACCTGGAGGAGTGTGTGCAAGTCCATGCTGTGAACCGAGGGTGGCTACCTTTAGTACCAAGCCTGGGGTAGCTCCACAACAAGCCAGGACACCTGAGGCCTGTTGCCACCTGCTGACTCACTTAAGGTTCAGATACTGATAAAGCCTCATGAGTTATGTGTCATTTGAGGCAGGGTCTTGGAGTCCCTATTAGTAGGAACAGTTGTGTTCACCAGGTTAGTGTAGATTCTCGTTTAGTACTATTGCTGAGCCTGAAGCTACTCAGCAAAAGTCTCAGAGCATACCGAGGCCAGTCATCCCCCACTTAGGGCCTGAGGACTCAGATAGTTTTCCAAGAAAAAGTGCAATGTGGGCAGGTCTGGCTGCTTTTGGAGAAAGTACTTCTGGCTTGGGGGAATTGGATAGGGTAGGTTTACAGTGAGTCAGCAGGGTGGAGCAGTGGAGCTCACCAGGCTAATCAGATTCAGATTTGGTCTGTGGGGGAGGGCTCAACACAAGAAAGATGGTGCATGCCAGCTGGCTGCGTAGAAGGGAGGTCTCATCCCAGGTAAAATGGTGACTGTCCTCTAGCCCTGGCCCCAAAGCCACACACCTCAGTCTGCCCTCCATATGCCTCTGATGCCCCCTCAGTCACAGTCTCTCTGCTGGAACAACAAGGTGACTGCCTACAAGTGAGTGAATCTGTGTGCAGGCCATTTATGAAGCATTTTGGGTTTCCTGTAGCCTTCCATCACACCCAGATGGTTGGAATCCCCACTGTTTTTCACAGCCAAATGTTGTCGGGGCTCCCTTTTCCTGGCACCACTATTCTGGGTTCGGGGGCCTGGCATGGGGCTGGGGCACTCATTCCTTTAGGGATAACCTCCACAGCTGAGGTATCCCTCCTAATTATCAACTGACACATGGAGGTTAGGGGTTGGCCTGTTTCATGTCTTCATCCCTCCTACCTGTCTCGACATGGCTTCTTCTTTGTATTTTTAGTTACAAAACTTCTGTTCAGCTAGACTTCAGATGGTTCTTCAAGTTGATTGTTCTATAATTTAGTTGTAATTTTAATGTGTTCATGAAAAGAAATAGGCACAATGTTTATCCACTCCTCCATCTTGGCTACATCATTTAAAACAAACTAATTCCAGGTGTACAAAGCAATGTCATTGTTAGATATTTATACCCCTCCCAAGTGATAACTCCCCATTCCCCAATCTACTGTCCCTCTGACATTGTATATAACTGTTACAACACACTTTACTTTGCTCAGAATCCTTTTGCCAAAACTAGTTGCAATCCCTCAACCTAACCCAAAGAGAAGGTAGAGAATTTAAGGTCAAGGTAGCCCATGGAACATTTGGACAGTTTGGGCATACTTCATAAGTCAACAATGTGGCAAATTAAAACTGAAGGCTGAAGTAGTAGGAATAAAGACAGGATCAAGGTGGGGAGCAAGCTGTTTGAATCCTGCATCTATCACTATGATGGGTTCCACTCTAGATCAAAAGGAGACTGATTTGACCTCACTAGGGACAATTGCTGGGTTGGTGAAAATTTGCTCACTAAGAAGACTAGATAAAAGGATATTTAGTGTGGAAATTAGAACACTTGGAAATGGTTGCAACTATCTTCTTCAAATACCTGTAAATTTATTCAATCTCACTCCAGAAGTGGCTGGCAGATTCCATATAAATGGAAAAAGGAAACTTCTATCTCCAAATAGTGTGGTGTTTCTAGAAACATAGTGAGCTCATCATATTTGAAATCATTCACACAGCAGCTGGACAACTATTATGAATGGATTTCTGCAGTGAGTGAAGTAAATAGCTTCTGAGTATTTCTAATTTGAGGATACTCTGAGTCTATTATTTATTGTCTTTATTAACATATTTAACTTCTTTGAATTTGAAAATATGAAAAAGAAGTTTGAAGATGGAAAAGGATGAAGACACATATCTTTTCTTAAAACTTTGTTTTTTTTACCCCCTAAAAGTTGCAATTAGTTCATTTCAATAATTGGAAATTTGCTTCTCCTACACTTTGATGTGTGTCTTCTACAGATCTTGAAGTGAATGACACAGAACCCTGCTCATTCACTCAATCCCACGGTGACATTGATGTGTTTTGTTTGTACAAAATGTCCTTTTGGATGTTTTTAAAGTCTATAGGAAATGACAAAAGAAATGGCATAAATGAGGACAGTTTTCTTTAGTTTTTTTAAATGAGAAATTCTATTTCCTTTGGGCCTCTTTTGTTTTTTGTTTTGTTTTTGATGCTGCAAATCTATAGCTATTGCCTTAAGTTAGAAGAGATCAATTATTTCATTAAATTTCAATCATTTAA
The DNA here is from genome assembly GCA_033961575.1 of Aselliscus stoliczkanus. Classification (NCBI taxonomy): domain Eukaryota; kingdom Metazoa; phylum Chordata; class Mammalia; order Chiroptera; family Hipposideridae; genus Aselliscus; species Aselliscus stoliczkanus. The sequence goes on along the minus strand of CM066730.1, from coordinate 101,305,859 downwards.
ATGCCTAAGGTCTGTCTTTGTTCATTGTTTACTCTCTCTTTTCTCTCTTGGAGAGAGAGACATCCCACTTTTTTCCAAGTCTATATTTGTCACCTGGATTTTGATCTTAATTCTTTCCTCCTCCTGTATGTTTATTCTCTTAATTACTGTCCCTTCTTTTCTTCTCCCTTCATTATCATTTCCTGGCTCCTTCCATGTGCATAGCAAAAGGCCAACTTCCACCACCATATTTAGAATGGAAACTAAACATCTTCCCTCAACTCTGGGCTCCCTGGAGGACCCTCTCTCTCTGTATCCCTTTCTCCCTCCAACAAAGCTCACTCCAGCACCTCACCTGTCCTTCAAATCACACAGGCTTAAAATTTAATTTCAATAATTCCTGTTTCCCTCTTGATCTACCTGGAAGGCAACTCTCTGTCCAACTGACTTTCATTTCTATCATTGATCCAGGTCCCAATTAGGTAACTTCTACACCATTCTTTTTTTTTTTCTTTTTTTTTTCTTTAGCTGAGCCATCCTGCCATCTGTTGGCAGCTCAGCTCAGGCTGGGCATTGAACTGCTGTTGCTCAGAGCTCAGCTCACACTCTTGAGTGAGCTCTTAACCAACTGAACCATTTGGCTGGCCCCTACACCCTTCTTTTTAATCTGGTTCATGGCCAACTTCTGACCACTCTGATTTGTTCTACACATATTAGTCAGAAAATTACCACCCCTCCCCACTCAAATATATCTGATTCTATCATTCTCCTGACCAGAACTCTTTTATTAGTCCTAAGGGATTTTTGTAGATTCCTTGAATTTTTTTTTAAATTAAAGTTTATTGGGGTGGCAATTGTCAGTAAAGTTACATAAGTTTAGGTTTCTTGAATTTTTTAGAGTAGACCATCATAAAATCTCCTATAAGGATAGCATTATTTCTTCATAGTCTATAATTTTTAACTTTATTTTTCTTGCTTTACTAAAGTGACTACAGTTTCCAATTCTGTGTTAGATAAGAGTGGTAAAAATGGACATTCTTGTCTGTTTTCTGTGTTAAAGGGATAATTCCCCATTAAGTATGTTGTTAGCTGTAGATTTTTTATAGCTCTTCTTTATTAAATCTATGTAATTCCATCTTTTTCTAACTTGATGAAAGTTTTTTCTTTTTTTATGAATGGGTATGAATTTTGTCAAATGCTTTTTCTGCATCAATTCATATGATCATATGATTTTTCTTTTCTTATGTATTGATATGGTGGACTACATTGATTGATTTCAAATGTTCAATCAACCTTGTACATCTAGAATAAATCTTACTTAGTCATGGTGTGAAATTCATTTTATACCATGTTGAATTTTACTTGATAATATTCTGTTGAAGATTCTTTTCATGGGAATATTGGTCTGTAATTTATTATTATTATTATTATTATTGCTGTCTTTTTCTAGTTTTAGTATCAGGGTAATACTGATCTCATAAAATTAGTTTAAAAGTGCTCCTTGTAATCCTGTTTTTGGGAAAAATATGTAAAATGATGTTAAATGATTTTTAATGCCTAGTGGAATTCTCCAATGAAACTGTCTAGGCTTAGAAATTTCTTTCTGGGATATTTTAAATTAAAAATTAAAATTTTTTAATGATTATAGGACTATTCAGAGTATTTTACTTATCCTTGTTGGGTTTTGGTTGTTTGTGGTTTCTGAGGAATTGGTCCATTTCTTCTGGTTGTTGTATTTATGAACATAAAGTTGTGTATATTTCCTTACAATTCTTATTTTTTATTTTATTTTATTTTTTATTTTTAGCTGAGTCATCCTGCTACCTGTTGGCAGCTCAGCAGCAGCACAGCTTGGGCTGGGCATTGAACTGCTGTTGCTCAGAGCTCAGCTCACACCCTTGAGTGAGCTCTTAACCAACTGAGACACTCAGCTGGGCCTCCTTACAGTTCTTTAATAGCCACTGGATCTGTAGTGATATTCCCAGTTTAATTCCTGATATTAGAGATTTTCATTTTCTCTTTTTTTAATTTTTGTCAGCCTTGCTGGAGTTCCAAAAATTTTATTGTTTTAGAAGAGCCAGACATCTGTTTCATTGATTAATTATCTTTATTGTTTCCCTGTTTTCAATTTCATTTATTTCTGCTCTTATCTTTATTATTCCCTTCCTTCTGCTTGCTTTGGGTTTACTTTGCTCTTCTCTTTCTAGTTTCCTGAGGTAGGAGCTTAGATTATTGATTGAGAACTTTCTTACTCTCCATTGTAACAATTTCCCTATCAGTAATGCTATAGCTACATTCTACATGGTTTGAAATACCACATTCCCCTTTTCATTTAGTTCTACAAGTAGGTATATATTGATTTCTTTTGAGACAGTAAAGCTTCCTGGCTAGGCCATTTGCTATGGTGGGAACCCCCTTGCTGGTCAGCCTAGCCATTTCTTGTCTCTTGGGTGGAATCCCCTTGTCCACTCCCACACCACCCCAGCTTCCAGTTGTCTCTCAGTGGGGGAGGGAAGTCAGGCCCAGTAGGATGGGGAAGAAGGGTGCTTCTCTTGGCTGCTGACTTCAAGTTAATTCCACAATTGTGCCCTCTTGCCTGTGCAGCTCAGCTCACCTGGTATTGTTGATGGGGCTCCAGTTCATCCCTCCAGAGGAATGAACCTACCCAGACTGCCTTCAGTTGCTAGGTAGAAGGTTGGGGGGTACCAGGTCTGGCTTCACTTCTGCTATTAGGCAAGGTGCCCTAAAATGTCCTGCTTCCAAATTGTTCCTCTAGTCTTGGGATTCCTAACAAGTTCTGCTTCCTCCTTCCATGTTTGAAATTTCTCCTTTGGTTGCCTGTTGTGGTATGTTGTATGTGGAGGTGGAAGAGCCAGGAGAAATGAGTCAGCTCCATCTTGGTCGAACAAGAAATCAAATAGCTTCTTTAAAGTTGTTGCAAATCCTTTTTTTTCATGTCCAATTTCAGTAAGCACAAAGGGCATTTGATCTGTGGGAGCAATGGTAATATAAGTATTATTATCACAGGCTTGTATTATCAGTCAACTATCAGGCAACACAGGCTGCAATAATTCTCTCAGTTGAAGCATGCCCAAAGTTCCTTAAGAACCACACAGAATGCTGTGGGACTTAGGGACTGCAATTAAAATCTGCCCGAAGTTTCTGTGGAGGCACACTGGTGACTCCAAAAAAGAGGAAGATCAAATCTTACTTGCAACGGCTCAGCTCTACTTGAAGTGATTTTACTAATATGCTTAAAACAAAGTCTATAATAGAGGACAGCATGTAATTAAGGGTCAGTGATTGGGAAGAAAAATGACAGCAAGGACTTAGAAGAGAAAGTAATCATTGTGGATTGGGTAAATTAGAAAGTTTCTGGAAGATTGTACATTCAGGACAGGTATCAGATGAGTGGGAGGTGGCACTGTGAAGAAAGGCATGAAGGATAACATAAGGAAAAGGTAAGTAGAGGCCAGAGTGTTAGCCAGTCTTGTTGGAGGAGTGGACTTGCTTCAGATGGGAGTTTGGCTGAGGCCCGATTCTAAAGACTTGAATATCAGACAATGGAGATCTCTATTTTCTGACAATCTGGAAACTTTGTGATGTTTTGAACTGAGGAGCAGTGCAAGTAAATACAGGGTTGGTGGACACCAGTTTGCAAAGGGAGGCTGATGTCTGGGCATGGCCAAGACTGAATGAGGATGATAATGTGGGATGGGGGAGGTGAGGACCTGGAAAGGACCACCATGAAACTTTGAAAAATTAATTTTTGAAGAATAAATTTGCTTTATAAGTGAAAAATTATGTTAAAAAATAAAACATACACACACATGCACATGCACACAAGTGAATATTTTAATAGTATGTTAATTTGTATTTTGTGGCTCAGTATCAATGTTCACAGTAATCAGCTCTTTCCAATAATGCTTTCAGTATGATATCAATTTATTCATGGGTTGTTGGAGGTAAATAATATTAAGCTCAGAACTGTAAAATCAATAGGTTGACTATGGCCTTGCCATCCGACCCTATCTGATATCAACCCTTCAAAGGCTTGTTTGAATATATGGATGAGAAAGAGAAAACAATCGAAGATAACACCCAAATATCTACTGTAGTTGATTAGGAGAACAATGACAAATGCATTAATTTTAATTTCAAAATTTTATATTATTTTTATATTCATAAAAAGAGTTTGTATCTTATGCATGGTAGCTAAAATAATATAAGTAATATGCATTACAAATCAAAAAGCATAGATAAACCTTCCAAAGTATAGGAAAGAGAAGCATATACTCTCAGCATGAAAGAAAAAGCAGACAAAATGATGGATTTGTAGGAGAAATGAAAATAGACATTTCACTGTAGTAACCCTACAGTGAGGTCACCTCTCTAACTAGCATAAAGGTGGCTTTTGATTGAAATGATTGTTACTTTAATGTGACTCCCAAATACCAACAATGTTATCCAGTTACACATTAGTTATAACTCAAGTCTGGCCTAACAGGGTTAGGTAAGTGTGTTAGATTCTGGCAGAAACTCAAATTGAATAAAACACAGTATAATATAATAATTATATTTTTATTATATCATTATTCTAGTGATAATTTTGAATCCAGTGATATAGCCAATACAATTTTTTTATATTCCTATGTAGTCACAGTGATACAGAAAAGGTAAGGGAAACATTAATAAATACTTCTTAAATAGAAATGCATTAATAAGGAATACCTGAATCCCTGCCATCTATTTCTTCAGAGAAACTGACACAGGAAGAGAAGAGAAGGAAAGGAGACAATCCATGGATATGGTTGTGGAATGTTAGCTCACCTTTAGTCTGTGCTTAACTCACATTGTTCCATCCGTTTTGCTTAGTCCCTGAAATAATCTTCCAATCTAGTGTATGGCTGACATAAAACACACAAAAACAAATCATATGAAAGTAAAATGATGAGCCTCACTTTTTGGAACTTATCTGTGTAGCTCATTTACACTCATTTGAGCACTATTAAACTCATTAGACAAAGACCAGTCTGTTCTAGGTAACCACGCTGAAATTCTTATGAACAATAAAATCATGAGCGTGCATTTTTTAAAAAGTAGATAATGAGATGTAAAGTCATTATAATAATGTCTTTCTAAGTAAAAACAGATGACTTGCTGACATCAAAATTGTGCCATCCGTAACTTAAAGTTGATGCATTTCCTAAAGCCCATCGCTATGCTATCACATTCATTTGTCTCTTTAAAGTGAAGGGTTTATTCTACCTCCTGAAAGTAATTATAGGCTGAGACATCACCGCTGTGGTCTACCTACTTGGCCTCTGAAACTCTGGTTCCCCACCACTTCACTGGCAAGCACAGTGATGTCGAGAGGGACATGGCTTAGAGGATGAAAACCCAGCTGAGGTTATGGTATGCTGGGGTGAGTGATTCTGCGGTGAAGGTAGCATTCTCTTGTGGTTAACTTTCGGGCAGATTTTTTAGGTTTATTTATACTTATTACTCAAATCATGTGTGATCTTTGGTTTACCAACTCATGAGGTTTTTTTTTTTTTCTTGTAAAACCTAAAGTTTAGGTGCAAGAGAATAAAAACGGAGAGAAAAATGTGAAGGAAGACTTCAAGTGGAACCCCTTTCATCATTCTCAAACTAACCACAAATACCTGCTTAATGTCGAAAAATATTTATGCCTGCTGGGGAAACCCGTGCTCTCGTCTTAAAGTGACTCCTGAGTCGGCACAGCAGTTGGCTTTCCAAGAACTTGCTCACCAACCGTGGCCTGAACCCTACTCCTCTAGCTGGAGATAAAGAAATTGTTTTCAAAAATATAGCTCCTGCTTGCAAGGATTTAGCTGCCTCAATACGGGACAAAGACAGTGTTAAAATAGTAAATATTGTTACAGAATAAAAACAGGTGGCATCAGATCACAGGGAATATGAAGTACACAGGGACTGTAAAATCCTAAGAAGGTCACTAACTCACAGCACTTCATAGGCGAGGTTAAATTTCTGCTGGTCCTTGACCAGAAAATATGGTTTCAATAAAGGGAATGGAAAGAGTAGGGGTGGAATAATCAGTCCAGAGACTGATGTGCCTGGTAATAGCACATTATGCATTTTGGAGTACAAGTGATTGGAGCCTTTAGCAAACATTGCTTTTGCCTTGTCCCATAACCCTTTCGTCCACCACTGAACTCACTGCAGTTTAAGAGCACAATTGCCATCCTTGAACATAGTGTTTCATCAAAGCACCCATGTCTCTCTGCATCTCTGCCTGAGGGCTTTTCCTTATGTCATAGGAGCTGGCTCATGGACAGAGCAGTCAGGAAGTACCTGAGGTATAATGCTCCAAGGACAACCCTCAGCCAGTTGGGAACGGAAATCAATGGATAAATTCACCAGCTTCCTTACTCCTCATTCTAGCAGGTCCTCAGAAGGTCCCCACAAAGGAAAGGGGTGGTGGGGTAAACAGACAGATATCCAGATCTTAATTTTCAGAATCTATGAATATGTCACCTTATTTGGCATTACTTCTTCAGATGTAATTAAGCTTAGCATTTTGAGATGGAGAGGCTATCCTGGATTATTTGGGTGGGCCCAATGTAATCACAAGAATCCTCATAAGGAAAAGAGGGAGGCAAGAAATTTGGAGTCAGATGAAGGTGTTACACTGCTAGTTTTGAAGATGGAAAAAGGGGACACCAACCAAGGATGAAGGCGGCCTTTAGAAGTTGGAAAAGGCAAGGAAACAGATCCTCAAGAGACCTCAGAAAGGACTGTAACCTGGACAACACCTTGATTTTCCACGTCCTTGTCGCCTTATATCTGAGGTACTAAAATAACCTAACTCATCTCCTTATTCACTATGTCTCTCTCTCTTCCTATCTAGTCTGCACAAAGTAATAGGTTACTCCTTCAGAAACACATTGGCTTTTGTGACATTGATATCACCTAACAGAGTTCACTTGATGAGATATAGAGCTTCATTATTTCTTTGTACATCCTGGGGTTCTTAAACTTCAATGTGTAAAAGATTCTCTTATGCCCTAGAGAACATGTTTGAAATGCATAATGTCAACCTCCACCCCTATGGTAGGCTGAGTCCATTTGCATTGAGACTTTGTAGCTACTCCTATTAGGAGTAGCTACAAATTCACATTGCTCACAATTCACAAAGTAGCTCACAATTCACATTGTGAATTGCTAATTGTTATAATTCCCAAAGTTTCTGATTCCTTAAGTTGATGAGGGCAAGGCCCCTGAAAACTCATTGTTTATAGGTGATTCTATTTCAGATTGGTCTATAGACCTAACTTGAGCAGCATTGTGGCTATGACAGGTCAGTTTGAGAGAAATTAGCATCAGGTGAGAGAAAGGTGCAGTATGTTGGGGTGACATAGGCTTGACCATGAGTTTGGAGAGTGAGAGGCAAGAGGTCACTATAAGGCTCCTTAACTGAGTCAGGTCACAGAATGGCTTTCCATGGACACTGTGCTGGAGCAGTGGTTCCATGGTTCCTCCAGGTATCTGTGAGAAGCTATTCTGTGCTAGAAATATGACTTTATAGGGCCAAAGCTGTTGATTTATAGACAAAATTCTGTATTCTATTATTTTTGGTATGCTAGCCCTAAGCAAAGGTTTACATGGAAGCCCAGTATGGAAAGCAAGTGAATGGTAGAAGTAGATGACTGTGCACCCCAAGTGCTCTGTCTTTCCTTCCCAACCCTGCACACCATTAGGGCCACTCAGGGGTCCTTGTGGACCAGAGTTAGAAAATCATGGACCTACAGGATGTCTCAGTCTACTACGCAAGGTTTCCACACTTCGACATTTTTGTTCCTGTTATTCACTGCTGCATAAAAACCACCACAAACTTAGTGGCCTAAAACAACCATTTATTCATTGTATTCATGGAAACTGAGGGTCAGGAATTTGAGACTTTGCACAACAGCAGTGCTGGGTGTCTGCCATTTTGAATGTTTGGAGCCTCAGCTGGGAAGCTTCAAATGTCTATGGCTAGAATCTTCTGGAAGCTGGTTCACTCACAAAGCTGGTACCTGGACTGGAATGAATGAGGGCTGGGCTCATCTGGTAGTGTTGACTCGAACATTTCCATGTGGCTTCTCCATTCGGCTTGAACTTTTTTTCAGCAAGGTAGCTGGGTTCCAAGATGGAATGTTGTGATAAGGATTATGTAGACTACAAGTGTTTCAAGAAACCCAGATAAAAGTTGAATGAACTTTTAGGAATTAGCCTCAAAAGTCTCATGACCTCACCTCTATTATACATTATTGGTCAAGGCAATCACCAAAGGTTTACTCAGATTCCACACGAAGAGATGTAGATTCCATTATTTGATAGTAGGAATGTCTATATCTTATTGTGGAATTGAAGATAATGCTGCCACTTGAGGAAACATATCTGTCACAGTCTGCCCTCTGGCCACAATAATTCATACACGTACAAAAAAGCATAAATTCCTTTTGAACACCCCCAAAGTCTCATCTTATTACAAGGCCAGCTTAAAAATCAGCATCTTATCAACTAGCTCACATCCAGATGAAGATGAAGCTCCCTAGGTCAAAATCCTTGGGTGCAGTTCCTTGAGACAATCCATCTGCCCCTAGTATAGAGGCACCATAATACTCATATGTCCACAGCAGACATTACAGAAGAGCACTGGTTATAGGAGACACCACTGTGCCCATCTCTGGAAAATATAACCTGCTATAGTTAATTTTTCAACTTTCCATCCATTCATTCTTTTTTTATTTATTAAATTTCTAGGATGAGTTCGCGAATGTAATTGTCAGGCTTAATTATCAAATATTACATAATGGCACTTGAACTCTTTATCACCTTAGATGCCTCAACTTTCTGACTTTCCAGAGGAACATCATACTCATTACTAAATACCCATTTCTGCCATCTTGGCATCTGATAGGACTGAATCCTTCCTGGGTCTGAGAGTGCACTTTTAGATGTGCACTCTGGAAGGGCAATGACTTACTTAGTAGGAACACCTTTAGGGGGACAGCATCTTGGAAGACTTGTCCATCTACAGAGGCTGCTTTGTATGTAATGATGAAGAGCTGTGCTACTAGAGCAAAGAGTGAAACCACAAAAGCATTAAATCAGTCTTAGGCTTCACAGGGCTTACAAGTTGATTGAAGAGGCAAGACTTGTATGCAAGAGAGAATTAAAAAATGACATAAATATTTCCAATCTAATGTTAGATTGAAAACAAGTAAATCACAGCAATCAGAGGTGCTCTGTTTATGTTGAAAAGAAAAAAATGATTCCATGTCCCTTCGATGTGAGGAGGGGCACTAGCCAGAATGACATTGAAGCCTGTAATCAAACTATTAAAGATTTCCATGTATACCATTAAACAGATATTGACTTTCATGAGGTTATATCAAGATTTATTGGCCCAAGAGGTAAATATTGACTGATAAGACGTTGAGGTCAATAATTACCTCCAGGGACAATAAATCTTTATATTCACAGACACACAAATTCAATAGTCAGTGTGGTTTGTTAGATTAAACACAAATTCCAAGTCATTAGAAATATCTGGAAATCCCTTTTCATAACCATGAATTCTGACAGTTTATAATTCATCTTAAAACAGTATATTTTAAATCAGGTCTGGTATAACTCCAGAGGAGAGAGTTCATTTTATTTTTAATCATAGGCTTATGGGGAAAAAAAAATTTATATATGCCTTCAGATTGGCTAATTCTATTCCAGCAGCTAACCCAGTAATTGCCACATGGTAGGTACTCAATATGCATTTTTAGAAAATAAAATTAGTCTCATGCAATTTGACATTTAAATTCTTAATCAACAACAAAAGCTGATTAAAGAGTATATGTTATATAAGCATCATCAATGTTTTAAATCCATTTTCTCTTTCATTACAAAAAAATTTATTCAGAACTTATTTGAGGGTAAAGGGCATATTAGGCAAGCAATTTATGCTACCTATGAACTTAGAAGAAGTTGGATGGTTTATATTAGTTCTTTACCTGAAATTTATTCAGAAATTAAAATTTCAATGCCTTTAAGTTTGATATAATTGAGAATTTAAGTTTATAAAGCATGAAAATACTCTACACACTGTTATTTCAGAAAGCTAATTTTTACGTAGACAATCATTTTTGTGAGAGAATTCATCTCTCTGATTGCATCCAGGTCAAGACAGTATTGCCTATTGGCAGGAAAAGGGACTGGCGGATAGTATGGTGCTGGGGCTGGGGAGTACAGGGAACAGAGTATTGGTGGGCAAATGAATGCTCTTGTTTTGCCACAAAAAGATGGTGCATGAGCCCTTCTTACCCGCATCATACAGGCTGCTCTTTGCCTTACCTCTTCGATGCCCACTCTGCTGACCACTCATATCAGCTGTCTCCTGCCCCCATACAATCACTCCATAGGCCTCTGCTCTCAACTTGCCAGAATTCTCCTATGGCAAGAGCGGAGAATTAATAGGTCCTGAGAGTGGGGTTTGGGTGCTCTGTGAGAGATTTAAAAGATGTGTCTAAAAGCACAAAGAATGATCAAACTATACCCATATGCTCATATTCCTGGATTAACAACTGTGAACGATGTGTCACGTTTCTCCTTTCTTGTACAGAAATAAGGATTATAGATAACAATTTAGTTTACTTTAATTGTTACGCTCTCCCTCATTCAAAGCGACCACTATTATGAGTTTGGTGATACTCCTTCTAGCATATTTTGTATTTTTTAAAGCATACACATACATATATACATATAAATCCATGTCCATAAACATTGTTATTTGTGTGTGTATTATTAGGTACATACAATATTATTTTACTTGGGAATTTGAAAATTACTTAAATGTCTCATATATATTATATGTATTGTTCTGCATCTCTCATTTCACACAATGTATTCGCAATATCTAATCAATGAACTTTTGTAGAATAACTACAAGGTGCAAGGCTGAATCCCTTTAGAGTCTTGGGAGTGGATGAGGGCATTGATCACAATCTAATACTTTCCTTGCTTCAACAAGTATCAGTCTTTATCTCAGAATTTCTTAAACTGACATCCTTACATACTGTGGAAATAGTGATGGATCTTGGAGAGATGTGTGGAAGAACTTATTTTGTTTGTGTACATGTTTGTGTTTATAAATGTGCATTTCCATGTAAGTATATTATTTCTGGAAAAATGCTCAATAGCTTTCATCAGATTCTAAAAGGATACAATAAGTTCCAAATTTTGGAACCACTTTTGAAGAGCTTTAATTAATTTTAGTGTTATAACTGAGGTAAAAGATTTTTTGTGTGTGTGCTAAAATCATGAAAATAAGAGGCTATGAGTCTTAGAATATTTGGTCTGCTATAACAAAATTCCACAGGCTGGGGAGTTTATAAACAACAGAAGTTTATTTCTCATAGTATTGGAGGCTGGAAGTCCACAACCCAGATGCCAGCCTGGTCACTTTCTGGTGATGACTCTCTTCCTGGTTCACAACCAGCACCTTCTCACTGTGTCCTCACCTGGTGCTGGTGACTCCCGGAGCCTCCTTTATAAGGCACTAATTCCATTCATGAGGGTTCCACCTGTGTGGTCTAAGCACCTCCCAGAGACGTACTTCCTAAAACTATCAACTTGGAGGGGTTAGGATTTCAACATATGAATTTGGGGGCACACAAACATGCAGACCAGGTGACTGATGAAATCTCCTGTGTTTCAAAAGACAGAGATGAATTTTTGAAATGATGAATATAGCTTTCTATATTTCTAGGTATCTAGACATTTTATAAGCCACATATAAATATTTAACCTATAAAATATAATAAATCAATTATTATATCTTTGCATTTTAGAAATAGAAGACATCCGTTACTCAGGATCTTACACAGGGTATTCGATGATCAAAAGTGTGGTTAGTTTAATGACTTTTAATTATCCCTACAAATGACCTGATCCAACCCCTTTATTTTATCAATAGGGGAAGCTGAGGCCCAGAGAAGTGATGGGACTTATGTATAATCACCTTTTTTAGATTCAAGATCATGAAAGGATCATGAAGAATTTCAAAGGTCAGTTTATAAGAAAAAGAGATACGACCTTTTTTTAAATCCTTGTGAGACATTTGGATATGGGCTAAAAGTAAAAATTCACTCTAATGTTATTCCCTAAAACTAGCTGGCTTAGGAAGAGCCAAAGCTGTGACTCCGGAAGTATGATTTGATGGAAAAGGAATTTATACCTCTGTTAGCCATTTGATTAGTTCATAGGTACAAATGCAATGATCTAACAAGTATGCTTTCAAAATTTGGCAACCTTGGAGGAGAACACAGACAGCACTACCCTCATGGAGTTATCATGCACTTTTAGTCCTGACACAATAAAGTATTAGGAAGATATTGACTCGTATCTTTGTTTCTTAATTGCTGAAAAGAATTTTTGAGAAAGAGCTTCTTTCCTCACGTGAATCAATCACTCAGTTACTGTTGGAGAAGGAAGTTTAGAATTGAAAAGGGTAGAAGTTAATCTTGTGTTATAATTTTAGGTGAAAAATGAGATTAAAAAGAAGTTGAAACATTTAGCCAATGTAGGAGCATTAATAGGGACAGAGGACACATGGTTTTTTGTTCTCCTTCCTACAGAGGTTGGTAGAGCTTGGTATGCAATTGTGTGTCAGTGTTGTGTTTGTGTGGATGTAAGAGAAGCTGTGCATTCAGTTAACATGTGACTGTAAGGAGGAAATTTTTAGCTAAAGCCTCCAAATTTCCACTTGTAAGGACTCAAAGTCTTGAATATTTATAGAGCAAAGAGGGCGATAGCATTTGTGACTAGTTATGGGGGTGCTATAGTTTCCCAAACTGTGAATGAACATTAAAAAGATCTATTCTTGTTTTTAAAACCAACTGAACAGCAAAAATCACCAATCTGTAATACCGCAGTCATTGCAGGCATTAGCCTCATGCTTGGATTTATCTAGCTTATTTTCTTACATTTGTTTTCACTGACTCAGTTTTTTAAACTTTTTTTTAAAGGTAGTCTTAAATTTACAGAAAAATTGCAAGGATAGTTTAGAGTGTTCCCATAAACCCCACACCCAGTTTTTCCAATTATTAATGTCTTGGATTAGTAGGGCTCATTTGCTACATTTAATAAGACTATATCCATGCATTGCTATTAAGAATAAGTCAATGCTTTACTTCCATTTCCTTAGTTTTTACCTTACGTTCTTTCCTGTCCCAGGATCCCTTCAGAATCCCAGGTTTCATTTAGTTGCAATGTCTCCTTAGCTCTTCTTCATTGTGACAGTTTCTCAGACTTGCCTTGTTTTTTTTTTATAATTTTGTGACTTTGGATGGATACAGGTGATTATTTTGTACAATATCCCTTGATTGGGACTGATCTGTTTTTCTCATGATTAGACTGGAGTTGTGTATTTGGGAAAGGAAGACCACAGAGGTAAAGTGCCATTTTCATTGCAACATATCAAGGGTACATGCTGTGAATGTGACATCACTGTTGATGTTGACCTTGATCCCCTGGTTGAGGTTTCAGATTTCTCCACTATGAAGTTACTCTTCCCTCTTCCATCCACCCCCTTTCCATACTGTCTGCTTTGGAAGGAAGTCACTACATGCAGTCCACACTTAAGGAATCAGGAGTTATACTCCACCATTTTGAGGGCAGAGAATCCACTAACTTATACAAATTCTTCTACAAGGGAAATTTGTCTCTTCTCCCTTATTTATTCATTTATTTATTATTTATGCAATCATGTTTTTGTATCAGTGTAGACTCGATATTTATTCTGTACTTTGGGTTGTAATCTAATATTACTTTATTTTTTTGCACAAATTGTTCTAGCTTTGGTCACTGGAAGCTCTATCAGTTGGCCCCTGTGTTCCTTTGACACACTCCAAGCATTGTGGGGGTTTGTGGTAATTTTGAGCGCTTTCTTACTTTCTGGAACTACACGTTACTACAAACTCATCTTATATATGTCCTGTCCCAGTTAAAGAATATTTACACACCTTTCATAATTCTTTTGAATTTATTACATTGTGGTCTCTCCCTCTCTCCTTTTCCCTCTCCCTCTCCTTCTCCCTCTTCCTCTCTGATTAAAACCACTGGCCTGATGACTTCCACTTATCTTTTCAGGTTCACTCTCCACCCTTTCTTACCTGCTCTGTGTCCAGAAAGACTGACCTGTATGGACTGAAAAAGAGGGCCTTGCTCTCTGACTTCATTACAACTGGGACCTAACCAGGGGGCACTCCAGCAGGAGACAGAAGGGAACACCAATAGTAAGTCTAGGTATTTATTTCTCCATTCTTTCTCTGAAGTGGGGAACTCCTTGGGCATGCTTCATGCCTTGTTGAAGGTCTCAGCTCACACACAGCAGTCCTCTCCACATGGACTGACCTGGCTTCAGTATCCAGCCTGCTTTCCCATAATACTTCTTTCCATCTCCCCACTTGGCCTTTCAGATTTAGGGGTAAGAAGTTCCCCTGGTGCTGGACCAGGGCACTGCCCTAACTAAATCTTGTAGTTTACTTCTACCTTGCCCATGCTTTTGTAAACAGTATTTACAGTAAACTCCCCAAGTATCCTAATTTGATTGTATCATTTGTTTCCCATTGTGACACTTTCCAATATCTTTTTGGAATAAGGCAAAAGTAAGTTGGAGGTAGATAGGAGGAAATGAAATGAAGGAGGAAAAAAAACAAGTGAGAGGGAATCAGAGTTTAGCAAGAATGACTGAGAGCAGAGATTAAGAAAAAGTGATCGGAACATATAAGCATGTTTGATGTTAACTTGAAGGAAGATGCTCGAATCAATGGCAGAGGACAGGTTTCTAACTTACAGCAATCTTATATATTCTTATTCCTCTCAACTCAAGAATAATTTTAGGTCCATGTGGGGCTAGGCAATTTTATATTAGAATTTAACTTTAGAGCTATAATTTGAATACATGGAATTATTATTCATAACTCTTATGGTATCCTGACAATGTGTTAGACACTGAATTCTCAAGCAGATTAAGAGCAAACATTTCTTATTAGTACAAAACAACTCAGCACGTTCCATATTTATGTTCTTATGAGGTTTCATATTTTCACTTGCATTGCCTTGGATAGATTCTTAATAAAGAGAATAATCTTATCACAGGCAATACTTTAGATTTTTCCAAGAAGGTGATGAAAATATATATGTTTTTGGGTAAAAGAATCTTGAATCTCTAAGTTTATTTTTAGTGTGTTCACATTGCATTATAAAATTTCTGGCAAACACTGAAATACAGACATAGTTAACTACTTTTAACAATCTATGGAGGTATACTTTATTGCATGCTAACTCTGTAGTAAGCACTTAATATATATTACTTAATTTAATTCCCAAAACAATTTGTTCTGTGAGAATTGTGAGTTTTATAGATGAGTAAATTAGATGAAGAGACTAAGATTATTGCCAAAAAAAACAAACCACAAAGACAGAAATCACACCACTGGGACTGGATTATGAGTCTTCCTAACTATAAGCCCTGTGCTTTTAAAATTACACTATTAGTTAACATTAGCATTTAGTCTTTTGGGGCAATTCATTTATAAGTATTCAGTGTACTAAAATATGAAAATTCATTTCTGTAAAGGTTTAATTTACACTGTGTACTATATTTTTTAGTATTGAAAATGCTTTAATTTATGTATTGTTTTAAATAAACTGAAACTTTGTCTTTTCTTGAAAACATCTAAAATAAAATTGTCCATTATTAATACTCACATATTATCAAGTAAGACAGAACATCTTGCTCAAACATGCTTCCATGGTTTTGATCACCATTTGGTGTGAGTGGTTTAATTTTGGTTTTATTTCAGAGAAACAAGTAGTCAAAATTATATTTGTGGGAATGAGAAAGAAAAGTGACATCTTTTTCTCCATCTGAAGTTTTAGACTGTGATTATTTATTTAAACTGATCAAACTTTTGCTTGGTGAAAGAGAATGGAGACACATTGTTTTAACCTGTGTGAAGTAACTAATCTACATGCATTCAGGATGGGAGTTCACACAGGGCTATGAAAGTCAGTGGTCACAGAGGCTCCTTCTACTCTAATTTAAATAATGATTTATTCTCTCAGCAACAGCACAGTTAGTTCTTTTTTCTTTCATTCATTTCACAAATAATTTTTGAATCACACATTTCAAAGATATTTTTCATCTGTTAGGTGTTCTACCATACCCTGCAGTGACAGCAACGCCATGTTATATGTAAATGCAAACTTTACTAAGTCAGTACTGGTTATTATCATCTCTAAAGATAGTTTTCAATTATGTTAAAATTTTAAAATGTTAGGGACAGTTGTGAAAGGCCCCCAGAGTCCTAGAGAATTAAGTTCAGAAATCCCTCTGAGAGCTGAGATCTTTCAGGAAAACATCATCCCTGAATATTCCTGAAGTCTAGAAGTTGGGGAGATGGTAACTTTGTCTAAGTCACAGAGCAGAAGCAAGGACCCTCAGTGTGTTCTCAAACAGGATACTGGCTAGCAGAGGATACGGAAGGAGTCAGGCATCCATGCATCCATGCATCCAACCATCCATCCATCCATCCATCCATCCATGCATCCATCCATGCATCCATGCATCCATCCATCCATCCATCCATCCATCCATCCATCCATCCATCCATCCATCCATCCGTTGGTTCACACAATTAACAAATAGTTATTAAGCATTTTCTCCAGGTGGCCCAGGCACTGAGCTAGGGGCTGGGTGTTCACTGTGAACAGAACAGAACAGACATTACCTCACATCGTGGCGTTTTGTCCAGTTAAACACTAGTTTTATGCTAAGATACTCAATAATAAGAAGACAATATTAAGTAACTGATATAATTCATTAAATGAGTAGAGTCATCTATGAGTATAGGAGAAACTAGAGCAAACCGATAGAGAATAGAATAGGGAGCCATGAGAGAAAATAACAAAGATTTTTCTAAACTTGTTTCAGGAAGGAGTAGGCTGGTTTAGGATTCTCTGTAGATGCAGAGATGAGCTGTAAACTGAAAATGCGAAAGAGCTGTGTGAAGTGGACAACAGGATGGGGGTGAGGAAGTGTGTTTGTATACAAGAAACAGAATATGTGAAGGCCTGGGGCTTGATGTCATGAAAAAACTGAGAGAGGTGATTTTGTACCAGAAAGTCATATGTTTATGAAGAAATCAATAATGATAATATTTATTCCATGTTTACTTTGTACCAACATGTTCCAATGTTTTACATACACTAATTTATTTAATCCTCTCACCAATACTCTGAGATAGAGAAATATTAATCCCATAGTGTTACAGAAGAGGATACCCAGGATTATAAAGGTTAAAAATCTCACCCAAAATCATATATGAGGGATTGATGAGATGGATTTCACCCCAGGGTATATGGGTCAGTGTCTGTCAGTGTTAGCCACGGTCCTACATTCTTTCTCCATATAAAGCAAGTAGTTGGTATTTTATGCTCTTCTAGTCCTTCTTTATACTTGAAGTTCAGTTTCTACAGTTGGGAAAAATTACTCCAGCCCCCAAACAATCTGAATTTATGCCCTGTCATACTGCATTTGCTTAATGAATACAAGCCTCTATATTTCCTTTCATTTGTGGGTTTATGAACGTCAGCATCATACTTTATATGTGGTTTGATTTTTTTCAATGCCTAACCTGACATAATTAAAGATACCTACTTCGGACAAAAACACTTCTCTCCTACTTTTAACAATCCAGCACTAAACATACAAAAAGTAAATAAGTAAAAAATAACCCATGAGCTTAGACAAGCAGCACTTTATATTTTTAATGCTCCTGCTATTTAATATGTGTACCTTGCCCAGTTTCTGGGCTTGCCTTCTTCTCTTAGGTTTTCCCCTGTATCATTTTTGTGGCTGCTTCATTTCTGTTTAATATTTGCTTATTTTTGTTGAAGTCCCCAGTGCAGAAGCCCACAAACCAAACAAATATAAACGGGAAGCACGGAGCAGCTCAAATGTCCTTGGAGACATTCATTTTTTTTGTTGTTGTTTATTTGTTTGCCACCATTTGTCATCCTCTGCTCAGAGGGATCAACAGTTTTTAGCACACAGATCAATATTCTCTTAACCCAGACCTAATCTGAGGAGAGTCTCCCTGTGTTTCACCTTGGCCTGCTTCTCTGTACTGGAGTTGCCCTTCCTCCCCCCCGCCCCCCAGCAATAATTTTGTCTGAGTAAGACAGCAATTTTTCATCCTTTGGTCAAAACTGGTGACAAAAGAGGGAATAATGGTTGCTGACATACGAAATGATAGATTTGACACAGGGTGTGCTGAGCGGGGAGCTTTCACGTGCTAACTAGAAAGACAGATAAGCAGGCTGATGGTTCTCCTGACACCGCTGAGGCTGCCCACCCACCCCCACCCTCTAATACCAAACCAACCTCTCTCATCCTTTTGTTATTTTTATGCCATTTTCTTAAAGAAGTTTTGTCTCTGATTCTGGACAGGAAGCGAATAAATGCACTACTGTCCTGCCTGAAGTAAACATATTCCCATCCCGCAAAAATGATCAGTCTCTCCCCCCCTTCTCTAGCACATTGAGGGCAATACAGCATGCTGCTTGAGGAAATATTAACAAATATAGCCAGTCAGAGTAAAACAGATGGGGCGAAGAAATGGAACCGGCAGATTTCTGGACGGTATTCAACGAGTGGAATTTTATAATACTGCAACAGAACTGCTCTTTAATTTTCGTGAGCATGATGGGTCAAGAAACACCTCTTTCCAGCCTGCTGGGCTCTCCGTTAAAGATCTCCACCAAGGGGCACAACAGGGACCCTTTCTTAATCTTCCTAGCAAAAAACGAATTAAGGCTTACAGCCGCGAGTGCCAAAGGGAGAACGCAGGCGCACTGGCCTCTCTAGCGCCCGTTCTTCAGGACAGACACAGTGACTTATATGGCACCGGGCCCGACTCCAGCCTTGGGATCCCATACATCTTCACACACAAAAGCTTCTTTCAGAATCTAAACTAACCGAACAGGAATAATTTTCATTCCTGCATGGGCTCCTCCGGCGCATGTGTTCTCATTTCAAACTCAGCCCCTTGTGCCATTTCCCTGTGTTTAGAGTTATTAGTATTCTTCGAGTTGCAAAGCAACAGCCACCATGGCAGCACTTGGTCACCAGGAGCATGTAAACAACAGCTCCTACCATTTACCTTCTAAAATAAACCCGCTTTCCTCTTCCTTAGTCCCCTGAACAACTATAATGCTATTTTCTTGGGGAGCTATGGCTCCTTAAGCATTTCAGCTTTACAATGAACATTTAAATATCACCTCCCCCCATCCTAAATGATAAAAAACATAAATATTCTAAGGAGATGCAGTTTACAAAGCCACAACATAGCTTTTTTTTTTTTTAACTTTCATTTAAAAGGCAATTTTAGAGAGAAAATTTAACCTACCTCAGAAAAGTGATCCTGTTTTTAAAAACTGCCAAGCTTCCCAAGTACATACATGCTAAGTACATAAGGAAAAGATTATAGATACAGGATCAAATGCATGTTCCAATCTTCTAAGCCAGTTTTCTTTTTCTTTCTTTTTCTTTCTTTTTTGTGTATGTGTGTGTTGATGAAAACATTTTTCTTGTGATATATTATTCAGCACATTCTATGGTTTTTTCACAGTTTCTACATGTTTGACATTTTAGCCAAAGCTGCTAGAAGGGAGAAACAAATGGAAGAACTACAATATTTAGCTTTCAATAACCTCTGCCAATACAATAGTTGAAGGAAAGTAAAATTTTAGAGGGATGATATGTCTGTATAATTTTTAAGAACTCAAAAATAGTTAATGAGAGACAATAGAGAGATTTTTAAAAGATGTATAAATATTTTGAGATGTATATACTGTGAGAAGAAAAAAGAGGGAAAGTTAAATATGAAAAAAATGGCAGAAACCACATTTTCCCAGAATGAGAAATATTCTGTAAAAGAAAGTTTAGAGTAAGCTATGATTTTCTTTTTTTTCCTTATAAACTCGATCCCTAGGTTTCTCACAAAATCTTGAATTACCTGAAAATTTTGTTAGTGACTGAGTTTGACATTAATCTTAAGGTCATGAGTTAGGGTGCACTTCCTTCATCCAGCAGCTCCTAAGTGAAAAGGGTGAGTGGTCTTCTGGCATTTTCTTTTTAATAGCAATTTCAAGTACAGCATTGCTGAAATGTAGAATCATTTTGAACATCCACCCTGAGGCCACAGGCCAGTGAAGAACATTTCAAGGGAGTCGATAAAATAAAAATAAAACCAGCTGCAGCGTTCTCTGGAAAGCAGGACTATTGGTCTTGGTGGCTTGCCTCTCACCTTGGCCTGTTTTCCCATCACTGAACCCATCACCCCTGGAAGCCGAAGGGACTCGGAACCGAGCGCAGAGCCGAGAGCCGCCTCTGCATCCCTTGGGAGTTTTCTTCTGAGGAAAAAAGGTCTCTTTGGTACCAGAGCTTTTGGAGACACTTAGTAAGATGAAGAAAGTGTTTACATTATCATGTTTGTCCCCAAAAAGTGCTATGCTATGTGTGATTTGGTCAAAGTACCCCACTCACTTCTAGCAATCTTACTCATTGGAGAATACAAAGAGTTAAGAGGATATATCCTGTTGTAGAATGAATGGATTCATATTAGCAGTATTATATGTCATATTGGTGCCCTTTTCTTCTCACACACTGCAGTTTCAAGTCTTTGCTATGAGGGAATAATGAAGTCACGATATGCAGTGCCATAGACCGTGTATCTCTTTTGTCAGCCTACTTAAGACATGAACGGTATCTGCTGCTAAGGGGGCCATGAGAGCCCGAGGTAAGAAGACTACTTAGAGAAACGACATCTTAAAAAACAAAACTTATGGTCTCGCCGAATGGCGCATTGGTTAAGAGCTGGCTTGGGATGCCAGCAGCCCCGGTTCGGATCCCACATATAAGGGCCAGAGACACTGCCCTCTACCACTAACAACAGCTCCACCTGGAACTGGGCTGTGTGAGCCCCTGCGACGGTGTAGGCTGCAGCCCCTGCTACAATGGGCTGCCATAGGCTACAGTGAGTGGCCAGCAGCCAGCGTGAGCTGCCAATAGCCGCGGTGAGCGACCATCCAGAGGCCGGTGACCGATCTGCCTCATCTGGGAAGAGCGCAATGATGGCACCAACATGGGCCAGCGAAACAACGTCCTCTGTAACTAGACTGAAGAACAAAAAAGACAGCAACTTGTTTGTTCCCCTTCCCTGATTCCCCAACACTGTTTTCCTCCCCCAATTCCCCAATAAAATCTTAAAAAACAAAACAAAACAAAAAAACTTATTATTTTAGACTTTCTAGGTGGATTGCCTTTTCGGAATTTAAAATGTTCACAAATACCACTCAGTGATAAGTCTTGGTTACATTTAATTGCTACTTATACTAACCCAGCAGCTTTGAAGTTCTCACAGCTTTCTGAGATCAATGAAATAAAAATGACCTCCTTCAAGATGAACTTGAACACCAGCACCACCAGGAGAGGGAAAGCCTGTCTGTCCTCTGTCCTGTATTGGAGACAGTGTGGTAGGGTGATTTCAAGTGCAGCTCTGTTGTCACATTGCTGGAGGTGAACCTCCCGGTTCTGCCTGAAAGCAAGACTTACCTGGAGCTAGTTAATTTAACCTGTCTAGCCTCTTTCATCATAAAATAAGGGCTATAATAATACTTATTTCTGAAGATTCTTACAATGATTAAGGTAGTTAAATCACGTATGCTGCCTTATAGACTGAATGTAGACTGAATGCCTCAATATATGTTAGCTGTTACATAGATTCATTCATTTTTTCATTTATTCAATGAACACTTATTCATTAGTTTCTATTTTGGATATCAAGAAAGTAACTGATTGAAGTCAGATAGATTGAGAGGGGTAATAATCTAAAAGGTGATATTACAGAAAATCACTCTATATACTCGACAGGAGAGTGGTACCTCATAACTTGGTAAAAGAGTCAAAATGATCCTCACTTATAAGCTCCTGCAGGGTTAGTGGTAGCATCAGAAATGACCCATGAGAAAATTGGACAACCAGGTGCAGAAGAATGCAGTTGGACCCCTATGTTATACCTCCACCAAAAATTAGCTTGAAATGGATTAAAGACTTATATGTAAAATTAGAAACTCTACAGCTACTAAAAGAAAACAGGGAAGTTTCCTTGACATTGCTTTTTGCAAAGATTTTTTAGATGTGACTCTAAAAGCACAAGTAACAAAAGCAAAAATAAACAGTGAGATGATGTCAAACTTAAAAGTTTCTGCACAACAAAAGAAACAATCAGCAAAATAAAAAGGCAACCTATGGAATGGGAGAAAATATATGAAAATCCTATCTCTGATAAAAGGTTAATATCCAAAATATATAAGGAACTCATACGACTCAGTGGCAAAAGAAAACAAAACAATGAAAAGACAAGGACTTGAGCAGAGATTTTCCCAAAGAAGATGTACAATTGGCCAACAAGTACAATGAAAAAATGTTCAATGTCACTAATCTGAAATTAATATAAAATAACATTGAATAATAACATAAAATTAATCAAAAAATTTAAAAAGTGGGGGGGGGCAAAGGTGAAGGCAAATAAGAGGTTCAAATTTCCAGGTATAAAACAAATATGTCACAGGGATGTAATGGACAGTATGGGGAATACAGTCAATTATATTGTGATAGCATGGTACAGTGTCAGATGGTTGCTGGACTTATCATTGTTATCACTTCTTTAGATATATAAATGTTCAACAACTATGCTGTACACCTGAAACTAATATAATATTGTATGTTAGCTACAATTTTAATGCAAACCTTTAAAAAATACTGATCTTCAAGTCCTCCCTCCCCCCTAAAAATATGAAAAAAAGATAAGAGATAACCCAGGTTGGTGAGGCTGTGGAAAAAGGGAATCCCCTTGTTGCTATTGGCGCAGCCACTATGAAAAACAGTATAGGTGTTCCTCAAAAAATTAAAAATATAACTATCATATGACCTAGCAATTCTGCTTCTGGGAATGTATCCAAAGGAAATGAAATAAGTATCGCGAAGATATATCTGCACCCCATATTCATTGCAGCACTATTCACAACAGCCAGGGAAGCAGCCTAAGTGTTCATTGAGAGATAAATGGATAAAGAAAAATGTGAAATGGAATACTATTCAATCATAAAAAGTAGGAAATCCTTCTTTTTTCAACAACACGGATAGACCTTGCTGGCATTATGCTACATGAAATAAATCAGGCAGAGAAAGAGAAATACTGTATGTTCTCACTTATATAAAGAATCTAAAAAGCCAAACATAAATATAGAGAGTAGATTGGTGGTTGGCAGGTGCTGTGGATGGATGGGTAAGAGAAATGGGGAGATGTTGGTCACGGGTACAAACTCTCAGATAAAAGATGAATAAGTTCTGGGGATCTAATGTACAACATGGTGACTATAATGAACAATACTGTATTATGTACTTGAAAGTTATCAAGAGAGTAGATCTTAAACACTATTATCATCAAAAAGAGGTAGTTACGTGAGAGAATAGAGGTGTTAACTAACCTTAGTGTGTAATCATTTTGCAGTATATATGTGTGTCAAATCATTATATTTTACACCTTAACTTTGCATATGCTATATATAAATATCTCGAGAAAAACTGGAAAAAAGGAAGTGACCCAGAAAACTATTAAATTATCCTTTTATTTCTTTAGTATTCTTGACTTGCTTTTTGCATAACCTATTACTCTATCTCTCATATTCTCTCTTTTACTTCCTCCCTTCCAGAAATATCCGAAGGCTTACTTTAAATCTTACTGGTAATTTTTTAAGGAAAAGCAGTTGCTCCTTCTTAGGTGCAAACATTGTTTTGTAACTTTTTCTAACACCATTTACAGGCACATGGGAATACATGGGCAACTTGGGATAATAAATGTTTTCGTCAAAAAAGGTATGAAACTATCTTACCCTAGAAAACACACCATTTGACAGTACCTAATGACAAAGTTTATTGCTATAATTTTTAAATCTGCCTTATTGATTTAGGATTTACATAAAATAAATTTTACCCTTTTAAGTGTACCATTTTATGAGTTTTGATAACTACATATTATATAGTTGTGAAATCACCCCTACAATAAAGATACAGAACAGTCTCCTCTCCCCAGAAGGTTCCCTTGTGCCCCTTTGCAGTCAGCCTCCTCCCCTACTTTTGGCCCCCAGCAACCACTGATCTGCTTTCTGCTAGTATAGTATTTCCTCCTTTAGAATTCCATACCAATACAATCATAAAGTATGTGGTATTTTCTATTTGACATTTGTGTGTGTGTGTGTGTGTGTGTCAATGTGCTAAATGCACTGAATTGTATATTTTTGTTTGTATTATTTTTTAAAATAAGTTTTTAATTTTTAAACTATAATTAGTATATAATAGTGTATTGGTTTAGATGTACAACACAGTGGTTAGAACTTTATATAATTTATGAAAGTGATCACCTGAACATACAACACCATACATAGCAATTACCATATTATTGACTATACTCCCTATGCTGTACTTTACATCCCCTTTATTATTTTGTAACTACTAATTTGTACTTCTTAATTCTTTCACCTATTTCACTCTGCCCTCAACCCCCTTCCATCTGGTAACCATCAAAATGTTCTCTGTATCTATGAGTCTGTTTCTTCGTTTGTTCATTTATTGTGTTCTTTTTTTATTATTAAAATTTGTTGGAGCGACATGGTCAATGAAAC
This sequence comes from Aselliscus stoliczkanus, assembly GCA_033961575.1. Taxonomy (NCBI): domain Eukaryota; kingdom Metazoa; phylum Chordata; class Mammalia; order Chiroptera; family Hipposideridae; genus Aselliscus; species Aselliscus stoliczkanus. Next base: position 101,281,049 of record CM066730.1, on the reverse strand, counting down.
ATTTATCCATAAAGATATATGTACTCCAATGTTTATTGCAGCATTATCGTGGTGACCAAGGCATGGAAACAACAAAGCATCCTTCAATAGATGATTGGATAAAGAAGATGTGGAATATATGCACAATGGAATACTACTCTGCCATAAGAAAAGATGAAATACTGCCATTTGTGGCACCATGGATGGAAATAAGTCAGACAGAAAAAGTAAAAACCTATATGGCTTCACTGATATGTGGGATATAAAACTGAAGGCAACAACGGACTAAGACAAACAAATAAAGAAACAAAAACTCATAGACATAGACAATAGTTTAGTGGTCACCAGAGGGTAAGGGGGGGAGGGTAGAAGAGGGTAAAGGATCAAATATATTATGAGGAAGGAGAACTGACTCCTGATGAACACATAATGCAATATATAGAGGATATATTATAGACTTGTACACATTTATTCTGTTCTTTAGATTCTGCACATAACTGAAATAATATGGCATTTGTCTTTCTCTGTCAGACTTTTTCCACTCAGTGTAATCCCCTCTAGGTCCACCCATGTTGTTGCAGTTGGTGAGATTTTCTTCTTTTTTATGGCTCAGTAGTATTCCATTGTACACATGTACTACTACTTCTTTATCCATCAATGGACACTTACGTCATTTCCATATCTTCATCAATGTAAACAACGTTTACATTCAGAACGTTCTTTCTGAATTAGTGTTTTTGATTTCTTTGGATAAATACTCAGGAGTGGAATTACTGGGACCTTCTTTGTCTCTTGTTATAGTCTTTGTTTTAAAGTCTGTTTTGTCTGGAATAAGTATTGGTACTCCAGCTTTTGTGTGTGTTTGTTTCCGTTTTCATGAAACACCTTTTCCATCCCTTTACTTTCAGTCTGTGTGTGTCTTTCAATATGAAATATGTCTCCTGTAGACAGAGTATGTAAGGGTTTTGTTTTCTTATCTGTCAGCCACCCTATGCCTTTGATTGGAGCAATTAATCCATTTACATTTAAAGTAATTGTTGATAGATATGTAGTTATTACCATTTTATTATTCATATTTTTTATCTTTAGTTATGTTGTTCTTCTTAAAGAAGTACCTTTGACATTTATTATAATACTGATTTGGTGGTTATGAATTCCTTTAGCTTTTTCTTGTCTGGAATGCTCTTTATCTCTCCTTCAATTCTAAATGACAGCCTTGCTGTGTAGAATAATCTTGATTGTAGGTCCTTGCTATTTATCACTTTGAATATTTTGTGCTAATCCCTTATGTCCTGCAAAGTTTCTGTTGAGAGATCAGCTGACAGTCTTATGGGAGCTCCCTTGTAGGTAACTAACTGCTTTTCTCTTCCTGCTTTTAAGATTGACCTTTGGCATATTAATTGTGATGTGTCTTGGTGTGGGCCTCTTTGAGTTTGTCTTGTTTGGTGCTCTCTTTGCTTTGTGGGCTTGTACGTCTATTTCCTTTTACCAGGTTAGGAAAGTTTTTCATCATTATTTCTCAAAATAGGTTTTCAATTCTTTGCTCTCTCTTTTCTCCTTCTGGTACACCTATGATGCACTGTTGTTATGCTTGATGTTTTTCCAGAGTTCCTTTAAGCTATCTTCATTTTTTTTTGGATTATTTTTTCCTTTTTGCTGTTCTGATTGGATGATTTCTGCTATCTTACCTTCCAAATTGCTGATTCTATCCTCTGTTTCATTGAATTTACTATTGATTTTAGCTTTTATATTGTTCATTTCTGACTGGTTCTCTTTCATTTTCCTATCTCTACTTTTATGTTTCCTGTCTCTTTATTGAAGTTCTCACTGATATATTTAGAATCCTTATGACGAGTGTTTTGAACACTACACCTGGTAGATTTATTGTCTGCTCCATTTTGTTTAGTTCTTTTTCTGGAGCTTTGTTCTGTTCTTTTATTTGAGACATGTTTGTTTCATTTTGACTGCCTCCTTGTGTTTGTTTCTATGTGTCCGGCAGAGTCTCTCAGTCTTGGTAGAGTGGACTTATATAGTAGGTGTCCTGTGGGACCCAGTAATGCAGTTTTCCTGGTCATCTGAACTGGGTGCTCCAGGGGGACCCTTGTGTGGTTTGTGTGTGTCCTCCTGTTATAGTTGGGCTTTGATTGCTTTTAGCAAATCAATGTGAAGAGTTGACCCTGAGGTTGATCATTTGTGAGGACTATCTGTGACTACAGTGGAAAAGGTGTTGTTCAGGGGCTGGCCCTGTGGAGCAGGAATCGCTTTAGCAGGGCTCTGGTGCCTACCCACTTTCCCTTTGCGTGTGTCTTTTATGAAAGTGGTTGGGTAGTGCTCTGGTGTAGTCTGAAGCTGGCCACTGAGTGTGTTGGTTCTGGGGCCTCTTGGAAGGGGCTCTGCCGAAGACCAATTGCAGTCACTCTCTGTGCCCTTCCCAGGTCCAGTTGGTATGAGCTACAAAACAATCTGCAAATGGTTGCCACTTGTGTTGGGCTTGGAGGTGCCTGGGAAATGCTAAGCTGTGAACTGAAGCCAGCAGACACTAGTGCCAGACTTGGCACTACTTAACAAGAAATTCTGGGCACAAGAAGGCCAGATGCCATTTGTTTGGGGCTTATGAACTTTTGATTTTAGAAAGTCCTCAGTATGAACAAAGACAGGCCATTTGTATGGAAAAGCTACTGGAAGTGGCGTGGGTTGGCCAGCAAGTGGGGTAGGGTGTTGCCTCAAGGAATCACCAGGGTGGAGTGAATGGTATTAGCCAGGTTGATAACGGTTGCACTAGGGTGGCTGTCTTAGTCTGCATGCTGGGTGGAGGGGGAAGACTCAACAATGGAACAATGGCTTCTGCTAGAACTTCTGTCTGGGAGAAATCTCCTCCAGCACCTGTGCTGAAGCAGAAAATTCAGTCCCTCCCCATATGTCCTTGTGCCTTTCCAGCTTCTACCCCAGCACTGATGCTCAGCGCAAGTGAGTCTGTCAGTGAGTAAGTCCGTATGTGGGCCCTTTAAGAGGAGCGCCTGGGACTCCAGCCTCCCTCTTTCACTAAGCCACAATCTCTGCTGGTTTTTACAGCCAGAAATTATGAAGACTTCTCTCCCTGGCATTGGAACCCTGGGCTAGGGAGCCTAGTGTGAGGCTGGGACCCCTTGCTCTTCTGGGGCAGGGATACTTCCACAGCCAAGATATCTCTCCAGATTTTTAATGGTCACATGTGGGTGTGGGACCAGCCCATTACTCATCTCTGCACCACCTACCAGTCTCCACATGGCTTCTTCTGCATGTCCTTAGTTGTAGGACTTCTGTTCAGCCAGACTTCAGGCAGTTCTCAATGATGGTTGTTCTGTAGTTTAGTTGTCATTTTGATCTGATCATGACAGGAGGACAGCATGGAATTTACCTACTCTGTCATCTTGACTGAAAGCTCATATCTGACTTTTTTGATTCAGCATAATGCTTTGGAAATTCAAGTGTGCATCTGCATATATCAGTATTCTTTCCTTTTAATTGCTGTGTAGTATTCCACTGTATGAAAATATCACAATTTCTTTATTTGTTCACCATTAGATGGAAATGTGGGGTATTTTCAGTATTTAGTAATTATGAAGGAAACTGGTACAGACTTTTCATGTTAACCTTTTTGTGGACAGATATTTTTATTTTTATTGGGCAAATACCTAGGAGTGGGATTGGTGATGTATAAGTATATGAATAAAATTTTAAGGAATTCTCAAATTTTTCTCAAGGTGGTGAATTGGTTTACATTTCCACAGAGATAAATCAGTAAATAATTTTAAAATTGCAAAAAAATGACTTTTTAACTTTATAAAAGACTTAATTCAATTCCAAATTTTGTGATCACCTACTATGACCAAGTAATGTATCAGATACTGTGGAGGAATGAATACCAGGGCCTCTATGAAATCATAATCAACATTTATAAATACCATTAACATGAGGCATTTGTATGTGATTTTATGAGAAGGAAGGAACAATTAACTTCAATAAACTATTACTTAAAAATAAATGAGATGAACATCACTGTAGTCAGCATAGTTCAGTTCGCTTTGCTTTGGCCAGACAGTTAAACTTTTTTAAAGCTCTTTTCTCAGGGAATATTTATGAGGTACAAATGAACAAATATATGTGAAAGCTCTGTGAAAAAAAATCAAGTGTTACCAAACAAAGTTATGCTTGTGCTTATCATCATCATTGTAATCACCACTTTTAAATATCATATGTAGTGAACCTGAAATAGAAATCCTTCTAGAGCAGAGCACCTCAGGATTAATGCGTAAATCACTTGGGACCTTGGAAAATCTGATTCTGAATCAGTATGTCTGGATGTAGCCTGAGGTTCTGCATTTCTAGCAAGCAACCAGGTGAAGATGATGCTACTGATCTATAGATCCAATTTTTTTGGAGCAAAACCGAGGCTCTTTTGGGTAGGGCCCATATTTTGTTCAAGTTTTGACAATGGCCTTGGCTGTCTTAATCAGTTTTGACCACCAGGGTGACAGGTTCTTTACAATATATCACTGTGTCCCTGAGCAGCCCATTCTCCCATGTTTGGTCCAGTAATCAAGTATCCTGGCTCACAGTTCTTGCAATAGAATGGGAGTCTGAGATTCTCCTCAACCTTTGCCCCAGAATTAACTTATTAGTTTCTCTGACACCTTGTTTTGCCTCATGAGATAGCATCCTATCTCTTGAATCTTATCTACAACCCTCCCTGAAACAACATGCTGAGGCATGAAGTTCAACTATTACACCCATTTTTGAGCTGAAAAAACTTAGGAAGTGTAAGTAAACTTTGGGACATTCAGTCATGTAGACAGGAATAAAAGAATTTTAAAAATACAACAAATTCTATTGCTTTTCCCTCCCATTTTCCATCCTTTTTATGCCTATATTTTTCAGTATAACAGTTTGATTTCAAACATGTATCTCCCTACTTTCCCCAAATAACACCAAACTGTGCAAACAAATTTAGGACCTGGACTGGCATCCAGAGGAAAGTACCATCCACATTTCTGTATGATGCAACATAGAGAGAGTAGACTAAAGGAAAAGTTGTCCAACTTAGATTTTCCATTCAGTGTAAGCTGATGTTGGCCAGGGGAAGGGGTAGAAAAGAACACAAAGAGGTGAGAATAGAACATCATAAAATTGGGTAGGGTAAGGGGGTCATTCATGAATTTCCCCAGATCCCCAATAAAAGCAGCAGCAAACACTAGGGATGAGAGCTCTCAGGGTTGGCCTCAGCATTTACTCCTGAGATATGCTAGGTATGGACAGAATATGGCAGATCTCAGGGCTTAGTTGCACTGACATAAGAGCAGGCTAGCAAGCCAGACAGAAAGCCACTGCAAAGTAAAAAAGAAAGAAATTGGCCCAAAGTTAAAGCTCACAGCTATAGCGAGCTTTTTTTCTGACTTCTGACTGGCCACTAGTCTTCCTAGAATAGTCCATTTAAACATTATTTTGTCTTTTGACCTCTGCCTGAGAGATTTGAGCAGGCATCTACCCCATTTAAAAGTGCTCAAGAGACACCTGTCAAATATACTTCCTTTCCCAACAACTGTGAAACTGAAAGAAGTATCACTGGATGTGAAATACATTCAACTGTTGAAATCAAAAGACAAAAGATCAAGACAGTATGTGTTCAACACACATAACAGACAAAAGACTAAGTTCCCAAATATACACATAATTATAAAATATTAACAAAAATGAAACCTCCAGTGGATAGAAGTTAAAAAGAAGAAATTATATATTAGGAAATTGCAATTACAAGGAAGCAGCCATAGCATTGTTCATATCACCTATGAAGAGCACACGAACAAGTATTATACACTCAAGATTAGAACAGTCAGGAATAATTATCCACCAAATAACACTTTGAGGGCTATTTAATTATTTTTAATTGAAAAATTAAAGGATATTTTGATTCCTTTTTTCCTGTCTTCAACAGATAATGTAGATAAAGAATAAATATGGATTTAACAGATTGGCATCCAACTTTGCACCTGATAAATGAAGAACATGCTTTGCCTTGAGAAGCATTTGATACAATTATTTCAGACTCTTGACACATTTGTTGAACCCATACAGTGAGCCAAGAAACTTTACATATTTATTTATTCCTCAGAAAAATCCTGTGATGTGGCTGTTGTTCCAGATTTACTGATAAGGACACTAAAACTCAGAGAGGAAGACATTATCAGGTTACACAGTCTGAAAGTGATCCAATTGAATGTAATATTTTTAATCTTTCTTTGGAACCAGTTTTAGACATGAAGAAAGGTTGCAAAAATAGTACAACAGTTAGGAAACTGTACCTTTCACCAAGCTCCCTCTAATATTTAAGTCTTACATAAAATTAACATTGGTGTGATACTATTAACTAAAGACCTTATTCTAATTTTACTCACATTTCCACGAATGTCCTTTTCCCTTCCCAGATCCAATCCAGGATCGCCCCTTGTATTCCTCGGAGGTGTTCTTCAGCCTATAACAGTTCCTTGTTCTTACCTTGTCTTTCACGATCTTGATACTTTTGGAGAATATTTTGTCAGTTGTTTTATAGAATATTCCTCAATTTGGGTTTATCTGATATATTCTCAGTTTGAACTGCAATTATACAGTTTCATCAGGAACACTGCAAGATGGTAAGGGTTGCTCCTTAGTGCCTCATATCATGGGCTTCACTAAATTGATACGTCTAATTATTTGTGATGCTGACTTTAATCATTTGGTTAATATGGTGTCTGCTGAGTTTGTCCAACTATAAAGTTTCTATTTTTCTCTTTGTTGCTAAGAAATATCTTGGGAGAGACATGTAAAGATGATTAAAATTCTATTTCTCTTCAACTTTGTGAAAAATTTTTAAAAATTGATCATTGCCATGCACCAAAGCAAGTGAAAATATTCTTTTCTTTTATATAAAATAAAAGTTATATGTTCATTTTATCTGAGAAAAAAATCAACAATATGAGTCATTTCACATTGAAATTTATAGAAATAATATTATGTTTTAGAGAAAACATGTAATTTCAGATTATTTTAAAAAATAGTGGAATTAATTATACATCCCCATTAATGATACATCTCCAAAATTAATTTTGGTAATTGTCAAACTTAGAAGAAAATTTATGTCTTTAAATTTCAATTAATTAATTTAATAAAGACTTCTTTTGTTTACCATATTCTGAACACTACATTCATCATCCTTGTTATAGTGATTATAATAAAAATCAATAAATTAACCTTTCATTTCAATAATCTTTAGAGGAAACCATTAAATAAATCTAGGGGAAACAGGAAAAAAACAAATTAATAAAATAGAAAATTGAGAAACAGCAGAATAAACAGGTAGATTATAAGCACAAGTTCTTTCCTCTTGGACATGCAGGCAAATCATTTTGTGAAGGTTAATCAGAAAATTTACGAACAACATCAAAACTCACAAGCTGTATAAGAATAAATTTTTCTCTTACCCTACAGGGAAAATATTAACAAAGGATGCAGAAAGGCAATTCATAAAATAATACATAAAAATAGACAAAACCCCATATTTAATTTCACTAATAATTAAAAGCTAAAACAATAAAATCATGTGTTCCCCACCAAACTCACATTGAAAAAAGAATGGAGACACCCAGTATTAGTAAGGTTGCATTGAGAACATGTTCACCCATGGAGACAGGATTATTGGTTCCAGACTTTTGATGGAAAATTTTCTTAGTATTAAATTAAACACTATAAAAAGCTTGTCTGTTTGACTCATCTTGAAGAAATCTAAGATTTTATCCTGAGGAAATAAGCATCCATAGATTTAGACACAATAATAATCAGCACAGCAATGTTGATAAGAATGAGGAAAAATGAAAACCATCTAAATAATAGATAGGGGACTGATTAAATAAACTGGGATAAGTTCACAGAATGGAATATTATGTATATATTAAAGTAACACTGTAGAAGACTACTAGTGATATAGAAGAATATTCACAAAATATTTCAAGTTATTAAAGCTGTTTTTCCAAATACTGTGTTTAGTGTGATTTTTATTACAGTCATATATGGTATTAATTTATATATCTAGAACATATATGTAAGTTGTTAGTAGTGGTTATCACTGTGAAGCAAGATTATGAATGGTTGTTACTCTTAATATCCTTCCCATTCAAACAAAAATTTAAATATATATCTGTACATAAACATATACCAGTGCATATATACATTTATATAAATATATTTTAAATATATATGCTTATTTAAGATGTGGCTTTAAGTTGCTTAATCAAGCTATATCAAACTGGCTTTACTTTTAAACTCTGGAGATCGTTTTAAGTACCACTCTCACCTTTTCAACTATGCCGCTTAGTCTTTTTGCTGAAGTTTTCCTTTTTCCTTTGAGAGGAATAAATAGTGCTTTTAAAAATCCATTCTTGAATTCTTAATATAGGTTTTAAAACACGTGACTGCATATTTTTCTCATCTATTGTGCATTTGTTCATGTTTGTCTTCTATTTTTACTTTCTTTGATTTGACTTTTCTCTCAATGATTATCTGAAAAAGGAGCCCTTTAACTACTGGTGAACGTACACATTCTCAAAGACAAGCAAACAAAAACTCAGAACTCAGCAACTCTCCCTCCTGCTTCCAGCAAGTTTGGGAACTTGGTGGTTTACACAATTCAGTGCTCAGTGGCTCTTAATTTATATTTTACATTATCTTTTGAATTTTTTTCCATTTATACTTTTCCTTATTTATATTTGAGATGTTTAATTATTATTGGCAGTTCTTTCCATTGGCAACTCAAGCTGCACTGGCTGTGGCACATTACTGGGTCACACCTGTTCCCTTTCCAGTTACAGGCCAGCGCTTGAATAGCTGGTAAAGTTAGAGAATTGGCACCACTCCTATTTCAAAGGTTTCTTAGTTTTGTTTTTTTGTTCAAACATGAATAATGGATTCATTCCTTCCTGTCGTCATACCTCTGTGCAGGCAGATGTTGAAAAGCTCCTGCACACTGCTTACTAATTACCACCAGAGTACAGCCAGGCAGTGGTGCTGACTGGGCAGCATCTCCTGGGAACTTCAGAAAAATGAAAATGTTACAATCCCTGGTAGAGGGAGAATAAAGGTATTTAATAATAATTTCATTAGCAAATCACGCCTGAAAAACGGGGAGGTACCTTTCTATTAAATTGGTCCACTATAGAATGAATTGTAGGGCAAATATTGGAATGCTCCATCTCAAATCCTAAACCGTCCTAGCCCAATCCCAGAGAAAGAAATACATGTTTAAATCAGCTTTCCCTGGTCGGATAGGTAATTCAGGAAGTCTCATGTTTGCTTAAACTATTTTTCACTACATAGGTAATTATGACTGGAAATCTTTTTCATTAGTCTTTTTGAAAATAAGTGTTATTCTAAGTCATGTTGGAATAACTGACAATTGCATTAATAGTGTGTGTGTGTGTGTGTGTGTGTGTGTGTGTTAATCCTGACTCATCCAGAATCCTCATGTCATGGGTATCTGGATTATTTTCTTCATTACAAAAGATGAACTTAAATTCATTACCTCTATAACTAAGTCACGATTTCAAAGAGTATAAATCCCCTGAACCTTCAGTTCCAGTTATAGTCTAAAAGTTATTTATTTAAAACTAAAATCAGAAGACTTCTGGTAAGATGGCAGAATAGATAGACGCTTTCCCAATTGTCTCCCTCCCAGGATCACATAAAAATTACAAAGAATTTATACATTGTTTAACCTCGGAAGTCCCCTGAACACTAGATGAACAGAACCTTTAAATGAAAGACCTAAAGAGGAGGCCACATCAAGTCTGGTAGGATGGGCGGAGACGAGAGAGTGTGAGCCCCGTGAGGGAAGCCCCAGCTGTGGGGAGGCTTCTCCGGTTGGGGGAGAGACCCTCTGGCCCCACACCAAGTTCACTAGCCCAGAGTTGCTTTGCCAGGAAGAGGAGTTCTATGATAGTGGGCAGTAGAAATTAGTGAGGACTCTCTTTGCTTGGATTGGTGAGGCTGAAGGTGGCTGGAGATCCATTGGGGCCTGCGCATGGGTTTGCTCACTGGTGAGCACTCACCTAGTTCCTGTTGGAAGGAGTAGCTGTGTGAGCCGGACCCAGGAGCCTGTGGGGAAGGACTGAACTGAGCACCTTTGGTGCAGAAGCTGGAGGTTTTGGGACCATTGTTCCACTGATGTGGAGCTTGCACATAAGCGGTGTACAGGAGGGCGCCATATTTTCAGGGTTGGGCCCTCCCACAGGATCAGATCCGGTATCCCATTGTTCTGGTGAAATTGGTGCAGGAGTGCATGTGTGTGCGCGTGCATGCAGCCTTGGATTCCCACCCTCCGCTCTGCTTGTGCTGCAATGCCAGAGAAATGCTGGGCAGGTGCCCTCCGGCTCGAACAGGCCTGCTCACTGAGACACAGGAGTGCGCAAGCAGCCTTGGATCCACACCCTCCACCCTGCTTGTGCTGCATAGCAAGGGAAATGCAGGGTGGGTGCTCTCCAGCTGCATCAGTCTGTTCACTGAGACGCAGGAGTGTGCGAGCTACGTTGGGTCCCCATTCTCCGCACTGTTTGTGCAGAGTTGTCAGACTGGGGATTGGCTGTTGGGCTGCTTAGCCTGATCTGTGGGCAGCTGATTGGGACAGGCTGAGATGGAGAGTTTTCCTGAGAGTGTTCCGCCGGGAGCTGTGTGCCTGCATGATCCGATCAAAGCTTTCCTGGTGAGTTTATGTGGACTGATTGCTGGTGCAGAGTGCATGCTGCTCTGACTTGGTGGGGGCCACTGACCAAATCAAGTGGTAGCTTGGGGGCCTACCCCACTCACCTAGAGCTATGTTGCCAGAGGCACCCTGAGCCTTCGGTGCCTGGCCCAAATCTCTGCAGGCCACTGAGGGTATTTTGCAGTAGCGGACAACTTGCAACAACCTGTGAAGATTTTTTTTTTTTTTTGGTAGTGAGCACGGTTCTAAAGCACACAGCAGATAATTGCAGAAAGCTCACTGCAAGCCTGAGAGGGAGGCAGGTAGCATAACACATTAAGCTCTTCCCCCCAATAGCTGGTGCTGAGTCGCCAGAGACTCTCTATTGCTGAGCAAGTGGTCTGCAGATAAAAAAGGATGGAGAGTCCCCACACCTCTTTTTTTCCCTCTCTCTCTTCTTTCTAGGGGATCTATCTAATACATTGAAGCATTCACAGAACGACAGCCAGAATGAAGAAACAAAGAAATATGTCCCAAGTAAAAGATCAGAAGAAAACTCTAAAAATGGAACTAAATAAAACAGAGGCATCCAAACTTTCAGAGACAGAGTTTAGAACACTGATGATAAGAATGTTTAAGGAACTTAGCGAGGACATAAAGAAGGATAGGGAAACCATAAAAAACAACCAGTTAGAACTACAGAATACAATAACTGAAATGAAGAACACACTCGAAGAAATCACCAGTAGAATAGATGAGGCAGAGAGGTGGATCAGCGAATTAGAAGACAAAATACCAGAAATTACCCAGCTGGAACAACAAAAAGAAAAAGAATAAAAAAGAATGAAAATAGTTTAAGAGACCTCTGGGACAACATGAAACGCAACCACCCTATGCATCATAGGAATATCAGAAGGAGAAGAAAAGAAGCAAGGGATTGAGAATGTATTTAAAGAAATGATTGAAAACTTCCCTACCCTGGTGAAGGAAATTGACATAAAAGCCCAGGATGTACAGAGAGTTCCATACAGGCTGAACCCAAACAGGCCCACATAAAGACACATCATAGTTAAAATGGCAAAGCTTAAAGACAAAGACAGAATCCTAAAAGCAGAAAGAGAAAGACAGCAGGTTACATACAAAGGAACTCCTATAAGACTAACAGCTGACTTTTCTTCAGAAACTCTGCAAGCCAGAAGGGAGTGGCAGGAGATATTCAAAGTGACACAAAATAAAGGGCTACAACCAAGATTGCTCTACCCAGCACGACTATCACTTAAAATTCAAGGAGACACAAAGAGCTTCTCAGAAAAGAATAAGCTTAAGGAGTTCATTACCACCAAGCCAGCATTGCAGGAAATGCTAATAGGACTTTTTTAAACAGAAGAAAGGGGAAAACAAGCTAACCCAGGAAGACAAGAAATACAAATAACAAAATGGCAATAAATATGCACCTATCAGTAATCACTTTAAATGTGAATGGGCTAAATGCTCCAATCAAAAGACACAGAGTGGCTGAGTGGATAAGAAAACAGGACGCCCACATATGCTGTGTACAAGAGACTCATCTCAGATCAAAAGACACACACAGACTGACAGTAAAGGGATGGAATAGATATTTCATGCAAATGGAAATGAGAAAAAAGCTGGAGTAGCAATACTTATTTTGGATAAAATGGACTTTATAATGAAGACTACAATATAAGGCAAAGAAGGGCACTACATAATAATAAAGAGATCGATTCAACAAGAGGACATAACCCTAGTAAACATCTATGCACGCAACATAGGAGCTCCTAAATATGTAAAATAGATTTTGACAGACATAAAGACAGAGATCAACACTAACACTATCACAGTAGGGGACTTCAACACTCCATTGTCACCAAAGAACAGATCCTCCAGACAGAAAATCAACACGGATATAGTGGCCTAAAGTGACACTTTAGACCAGCTGGATTTAGTTGATATTTTTAGAGCATTTCACCCCAAAGCTACACAATATACATTCTTCTCAAGTGCACGTGGAACATTTTCCAAGATACACCACATGTTAGGCCACAAAAAAAGTCTCAACAAATTTAAGATGATTGAAATCATATCAAGTGTCTTCTCTGAACACAATGCTATGAAACTAGAAATCAATTATAAGAAGAAATCTGGAAAACTTACAAATACATGGAGGCTAAATAATATGCTACTAAATAGTGAGTGGGTCAAAATGAGATCAAGGAGGAAATCAAAAGATACCTCGAGACCAACGAAAACGAAAACACCACGACCCCAAATCTCTGGGATGCAGCGAAAGCAGACCTAAGAGGGAAGTTCATAGCAATGCAGGCCTACCTAAAGAAAGAAGAAGTATCTCAAATCAACAGACTCTCTTTACACCTAAGAAACTCGAAAAAGAACAGCAAAACAAGCCTAAAGGGAGTATAAGGAAGGAAATATGAAAACCAGAACAGAAATAAATGAAATGAGAAGAAAAAACAATACAAAAGATCAATGAAACCAAGAGTTGGTTTTTTGAAAAGATAAGCAAAATTCACAAACCCATAGCCAGACCCACCAAGAAAAAGAGAGAAAGGACCCAAATTAATGAAATCAGAAGTGAAAGAGAAGTGACAACACATACCACAGAAATACAGAAAATTTTAAGAAAATACTACGAGCAACTCTATGCTAACAAATTTGACAATCTGGAAGAAATTCATAAATTTCTAGAAGAATACAATCTACCAAGTCTGAACCAAAAAGAAACAGAAACTCTGAACAGACTGATTACTGCCAAACAAATTGAATCAGTCATCAAAAATCTTCCAACAAACAAAAGCCTTGGACCAGATGGCTATACAGGTGAATTTTACAAAACATTCAAAACAGAATTAATACCTATTCTCCTCAAACTATTCCAAAAAGTACAGAAGGAGGGAAGGCTCCCAAACTGTTTCTATGAAGGCACTATCACCCTGATTTCTAAGTCAGACAAAGATATTACATAAAAGAAAACTACAGGTCGATATGCCTAATGAACATAGATGCAAAAATACTCAACAAAATACTAGCAAACCGAATTCAGCATCACATTAAAAAGATCGTACACCACGATCAAGTGGGGTTCATTCCTGGTATGCAAGGTTGGTTCAATATCCACAAATCAATTAACGTAATACATCACATTAACAAAATGAAAAATAAAAATCATATGATCATATCAATAGATACAGAAAAATCATTTGAAAAAATCCAGCATCCATTTATGATAAAAACTTTTAGCAAATTAGGAATAGTGGGATCATATCTCAACATAATAAAGGCCATATATGAAAAGCCCGCAGCAAACATCGTACTCAATGGTGAAAGGCTAAAAGCTTCCCCCTTAAGATCAGGAAAAAGACAAGGCTGCCCACTTTCACCACTTCTATTTAACATAGTTCTGGAAGTTCTAGCCACAGCAATCAGACAAGAAAATGAAATAAAAGGCATCCAAATTGGAAAAGAGGAAGTAACTTTGTCATTGTATGCAGATGACATAATACTATATAGAGAGAATCCCAAAGACTCCACCAAAAAACTGCTAGAACTGATAAATGAATTTGGTACGGTAGCAGGATACAAAATTAATATTCAGAAATCAGCCGCATTTGTATACACCAATAATAAACTATCAGAAGAAGAAATCAGGAAATCAATCCCTTTTACAATTGCTTCAGAAACAATAAAATATCTAGGAATCAATTTAACTAAAGAAGTAAAAGACCTGTACTCAGAAAATTATGAGACACTGAAGAGAGAAATCAAAGAAGATACAAATAAATGGAAATACATACCATGTTAATGGATAGGAAGAATTAATATAGTTAAAATGTCAATACTACCTAAAGCAATATATAGATTCACTGCAATTCCAATCAAACTACCAAGAACATTATTCTCAGAAATAGAACATAGAATCCTAAAATTTATATGGAGCCACAAAAGGCCCCGAATAGCCATGGAAATGTTGAGAAATAAGAACAAAGTGGGAGGCATCACACTACCTGACATCAAAACACACTAGAAGACTACAGTAATCAAAACAGTATGGTACTGGCATAAAAACAGACACATAGAAAATTGGAAGAGAATAGAGAGCCCAGGAATAAACCCATCCATATACGGTCATTTAATCTATGACAATGGAAGGAAGAATTTACATTGGAGTAAAGACAGTCCATTTAATAAATAGTTCTGGGAAAATTGGACTGACACGTGCAAAAAATTGAAAAAGGACCACCTACTTACACCATCTACAAGAACAAACTCAAAATGGATTAAAGACTTAAAGGTAAGACCTGAAACCATAAAACTCCTAGAAGAAAACATAGGGAGTAAGTTTGCAGACATTACCCTGAGTTTTATTTTTACTGATATATCCCTTCGGGCAAGGGAAATAAAAGAAAAAATGAACATATGGGATTACACCAAACTTAAAAGTTTTTTCACAGCAAAGGAAATCATCAATAAAACAAAAAGGCAGCCTACTGAATGGGAGTAGATATTTGCCAACGATATATCTGATAACGGGTTGATATCCAAAATTTATAAAACACCAAAAAACAAACAACCCAATTAAAAAATGGGCAGAGGATATGAAGAGGCATTTCTCTAAAGAGGACAGACAGATGGCCAACAGGCATATGAAAAAATGTTCAATGTCACTAATCATCATAGAAATGCAAATAAAAACCATAACGAGATACCACGTCACTCTGATCAGAATGGCTATCATCAATAAATCAACAAACAACAAGTGCTGGCGAGGGTGTGGAGAAAAGGGAACCCTGGTGCCCTGTTGGTGGGACTGCACATTGGTGCAGCCAATGACCCAGCAATTCCACTCCTAGGTATTTATCCTGAAAAACCCAAGACACTAATTCGAAACAATATATGCACCCCTATGTTCATTGCAACGCTATTTACAATAGCTAAGACTTGGAAACAACTGAAATGCCCATCGGTAGATGACTGGATTAAGAAACTGGGTACATTTATACAATGGAGTATTACTCGGCTATTAAGAAGAATGAAATCGTACCATTTGCAACGATATGGATGGACCTAGAGACTATTATGTTAAGTGAAATAAGTCAGTCAGAGAAAGACAAATACCATATGATCTCACTCATATGTGGAATCTGAAAAACTGTATGAATGAGCAAAGTAAACAGAAACAGTCTCATAGATATAGAGGAAAAACAGTGTTGCTAGTTGGGAGGGGGGTGGGGATGAGGGAGAAGGGGAAGGGATTAGACAGCGTAAATAGGTAACTACAATATTGCCGCAGGGATATGAAAGACAGTTCGGGGAACTGTTGTAAATATTTTGTGGGGTGTCAGATGGTCACATGTCTTTTTAGGGAGACCACTTCATGGATGAGTAGAGGCTTGATCACTACACTGTATACCTGAAACTGATGTTGTATAATACTGTATGCCAATGGTAATTGAATATATAGATAGTCATGGGATGTGGATTATGCTGTGGAAGGGAGTCAAAAGAATTGTAATAGATATGTATGATATGAGGGGGAGGTGTGGGGGTGAATTGGGGGAGGGGTTTTTTCACTTTGAGGGGTAAATAGTATAACTATTGCACTGTGTTGTACACCTGAAGCTAATTTTAAAAAAATGTTTATTTCACAATAAAAGAATAAAAATAAATAAATAAACAAAATCATTAAATAAAATAAGACTGAACTTTTGAGATAAATATCTATTAGAAGACTTAAAAAAACAAACAAACAATTAACTTTCCTTCTTGAAACTTTAAAAAAAAAAAAAACCCAACAACTAAAATCAGATATTTTCACCTCCCTTACTAAGACATTTATTTCTTATTACTTTATTCAGGTATGCTTTGAGTCCCTGCTTTTTGCCTAACAGAAATCAATACCTGCTCTTCACCAGGTATCCCATTCCTTCCTTTAGGTATTGGAGAAAGCATAAATGTGAGACTAATACCTTCATTTAGAAAGCATACATTTTGATCTTTCTGTTAACTAGAGTTGTTTCTATTTTCCTTTCACCTGATTTTCCCTCTTTTGTAAAATAACAAGTTGACCCACACTGTGCCATTCATCACCTCTTTGATAACATCACAGAGAAGTAATTTTGTGTGTATTTGTAGTTACAGCACTCACCAACCTGGGTCTCCCCATAAAGAATGTGTAACACTTCATGAACTTCAGAATTGGACAGATCTCAGTTCTGTCTGTTGCTACGATGATACCCTCAACAAGAATCTTGACCTCCCTCAGTTTCCCCTTCCCTAAAGGGGTGATGATGCTATCTACTATATCCAGTGAATTGAAGGATTGAAAGCTGAGCACAATACCTCTCATAAAGCAAGTATTCAATTGACAGTTACTGCTATTAATATCATAAATGATAGATATTAAGTAATACTGTTGGAAGAAATTCCTCTGTAATAATGTGACACCCCTTTGAGACATATGAATTTGAAGATTGAGGCTAGAAAATTAGTAGGATTTTTTGTTTTGGTCACTTGTTCCATGTATCCTATGATTTGATTAAGTATTTGACCAGGTTTCTAACTAGAAACAGACTTTGCTCTTTTTTTTTTTTTTTCTTAAATCTGATCAATGCACACCGTTTCTAATGACCAACCAAACTGGCTTGCTGTAGAGAAAGCTCTGAACCAAAAGTGAGGAAATGGACATTCCAGTTCTTTTATTACTTGGCTTTGGAGAATTGACATAGTCTCTGTCTTATTTTGCAAATGAGGGAATGCAGTTGGATTGATTTTTATTAGAATTTAATTTTTAGAATAGTTTTAGGTCCACAGCAAAACCATATGAAAGGTGCAGATACATTTCCCATATAACCTCTACCCCAACACTTGTATAGCCACCCTGATTATCAGCGTTCCCTGAAAGCGTGGTACATTTGTTATTATACAATAAATGAACCTACCTTGATGCATCACTGTTACTCAGGATCCATAGTTTACCTTAGGGGTTTTTCTTGGTATTGTACATTCTAGGGGTCTGGACAAATGTATGCTGACACATATGCACCATTATAGTGTGCAGAGTGATTTCAAAGATCCAAATATTATCTGTGCTCTACCTGTTCCCCCTTCCCTCCCCACTAAACCCTGGCAACCACTGATCTTTTTATGTATTTGTTTTTATTTTTTTTAATTAATTAATTTATTATTTATTTATTTATTTATTTAGCTGAGCCATCCTGCCACCTGTTGGCAGCTTAGCGGCAGCTCAGCTCGGGCTGGGCATCGAACTGCTGTTGCTCAGAGCTCAACTCGCATTCTTGAGCGAGCTCTTGACCAACTGAGCCACTCAACCAGTCCTACCACTGATCTTTTTACATCTCCATAGTTTTCCCTTCTCCAGAATGTCATATAGTTGCAATCATATAGCCTTTTCAAACTGACTTTTTTCACATAGTAATGTGCATTCACATTTATTCTATGTCTTTTCATGGCTAGCTATCTCATTTCTTTTTAGAATTGAATAATATTCCATTATCTGGATGGACCACCATTTATCTATTCACTTACTGAAAGACATCTTGTTTTCTTCGAAGTTTGGGCAATAATAAATGAATAAAGCTGATATAAACATCTGTGGGCAGATTCTGAGTGGACATGTTTTCAATTCCTTTGGGTAACTACCAGGGAGTGTGATTGTCAGATCACGTGGTATGGGTATGTTTAGTTTTGTAAGAAACCACCAAACTGTTTTCCTAAGGCTCTGTACTATTTTGCATTCCCACTAGCAGTGAATATGTGTTCCTGCTGCTCCACACCCTCACCAGCATTTGGTGTTGTCAGTGCTTTTAAAAATTTTAGTCATCCTAATAGATGTGCAGTGGTATCTCATTGTTTTAATTCGCATGTCCCTGATGACCTATGATGTTGAGGATCTTTTCAGATGCTCATTTGCCATCTATTGGGTTGTTGGAAAAGTCATGACATATTTTTTCTATGTTTTTCATTGCAAAAATGCATCATGTCTTTTCTGACAACTCAATATATATGTTCTTTGGTAAGGTGTCTTTGAAGGCTTGGTTCATTTCATAATTGGGTTCTTTGTTTTCTTATTTTGGAGTTTTAAGATTTCTTTGCATATTTTGGATAACAGTCTTGAATCAGATATATTTTTTATAAACATTTTCATCAATGATTTCTTTCATAGATTGTACCTTTGGTGTTGTATCTGAAAAGTTACAGCCAAACCCAAGGCCATCTAGATTTTCTCCCATGTTATCTCCTAAGAATTTTATAATTTTGCATTTCACAGTTAGATCTTGATCCATTTTGAGTTGGTTTTAGTGAAGGGTGTAATGTTTGTGCCTATATTCATTTTTTTTCCCACAGATTTCCAGTTGTTTCACTACTACTTGTTGAAAAGATAGTCTTTGCTCCATTGTATTGTCTTTGCTCTTTTGTCAAAGATAATTAATTATATGTGCATGTATTTCTGGGCTGTCTATTCTGTTCCATCAATCTATTTGTCTATTCTTTCACCAATATTACACTCTATTGATTACTGTAGTTTTGCATTGTCTTAAAGTCAGATAAAGCCAGTCTTCCAACTTTGTTCTTCTCCTTCCTTATAGTGTTAGCTATTCTGGGTCTTTGCCTCTCCATACAAACTTTAGAATCAGCTTGTCAATATCCAAAAAAAAACGAAAACACAAAAAAAAATTGTTAGGATTTTGATTGGGGTTATATTGAATCTATAAATCAAATTGGGCAGTACTGACATCTTGCCAATATAGAATCTTCCTATCTATGAACATGGAATATTTCTCTATTTAGTTTCTCTTCGATTTCTTCTATCAGAGTTTTGTAGTTCTCTTCATATGGAACTTGTACATAGCTTGTTAGATTTATAATTGAGTATTTCACTTTTTGGGGGGATGCTAATGTAAATAGTATTGTGATTTTAGTTTCAAATTTCACTTTTTAATTGCTGATATATAGGAAAAAGTTTGAGTTTTGTATATTAACCTTGTGTCTTGCAAACTTACTATAATTGCTTATTAATTTCAGGATTTGTTGTGAATTCTTTTTTTATTTTCCACATACATAATTGTGTCATCTGTGAACAAAGGCAGTTTTAACCTTTTATTTCCCTTTTCTGTCTTAATGCCTTAGCTAGAACTTACAATATGATGTTGAAAAGTAGTGGCAAGAGGGGACACTGTGTTGTTCCTGGTCTTAGTGGGCAAGCTTCTTGTTTCTCACCAATAAGTATGATGTTCATTGTAGATGTGATTTTTCTTTTTTAGGTTGGTCATGTGGTAGATTATATCAATTGATTTTGTTTTCTTCTTTAAAAGATTTTATTGGGGAATTGGGGGAGGGGAACAGCGTTGGGGAATCAGGGAAGGGAAACAGACAAGTTGCTGTCCTTTGTTCTTCAATATAGTTGTGGAGTACATTGCTTCACTGGCCCATGTTGGTATTATCATTGCGCTCTTCCTGGGTGAGGGAGATTTGTCGGCGGCCACATGACAGCCACTCATGGTGGCTCTTGGCAGCTCATGCTGGCTGCCAGCCACTCACAGTAGCTTATGGCAGCCCACCGCAGCAGGGGCTGCAGCCTACTCCATTGCCGGTGACTCATGGCAGCCCAGCTCCAGGTGGAGCTGTTGTCTACCATCTTAGCTGTAGAGGGCAGTGTCACTGGCCCTCATGTGGGATCCGAACTGACGCCCTGCTGCTCAGATCCGGCGTCCCAAGCCAGCTCTTAACCAGCATGCCACTCGGCTGGTCCATCAATTGATTTTTGAATGGTGAATCAGCTTTGCACCCCTGGGATCAACCCTACTTTTCATGGTGTATAATCTTTTTTTATTCATTGTTGGATTCAATTTGTTAAGATTTTGTTGAGGATTTTTGCATCTACATTCATGAGAGATATTGGTCTTATTTTCTTTCCTTGTAAAGCTTCTGTCTGGTTTTGGTATTAAGGTAATGCTGGCCTCATAAAATGAGTTAGGAAGTATTCCCACTGCTTTTATTTTGTGAAAGAGATTGTAGAGAATTGGCACAATTTCCAGTAAATTGGCACAATTTACTGGTAGTTCACCAGTAAATCCATCTGGGCCTGGTACTTTATATTTTGGAAGGTTATAAATACTTTAATTTCTTTAATAGATATAGGCCTATTCAGATTGTCTACTTATTCCTTGTGAGTTTTAGCAGATGATCTTTAAGGGCCCTCTGAGCTCCAACATTCAAGGAACTCTTGTTTCCTCATTGAACAGAAATATCCATATAGAAACCTGTGTATATACCTTGTCTTGATTCTGCACCCTCAGCCCTAACTTCAACATCTGTCATGTTATGAATATTATTCAGTTCAGGTTTATTCAATGAATAAAATTCTATGAGTCAATAGAGGTCCCAACCCCATCTAGAACACATGGTGGGTAGATGAGCATACATTTCAGTGATATTGGGGTATTTTATTATTCAAGAGACAGGGACACCCCTCTGTATAGCACCATCAGACTCTCAATCGCCTGTTAAACAAGTACTTTGTGCTTCATGAACAAATCCTTGTGATTACCACCTTTTTCTATTCTTATTCTACCAGTAATGACAATATAGCAACAGGGCTCAATAGCATTCCTCACATAAACCTTTTCTGGAGGGAGTTCTGTAGGGTACTAGCTCTGTGGGATATTCATTGTTGTTGTATAGAGACAGGGTCTCTTAGTCAGTTATGTTGATATACACCAAGCTCATTGGAATTCAACAGCCTTCTTTAGTGCCTGGCTTCTCAGGGCCTTACTTGTACTCATGATTACTGGAATGTCTTCGACCCAAGAGCCTCAGGAAAACTCCATGAACTGGTTAGTGTTCCATGGCATACTTTCCGATACATGCTGTCTTCAACGTTATTGCATCTATGTCCTCATTCTGCATTCATGCTTGAATAATTTGTGCAGTCCTGTGCTGAGTTCAGGGGTCACGTTTTTTGGAGCTCAAGTTCAGCTGGAAGCAAATATGTAGGTACCCGGGCTTGGTCCCTAATGGGAATAGCAAATCCATTCTTCCTTTATGGGGATGCCCATTACCTCCTCATAAGAGAGTGTAAGGGACTGAATGTTTGTGTCCCCCAAAATACATATGTTGAAGCTCTAATCTCCAATGGGAACTTCGAGATATAATAAGAGCTAGATGAAATCATGAGGGTGGCATCTACTTGATACAGTTAGTGTCATTATAGTTTCTCTCTTTCTCTCTCTTTGACATAGTAAGAAGGTAGCTATCTATAAACCAGGAAGCCGGCTCTCACCAGGAACCAAATTGGCTGGCATCTTGATCTTGGATTTTCAGCTCCCCAAACTTGTAAGAAAATGAAGTTCTGTTGTTTTAAGCTACCAAATATATGATATCTTATTTTTATGCCTATGTAAGATTTTCTTTGTATTTATCCTGCTTTCTGGTTGAAGAGCTTTTTAATTTCTTTTTTCAATTACAGTTGACTTTCAATATTATTTTATATTAGTTTCAGGTGTACACAAATTAGTAGTTACAAAATAGTCACAGGGATGTAAAGTATAGTATAGGGAATATAGTCAATAATGTTGTAATAATGTGTATAATGCCAGGTGGGTACTAGACTAATTGGGGGGATCACTTTGTAAATTATATAAACAACCTATGGTGTTTTGTTATGGAAGCCTGAGCAAAGAAAGAGGGCAATACCCTTCCCATATGTACTGTGTCCACTTGCACTGATGGTACACAGGGGGCACATAGGAGGCGAGTCTTTTCTGGAAGTTTACCTGTGGTGGAAAAATTTGTTCTTATCCCCAAGAAATAAGTGAAAGGGAGAGGTGTTTTCCCATAAGATTTCAACTGATGTAATGTACCCTACTGACCCAGAATGGGGTGCTCTCTTTGTGGTTGTTTTTCAAAGATATTTAAAGGTTTCCTTGGGTCTCCCTCCCCTTGCTCAGCTCAGTGGGGTAGCTCAGGTTAAAGGGAACATTACCCATGGACACATATTACCTGTGTATAGAAATACAGTTCGATGTAGTCATTTATTTTCTCCTAACCCTGTATCTGTAGAAAACATGGAAAAGTATTACATGTCACTATCTTGCTGAATGAATCACCTTGACATTATGAATGCACAAATTCAAAAGTAAACAAGATTACAGAGAAATTTTAAAGTACTTTTGGGAACGTGTTTCCAAGAAAGCTTAAGAACGTACCCATTATCTATTCAGGGAAGCCCTCTCCTGCACCCCAGGTGTAGAGTAATATCCCGATCTCACCTCCATATATGTCTGCTCACTCACTGCCTGTTCTTAAGGAGTATTTTCCATTGACATTTATTAAGAACCTACTATGTACTGACATTGTAGAGGGTTCTGGATACACAGAAATACTAGAAGCTGATCTCTAATCTCAGGGAGTAGAGCCCAAAAGAGGAAACACTCTAGTAAGCAGGTAAATTATAACCCAGCAAAGTAGGACACATTTCACTGTGTTAAGAGGGGGAGAAGGAGTGATATGTGAAGGATACTCTGCAGAGGGAAATGGAAACTTTCTGCAAGACTCTTTATTAATTCAGACTAGTTCATGGAAAATAATAAAGTAGGGCCAAGTTTGCCTGTGGTTTCTTCTCATTTTTTCTTACTTGGCCCACTCCCTACACAACCATCTCCCACTGCCAATTGATCCAAGGCCTCAATTCTCTTTGTCAAATACTGATCTGGGACCATGGAACTTCTTCTCCAGGACAGCTGTGCAGAGGCTGCCTTCCCTGGCCTGTGCCCCATGCCTGCCATCTTCATCCCTGCACAGTTCATTTAGAGAAATCAATCACCTTCCCAGATTCTCAAGGTCAGGTTTATTGGGTCTTAGAAAGAGTCTACTTAGTATCTGCTTGCCTACGCATGTTCATGAGCTAATGAGACAGAAAAACAGAAGGTCTTCTCTTCTAAGTTTCTGAAGGAAATATGTTCGCCTGTAATCGAGAATAATATTACAATATATGTAACCACCGTTAAGACAAGGCCACTGACCATTAAGAATAGATGTCAGCCATTGGTCTTAAGCAGAGTCCTGAATAAAGATATACTGAATTCTGAGAGCTGTTGGATGAGGCCAGCAGGGGTGTGGAGCATCATGCGTGATGCTGTGAGTAGGGTTTATTTCAAACCTTCACTGTTGGTATGGCTGTCTTGGTGTCTATCAACTGTGTCTTGATGGTTGATAAATAATTTGACATCTGAATAAGATGATAAAGAGCTTGCTATTTTGCCTCTGATGATGGGGATTTTAGGGAAGTTAGAGAAAGTAATATCGTAGAAGGTTGGTCATGGAAATTCTTTGGAGCATTCTCTCTCTCTGCTTCTCCTCCTGTTGCTCCTTCTCTCTATCCTCTTCCCCTAGACACAAACAACGTGTTGGCAGCTGTGAGTAGCCACATCCCTGTAGGGTTTGCCTTGTTTTTAGGCCTTGGGTTAATGAAGTTGCTCCATTATGAAAACATTGCTCAGGTTGCAAAGATGCCTTGAATTTGCTCCTTAGTACTTGGCTCAGATTCTATTTAGTTTGATTTAAAACCCTAAGTTTACTTTACCTTTTATTCTACCTAAGCTGAGAACTCTGAAGTTCTCCTAAATTTAAGTATTTCTCCTGAGAAGAGCAGATGCTTCTGTATGAGTGTAGTTTTCCGATTCTTTATGGCCATCACATGGACCTTTTGTGAAGAGAGTCTTCCCTATCTGTATAAAACACAAAAAGATGAGTATTTATTAAAGGAGCACACATTAAAATACTAGCAATACAGTAACAAAATAGTAACAATACAGAAAAAGTAGAAAGATGAATCTCAATTTGAAAGTAAAAAGATTATGTCGGACTATTTTTGGATGGAATGCAAGCCAAGCAAATGAAGCTTGAATGCAGTTTAGGTGAGGTCAGTCACGTGAGAATCTGCTGCCACCTTCCTCCAGTGACTCACCGCAAATGAATGGTGAGGCCATACAAAGCACCTTTAGCAACTAATACAACTTTGACTGACTCAGGGATTACTAGAGAGTTCCTGAATATATTTGCTTATTTTTGACAGCACTGGATTTTGCCTTCTCTACATTTATTTATAAAAAAGTAGGAAATCTGCTCTGGAAGGCAGGTGATAGGAAATATTTTCCAACCAGTGCAAGATTGCTACCTGCCCAGTTAGGGGATGTGGTTGTTTCATTTTGTTTCATTGCTCATTTTCCTGAACCACCATCATAATCACGTGAATCAGCCAGCCAATCTGCTGTGGAAGGAATATCTGAAATTTCCTAGCATGTACTTAGACATGGGTAAAAATGGAGGCTGTCACAAATGGGTGGAGAGTGACACCTTAGGAAGATTGTGATGGTGTGTTTTTGTTTCAAAAGTTCTAAACTGGCCTTTCAGGCTCGTTGAAAAACGATAAAAATTTCTCTCTTTTGATTTGAAGAAACTATGATTTTTTTTTTCTATTGTCTTGATGTAGACTTTTTTTTTTTTTTTTTTGAGGGCAGTGTCACTGGCCCTCCCAGGTGGGACCGAACCGGGGCCGCTGGCTTCCCAAGCCAGCGCTTAACCACCGCGCCACTCGGCCAGCCCTTGATGTAGACTTTTAATCTGTAATGTTAGCTTGCCTCCAGCAAGTCATGGCTACAGGATGTTTTCCAAACTGAACTATTCTAGGGGGATTCTAAAATGTCTTTATCCAAATAGCACATAAAAGCTGTGTTACTTGAGAAAATTCAGACAGACATAAAAGCAATAAAAATTCTCAACACATCTTAAGTAAAAAAGCCCCCTGGGGGGAAAAAAAGTGGAAATTAAAGAAAACCTGCTCAACCAAATACTTTCTGACTAACCAAAAATATGCACACTGGGGGGAAAATAGACTGGTAACAATGCCAGATTCACAGACACCATTAGTAAAGCTTGTCCATATGTCTGTATTCGAAAAGTTTTACATTCCTTTTCAATTAGAACAATGAAATGATTCCTTTAATCAAATAAAAATCAGAACCACAATTTCCATTATTTTATGATAAGGAAAAAAAATCACAAAACTCTGAAAATCCCAGTATCCTTTTTTCCAGATGTACCAATTTAATTTGTAATTGCAAGACACTGCCTGGTTTTAATGAATGTGCAACGTAAGGATTAGCTCATTTTCCTGCCTTTTATGCAAGGTCCCCAAGAGCAGGCCTAGAGCTTTTTAATGACAAACAATATTCTGGAAGTTAAATATTTTTAGGAATAATAATTTCTATGAATCTATTGGGCAGTACTAGATCTGTGCTTAATTGTTGTGCCTCATCTACAATTTGGACATTTCTGATAACTACTGCCAGTATATGAGGCCTTGCCTATATACTTAACTTTTTAAAAAGTCATTCATTCAACTACATGTTTAGGTCAAACCAAATACTAAAAACTTTCTCCAAGGCAACGTGATTCGAATAATTGCCACTGTAAGCCACAGTGAGTCATGCTGACTAGTTTTAGTTTTACTGAAATGTGGAGTTTTGTACTGATTCGGCCACCAAAAAAACAGACATGGGCTTAGAACAAATCAAGGTAGAATCCAACTGCTGGAATAAGAACATAGAGTAATCTTACTCATTAAGTTAAAGCCAAATATTGGCATAAGCTTTGGGAGGATGTGTGCCATTGGAGTGTTCATGAGCTACTCACCTTTTTTGGTATGGAGAGCAGGGCTTTCCCCACAAAGTAAGATCCAGGTGAGTCACTGTCCTACAGGAATTTCCAGAAGTAGGGTTTTGAAGAAAATGTATGGGAAGGGAGAGAATGCTGGCAGATCAGTAAGTTGGCCATGGAAGGACTGTTCAAGGTGGGACAGTTTTCTGATTTCTGAGGTCCCCTGTTGCTTCTACTTAAGAAACACACTCTCAACAGCCATACGTTTTGTATTGATGATGATGCTAGTTTGCCAAGAAATGAGACTCTTCACACCTGTAGTTTTATCTGGTTATATATTTTCTTTTATTTTGTAGAAAAAGGTGTAGTGACAGGAAGTTTAATCTCACGAGTATTGATGTACATTTAGTTAGAGTTATTCTTCCATAAACAGTATCTCACTGAGGACTAGTCAGCAACTATTATACCAATTGAGGCCATGACATATCTTGTCCTACCTCATGATTCTCCTGTAAAATTCCACAGTCACTACATCCTAATTTCAAGAATTTATTCAGTGAAAATTTAAACCACCATGAGAAAATAGTAGCAGCTTTATTATGAATGTTCATTTTTACATTATTAGGTAAGAAGGCTCTGAGGTGAAGTTTGGATGAACATTTGTAGATACGGTGTGAATGTGGTACTTACAGTGCCTACCTGAGGTTGACAGGAAGGAAAGAAGGACATTACAGAAGTTGCAGATTTGGAATCAAGCTGTTTCTACTTCTGTTGTGTGTTTTTTTTAATTTTATTTTATTTTATTAGTTTCAGGTGTACAACACAATGCAATAGTTATACTCTTTACCCCCCAAAGTGAAAACCCCTCTCCCCCAGTTTGCCACCCCACTCCCCTCCCATATCATACATATCCATCACAACTCCCCTGACTCCCCTCCACAGTATACTCCACATCCCGTGACCATCCACATATTCAGTTGCAGTTGGCATACAATACTATACAACATCAGCTTCAGGTATACAGTACAGTGATCAAGCCTCTACTCTCTACTTCTGTTTTGATGGAAGACATTTTGAGTCTCTGATGTGTCAGCAGGTGTGGGCATTCATTAGCTTATAACCTCTACCCTTAACAATTTTCTGATTTCTGGATTGCCTTTTCATATGTTAGCAGCACAAACAATTTATCTGAATAGAATTGAACTGCAGTATGCTAGTTGTATGCTTATTTATCTACCTTTCCCACTAGGTCGTAAGCTCCACAAGGAGAGGAACTTGTCTATCCTGTTCACAAGAATTCTGAGCACCCAGTGCAGTGCCTACACACAGTAGGTACTCAATAAATATTCTGTTAAATTCCAGTATGAATGAACATGTGGCTTTACAGTTTACCAAACATGCTACATTGGTCTCATTTGTAGTTTTTCTTTGCTTGTGACAAAATATGTCTTTTGTTCTATTATCAGTTAGTGGACTTGTCTTTATATCGATGGGTAGGCATAAACATCATTTGGTTTCTTAAGCCCATGAATGTAAATGTCAACTTTTATAGTGTAATAAAAATTTTTGTCAAAATTCATTTGGACAAGTTGTCTTCTACTACTAAAAATGACTCCCCAGTTTCCTGGGTGTGAAAAATCACATCTCACATTTTTTTTTTTCCTGCTAAAGGCTAAGCCCTTAGTAATTCAATGTATCTTCACATTCTTGAGTCCAGAAGCCCATTAGTAAATGTTTACCAAGAACAGCTCTCTTGTTTTCCTAAGGGAAAGCAAAGTGAAAAATTAATCTTTTTACTTTAATAACCCACTTTATTCCTACAGCTGCTTCAAATATTGAAATTATTCTTAAAATTCAGTAACATGATATGAAAGTTAACAATCTTCTGTTGCATACATTATTTGCAGATAACTGATAGATTAGGTCCTACTGAACTTCAGTATCTGATATTTTAATTGTTTTCCAAATACATACTAGTAAATTAGTTTTTTACAACTCAAAAAATGGGTTTTCTCATGGAAATAAAATTGTTAAAGGTGATTTGCTTTTCAGCTTCTTTCAGCTCCATGCTGCTTAACAGAGCAAAGTGCTAGTAAGACCTCCATGACCCAGGACTCAAGCATTGGTCTGACTGGGGCACATTCATTGCCTCTAAGCCTTTCATCCCCATTTTACAGACAAGTACCTTCGTTATACAGACACCCAACAGGGAAAGTGGAAAAAAACAAAGCAAGCAATTGGTAGAGTTCAAATCTGAGCCAGGTCTGCCTGAGTCCAAAGCCCACACAGTCTTCCCATGGTGCATCTTTGCCTCCACAGAACCTGAACAGATGTCAGGACACTAAACAATTCAGATGAGGTTACTGAGAGGTGATGCAATCTCTCAACAGATACATTGAGTGTGGCAAACAATAACTGCTAGCTTCCCATTGAATAAGCTCAACTTTTTTGATTAAAAGTGGAAGTGTTTGGGACAAAGCAACTCTCATGGTAAAAGCCCTAACTAGAGGTTGAACGTTCTTGTAAGAAGAGATCAGATCAGTTGGTCATGGCCATCATACTAAATGAAAGCAGAGAAAAGAAGTGAATAAGGAGAGAGAAAACTAAACATAAAGAGAAAGCTATGGAAAAGAAGCTGAGTGTGGTGTGCAAGAGAGAAAGACAGAATTTCAGAAGTTGTCCTATTGATTAATGGCTTCTCAGGTGTTAGTAAAACATCTTATATTAATCATGGATAACACAAACATGTACTGTCTTACAAGCTATTTTTATCATCAGATGTCAATCTCTTTAACAGATGGATGACCCTATAGGACATTTAACATATTTATAGAAAAAGAATATTATCATTATGAGAAGAAATAGATTTTTGCTATGTGATGTTCTAGACTATTAAGAAATGAATGAACTAAGGGATACAAAATATGATCTACTTTTATAGGAAGATGTTATATGAGGTCTGACAATTGAGTTCATGAACTCATCCTAGAAAAAGTGCTACATCCCTCATTGCTGAATATAACTATGGTCACCTTCGGAGTACTCCGCTTGGGAAGCTATGCACAGACTTCAGTGTTTAGTCCACCCTTCAAAGCAATTTTGGATCTCTTTTTCTGGAATGGCCATCAGAGCTGTCATTGTATTACCCTTGATATCCTGAATGCCATCCAACTGTCTTCCTTTCAATATTTCCTATTATCTTCAGGCAAAGAAAGGAGTCATTGGGGGCCAGATCAGGTGAGCAGGGAGGCTGTGCCAGTCCATTTATTTGTTTACTGGCTAAAAACTCCCTCACAGACAGTGCTGTGTGAGCTGATACATTGTCGCGATGCAAGAGTCATGGATTGTTGATGAAAAATTCAGGTCATCTAACTTTTTCATGCATCCTTTTCAGCACTTCCAAATAGTAAACTTGATTAAATTTGTCCAGTTGGTACAAATTCATAATGAATAATCCCTCTGATATCAAAAAAGGTTAGCAACATTGTTGCAACAAGTTCACAAACTTAATTGTCTTATCTGAATCTGAAGTGAAAGTAGTCACAGTACTAGCCCTATAGCTTTACTGCTAATTTAGAGAAGATAAACCATACCTTTGGTAATGTAAAAATCCACATATAACAAAATGAAATTAAAAGAATGATATACAGAGCTTATAAGAAAACTATTGTTACAACTATTATTATCATCTATCTTTTATTGAATTCTACTATGGGAAAAATCCATCATAGAAGTCTCATTTAATCTTGACATTAATCTTACATGGTAGGTGGTATTACCTTATTTTACACTTTAAGAAACAGGCACAGAGAGGTTTTGTAACACTCAGGTTCAGAGAGCTGCCAGTGGTAGGAATGAGACTCAAACAAAGTTTTTCAGACTTCTTACTTGAACATTTTCATTATGTTATTGAATAAAGTAAAAAGATCCTAGCTTTGTGGTCTATCAAAAGGAAAACAGGGAAATCTGAGACATACTATAATAAAATTCGTCTAAATAACAAATGAGGACACATGACTGATTAAAATTGAGCTGCATTACTTGACTGGGGCTTAGAAATTTATTTGGCATAAAAACATTCCTTTTCTGTTTTAGTAAATGCACAATACTTTTTCTTCATTGTTTCAAACTGTATTTCTGAACACTAAGTAACTTAAACATATAACAGACAACATGTATGAGACACAGTGAATTTACAAAGGAATAATGAGCACACCCCATCTTACTAATTGAGCTTAAAATCTAAGGAAATAAAAATGTGATATTCTTGTCATTTAGTCCATAAGTCTCATAGTATGGTTACAAAGACTGGTGAGATTTACTTACCAGAGTCAGTTCTCCTTCCATCACCATATATTTGATTCCTTTTACCTTCATGTACCACCTCCCTCCCCCACTTAACCTCTGGTAACCACTAAACTATTGTCTGTGTCTATGAGTTTTTGTTTCTTCATTTATTTGTCTTGTTCCTTTGTGGTGAACACACAATGTGATATATTGTGATATATGGATGATGTATTACAGAATTGTATACCTGAAACCTATGTAACTTTACTACTAACAATTGTCACCCCAATAAACTTAAATTTAAAAAAAAAAAGATTTACTTCCAAGAAACCTAGATCATCTCTGACTAGGACTGTGAGAGAGAGAGTGGCTTTCAGATAGAAATGGCACTTGAACCAACACTTGGAGAATGTCTGGGCAGAGATGGCTGGGTGGTATTTCCCTCTGAAGCACTGCATAGACTCTAACTACATGGAAAAAGGAGGCGGTCAAGCATCCTGGGCGGGTTGTCTGATTTAGTAACATTTACAGTGATATCAAAGAATATTGAGATATAATGCTGGAAAGGTAGATTCTAGTCTGAAAAAAAAGTACGCAAGTTTCAAGTTTGATGAAATAATTTTTTAATCGGTAGTCAAAAGCAAACAAACAAAAAACCAATAGAAGTTGTTCAGCCATAGGATTATACATATTTATTTACTAAAGTGTTTATACCCTACTATATATCTATGTGGTACTCTTCTGAGTATTTTACAAATAACCTTTTATTTTTACAAGCCCCTTGTGAGTTAATACAACTCTTAGCCACAGTTTACCTGTGAGGAAACCAAGGCACAGAGAGGTTAACTAACTTGCTCAGATTACAGAGAAAGTAGTAGAGTCGGGATTCTCAGCCATTGTGTCGTGCTGCTTTCAAGGGGGAGAGTTCAGCTTATGTGACGTTTAATTTTGAGACTAAATAAAGCTGCATTGGAGACAGGGGAAACTGAATTGAGAGCAGCTAAAATAATCTCAGCCAATCACCTACTCATGAAGTCATAAAACTCCAAATGAATATGAGGATTGTTTGTAGAGGCTATTCACTTTATCATTTCCATTGAGGATTATACACTTTCTCATCACAGACCGTGTCTTTTGTTTTATTTCAGCTTTTGACTTGCATTTTTGCCTTGAATAAATAATTCCTGCTTGCTTTTCATTGGTGTTTGTCTGGCATGTTGTTGTTGTTGTTGTTGTTGTTGTTGTTGTTTTTATGCTCTTATTTTTAGTCTAAGTTATTTTATTTTAAGTATAACTTTTATACATACACACTTTGATTTTGTTTTCTGATACAATTTGAAAGTTATTTTTTCTTACAGTGAACTGCATTTCTCCTACATTTATTGATATGAAAGATAGCTATCATCTGTTTTCATGTATGATTTCTTAATCATTTATTGTGAAGTCTTTTGCTAGGTGTTTTTTGCTGTTGTATATATGTCTGTGTATACGTGTTTGTGTGTGTTCCTTCTTGTAAATTGACAAAGGTTTTGAAGACTAAGAAAACAAAACAAAAAAAGCAAAAAAAGCAATGAATCTTGGTGACTCTATAGTTGTGGGTGATGGAAGAGGAGGAAAAACCAGGAATGAAGAGCAGTGTTTTGAATATGAATGACTATGATGGTGGCATTGAAATAAGTAGAGAAATCAGAGAGACGGAAGTATTTTAGGAGAACAGCATTTGTCTTCTTAAAATGCTGTGTGAAAGTCCTGGTGTGTCATTTTTGAGGAAAGGGCTAGTGCTAGTAGATGTTTCGATGGGATGGGAATAATGGGAAATAAATTGACTAGAGAGGTCAGGTCAGATTGGGGAGGTTCTGAGTGGCGCTGGGCAGGTGTGGGGGCCCAAGAGCTTAGCAGGTGGCCTCTGCAGTGAGATTCAGTTAGAGTTTTAGCTGCGTTTCTCCACTCACAACAGTGCCATTCTAGGGCAATATCCTAACCCCTTAAAGCTCAGAAATTTTATCCTGAAAATGGTAAAAAGACAGTAAGAACTTCTATCTTTTATGGTTGTTGTAAAGATTAAATGAAATAATGAAAACCAAGCCTGGACTTAAAATATAGGACCTGGCTTGTAATAAACCCTCAACAAAATTTAGCATATATAGTTAGTATATATGCTAAGTATATATACGGTAAGCATCACCTCAACAGGTGAGATCATTGAGAGAATGAGAAAAAAATTGAAGAATTCTGAGGAACAGGGAATTCAAATGGGAAAGAAGCAGATTTTAGAGTAGCAGACAGAATGGAGGAGAAGAGGTTTCTAAAGATTCAGCTGGTTAAGTGTGTTAAATGTCCCACTGTAAGGAGAAATAATGGGGGATGAGAACATGTCACAGAGCTTGAAAAGTAAATTGTCCACGGGGAGCAAGGAGAACAGTGATGTGTGGTTGGCCAAAGTGGGGAATATCGAAAGCGGTTATGGATTGCATTTTGCTTACATGGACCTGCTCTAGAGATTGTTCTTTTAGGACATGTGGTAGTGAGCTAGAATGATCATCACAAATGGCATCTTTGGGTTACAGCCTGAGAGTCAGTAGAGTATGAAGATTTGAGTGGGAACTCAGTTGACATGACAAGTCAAAGCGGCCCATTTGCATTCTTATGACCTGACATATTTTAGATGCTCCATAAACTTCAGTTAAATGAATAATTGAATAAATTCACTGCAAGAGGAGTGGATAAGGAAGCCAGGAGCAGAAGCTTCTGAAAAGTAGAAACAGTGATTTAATTTAAACATCATCTAATGGATTTTTAAACTGACAGACTTGCCTTTGTGAGTGGAAAAACTTTAGAAAAATAAAAAGTTATTGTAAAAACAATAACAAAATACTACATAAAATTTAAATGCTGTGTGTGTGTGTAAACTCCTGTAATTTCCATCATACTTATATAATTAAAGTAATTTCTGTATATTCCCTTCCAGTCCTTTATTCATATGCAGTCATATTTTTACATAATTGCAACCACAATATACAGACAATTTGCATCCTGCTTTTCAATTTAGTTCAAGGGAAGTTTAGCTACAATTATTTGAAGGAAAAAAAAATACCATGTATAAATATTCACTACGAATGCAGGAAAGTTTTATTTATCAATCCTCATATTTAGCAATAGAAATGGGATAAAGTGATTCAACAACACTTTTTTCCAGTTCTTATTGAAAAACAAAAAAACTTTCAGATTTATAGAACTGAATAAAATATTATAGCTCAAGGCACTGATAGCCTCTATAATATTTTGCTAAGCATTGCTTCATGCGAATTCTTAATGCTTTCTGTTAAATTGCTTTTAATGCCTTACTGTAAATATCTGCTTTGTAATAGAACCTTATTATTATTATTATTAATTTATAAGATGACAACATGTAAAAATTCTTGACCAAAAACATTTGAAAAACTCCATTTGATCTTTGCCTGAGGGGCAAGTTATAAATTAGACAAATACAATGCAGGAACAATGATGGACATCACATGATTTGAGCAATGGTATAGATTTCAGGCTTGAATGACCCTGCAAAAAAAGCACTGTTGATATGTCTGAGAATCGTGGAAGTTTCTACTCTGAATATATTTTGCCTGTGATTCATGAGTCTTATGAAGCTTATGACTTTTTATTTTCCTGAGGCACCCCTTCACAAGTTCTATAATTTCCATAATACTAAATTTTAAGTTCTGGATCTGCAGCTAGAGGCAGCTACAGAAGATGACCAAAAAAAAAAAAAAAATGACAGACTTACTTCTCTTTTCTAGTCAGTATTTTCTACCACTGTCTACAGAAAATTGGCCCCTTGCAAATTACCAGTTGAATGTAATCCAAATACAGAGAGAGGATTCATTAGTTAATGGATTTTTAATTTATTTCTGAGTTGAAAAGGCAAGCTTCAAAACTATTACAGTATTTTTAAGTAAATTTTAATAGTTTACCGGTAGCTCTCACATTGACTTTTGAAAGTGAAAATGTGATGGTAGAAAGACATGTGGCCAGATGCAAGAAGGTAAGCTTGCTCTTTTGATTGATTTCTATGTGGCTTCTCCTCTTAAATAAACAAGGTTCAAATCCATGTCCACATTTGCTGTCTAGACAGCTAGAGAGCAAAAGTACAGCTTAGTTAGCCACATAAAATAATTGGCCAGAGGAGGAGAACTTCATGAAATTTTAATAATTCATTTCTAATTAGCCAAAATTCAGTCATTTCCCAAAGGCAGGTGTCCCGAAGCACATCAATGTGTTTACATGTTTTCTTTAATCCTTCAAAGGAAGGTTGTAAACTGGGATTGATACAAGATGTGATTATAAAAATGGTCCAGGAAAGATTTTTGGGAAACATAGTGGCCTGAATGCCAGAAGTAGATATGGTGTAATCCATAACTTACGGAAAGTATGTTCATTATAAATGGAATTAAATACCTTTCTGTTACTAACTTCCTCATGAAGAAGGTAATTCTCCTTTTACAACTGTGCTAAGGAGCAACCTATGTGAAATATGGTCAAATTCTAAGATAGAAGCCACATACTTTATTATTTACTTAGCATTTTTTACTAAAAAACAAACAAACGTATATTCATTATAGAATAGTAGGAAAATGTAGAGGAACAATCACATTTATTTTCATAAATGATGGCAATATTTTGATGCATTTCTCATTATATGTTTTTTCAGCTCACTAGTATATATAATCTGTTTCTTTCTTAGAGAAAAGTAGCAGAAAAATGTATGTGAATTTATATATATATCAGTGACCTTTGAATCATGAAAGTGTTGATTATATTTTAGATTCTGCATTTTTGTTTGAATGTTCATATATCCAAACTCAAACAGGAAATCACCTCTTCTAATTTATAAGTGTGCTGAGCTACAACCAACAGCTGCCTTCCTCTCATGCTTCTTGGCCAAAACTCAAAGAATTCATCACTTAAGGGATCCTGCGAAGACAGAAATTGGATGTGGAATTCCAAATAGGACAGAGGATCATAAACAAATATCCTGCATTCTAATTAAAGTAATACCTTGCCCATAGTTATTAAATAAACAATGCTAAATGCATAATTTTCTGATAAGAGTTGGGAAAAGTGGTGTGAAAGTCCAGTGGGAGGAAGCAGTGCATTTGCGGTTCTATAAGCAGTTGAGCTTTTGACATTTGCTCCAATTTTGACTAAGTGAAGGGGAAGCTAACAGCTTTCCACCTGTGTGTGGAGGCTCTAAGAGGCCTCTGCACCACTGGTTTCTTGCTGTCTTAAAGTGACCTCCCTCCAAGGGGGAAAAAAAATCACTGCTTTACAAAAAAGAAAAGCCCTTCAAAATACAGCATAAAGAGTAAGTGGACTATGAAAGCAGCCTTCAACTAGGCAATGAAATACTTAGCCAGGCTATTTATGGTCGCCCTGGGCTCAGTAGGAGTTCACCAGTCAAAAAAAAAAATCCACTGTTAAATTTTACACCCTCCTGTGCTATCAAAACCTTGGCATATGTGATATGGAGACTTTCGCTTTCAATGGGACCTGTGATTCTAGTGTGTATGTAGTGCATTGGATGTTACTCTGCAGTGAGCTGGGGACTCTACTCGAGTATCATAAAGGACAGGAAATCCATAAAGATTTGCATTAAATGCTGTTCCTTTCATCTTAGGGGAAAACTGGTTATTAGAATGGAAGGAAGTGGGGTTCTTCCCATATGCTCCAAGCAGCAGCTTTCCCTGCAAGCCCACGTTTTGTATTCTAAGTCTGGTATTCAATAAGGAAATTCCCTGAAGGCAAGATGCATGGAAATTGACAAGCAAATGTCTCTCTTAAGTTCCTTATTGGAACAGAGTTCTGCAGGTAGCATTTTTCTTGTTTGTTTTTTTCTAATATGACTGCACTACCTATCGCTTTTACTATTGTCAGGGAACTCAGTCTAAACACCATGGCTTTAATAGCTTTTAAGTCATCAAAACTTCAGTGATAAGTGGTTTGTGAGCATCAGAAGAAAATAATAAAAGCAGTTCTTAGGTAATATAAAGTAGGCATAGGCACTTTGTTTTATTTTCTCTTTCTATATTTTAAAAAAATTTTTTGCTTGTTTGAAGTTGTCCTGAAGTTTTTTCCTCTGCCGAGTTAGCACAAAGCTATAGAAAAATGCTATTTACATTGGACAAATATCGATGGCATAAGTCATATTTTGCTATTTCATTAATAATAATAATAATAAGGATTCTGTGATTTATTTAAAATGGGTACCCCAAAATACAGTATATATAATTATAACATTATTAACAAAATCTTGATGAAGCATAACCAATAATAATTATACAGGTAATGCTTTTCAGTATTAAAATCTAGAAGAGATGAGATTCTAGCATATTTTGTATGTGTGTAACATATTTCATGTGTTTATATATGCATGTGTATATGTCATACATAAATACATTAGAAGAGTTGAACCACATGTGACCATCTAGTCAGTGGTAGCCAAGCCTGCTATACATTAGAATCACCTGAAGGAAGATTAGAAAAAATACCTATACCAATGCCCACTTCCAAAGACTCTGATTCAGTTGGTCTGGTGGGGCTCAGGCATCAGACTTTTCAAAGCTCCCAGGTGATTTTCATGTGCAGGCAGGGCTGTGAAACACACTGTGATAGTTCACTTTATCTTTGAATGAATTTTTTGTTTTTCCCATCCTGTCTCCTCCTTCCCCTTCCCTACCTTGTCATCATGCTGCCTGTCTGTCTGTCTATCTATCTATCTATCTATCTATCTATCTATCTATCTATCTATCTCTATCTATCATCTGTCTATCATCTATCATCTTTCTTTTTCTTTTCTTTCCTCTTCTTTTTCTTTTCTTTCTTTTCTTTTTAAATTTATATTTTATTTATTTATTTTGTTGTTGTTGGGCCTGGTAGTGCAGGTTAAGGCCAGCTGGGGAGCTGGCGAGTATAAGGATGTCAGACCTGTAACACCTCTATTTTTATCATACTCTTTGCAGTTTGATTTATCTTGGCATTCCAAAGATGTTGCATTAATAATATTTAATTCTCAATCTAGAGGATTGTGAGTTGAACTTTTTTGATTACCACAGCAAAAGAGGTAATGTGTCATCAGGAGATGTGAAGATGAAATGCTATATTTTTCCTGAAACAGGTTTGTCGTGACTATGGGAGGACAGACAGGCCATCTCCGGTTCATCATTCTTCCCCTTTCGAGGCTGGAACACAGTCATGAACTGAGTCACATGGGGTGAGAGAATATTCAGAGGCATTAGGAATTGTCTAATTGAGGAGGTTTGAAATGACCTCAACTCTGCACAATTAAACACCAACCTAGGCCGTTTATTCCTGGGGTGGCCATCATACAGGTTGAGAGCTGGAACTATTTCCAGTGTTATCATAGTCATGTGACTGGCTAACCATCTGTCTGCAGGAAAATATTTACTTAAAAATTACCCAAATATGCCTTATATACTTGAAAATATCTGGACATTCAAGTTCCTTGGCCTTGAATATTAGTTGTACATTTTCTCAGAAATGGCTGGAAGAATGTCAGATGCTCTTAATAGAATTCAAAGCATAGAGCCAAGTTTTTTATTTCTCTTTTTTTTTTCAATATCTGTAAAATATATAGATGTTTTCTGCAAAGACGTTTGACTCAAAGTTTTTAAACTTTTTCCAGCAGAGCTCTTTGGGGCCTCTTCCCCTATCTTCCTGCTGAATAATGTGAATCCATTCTCTGCATCAGGGTGGGTATAACTGGTAAAACAAAAATGGTGTGTGTGGAGCTGGCCGAGTGGCGTGGTGGTTAAGTGCTGGCTTCGGAAGCCAGCGGCCCCGGTTCAGTTCCCACATATGAGGACCAGTGACACTGCCCTGAAAAAAAAAATGGTGTGTGTGTGTGTGTGTGTGTGTGTGTGTGTGTGTGTGTGTGAGAGAGAGAGAGAGAGAGAGAGAGAGAGAGAGAGAGAGAGAGAGAGAAAGAGGTGCTGACCACCTGCAAGGGTCAAAGAACTAACTCTTGTGAGAGGTGGGAAACCCTGTGGTTCTTAGATTTGATGGGGAGAGCAAGCTACTCTTCACCAATATCTCTAGGGTGTCATTTGTGTAAGTAGTCAGCTCAGTAGCTCAGTGCTGGCTCTCTTGTGAATAAAAGGTTCTTAGTCCGCCTGTCAAATTGCTGTTGGAGATGTCACATCAAGAAATGATACCTGCTCCCAATAAAGTTTTCTTTTGATATAAAGAAACCAATCTTGTATAAATATATTTTAATTCATAATAATTTAAATTGTATGAAAAACAAAAGAAAGACTAAACAAAAAAGTAGCTGACCTTCCAATTTATTCAAAGAAGGAACACAATTCAACAAAATATATGAATACGGTATATTTACATCATGTATGTGCTGAAAATATCAAAGTCAGTATCTGTAATGTCAAAATTTAAATATTGCCCCAATAAATTCTCCACTCCCTTAAAAATCTAGTGTCATGAAATTAAATGAAATAATAATTTATACTTGAAAAAGAGTGCTGGATATTTTCCATTTTCCTTCCAAATCTGTTCTCTGTCCTATTCCAACCTGCTCTGGACCAAGTAGGGACAGGCTCCCTTGTCCTCTGACTTGGAGTTGATGCCAGCTCTATGGCAGCACTGGCAGAAAATCAAGAGGAGGGAGGAGGGAATAGTCAGGGCATTTCTTCCATGTCCTCACTGTGGGGTTTTGGGTTGGCTGAATTCCTTAGGAAGCCTGTGGCTGCTGTCAGGCAGCCCTCTTTTAGAGTGACAGCTATGGGCAGATTCCCGGAACTGTTCTCCCTGCTTCCTCCTCAGGGCTCAGGGTCATTACGGATTGGAGGCTTCACCTGCCCTCATGGTTTCTGTTCACCTGCCAACTCTCCTTATATGTTTCTTCACTAGACTCTCTTCCACCACCCCTTGTTAGTGGGCTCTTATAGGATTGAAAATTAATGGCTAAAGACACTTTCTGATGATTATTGCATCACTGATTATTAAGCACCTTTTACACACCTGGCATGGAGGTTATATGACGAAGGTATAAAAAAAAGAGTCCAGTCAATCAAAAATTTATAGTTTTCTTAACAAGTGTGATATTTGCTCCTCACATTATAGGATGAATGTGCAGATGCTGGACAGCGGGTTATTTTTTCTTGAGCCTTATTGCTGGATTCTTGGAGCTGGCCCAAGGGGACCACGACTGCTATGGACTGAGTGTGCTCTTCTAAAATTCATATGTTACAACTTAGTCCCCAAAGCATGATATTTGCATGTGGGGCCTTTGGGAGGTGAGTAGGTCTCGGGGCAAAGCCCTCATGAATGGGATCAGTGTCCTTATAAAAGACCCCAGAGAGTCCTTTTACCCTTTGTGCCATGTGAGGGCATGGTGAGAGGACAACCATCTGTGAACCAGGAAGTGGGTCCTCAGTAGACAGTGAATCTGCCATTGCCTTTACCTTGGACTTCTACCTTCCAGAATTTAGCAAGATAAATATTTGTAGTTTAAGCCACTGCAGACATATAATAGACTATGGTAGTTTGTTATCACAGCCTGAATGAACTAAGACAGTGATGTTGCTAGCTCAGCAATGCTAGCAAAAGTTATGCTTTATTCAAGACTCAAGGTAATGGAGAGATGTTAGAAACTCAATGATATAATCCAGTATCTTTATTACTAAAGTGTCAGAGCAAGTGTTAATTCTTAATTATTTAATTTTACAAGTTAACTCTGAAGGATAATATCTGCCTTCATAAATACTCACCACAGAGAAGAAATTGTTGCTTTGAACTCACTTCTCATTCTATTGTAACAGCCCCCTTAATGGCCTCATATCTAGTTAGGCTCAAGGGAAGCTTTCTCTCTTCCTCTCCTTTCTTCTTCTTTTTTTTATTGTTTGCAGGTAGACAAAAAATAAAAAAATAAAAAAATCTCACCCAAATGCTAGCATCTACTGCTATATCTATTCTGTATAATTGAATGGAGGTTTTAATTTTTATTGATTTTTTTGTATAAATTTAATCTAAACACTTTGAGCTGTAGATTACAAAATTGTAATTTGCAGATTACAAAATTGCAGATTACAAAGTTGAATTTTGTAATTTGCAAAGATGATGACTGGTTCCTATAAATTAAAATTCTAGGATTAGTTTGGCTTCAGGCAGAATGGAAATCTGAAGTTCAGGTAACATTAATCTGATTTCTCATTGTTTCCTCTTAAGATTTCTATGTGTTGTTTTCATTCTTCTCTGCTGATAAAGGGCAAAACCATTCCACATTACATTTTTCCTGTGATTTGTAGCCCCAGAGAATGGAAGTCTCTTTTCTGGTCCCTGTGCTAGAAATATTTTGGGGTGACTTCCATTGTCCATTTAGGTCCTGTATCTACCCCATAGCAACCAATGCATCCAGGAGAATGTATATCTGTCCAGGCTTGGAACACACACACACACACACACACACACACACACACACACACACGGAGAAGGAAAGGGGGTATCGGGAAGAAATGGTAGCAGATGGGGGGGCAGACATGGTTAGCTGTAACTGGATCAAAACTGACAAGGGTGGTTTTATAAAAACTCCACTTTGTATCAATTGTGCTGTAGTCAGTGTGAGAGATGGAGCCCATGCTATTAGATGTTTTCTTGGGCAGCTTCAATGACATTCTAACATCTCCAAGTCTAGATTTCCACACAGATGAACCCAAAAGTGAGAGAGAGAGAGAGAGAGAGAGAGAGAGAGAGAGAGAGAGAGAGCAAAAGAAATATAAGTGTTTTCAGTTTACACTTATAAAACCTCAGTGGGCAGCTGGCTCAGGTCACATGGGCTAACCCACCCTCTCTACTGTAGGTGGACCTCTTTCATTAATATCATGGTATGGGTGCTGATCCCTGGCAACCTGGCCACTGCCTCTTTACTTCTCTTTGAGAGGCCTTTGTTAAGGCCATCTCAGTCCAAAAAAGAGGCGTTCATATCATTTGGATCTCAAAAGGATAAGTGTAGGTATACTGATTCTCTT
Organism: Aselliscus stoliczkanus; assembly: GCA_033961575.1. Lineage (NCBI taxonomy): Eukaryota > Metazoa > Chordata > Mammalia > Chiroptera > Hipposideridae > Aselliscus > Aselliscus stoliczkanus. The sequence continues at coordinate 101,239,277 of CM066730.1, read as the reverse complement.
CTTCCTAGACCCTCTTAAGCCTATAAGCACACTGACCCAAATTATTCTTTTTCTGAAAAGAAAACACTGGGAGAGACAAACTTAATTAATCTACAAATACAAGTTATAGCAAACTGAGAGTCGAATTTATCACTTGTCTCATATTAATTATACTAAGAGATACCTCTAAGTAATTGCTGATGAAACAAAAAGATAATAAAATATTTTAGAGCATCTTTTGATTGTCCAACAATGTCACCAACAAGTTTACCATATGTAGGGAAATGTTGCACTATATTTCAGTAAGTTAGTATGGCCATATAAAATATTCTTTGGAAAACATGACATAAAAGCTAAGTCTACTTTGCTGATTGGTATGAATATAAAATATTTTAAAATAATAGAAATTAATCATTTAAGAAGAATATTATTAAACAGTGCTGTTTCTGCCTGTACTATAAGATTGCTATAGTATTAAAATATAACATAAATAAAGTGGTAAACATAATTTTCATCTCTGGATTAGAAAATCACTAGAGACAGAGACTGCAGTGTTATTTTTCACCATTGTTGGCCCAGGGCTGGAACATAATAAATGGCAATAAATACTTAATAAATAAATGAATTAGATAATTAATCTCAGATATAAATCAGACTTTGAAGTATTAAATATCCATTTTAAGTATATTTGTAAGATTACATCCTCATAACATAAATAGTGCTTATATAATTCCAATAGCTAGCCTCATAGGTAATGATGAAAATTTAGAGACACTAAAATCCAGAATAAAATATGGATGTTATTATCAACAATATTTTTTTAATTGGCTTAGAGATATTAGTCAACATGAGAGTGAAAATACAAATAAATTAATTTTTTATAGATCCAATTATTACCCAGAAAAATCTAAAAACAAAATAAAAACCTATTACAACTAATAGAGGAGATTTTAGTAATATTGTCTAATAGACATTAGACTTTGGATATAAAAACTTTTCCATATGTTAGAGACAGAAAATCTTACAGAATAGAATTGACCATATGCTAAGGATGTACAAGAAAACTCTATGTGGCTTTACAGATGGGTATGATTTAGAGAATATAAAAAAGAGCCATAAAATAACATGTAAATTGGTGCTAAACATGGGGTTCTACAAAACCCCAAAATATCTGGCATTGGCTTACTGCTACATGGTGGGTGGCAAGGAAAATGCATGGTAGAAATATGGTGAATCATTGCAAAATATTTGGGAGGCCAGTCTTTAGATTACCTATGATATTTGTGCTCAAGGGGAAAAAGATTGGAAAACAAATGCTAATCATGGGTTTTAGTTGCTATTAGCCGTCTTTGGCAAGGTATCACAGGACAGAGCTGAGCCCTAGAAAGAACTGGCCAATTTGCAAGAGAAATGAAAAAGGAAGAGAAAAATGCCAGAAATTTCAGGCTTTGCAATGTTTAAAAACTCACTGCTTGTGAGCCCCAAATGGTAAGAGATAACCATTGTAAGATGTGCCTTTGGAATATAAATGCTCCTTATAATTCAACTTCATGTTAAAGATTTGTGTCTAACAGTGGGTAAGGATTTACAGAGTCAACAGACCTTCTACTAAATGCAGAGAGAAAGACATGATGGCAAGAGTGTGAAGAAATGCCATGTGGAAATGCATTGTCATGAAAAGAAGTATAGCGCATATAATTGAATAGAATGAAATATATAAGGAGCTCACTAACTTTTGCTACCTGTCATGTTCTTAAGTATTATGTGAAGCAAAGGTCCTATGTTCAAGTGAGCAGAAACTGGTGATTTCAAAGTTTAACATATTTCTCAGAACTTACTTGCTAATGAGCCTCATAAATCTTCAAGAAGACACTCTGGTTTCTCAAAATTTGTTTTCCCAAAATGTTCTATAGCTCTGTTCCACTAATAAAATAAATATCAATATGCTGTACACCTGAAACTAATATAAACTAATATTGAATGTCAACTATAAAAAAATAGTCACGGGGATATAAAGTACAGCATAGGGAATATAGTCAATAATATTATAATAACCATGTACAGTGTCAGATGGGTAATAGACTTATTAGGTTATCACTTTGTGAGGGGTGTAAGTGTCTAATCACTATGTTGTTTTGTACACCTGAAACTAATAAGAAAAAAACAACAACTATCAACATGCCTAAGAATACTATTTCATAGAAAATAGCTTGGGAAATTAAGAAACTAAGAAAGAAACCACTGACTATATTAGAAATAGACATTTCAGAAAGTATGAATATACTAAAAAAGAGAATGTCAAGGTAAATAAGACAAGATCCACTTTCATATGGCTGAGAAATCTTGTACCAAATCAACCTTCTCATAGATAACAACTGTAGAACAACTCTCTGAAGACACGGGAGAATGATGAAAAATAAATGGACAAAATATCAGTGAAATTACAGATGATCTGAATGACATTCTTAATCACTTTGACCTAATTGGTATTTGGAATACCCTATCTTGACAGCTGCAGAACACACATCTTCTCACGAACATGGTCATTCACCATGATAGCTATAAAGTAAATATCAGTAAATTTAGAAAGGTTGGAATCATGCAGAGCCTATACTTTGAATACAGTGGAACCAAATTAGAAATCAGTTACAATAAAATATCTAGGAAAACTTCTGATATATGCAATATAAACAAAGAAATTTAAAAATATTTTAGACTGAAAGATACTGAAAATACGTTATATCAAATTTCCACCTATGATAGTGTAAGACCCTTCTGAATGACACTTTGCTGCAGAAAACCTGGCCATAAAACCAGAAAAAAGCAACATAGAAAGGTATTTGGGGGGTGATTAGAAGCAGACAGACTTTGTTAGGAAATTCACATTTGGAGGAGGAGTGATGCAAAGCTACACAAGTCAATTCCGGGTCCCTGGCTTCTAGCATGAGAGTAAGTTCTACTGGCAGGACATGAGCCCCAGCAGCAGAGAGTACATGTGGCAAAGCCCAGTCTTTCTTCCTTGGAGACCCAGTAAAGCAAAGCTGCCAAACTGTGAACCATGAAGACAGTGAGGAAACTTCCAAGGAAGAGAGCCGCTTAATTAGGGAATAAAATGAATTCAGAAAACAACAACAAAAGTAAATAAACATAAAATGGGCAATAGGTTTGAGCAGTCACTTCTCAAGAGAAGACATACAAATAGTTTCTAAGCACATCAAAAAATTCAGAACATCACTAATTTTCAGACATGCAAATTAAAGCTGCAATGAAGTATCATTTTATGCATATTAGAATAGCTGAAGTAAAAAGTCTCACATCACCGAATCTGGATAAGGATATACAGCAACTGGAACTCTCACATATTGTTCGAATGAGATGCAAAATGGTACAGTCACTACAGAAAACAGACTCATAGTACCTATCCATAATTCTATTCGTAGGTATTTACTCAACAACATTGAAAATATATATCCCCCCAAAATGTATATGTGAATGATCAAAGCATCCTTATTTATAATAATCCCAAACCCAAATGCCTGGCAACTGATAAAAAGATCAATAAATTGCAGTATAGCTATACTCTGGATTACTATTCAGCAATAAACAAGAACAAACAATATTATGTGTGAAACAGCATGATGACTCTTAAAAATAGTTTATGCTAAATTAAAAAATGCATTCTACCAACAATGTGATTTTATTTCAATGAAATCGTAGAAAAGGCAAAACTTCTAGAAAGCAGATCACAGGTCTCCTGGGGTTGTCAATGAACAGAGTGGGAATTTGAGTGAAAAGAGCCCACCAGGAAACTTTCAGTGTGGGAGATCATTCTTTATCTCCATCTGACCGTCCATTACTGATATACAAAGTAGGGCTCACCTTCCCTTGAACACAAGCCCTGTGCCTTTTGGGGTGCCTCTTCCTCAGTATAAAATTCTCTTCTTTGCGTGATGAAATCTCTCTCATATCTTGGGACTCAGACGCAACTTCTGTTATAAACACGTCTGATTAATTGGATACTTTTTCTTGGTTCTCCCTTCTGCAACTCATTGTATGAAATCCTTATCACATTATTTTTAAATACCTGGGATTTCTTTTTCAGCCTCTTTTTTAAAAAGGTGCTGCTCCTTTAGAAAGTGGATTGTGGCTTATTTTTGGACCTTTACAAGCATCCAGCTAACCCCTCTCCCCTTTCCCACTAATATAACATCACAAATATATACATTTTATGCTGAAATTTCTGATTTCTTGAACAATTTTCACTAAAGAGACTTCTGGTTTACTTTCTTTTGCTGTTTCCTTTTCTTTTTAAGAAGATCCCATCAAATTGTCTTGTACAGCTTTCACTTTTACCATTTTTTATTTTTTTTGTAACAGACTGTCAAAAACTGCTTTTGAAATGGTTCATTTATGTGTATATTTTCCTTCACTTATCCTTGGGAATAAACATTTTTTAACATCCTAAGAGAAGCTTTTTTGTTAAATAACCCTATATATTTTTCGTGGAGAGCTGAAATTGAGAAACATTAATCATTTTTCTACTATTTGTATTTCCTCTTATTCTGTGCCTTACAGTATAGCCCATACTGCTTGAAATTACCATATATAATTTTGTATGGTTGAGAAATTCAACCAGCAATGCCTTGCCCCAGTTTTCCTAAAACTTTTTCATAATATTTACATTTCCTTTAACCCTTTCTAAGCCTTCCCCAGCCTCTTAAAATCAATAGACATACATGCTTGAATGGTCTACAATTCATTTTAGCCTGTGATGATATGGCGAAGTAATCACACACCACAATTTTGTTAACATAGTATGGGTAATCATGCTAGCTGCCTTAGTAACAGCGCTGTTTCTAAGAAATCCTCAGTAGGAGAATGTCTTGTTAATCATAATTAGGCTAGCATTGCATTGGAATAGTATATTTTATAAAACCTCTGTAGATTAAGGAAGGCTAACAACTCCTTCATGATTAAAAGATAACTTATACGTGGTGGGAAATTTAGAGATAGACAGGATTAGTTAGAAATTTTTGGACTAGTCCTTGTTAAAGAACCATTGTTAAGAGGATTATCTTTCCCCCATTTTCCAGTTATCATCGTAGACAATCTATTGACAATTTTATAGATGAGGCAATGGCAGTTAGTAGAAATTGCCTCATAAAAATAAGTAACTTTTTCAAGCCCAAAAGTATTAATAGTAGTGCAAGATTTGAATTCAGGTCTATCTCATATCAAAACTAACACTTTTTCTGAGACAACAGGCTGCCTCTCTGTGACAATTTTTTCAAAAATATATATTTATTTCCAACATTTCCACACATACACACAAAAGCAAAGAGAACAATATAACTAAAGCCATGATTTTCAAAGAGACTCTACATTTGTCAAAGTTTGGCCACTCTTCACTCTATTTCTTTGTATCTTTTCCTTTTTCTCTTTCTTTGTTACAATATTTTGAAGTAAATCTCACACGTCATGTTTTTTCTTTCCTATGTATTCTTTTATGCATGTTAAAAAATAAAAGTTTTCTTGTATAACAATGTCTTTATTATATTGGAAAAAGTTAACAATGATTCTTTGGTATGAGATATCTCAAAATATCTGCAAAAGTCAGTATTTGAAGAGTTCACACATCATATCAATATGTTGGTCTATAATTCTTTTATCCACAGCTATTACCAGGTTTTGGTTTCAATGTTAATATTTATTTCAAAATAAGAATGTGGAAAATTTTCCTTGTTTTCACTTTCTATGCTCTGGAACATTTTAAGAAGTATTGGAATTATCTGATCTCTAAAGTTTTTGTTAAACTCCCCTGTGAATCCAATTTGTAGGCAGTTTGGGGAAGTTAGTTTTGTTGTTTGTTTCTTTGTTTTTTAGTTTTTACTTTCAGGGGACAACTTTGATTAATTACTCTATTCCTTCCATTGTAGTAGGTCTGTTTACCCTTTAGGTTCCTATTGAAGTCAGTTTTAGTAAATTATTTTTTTAATAAAACCTTATTTATTTTCTTTTTCTTACTTTTGTATCCAATAGTTAGTCTTTTGGTGTTGTTTTAAACAATTTTCTCTATATCAATGGTAATTTTCTTGTTCTATATATTTTGGCTTATTCTATTTTTTAAACATTTAGGTGAAGGAGCAGGGTTAGTTTTTTTTTCTTGTTTTTTTTAAAGCTTCCTATGAATTTATTAGTTTGTTTTTAATTCTTAAACTTCTTTAATCTTTATTAATTACTTCATTCTGCATTCTTTTAGTATCCTTTTTGTTATTTTAATATTTTTAAAATTTGCATATTTATTTTTTTTCATTTTTATTCATGTAGTTACTTCGTGGTATTTTTTGTTTGCTTGTTTTGGTTTGTTTGTTTGAGAACCATATTAGTCATAACCCACATTCTGGAATGCTAGGTATTCATTATCATTATTATCTAGGAATCAGATACATACTTTCATTTTGTTTTTCCTTTTTATCTGTGGGTTGTTTAATGAAGAATTAATTTCCTCCCAGGACTCTTTTAATTTTACTAACTTTTTGTTTTCTTGCACAGAAGTTAGAAAATATGATTTGTATTATTTCTTTTTATTAGTCTATTGAGGTTGCTTTTAAATGTCAATATATAAGAAATTTTTACAAATATTCCATGTGCATTTACAGCCCATGTTGATTATGTCCCTCTAATCTATGATTGTCTAGGATGGTCTTAAAGACATAGTTTAGTTCTCCTGTTTTTAATGTGTGTTAATCTTTTCATATCCTGAGATATCTGTTTCATGAAATGTACCCTTTGGTTATAATAATGCTGTGTTTCTATTGTGCATTTTATACTTTACTATGTGTCCTTATTTGTCTTGTTAAAATGTTTTGCCAAGGAGTGTAAATTGTCTAATATTTAGTGGATTGCCCATTTTTTCCAGCTCTTTGATAATTATTTACCTATTCTTTCATTTGAACTTTCCTGAATCATTTTTGTTAGATCATTATTTCTTTAAGTCAGGCTGGAGTTGAATAGGGCTTCACTGGCCAGTATGAGAATAATTTTCTTGTTACAGATGAGTTCCGCCACAACTTTCTAGTGTGTTCCCATTGTCTGTTCGAATATTATTGCGACTATTTATACCTTTCTCTTTTAATATCGCTATATGTTTTGTTGATGTTGCCTGTGTTTAAAAGAGGTGAATTTTCCTGGGTCCTTAGGAACAGGTTTTTGGTTGGGGTGAGGAAAGGGATGAGGACAGCTAATACAGCTTTCCAAATTTCAATGATCCAGGGCTCCCCACTCAGGAGTTATCTGAAAGGACTCATAGCCTGTTGTTTTCCTGTTTCCCCATGTTCATTATGTTCAGAAAGAATTATTGAATCCATCCTCATGCTCTCGCATAGAACTTTACTGGCCTTGCCTCCTAATGCGATGCTTTTGGTTTCAGATTTTGTGTTTTGTTGTTAGCGTTCTCTGAGGTCTGTGTCCCTAACACCCTCCGGGTGCTCCCCGCACAGTGAGTGTCTCAGCCCCGCCCATTTGGGTTCTCCTCCGTAGTGGCTTTTCTTCCTGGTGAAGCTGTTCTCCTAGAAGGGAGTATGAAACGAACACTTCTGTCATGCACAGAAGCTGAGAGGATTTTTCCGTTTTGCTGATCATTTTTAGATGTCAGCTCTAGATTCCAGCAAGATTGGATTGTCTCATTTTGTGGGTGATTTTTTTTTTTTTTTTTTTTTTTGTCCAAGTGATCCCTTACTTCTCAGAGTTCCTACCACCCAGCTCTCATAACGCAACAAGTGCTCCTACGGGGAATTGCCTAGAGCCCAATGTTGATGACAGTTTGCACCCACTTCCCTCCCCCGCTGACATCTTAGTTGGTTTTCAGGGTTTACAGGGGGGATTTTAGTGAATTTTAAGGAGATTTGAAAGGTAGGCTGCCATGATCATGTCCCAGAAAGTTGTTTTCTTTCTTCTTCGATTTTTAAAAATTGAATGTATTGGTTGATAGCATTATGTAAACTTCAGGTGTACAGCTTTATAATATGACATCTGCATACTCTATTATGTGCTCCCCACGCAGCCTAAACTCCTCTGTAACCATATATTTAACCCTTTTCCCCTCTTCATCCTCTCTCCATCTTCCCTTCCCCCCAGCAACCATCATTCTGTTGACTGTATGTAGGACTTTGTTTTGTTTATTCATTTTTTTCTTTTCTGTTTTATATTCCACATATGAATGAAATCATATGGTTCTTGACCTTTTCCACTGGATTTATTTCATTAGCATGATACTTTCAAGATCCATCCATGTTATCACAAATAGCACTATTTCATCTTTTTTATGACAGATTAATATTTCGTTGTATATATGTACCACATCTGCTTTATGAACCATCCATCGAAGGACACTTAGGTTATTTCCATAAAATAATAAAATCCAGAGAAAAAAAGATAGACACTAAACTTACAGACTTTGGTTTCAGAGAGGTTTTTGTGAGCTTGACTCCAAAGACAAGGGAAGTAAAGGCAAAAATAAATAAATGAGACAATATCAGACTACAAAGCTTCTGCACGGCTAAGGGGAATTGTTTCCAACAGCACTTGTAGAAAGAATTGTAAGGCATGGGAAGCATCAGTAGAAATAAAAATGCTATTGTAGTGGAGGAGAATGCCAAAGAGAATAGCGAATTCGTCCTGATTTTTGAATTTTTACAGTGTGTATGTGGAAACAGTCTTGTCCTCCAGTGTAGATAGTAAATCAGGAACTTGTAAAAAGTGTACCTGCTTCACATTTCCTCTTTGAGATGATTTTGAGAAAGGGAGTATTTTTGGGTGACTTACAAAATAAAATTACTCTTGTTTTTAATGTCAATTTTAAAACACTGCCTACATCTCAGAAGCAATCCTTCTGAATATGGATACATTTTTAAATGAAAACACTAAACAGTCTTACAAACCGTGTGTGTGTGTGTGTGTGTGTGTGTGTGTGAGAGTGTATGTGTGAGCACGTGCGCATGTGTTTGTATATATTTACATTTATGTATTATATAATACTCTTTCTAAAACTGTTAGTGCTTTCATTAGGTAAGTAATTTCGGAGAGCACCTTTCAAAAAAATAATTATGCTAAAACCATATATGATTATTTAGAAAATTCAAATTAAGTGGGTGGTCCTTTAACATAGACTCATGCAATTTTCACAGTGAGGTCATTGATTTTATTAGCTAACTGAGCCTACTTTTTTTTTTTTTTGAGGGCAATGTCACTGGCCTCAATGTGGGACCCGAACCGAGGTCACTGGCTTCCTAAGCCAGAGCTTAACCACCGCGCCACTTGGCCGGCCCTGAGTTTACTTTTATAATATAGTATTATCTAGGTACTCTGTGGAATAAATGGACAATAAAGATGGTAAGAAGAAAGAAATTAAATTGATTAGGTATGAGACAAAAAATTTTTTTTTTGAGGGCAATGTCACTGACCCTCATATGTGGGACCTGAACCGGGGCCACCAGCTTCCCAAGCCAGTGCTTAACCACCATACCACTCAGCTCGCCCCCAAATTTTTTTTTAAATATTCACATTGTGTTGTCTGAAATCTGCCATGAAATTACTAGAATTTTCATTGTCATGAAGCTTAATTGAGAGGTACTATTTTCTTTTCTGAAGAAATAACTATTGTTTTTGCATGGCAGAAAATCCTACTTTGTTGAGGTTTTGAAGGAAGCTTTAGAAGAGGATGACAAAATAAAAGGCTTTTCAGTGGCCTGTGGGAAGGCAGGGTTTGTCTTGAGATGGAATTTGGAACACAATATTTTCCTCACCAAACTGTCACTCAGTGTTCAAGGTGGAATTTAAATAACCCCACTGTTTTCTAAGAACTCCTACTTTGACCACTCTATTCTACAGAATCACAATGGCACTGACTTCCTTACAAAGCATTTACTTTCAAGATTCCTTCTTGAATATTATGTTGTCTTATATGAGACTTGTCTTTCTCATCAAAATAATGGATCTTATAAATAACAATTCTGGGTTGAAGGATTTAATTTGACTTTCCAGAGGCTAAACTCCAAAATATAAATATTGCAATATGTGAACATAACATACAATTTCAAACACTAAAGAAGACTTCTTGTCAGTGGAAAAGAGAGAAGCACTCCAAAATTTGGTAAAGGGTTAGCATTTAAAATTTAGGTCCTGTGACACAAAGATTATAATGGTTATTTGATTTTTTGCTTAGTATTTCAGAGATATTTAAATGTTAAAAATGAAAGACACGGGACTTCGGTAAAATGGCAGAATAGACAGATGCTGTGCTAACTACCTCCCAGGATCACACCAAAATTACAAACAAATTATACAGCATTGAAACCCCAGAGGTCCCTAGAACATTAGATGAACAGAACCACTAAACGAAGAACTTTAAGAGGAGGCCCTGTCGGGTCTGGTAGGAGGGGCGGAGACGAGAGAGGGCGAACCCCCTGAGGGAAGCCCTAGCTGTGGGAAGCTTGTCTGGTTGGGGGAGAGACCCTCTGGCCCCACACCCAGCTCACCAGCCCAGAGCTCTTTTGCCGGGAAGAGGAGTTCCAAGATAGCTGGCAGTAAATTAGTGAGGACTCTCTTTGCTCAGCTTGGTGAGGCTAAGAGTGGCTGGAGAATCAGTGGGGCCGGCGCCTGGGCTTGCTCGCCTGTGAGCACTTACCTGGTTCCTGGTGGAGGGAGCGGCTGTGTGAGCCGGACCTGGGAGCCTGCGGGGACGGACTGAATTGAGCACCTTTGGTGCAAAGGCTGGAGGGTTTTGGATGGTTGTTCCCGTGGTGTGGAGCCTGCCCACAAGTAGTGTAAGAAGGGCGCCATTCTGTCAGGATTGGGCCCACCCATGGAGGATCAGGTCTGAGACCTCATTGGTCTGGTGGAATTGGCACAGAAGTGCGTGTGCGCGCACGTGGTCTTGGATCCCCACCCTCCACCCGGCTTATACTGCGTTGCCAGGAAAACACTGGGCAGGTGCCCTCCGGCTCCAGCAGGCTGCTCACTGAGATGCGGGAGTGCACAAGCCGCCTTGGATCCCCGCTCTCCGCACTGCACAGAGTTACCAGGCTGGTGATTGTTTGTCGGGCTGCTCGGCCTGGTCTTCGAGTGGCTGATTGGGACAGGCTGAGACTGGGAGTTTTCCTGGGAGTGTTGGTCCGTGAGCTGTGTGCCTGCATGACCCAGCTGGGGCTGTCCTGGTCATCTGTCTAATACATTAAAGCAATCCCAGAGCAACAGCCAGAAGGAGGAAACAAAGAAACATGTCACAAGTAAAAGATCAGAAGAAACCTCTAGAAATGGAACTAAATTTGAAACACAAGGACCCAACATTTCAGAGACAGAGTTTAGAACACTGATGATAAGAATGTTTAACAAACTTAGTGAGGACATAAGGAAGGATAGAGAAATCATGAAAAACAACCAGTTAGAACTAAAGAGTACAATAAGTGAAATGAAGAACACACTTGAAGGAATCACCAGTAGAGTAGATGAAGCAGAGGAGTGGATCAGCGATTTGGAAGACAAAATAGCAGAAATCACCCAGTTGGCACAACAAAAAGACCAAAGAATAAAAAACAATGAAAATAGTTTAAGAGCCCTATGGGACAAGGTGAAACACAACAACCTTAGACTCATAGGAATACCTGAAGGAGAAGAGAAGAAGCAAGGAGTCGAGAATGTATTTGAAAAAATAATGACTGAGAACTTCCCTACCCTGGTGAAGGACATCAACATACATGCCCAGGAAGTGCAGAGGGTTCCAAACAAGCTGAACCCAAATAGCTCCACACCAAGACACATCATAGTTAAAATGGCAAAGGTTAAAGACAGAGACAGAATCCTAGAGGCAGCAAGAGAAAGGCAGCAGGTTACATACAAAGGAGCTCCTGTTAGACTAACAGCTGACTTGTCTACAGAAACTCTGCAGGCCAGAAGGGAGTGGCGGGAGATATTCAAAGTGACACAAAATAAAGGCCTACGACCAAGATTGCTCTACCTAGCGCGGCTATCACTTAAAATTGAAGGAGAAATAAGGAGCTTCTCAGAAAAGAATAAGCTTAAGGAATTCATTACCACCAAGCCAGCATTGCAAGAAATGTAAAAGGGCTTTTTTAAACAAAAGAAAGGGGTAAACAAGCTAACCCAAGGAAGACCAGGACTACAAATAACAAAATGGCAATACATATGCACCTATCAATAATCATTTTAAATGTGAATGGGCTAAATACTCCAATCAAAAGACAGAGAGTGGCTGAATGGATAAGAAAATAGGACCCATGTATATGCTGTTTACAGATGGAATAAGGTATTTCATGCAAATGGAAATGAGGAAAAAAAAGCTGGAGTACCAATACTTATTTTGGACAAAATAGACTTTAAAATGACTACAATAAAAGACAAAGAAGGGCACTATAACCCTAATAAACATCTATGCACCCAACATAGGAACTCCTAATTACATATAACAGATTTTGACAGACATAAAGACAGAGATCAACAGTAACACTATCATAGTAGGGGACTTCAACACCCTATTGTCACCAATGGACAGACCCTTTAGACAGAAAATCAACACAGAAAGAGGGGCCTTAAATGACACTTTAGACCAGCTGGACTTCATTGATATTTTTAGAGCATTTCACCCTGAAAACAGAATATACATTCTTCTCAAGTACACATGGGACATTTTCCAAGATAGACCACATTAGGCCACAAAACAAGTCTCAGTAAATTCAAGAAAATTGAAGTCATATCAAGCAGATATGAAGGAAAAACTGATGGTTGCTGGCTGGGAGGGAGTAGGGATGAGGGAAAGGGGGAAGGTTTTGGACAGCGTAGGTGGGTGACTACAAGGATGCCGCAGGTGTATGGGGGCAGTTCTGGGAATGTAATTGATAATGTTGTGAAGAGACTATTATGTTAATTGAAATAAGTCAGTCAGAGAAAGACAAGTACCATATGATCTCACTTATATGTGGAATCTGAAAAACTGAATGAACGATCAAAGTAAACAGACTCCTAGATATAGAGGAAAACTGAGTGTTGCTAGTTGGGAGCGGGGTGAGGATGAGGGAAAAGGGGAAGGGATTAGACAGCATAAAGGGATATGAAACACAGTTCAGGGAATATAATAATGTAAAAATTTTGTGGCGTGTCAGATAGCCACATGTCTTGTTTGGGAGACCACTTCATGGGTGGAATAGAGGCTTGATTACATCACTGTACACCTGAAGCTGATGTTGTATAATATTGTATGCCAACTGTAACTGAATATATAGAGAGTCATGGGATGTGGAGTATACTGTGGAAGGGAGTCAAAGGAATTGTAGTTGATACGTATGATATGGGGGGAAGGAGTGGGGTGGCAAGCTGGGGGGAGGGGGGTTGTTACTTTGGGGGTAAAGAGTATAACTATTGCATTGTGTTGTACATCTGAAACTAATTTTTAAAAAAATCAAAGACACATCAAACATCAATACCTAGTTTTTTAATATCTTCAGGACAAAATATTTGAATCCAAATAACTATTAACATTGAGCATTTAAAAAGGGGTCTAGAAATTGGCAGGGATGGGGTTGGGAAGTGGGCAGGAGAAGAACGGAAAGAGAGCTCTCATTTGTGGAGTGCTTGTTATAAGTCTTACTATGCATACATTTTATATCATTAATTTAATGTTCAAAACAATACTGTGAAATGTGTACTATTGTTATACCTATTTTATGGGTAGAAAACTATGCCTGTAAAGGCTAAATAATTTGTCCAAGTTCAAATCACTGTATAGTTAATACTACAATGATAAATGAGATTACATAAGATTTCATACCCTGCATGTCATATTCCTATATGGAAGTTCATAGCATTAAAATTTAGAACAATCTTATAAGTTTCAGTTTAAGATGTTTATTTTAAACAATTATTTGCAATAGTCATTTTACATGAAAATTTGTTTTCATAATACACTATCCCACATGATATTTATTTATCATGTGTACATAATATTGATGTCCCACATAACAAATAATCCATCAAACAGGGAAAATGGTTTGAAAACTGAGTTATTTCATCTATCTATCTATCTATCTATCTATCTATCTATCTATCTATCATCTATCTGCCTACCTATCATCTCTATCTCTCTAGCTATCATCTATCCAAATGAAAATCCTCAGAGAAATTATACAATTTGCCTGATGTAATATAACAAGCAACAGTTTGAAATTAAATTCTTTCTTTCTTTTGTTTTTGTCATGCTTTGAGGAAATGTTAATGGTGTAAGTAAGAATCAGCAAATTTTTTTTATAATGTTCCACATAGCAAATATGGGCTGTATGGTTGGTAGGTCTCTATCACATACTACTCACTTTTTGCCACTGCAGCATTAAAGCAGCCATAGACAACATGTAAATGAATACTCAAGGCTGTACTCCAATAAAATTTTATTTACAAAACAGATGGTAGACCACATTTGGCCTCAGGGCCATAGTTTATTGACCCTTGTGTAAAGATATATAATACGTTTCAGAGTCACACAATGAGATAACTTTTGTATGGCCTTTAAAAGGTAAATATATAGATATTTCCAAAGATAGCCCATTACCTGATTTTATTAGATTAAAAATAATTCCCACTCAATCCCCACTCCCAGCAGAAACAACCATTGTTCTCAATCTTTCACCATATATTCTTTTTGCCTATAACCAGAAGTTTATATAAAGAGCACTATTTAGTAGTGATCTTTTATATCTAGCTTTGTATCAGTTTCAATTGTTGTATAACAAGTTACCACACACTTTGTGGCTTCAAACAATAATAGTTGATTATCACAATTCCCATGTATTGGGAATCCAGGCATGACTTAGCCAGGTCCTCTGTTCAGGATCTCACAGGGCTGAAATCAGTGTCTGCAGGGCGGCCTTCCCATCTGGATCTCAGGGTCTTCTTCTAAGCTCATTTAGATTGTTGACAGAATTACATTCCTTGTGGTTGTAAGACTGAGGTCTGCCCTATAGGCAATTTACAACGTGACTATTTGCTGCTTCAAGGCAAACATAGTGATGTCTCTCTTTATCAAGAGCTTTCATTTGAAATGTAAAACCTACCCAGTATAATCTCTCATTTAACTAACTCAAAATCAACTGATTTTGGAGTTTAACTATTGCCATATCTGTAACCTAATCATAAGAGTGACATCCTTCCTATTCACAGTTCCCACCAACACACAAGGGGACTGGATTTTATAGGTTTACATAGGGTGGGGGGTAATCCTATCTTGAGGGCCTACCACAGACTTCTTTTACATTTATAATATTTGTCCATGTTATTGATATCATTGCACATAGTTGTAGTCTTTCATTGTAAAAATATACTACAATTTTTTAATATGCTCTCTTATTGATGGACATTGTTTTTCTAGTTTTTTACAATTATGAATAAAGCTGTTATGAATATTCTTAGACAGATTTTTTTGTGAACAAATTTTTTCGTTTATTTAGATAAAGACTTTAATTGGTGGACCATAAGAAAGGTGCAACTTCATTATAAAAAATATTACCCAATGATACATCCGATAAGGCGTTAATATCCAAAATTTACAAAAATTTACCATTTAATACCAAAAAAGCAAACAATCTGATTAAAAATGGGCAGAGGACCTGAATAGACATTTCTCTGAATAGGATATTTAGTTGGCCAATAGACATATGAGAAGATGCTCAATGTCACTAATTATAATAGAAATGTAAATTAAAACCTCAAGGTATCACTTCAAGCCTGTCAGAATGGCCATCATTAATAAATCAACAAAAACAAATGTTGGCAAGGATGTGGAGAAAAGGGAATCCTCATGCAATGTTGATGGGATTATAAATTGGGGCAGCCACTATGGCAAACAGTATGGAGTTTCCTCAAAAAATTAAAAAGAGAACTACCTTGTGACCTAGCAATTATACTTCTGGGTGTTTATTCAAAGGAATCCAAAACACTAATTCAAAAAGATATATGCACCCATATATTCATTGTAGCATTATCTACAAAAGCAAAGATATGAAAGTAACCCAAGTGCCCATCAATAGATGATTGGATAAAGAAGATGTGGTACACAGATACAATGGAATATTACTTGGCCATAAAAAAAACAATGAAATCTTGCCATCTGCAATAACATGGATGGACCTAGAGGGTATTATGATAAGTGAAAGAAGTCAGACAGAAAAGACAAATACCATATGATCTCACTTACATGTGGAATCTAAAGATCAAAGTAAACAAACAAACAAAATAGTAACAGACTCTTAGATGCAGAGAACCCTCTGATGGTTGCCAGGTGGAAAGGGGTTTGGGAGGTTGGATGAAAAAAGTGAAGAGGTTAAGAAGTACAAATTGATTGTTACAAGTAGTCATGGGGATGTGAAATATAGTATAGGGAATACAATCAATAATATTGTAATAATTATGTATGGTGTCAGATGGGTACTAGATTTATTGGAAATCACTTTGTAAATTATATAAAATCTAACCACTATGCTGTGCAGCTGAAACTAATATAAAATAATATTGAATGCCAACTGTATTTTAAAAAAAAGATTCAATAGAATGTTGCTAAGTCAGTTTAGTGAGAATCCTCTCACTTTTGTAATCTGATCAAGTTTCTCCTCCCCCACCATTTATATCTAAGTCTGTGTAGCTAAGTCTTTGGTTTGCTCCCTTGCACCAGTTGAGCAAGAATCCCTATGCTTGATGTCTCACTACATTCCTTTTAGTAATTTTTCACCCTCTCACTTTAATCTTTGGCTACAAATCCCCAGCTGACTTCACTGTATTTGGAGTTGAGGCCAGTCTTTCTCCTCTTTTGGAATATCTTTTTTTTCTTTTGGAATATCTTGAGTAAAGTCATTCCTTACCATTTTAACAAGTGTCAAATTAATTTTTTTACACTTTTGAGGTCCTTTTTGTTTTTTATCTTATCTAGAGTAGACCTAATACTCGGCCCAGAGGAGCTCTATTTTCATGGAGTGACCCTCCTGAGATCTCAGTTGAAGGCTCACTTTATTGCCTTAGCTATCACGATTCAACTCACAGATTTCCAGCTGCTGTGCCCTTCACAGAGCCTGCACATACACAACTTGGTATTTTGGCAAGGACTTAAGGATGTCTTTAAGCAGCTAGCAGGAGCCCCTTTTCTGCCTAATTCCATCCTCCTTGGTACTATGTCCCACATCTTCCAGTCCCCTCGTTAGTTCCACACTGTGATTACTGGCTCTTCCTCGTAGAGTGACCATAATTCTCTCTTGAGCTTTATCTCCTTGCACTGCAATCTAGCAGGTCCCTCCTGGGGCTATTGTAGGAGTGACATTGTGTGTATCTCTCCACTCTGCTGCCTATTTCCAATGTCTGAACCCAGTTGTTGCGTATACTTTGTCCAGTGTTAGAGTTGTTCATAGAGTTATTCCTATATTTGTTACTCTGTAGTGGCCAGAATCAGTACTTCTAAGTTTTATTTTAAGTCCTTTCTTGGCATTGAGTCTTAAATCTTTGAATCACATTTTCTAAGATCAAATTAAAAATTTAAACATAAAAGAATTTAACTCAAAGCGCTACATGTTCATTTACTTAAATGTTTTGTACACCTGTTTCTTTAACCCTTCCCTTTCTCCAACTCTGCACTTGCTATTTTAATCTGAGCTGTTTCATCTTTGCTAAGGAAAAAAAAATGCCAATCTAATGTCCAACTGGTAAAACTGAATGCAATTCTGTATGCATTTCTGCCTAAGAAGAAATAGTTACAAAACCTGGGAGTTCTTCTCAAATATGAAGAAATCTCTGGTTATAGAAAAACAAAACAGAAGAAAATCTTTACAAGGATATGATATTTTATCATTGGCATTTTGCTACTTAGATGTGCTTTTATATGTTTAATGCTCCAGTTTTATAATATGTTCATATGCATATAATTTTAGGGAAAGACATGAGATGTCAGCTAAACCTTTTATCAGTGTTAGTAAAGAAGTTTCCAGAATGGTATGTAAATGAATCTAGGAGACAAGGTCAAGCCTCTCTTGTATGACATCATGATATGGCTGTGCTCATAATCTCTTTCCTTGAGTATTGTTTTTGATATGTGACAAAAGGAGCACCTCCATTACATGGAAAATTATAGGCTAGGGTGAAAGCTGTATTTTATATCAATCTTTAAAGAGACCTGGGTGAAGAACTTGTGGTTTCATCACTAATAAAAACCAAAGAAAATTGTATGACCTACTTGGACTCTTATTTCAAACCCGTTTCTAAAACTGTACACTGCTCCCCAATCATTATGGTAAGAATTCAGATAACATGGTAATATACAGGAAAGCCATTGTATATTTACGTTATCAATATATTTATAGTTTTGTTTTTTTTTTTATCATGGGAAAAAGCTTGCCTGTGAAATGATAGCCAAGGGCCACCACAAAGAAAGCTATGAATAAAGTGGAAATCCTGTGTTTACTGGCTCCTGCAGTTCAGGCCAGCAAGGGTCACTGAACCTCACTTCCTATTCTACTCTCTGACTCCAACTCTTTGAAGCACACCATGGAAACAGAATCAGTTTCCTTATGCTAGTGAAAACCACCCAGAAGCATCGACTACTTTCTCAAGCTGGAATTCTCCATTTTTCTTTATGTGTAAGTATATGTATTCACATGATTGTCATGCACACATTATAATTGTTTTGAGCTAAAATCAATTTGTAAATATAAGTAAAGCAAAAATACAACTACTGCCATTCAATCATCAAGTAGATGCCTTTATACGTTGGCTTATTCTGACACCTGACATTTCCTTTATAGCAATCTAGAATTATGAGACTCTTGTGATGAGATCACAAGATCCAAGGTAAATGGCAAATCAATGGGAGAACTGTCGCCCAAATTTTCTCTACTTTCCAGGTCATAGGAAAATAAAAAATAAAACCTTTCTTATGTAGAAAAAAAGCTTACTCAAAGATTTCTAAGATTCAACCATTGAATATCTTCATTTCCTGAATGTATTATAAACACAAGCTCCACTTATTGAGCTCATTTCTCTCCTTTATTTTAGCACTCTCCTACTGCTAGAATTTGTCACACTCTGTCTCAGTGCCTTTGCTCTTGCTGTTACTTTTGTTGAAAATCTGTCACTTTCCCTCTTTCTCATCTTTGAGAGCCTAGTTCAAATGTCATTTCTGCAGGAATGTCATTCCTGACCAGCCCCCTGTATATGTCTTTTTTCTAATTAAAATTTATTGGGGTAACAATGATTAGTAAAACTACATAGGTTTCAAGTGTACAATTCTGAACTACATCATCTATATATCACTGTGTGTTCACCACCCAGAGTCAGTTCTTCTTCCATTACCATATATTTGACCCCCTTTACCCTCTTCTATGATCCCCCCTCTCCCCTAACCCTCTGGTAACTACTCAACTACTGTCTGTGCCTATGAGTTTTTGTTTCTTTATTTGTTTGTTTTGTTGCTTTCAGTTTTATATCCCACATATGAGTGAAGTCATATGGTTCTTGACTTTTTCTGTCTGACTTATTTCACTTAGCATAATAATCTCAAGATCCATGTCGCAAATGGCAGTATTTCATCTTTGCTTATGGCAGAGTAGTATTCCATTGTGTATATGTCTTTAATAGCGTGATTTGCTGTTTGTATTTACAGATTCACTTTTTTATGTGATAAATTCTTTCTCCCATCCCACACTGTAAGTCCCATGAGGACTGAAACTATGTGTATTTCACTCACTGTTTTATCCCTGGGGCCTGCTGCAATGCCTCATACAGAACAGGTCCTAAATAGATGCCTCAGACTGAATGGGTCCTCAGACATTTTACAATAAAATTACTCATGCATTCATCATTCCTTAATTTAACTGGGTCTTTATTTCTTCTTATTGTTCCTTCCTTCCTTCTTCTATACTTAGACTTTCGGGTGGACTTTCTCAAAAGGTAGGAGATGGAGATATCTTAAAAAGTAGGTCTTGTTTATGGAGACAAAAATATGTTGGGTTTAATTCCATCCTAAACTACTCTAGCAGAAAAGACTCAAGAATGAGAACCGAAGATCCAGAATGCAGATTGCATTCATATTTCTTCACAAATGTATTGCCATGTTCTAGAACAGTGCCTGGCACATAATATGAGGGCTTTTCCAGGTATTTGTTTAATGAACAAATTAAATAAATAGGAATACTAACATCGAACCCTATCCCCTCACTGGCTTATAAAATGTATTGTTTTTAGTTAACTCCTTTAATATGAAGTAGTTGTAACATTTTGTCAGAAATTTTTGAATTATCCTAGTGGCTGTAGAAAAATCAGATGACTTCTTGCAACTTTGTCAGTTGCCATGTTCAGAAAATTGATTCCTTTATGTTGTGGCTCTAGAAAGTTTTCAGTAGGAAATGAAAACGTTTGATACTCACTGGTTCTAACACAGCTAAGTTTCTAAACGGTTTTCTTTTTATTAATATATTATATTGGAAGGAGAGGCATCTTAATGACTCACACTGTGTCAGTGTACTGTAATTTCTCATAACTATTCTATATCGTTATCAGGATGGGAGGAACACACATTTCCCTAGTTTTATGTAATTTTCCATCTTTCTTTATTTGTATAAGGAACTTCTTTCAAAGGATAGGATTTATGTTTTAAAAATAAGTGATGAACATATGCATCCCTAATGCTATTACTTATTTAGTAATTTCTTCACCACCTCAGATTGGAATGCTAGCTATTGAAATGTTAAACTTGAGTAATGTAGCAAAATTAATTTTGGCCAGGGAGTGCACAGTTTTTGGTGAATACTGAGTCACTTGAAAAGTTGGGTGGGCCAGTCTTTCCAGAAATCTGCTTTAAAGAGATGCCAAACCATTCTTTGCAGTTGACATATTTGTTGAGGATGTTGTAGCAGGAGATAATGACATGAATATGGTTCCTATCCACAAAGTCCTTAGTCTGGTAAATGTAATGTGGACACATTGTTACAAAGCAATAGGCAATCCTTGCCTTGTAAATAACTGGCTCAAAGATGTGATTTTGAAGCATAGTTTTTTTTTCTTTTCCTGAAATATTTATTTTTTTAAATTAATAAACTTTATTATGTCACAACAGTTCTACATTTACGGAAAAATTGAGCAGAAAGTACAAAGTTCCCATGTGCTTCTGCTATCTTCCCACCTTCAGTTTCCTTTATTAATGTTCTGCATTGATGTGGAACATTTGTTACAATTGATGAGCCAATATTGATACACTATCATTAACTAAAGTTCATAGATTACATTGGGCCATGTGTGTGTGTGTGTGTGTGTGTGTGTGTGTGTGTGTGTGTGTGAGATATAATTCTATGATTTTTGACAAATGTACACAATGGTGTGTATCCAACATTATAGTATCCTCCAGAACAGTTTCACTGCCCTGAAAACCCTCTGGGCTCGGTCTATTCATTCCTACTTCTCCTCGCCCCTGGCAACCACTGATCTTGTTACTGTCTCCATAGTTTCACCTTCTGTAAAATGCCTTATAGCTGGGATCATAGAGTATGTAGCCTTTTTAGATTGTCTTCTTTCACTTAGTAATATGCATTAAAGATTCCTCCATGTCTCTTCATGGCTTAATACCTCATTTCTTTTTAGCATTGAATAGTTTTTCATGGTATCTATGTGTCAGTTTTTTTATCCATTCACCTACTGAAGGACATGCTGTTTTCTTCAATTATGAATAAAGCTGCTATAAATATCTGTCTGCAGGTTTTGGGGTGGACATTATTTTTTCGTCTCCTTTGGGTAAATAAATACCAAGGAGCCCAATTACTAGGTCATATAGTAAGAGTATGCTTACTTTTGTGGGAAATAGCCAAAGTATCTTCCAAAGTGCCTGTATCATTTTGAATTCCCACCCACAGTGAATGGTAGTTCCTGCTGTTTCACATTTTGTCAGCTTTTGGAATTGTCAATGTTTTCACTTTTAGCCATTCCAACAGGTAAATAATGGAATGTCATTATTGTTTTTATTTAGAATTCCTTGCTGATCCATCCTGCTACCTGTTGGCAACTCAGCGGCTGCTCAGCTCGGGCTGGGCATCGAATTGCTGTTGCTCAGAGCTCAGCTCGCACTCTAGAGTGAGCTCTTAACCACTCGGCTGGCCCCTTATTTGGAATTCTTAATGGCATATGATATTATATAATTTCATATGCTTATTTACTACAGTTTTAATAATTACTAAAGCACTTCCAATATTTTTTGAGAGGCAACACTATAAGACGAAAGGATTCCGAAGACTCAGTATCAGTTTTCAAATAAAACTCCTTAGTCACTTTCTACAGAAGATCGTTGTATTTAGCAACTTTGTCAAGCAATCTAAGAGGTACAAGATAGTTTTTAAAAATACCACACTTAATGGTGTATCACCAGGCTTAAGCTCTCAGTTTATGCTTTCATATGACAAATGCAAGAGCTGCAAATAGCTGCCTGTAATAATATGATGATTACCTCTCAAAGTAATAAAGGAATTTTAATATAAATGACACCCTTTATGGGTTGGTAATTTATGTGGATAGTTTGTGAATTGACTTGACGTCCACTTGCCTACTAGTATCTGGCTCATTTAGGTCTCTCAGGCCTAGAAAGGCTGAATTTCTTTGACCTCAGTGATGAACGAGGCCCTCTCAGAGCTGAATATCAACATGCCTGGTCCACAATATCAATGTCCCAACTAACTACACTAATCTCAAAATATTATAAATGAGATTGTCATAGAAAGACATTCGATTGTTGTATTAAAGTTTCATTTGGACATCTTGCCTCCCTGAGGGAAGGTGTGACACATTTGAGTAGGTTTCTCTGGGAAACTGAATAATTTTATTTGCTGGAGATCTTAAAAATGAGGTTAAACTATTCTGGCAGAGTTTAAATGCTCCCTGACATGGATTAAAAGCAAACTAAAGTCGCTTTCTGCCTTGTAATTCTTTTAAAGTAGGTTTTATATTTGAATGTCACTCTTGTGCACTGTATTTAAATAGTAGAGTTAATAACTTCATGATTATCTTAAGGATTATTCAAAAACATCAGGACAAATGAGAGTAAAAAGGGATTGTAGATCATCTTTCAGTCCCATGGAACAACTGATTTGGTTTATTCTTCTAGCATCACTAGAAGCTCTTAAAATATTTCTGGCAGACAATTGTTGTTTTTTTTTAAACAAACTTTACCTTCTCTTGTCAAAAATAAATTAAACCATACTAATTTCCATATACACTTAAAATGGGGCCAAAGTTGTGAGAGATGGTTTTATATATGAGATTATTCCAAATGTTGCATCTCTCTTGAATGACAGAAGAAAAATGAATTAAATATTAAAAAAGGAAGTTATTATTTTATTACAATCAATTTATCTTCTACAGAGGTAATTAAATATAGCTTAAGAAACAAGAATGTGAGGGTCAGAGATGGAGAAAGTGATTTCAAAGGCTAGAAGTTAATGTTTTCTTGCCAGAGAGACCTGTTCAAGACACACTATCAATAAACTGTGAACTTGTGTTTTGTATTATTATGACTGGTGAGATGACCTAAAAAAGATACTAAACGTGAAAACTGACTATTCTGTCTCAGTAAATGGAATTTTACTGGCACAATGGTGTTGTTAATTAGAGCTAGATTTCCTCTCAACCCACCTTCCATTTTTTGTCTTTGAAAAAAATGATCATCTGCTTTATTTATTCATTTTTCTTAAAAGATTGTGATGGTGGAGGATGGGCTTTGGCTGAAAATAGCAATAGCTATATAAATTTGATTCAGTGAGAGCAGATAATTTAAACTATATCTGGTAAGTTTAAAAGAACAATTTAAGAAAAATGACTAGAGAAGAATCATAAATATCAACTATGTACAGGCATGTTTTCAAATTTCTCACAAATAAAGAAGGTGCCTTTTGCACCCAAGATCTTGAATGAAAACACAGACACACACACACACGTGCAAGCACAAACACGGACACACAGAAGGAAAAAAAATAAGTAAGGGACGTTTCCCCACTCTTTGGCTTCATGAATACAACTGGTCTCCTGTTCCAGTAGCTATTGCCTGCCAAATAAAACATCACCGTTCCACTAGGAAATGGCTAGCTAAACAGAAAGTGCAATGAATCTGCCACTGATGAATATACAGACTTCTCCATGAAGTCCCCTGTGTCAAAAATTGTTATAGAGGCTTTTTGTTGTTTAGGACATTCCCAGCACTGGTTGCTCAGTGTTATGTAAATGACAAATGACTAGAAAAAACATTGGCATGGGTAAATAAGAAAATCAGTTTCCTAGTGAAAGGATCCATCTGAATGCAGCGTCTTAATATCCTAGAGAACATGCCCATGTTCATTAGTGAATTTGGACGTTATTTTATTAAACAGCATGAGTTTGCATCAATGGATCTTAAAGGAAAGAAAAATCCAGAAATTTGGATTAAATGTTTTTGTTTATTCTTAAAATGGACAAAATTGAGTTTGATTTGTGCCTGCAAAGAAGTGGTTGAGAATTTTGTGACCAGGTGAATCAACATAACAGATAGTGTATGTATTTATCTTTTTATGTTGATAGGTCTTCTTATAATTGATTCTGTAAAGCATTAGTCATGGCAAAAATATTTATTAGTACGTTTTTCTCTTTTTGCAAAACTTGCCCATGCTCCTTTCAGAAGGATTTTAAATGTATTTTTAATGCAGTATACCTAATAATTTTATTTACAGTTGTCAAATATTCCAAATCAACACAAAATACTGAAAACAACAGACACATGCAGCCACCACCTGTATCATACAAATGTTAACATGAAATGCTATTATAGTTTTTAAATGGTTGAAAATGAATTTAAACAAGAACTTCAACGAAGTTGTCATTGTTTTTTATACCCTAGTCCCAAGTCCAGGAAAGAAAGTGAAATTTAAAACATAGACATCTTTCCAATGAGAATGACATTTAACCACATAAGAATGAATTACCACAAACCTTAAAACTATAATGAAGGGTGGAAAATTTCATATTAGGAATTTCTTCAGCTGACAATATCTAATATGTGGGTGAGTGACACAGCTATTAATATTTAACTTGCAGTGTTATTTTGCAAATCTAACAGGCATTTAAATAAGTTACCCCACATCATATCTTCTATTTAGAACTCAGGAACACATGTTTTGTGGTACAGATTTTGTATTTGGTGTTCTGATTAAGTGAATATAAATGCAACACTGTCAAAATCAGGGAAGTCTCTATATCTTTTAGAGATTGCCAGTGGAGAGATTTCTAACCAGCGGGGTACAGATCTGACAATGGAGATGGAACAATTCCCTTTTTCTTGGTCTGTTTCTGAGGAGTATTTTTAGTGTCACATATTTCTAAATCATTTCCAAACCACACAAGAACATTCACCTAATTTTGTTGGTGTTGCTCTGGATGATTCAAATATACATAATTCAGCTTTTTTGCTCTTTATTATATTTGATTCTGATTGACTTGAATTTTTTACCAATATCCAGTTCACCCTCAAAAGTTTAAAGACATGACACATTGTTGAGAATATTTTTTAAAACTGTGGTCACAGAAAAAAGGCTTTGAATAATTGCTTTGAACAATAGTAGCATATTTAGAAAACACACACACACACACACACACACACACACACACACACACACACACACACAAGGCCGGACAGTTAAATTTGTGAACGTGTTCCAATGATGTTGCTAACCTGTTTTGCTATCAGAGGGATTATTAATTATGAATTTGTTACCAACTGGGTAAACAGTTAACCAAGTTTACTATTTGGAAGTGCTGGAAGGCTGCATGAAACAGTTAGATGAACTGAACTTTTTGCCAACAATTCATGGCCCTTGCATCATGACAATGCACCAGCTCACACTGCACAGTCTGTGAGGAAGTTTTTAACCGGTAAACAAATAACTGTATTGGAACATCCTCCTTACTCATCTGATCTGGCCCCCAATGACTTCTTTCTTTCCCCGAAGATAAAGGAAATATCGAAAGGAAGATATTTTTATGACATTCAGGACATCAAGGATAATACGGTGACAGCCCTGATGGCCATTCCAGAAAAAGAGTTCCAAAATTGCTTTGAAGGGTGGACTAGGCACTGGCATCAGTGCATAGCTCCCCAAGGGGAGTACTTCGAAGGTGACTGTAGTGATATTCACCAGTGAGATATGTAGCACTTTTTCTAGGATGAGTTCACAACTTAATTGTCAGACCTTGCATATATACCCTTACAATGACTAATTTGAAGAGGACAGCAAACAACAATCATTTATTGATTCTCTCATTGATTCAAAGAACATACAGGGAAATGAAGACCAAGATGCATTTCCCAGCCAAACCCTACAGACATTTGGCTGGACAAATTAAGTGACATGAGTTTATTATGAACGGTATCAACTCTCTAATCACTTACAGGTTTCCCTGCTCGGTCCCAGCCTGCTCCTCCTCAGTTTTCCTCACTGTCTTTCACATGCTGCTCTTGTTCCAGCCCCTCTGCCTTTGGGTGTGCTCAACCAGCTAAAAAGTCTTTCCAACATGCTTTCTAATTATCCAAAGCTTCATAATCCCCCTACCAAAATTAGGTCACACTTGCTCCACAAAACCTTCCCCAGCTTCTCTGCCATCTATTTACTTCCTTGTTATCTAAATTCCTTTAGGACAGGCAGTTAGCCTCATTCCGCTTAGCACTGGTGGATACAGGGTCTGGAATTCTCTCTGTGTATGGTGTGACTTAGACTTCTCCTCTAAGGAGGTAACGAAACAGAGACTCTTCCCACCAGTTTGTGTGCTCAGCTTGGCATCACCTCCTCTGGCCTTTCTTTCCTTTTCGCCATAGTATGGACCCCAGAACGATGAGTTAGAAAAATCTGTGGATTTATTGGCCTTAAAAAAGATGGAATACCCAGATGATATATGATAATGTTGTACACCTGAAACTTCTATAATGTTACTAACCAGTGTTAACCCAATAAATGTAATTTTTAATAAATAAAAGGAAGGTTCATGAGACTGAAACTCTGGATAAAGACTACAACAACTAACCAAATGAAACAAAGAGCCACCAAAACAAAACTGTTTAATCACTCAGCACTTAAAATTCAATATAAGGGCCGGACGAGTGGCTCAGTTGGTTAAGAGCTTGCTCAAGAGTGCGAGCTGAGCTCTGAGCAACAGCAGTTTGATGCCCAGCCTGAGCTGAGCTGCTGCTGAGCTGCCAACAGGTGGAAGGATGGCTCAGCTAAAAAAAAAATATTCAATATAAACTTTTATTTAAATAAATGCCAACCTAAACAAGTCATTCCTAACTTTTTAAATATTGTTTATAGTCTCAGTTATTATACTAGTTAATGAATTGCCTCTAAGTAATTAATTTGGTGATGAATCAATATACAACTTTCACTAGTATCATGGTGAAGAAGCAGAGAGGAATTTATTGAGAAGATTCTTAATGAAAACCCATTATACATCCAGCATTGTGCTAGGATAAAATGGAGAGTTGATAAGATGACACTCATAGAAAAATGAAGGTGAGGGACTTGAAGAATTTTTTTTTTTTAACTCATTTACTAGCCAAAGCTGTGGTGATATCAAGAATCAATATGCTTTAACTCTCTTTTTCAACCCAAGTCTCTGTGGAGCCTGACCCAGCACCAAAAATCCCAGTGAGCTGCTCTTTTCTCTGACCTCCTTTTTAACTCACAGTCTATACTTCCCCTTGTCCCTTCCTTCTTGAAAATCAGCCCTTGTTGGCTGTTCTGTTAAGTTTGAGTTTGCAACGTTAGCATTGCAAAAGATTAACCACAGTTCTTACTTGGCCTTCCTAAATGAACAAGTTTTGAAGGGATCAGTTATTTTTGCCACTGAATGCATACATGGAAAAGTTAAAGAAAAATACAGTCAGATAGGAATTTTAGTCATATTGTATTGTGGCTTTAAGCTGCTGCTTTCTCTTGCAGCAAGCTCTAAATTTGGCAACCTTCAGAAGAGTGAGAATTTTTATTGGAAACACAGAAACATGAAGGCTTTGTGGCAGATGAGCCCCACCCCTCACAGTGTGGAAAGGTGGCAGGCCCACCACACACATTAGGCAATGTGAAACCTGCACAGCCGTACTAAGGACGCTGATGGTGGGGTTTGTGATGGGAAAAGCTTCAACCAGGAAGACTTGGTGATGATGATGGGTCCTATGTGTGGGCTGTGGGTGATAAAAGAGGAGCCAACATTTAGATGAGTTGGAGAGAAAAGAGGTAGAGGAGGAGTCAGCAAAAGAGACTCTGAGGGCTGTTCCGGTGAGACAGGAGAAAAACCAGAGAGTGTAATGGGGAAGAGAAGTCTAGTACGCATTATAAGGTAGACACAGATCTCTACATTTTACTTGCTAAATTTTCAATCACATTTCATAAACCACATGCTTGTCTTGATAATTAATTATGTGAGTTGAAATTATCACCATTTTTTTAGTCCTGTGTGTTGCAAATTTGAAATTATTCTCAGAGAGCTGATTTTCCTAAGTCACTATGATTAAGACTTTAATATGAAGTTGACTTTTCCCCCAAAGTATAATAGCAATAGATTTGTATCTATTCACCCAAAATATTGCCCAAATGTCCATGACTGCTTAAGCTTTAATGTGGAACCATGAGGCAGAATACAGCTAAGTGTTTCTTATTGGCTAACTGTGACCAATGGGATCAAGGAAGCTGGGGTAAGGAGTCTCAGGGGACAAAGGCTTTATACAGAGTCCTCCAATGTCTAACTGCTCTTAAAGAGTTTGACTTATTCTATAAATGGCACAACCAATTCCAGGGCAAATAACTTTGATCATCAGCATACATCTGTAGAATTTGGTCCATCGTGCTATTAATTTTTCATGCACCTGTCCAGTTCCTTTACCCTGTTTACCCCACTCTCTATTCTGGGAAAGTAGCATTTCTGGACTTCTCCTCATGACTCCCTATCCTAGGGCTCTGCTTGTTTTATCAAGTGAGAAGGACTGGCAGGAGATCAGAGGGAAGGAAGACAGTGACTTCAGGTCATCAGTCCTCTTCACCTCCCACTGGGCTGAATTTAACAGTTGCTGTTTTCCTCCAGTGGAGGTCATGGCT
Source organism: Aselliscus stoliczkanus (assembly GCA_033961575.1). Taxonomy (NCBI): domain Eukaryota; kingdom Metazoa; phylum Chordata; class Mammalia; order Chiroptera; family Hipposideridae; genus Aselliscus; species Aselliscus stoliczkanus. Next base: position 101,210,115 of record CM066730.1, on the reverse strand, counting down.
CCCTTTGTCAAGTTCAGATGACTCTGCACTCCCTTTGCTCCTAGAGCCCAGCTGTGGGATTGGCTCCTTGCTAGGGCCAGCCCCAGAATGCTTTGGTCTCCCTAGTATCCTTACCTTGATCTTCCTACACCTTTAATATGAGTTCTTCCTTCAACTTTTTCCAGCTTGCCCTGTTTGTGTGCTCCATCTCCTTCCTGCCGAGGTTCTTGAATGACAGCTGGTGTTGCTGGATGGATCACACCCTCTGGTTCATGGTAAGATAATTGTAAATATCAACCACCCACTTTATGCTCTTTATAATTGATTATTCTAAGTCATATGAGATTCATTATCAGAAAAGTTAAATAAAATAATGTATATATAACAAGTCACTCCCTCAATTTCATTTAACTAAGAAAAAAAGAACAGGTATGAGTGTTATTAAAAAAACAAAAAACAAAAAACTGGTGGTCTACAAAGCTCTGATTCCTTCTTTCATTCTCCTGGATCTTCCCAGTTGACTGACTTAATTGTTAATTAATTTCATGGAATGTAGGATTTCACTAGTGTGCACCTGTGTTTAGATTGCCTTGCTTTAAAAATATACTTAAAAATTTGAAATCTTAAATTTATATGTTATACCTTCTACCCTACATCTTATGGTATTGCCTTAACATCTTTTCTTTTTTTCTTTCCCGAGTGTAGCATTTCCTATCTTTTCTTTGCTTTTTCCCCATTGTGACGTCTTTCATATGTATACCTTTTGCAATCTGCCTCTTCTTCCCTGCTTCTGTCAGAGATATCCTGAGTCGTATTTAGCTTATCTCTTTGGTTCAGTTCAGGCTCTTTGAAGAAGCACAGAAAGAAATCTCTACTGAACAGTGTACTTTCGCAGGGGTCCTGTGCTGAGCGACAGTTTAGTCACACATCCTTTGAAACTAAATTCATTTATTTTGATTTTGTTGTTTTCCACGGTGGCTTAAGTTAGATATCTACCTTTTGTATTTCCACACATGTAAGTACTATAATTTTAGGCTTATTTCAATTTTGACCAGTTGTTTGTTCTACAGACAATTATATGTATTTAGGATGAGTTCATTATATGATCTTGATTGCCTTTGACAAGGCAAGCTTCTAGAAAGGAGAACCAGCCTTCTCTGCAGCCCAGACTTGAGCCATGAGATCTTAGAGAAAATGTTTTCATGATTATATGAATTATTAGGATCTGATATAAATTTTCACTTACAGGCTCTCATGAATTGCTCTATATATGTCAAACCCATCTCACACAATATTATCTTGATATCTGTGGCTGCTATAATAACTATGCATGAGGTAATAGTTCCATGTGATAGAGATAAATCATTTTGGGAGAATCCGATTCATTCTTATTTTTAACAGGCACTGTGAGTTTTATTAATATACTTTGTGTTTCAGAAAGCACAAAGGAAATAGAGGATGTAATATTTTATCAAATGCGAATTTGTTTTTCTTCTTAAGGAACCAGTGAAAATTGAGAGTTATAAAAATACATAACTAGTAACAAGTTCATACTATTTAAGTACAACTGTTATAGTAAAAGTATTTATATTATCTGCCCATGAAAAGGAGAGCAAGGATCAGCTGTTGTAGTTGAGTATTATTTTAAGTGAGACTCTAAGATTTCGGAAACTCGATTTGCTCTTTCAGTAAATTAAAATGCCATTTATCATTATCATCAACATCAAATAACTTTTCTCAAGCGCCACACACGCCGGCTCTTGCTGGGAGTCTTTTAAAGCAAGGTCAAGGGAAATGACACCTCCCTTCAGGAGCTCAGAGTAGACGCTAACGATGTGGACAAATATCCACAATGCACTGGTGAGCGTTTTCTGGAGCCTAGTCATTTTGCCCAAAGATACTGAATTGAGCGTGCACTCTTGGAGATTTGCATCCTCACAGGAATACGTCAGGAGTTAGTACTAGACTGGGTGGTAAAATATTTGTTTAGAAATGTAAGATATTTCATACGACATTACACTGGTATCGATTGTTATAGCATTATGGAAGGCAATTTGGCGCCACTTACTACAATGAAAAATTGACATATTTTAACTCAGTAGTCCCAATTTTAATTTAATTTAATGTTTATTCTACAGACATACTCACAAAGAAGCATCTATTCACTGCAACTTTATTTGTAAAAAAAGGAAAGTTAAGCATAACCTAATATCCATGACCAGGGTCTTGAATATATCATGCTGTGTCTATACAATGGAATACTACACAGCTTTAAATAATGAGGAAATCCTTTATGCACAAATACAAAAAAATTGAAGTGAAAATAAACAAAATACAGGTCATGCACAATATGCTGCTTTTTTGTAGAAAATATAAATGTGTTTGTTGTATATTAATGTACTTATGTAGTAGCTGCAGGGTGGAGATGGTATTCACTGAATATCATTTATATTTTTAAATATTTTCTAGCTCATGTGAAAACATTATATATTAAGACAAATTTTAAAGTTAAAATAGTACCATTAGGGGAAAAAAGGGATTATATAGGTCTGAATTGTATCTCTTTAACTTGATGTTTTGTTGTTGGTGGTGGTGGTGCTACTATTTTCTTTTAGAGTGAAATGTACACAGTGTTAGATCTGGTGAAATCTTGTTAGGGTTCCAATATCTTTTCCCTGACACTTCCCCTGCAAACTGTTTACTTCTCCTATATGGGCAAACTTCTTCCAACAAAAATGCATTCAAATTACTTCAATGGGACCCTCTTTTGAGTCTATTTCTGTGGTCAGTCTATATAACACCTCTCTAGTTAACAAGTTCCTTAAATTTTCTACCAGCTTGATGAAGCAGCTCATCTTTTATTTGCTCTGTGGTGTTTTCTCAATTAATAATCCACCAATAAATATATAGCAAACATCCGCCATATATATATTGCAGCACACACACATTAAAAACTTCAAAGGGGACCTTTTTAATTCTAAGATTACGTAGAATAATCAATAATGATCATCACACCCATGATGATCAGTGTGTATAAACTTCACTGATGCAGGTAATATGTTTTATACTTTGGCATATAACCTGTTTATTTACTGTTTATATATGGCAGACCTCCACGCCTTTGCATTCTCTACTCAGCAAGCCTTTCTAGCTGTGAATAAGCCAGTGTGACCCAGTGGTGCCAACACAAGTACAAGAGTTGTTTAATGGTTTAGTTATGTTTCCTATTTTTTGTTTACAATTACTGTCTTAATTATATCTTAAATGTTGGGATTATTTTTGAGAGATGAAGGGTGGGCCGGATAGGATGGGCTTCGCATAATAGTCTAGGGTCCCTTGGAAGGTCAGAGAGGAAAGAAAACTGAGGACATGATTGGAAGCGCTCTCCCTTGTTCTTACTTAAACTAAAGTTCATCAGTCAGTTTCTACTCATTCCTGGGGTTTCACTATCAGTTTAGCATTTCGCCACCTGGAGCAGCTTATCAGCAACAGCAATTTGGATATGTCAGTATATACTCGTCATTCCAAACAGTTTCAACAAAGCAATTTTGGTTAGAGAACTTATCTTTTGAGAATTTCTATTTTACAATTTCTCATCGTGGAAAGATCCAATTCATTTGTATCTGTCTTTAAAAATGTTAAAATGACTTCTGTTCTTTGACTCCTTTGTTTTGAGCTGGTTACTTATCCGTAACCAAACAATACTCTGACACCAAACTACCTCTGTTTTGAATATTTATCTCGCACAGAAATTTTGCAGGACCTTTTCTAATCTCACTGCATTACAGCTACCAGCTGTCTCTTGTTTATTTGCTTATTTATAAACACCTCCTGCCCTCATCAAAGAGCTCTAGTAAGATTAGAACATAGGATCCCCAAGGGAAGGGATTCATCTCCAGGACTTATGACAAAGCCTGGCACAGAGCACACTTCAATAAATATTTGTTGAATAGCTAAATATTTGTTGAATGAATTAATCAGACATGATTCTTCTAAATTGAAAGTATGTTCCATATCACATCATTAATCGCTAGATTTTATCTTATTTGGCCTGGAATTATTGGGAGAACTTGATCTCCAAAAAGTATTTGGAAGGGTGGGTCCTTGCAGTCTATATTAATTTCCTAGGGTTGTTGTAGCCAATTGCCACAAACTGGGTTGCTTACAACAGATATTTATTCTGTCTAGTTCTGGGGCTGAAGATCTGAAATCAAGGTGTCAGTGGGGCTATACTCCCTCTAGAGTCTCTAAGGGAGAATTCCTCCTTGTCTCTTCCACCTTCTGGTAGCTGTCAGCAATCCCTGGCTTCTTTTGCTTGTGACCACATCATTCTAGTGTTCGACTAGTCTATATATCACTTCTCCTCTCTGTGTCCTTCATCTCTCCTGTCTCTTATAACGACATGTCATTGGATTTAGGGTCCATCTGCGTAGTCCAGGAAGACCTCTTCTCAAGATCCTTAGCTTAATTACATCTGCAAATGCATTCATAGGTTCCAGAGATTTGGACGTGTACATATTCCACTACAAAAGGGTTAGTTTGAAATAGCTTTCATGCTCATATCAGCTACAATGAGAATATGGAAATTATCTATGAACCAATGAGTTGGTTTTCTGAATGAGCTAGGTAAGGGCTTCTAGCAAGCTGCAGATCTGGGAATGACCCCACCAATGGCAGAGGCATGGGAACCCCCCCACTCCAGAGTTGGACAAAAGTACTTTCTCTAGGAATTATTTTTTCTTTTTTTTTTTAAATCTTTCTTTGGGAGTTTTGTTCAAAAATAAATCACACCACACACTTTGCCTTACATTTCCCTCCCATGCCCCTTCCATTTTAATGAAAATGAAGATGGGTAATTTGATAAAAGATGTGATCTGACATGGGGATGCTGGAAGTTCACTGGGTCTTACTCATTGCAACAAGAAGAAAAGAAAAGTAGCTTCAGTGGAAAAGGGAGGTCTCAGAGAGAGCAAATGAGTCAGTGTATTAGGGACGGGATGGCATGGACTTGAATTGGTGGAGTGATTTCGAATTACCAGTCAATCAAATCACAGGGAAGGCAAAAAGAATCAAATAAGATTCCTCTAAGCTCTCATGCCTCTGCTTTGAAGTACATTGAAGTGGCATCTTCAGGCTCTAATGAGTGTTAAGGGTATACGGAATAGGAAGAATTCACTGTAAAAGGTTGAGAAAATGAGAGCTGGGTTGGGAAGAGTTACCACCTTTGCCTGGGTGGCAATGGAAAGTGTGTTGGCTTAATTTTACATGTATGGAAGCAGTATTTTTTAATGCATTAAATAAAAAATAAATAAAAGCAAACACCATATGGATGTTGGTTCTTTGTTGGGCATGGGCCACACTAGATGTCTAGTTCCTGCACAGAAGTTGACCTGGCACATTCTGAGTTACCAGTTCTGAACCATGTGCCACTCTAGTGAGACCTTCCATGAGACCTAATCTAGGGGAGAATATGATGGAGGGCAAGCTTATTAGTCATATATAGTGTGTTGGAATGACAGGAAAAGTTGTGATTTCCCTCCAGGGAGCTGGGGAGATAGCCTACTCTGGAGATGGTTTTTGGAAGCCCCGTTGCTCCCCACACAGGTGCACAGACAGGGCCACAGCATCTGTGGGAATTTGAAAAATTCAACTCCCACAAGCTCCAGTTCATTTAGCAGGTGCTTCCCATTCTTCCTGAGGTTATATATTAGGAAAATGCTGTGATCTTTGCTTATTTCCAGCTCCCCACAGTCAGCATGAGACATCCATCTTGGCACCAGGAAGCACGTGTGTGAGAAGATTCATGTAAAGGTAATTGGCAATCTAGAGATCACCGGAGTGACCACACCCACTAGTTAGTCCTGGGACCTTAGCTTCCAGACAGCCCTTTGCTCTGTGAGTTCCCACTGTGAGTCCTGATTGATAGTGTCTCTGATTAGTAGTTTCTGCTGGTTAGTAGCTTCTGGACCATTTAGCACTTGGAGATAACTATTGATGGATGCCCCAGTGATTGATGTGTGGTAATTCCAAGTGACCATTAGACTTGACACTAATCCTTACCTCTTAGCCCAGAGACCAAGAACCAAACCATCTGAGGCCAGTAGATTTCTTCCCAGTGAGAAGTGGTCCTTTCCTCTCAGCATTCGAATCCACTGAAGAGGCAGTGCCGTGGAGGAAGCTGGCAGCCTAGTCCCTGAACTCCACATGCAGTCGGGTGAATGCATAAAGGGTTTCAGTCTCTGGGGCTCTGGGGCTGTTAAATTTGGCATTTTACACAGGTCCTAAATTTCCTACACTAATAAACAAATATTTTTTAGCCTATTTATATTTTGCACCCAAACTTGAAGCACATCACTGGCAAAGAATATCTAAATACTTTTGAAGACCTTCCCCTCCTGCAACCCAGTCAATGGAAATCTTTGTAGCTTGTTCAGCTTGGTCAGGCTCTCCTGGCTGTGACAGGCCTCAGGGTACACTTGGAAAAGCTTCCATGAGGTGCGCCCCCTGAGTGGCATCCAGGGCCAGAGCCAAGCTCTACCTTAATTCTGATTCAAATGCTGAATGAAGCCTTAACCCCTGGTGTGACTGTGTTTTGGAGATAGGGCAATTATAGAGAAATTTCAGGTTAAATGAGGTCATAGAGGTAGGGCTTTTAATCCAATAAGACTGGTGTGCTTATAAGAGGTGAAACACAAGTTAATCCATATGATTTTATCCATATTTGATCATTTTTGACTTATAATAAAGTCAATTTTTTAGGGTTCAATGACTACCTGCCAAAACAAGGCTTTCATACTGTGTTTATAGTTACATAAGGTGCTTGTCCAATTTGCATCCGATGTGTACAATTTGCAAATAAATATAATTCTTTAAACATATTTTCTTACTGCAAAAATGTTACATAATCAAGGAAGCTGAGACCAGAAGTGGTTAAGACTTGAGATCCTATAAAGTGACAGTTCTGGGTGGGAAGGTCTCAGATGAGCTGTTAGACTCTGAGTAATCAATTGAACTCCTCAGCTTCAGTTTTCACATCTGTAAAATGGTGGGAAACAATACCTAAATCTGCTGTGAGAGGTTAATGAGAGAGTGACTGGAAAGCTTTTAGCAGAGTGTGTGACTTACAGGAAGCACACAATAAGTGTTTCCTTTTACTCTCAGTGTTTTCTTCTCACTCCTCCTCCTCTTTTCCTGTCCTCTCCATCTTTTTCCTATTACCAGTGGAGCAACATTAAGAATAAACACAGTGAACAGAAGGAAACATTGCCAGACCAGATGCCTACACACATATATACATTTGTATAGCTGCCATTATGGCACACAGCATTCCATGTTGTGCTCTGTAAATAATTTAATATTGCAATTCATGTATAAGATATATACAACATACTTCTAAATCAGAGGTCATAGAACTATAGCCCATGGACCAAATCCAGCTCTCTGCCAGTTTTTGGAACACAAACTCTTATGAACTGAATTGTGTCCCCCCAAATTCATATGTTGAAGCTTTAATCCCCCACATGACTGTATTTGGAGACAGGGCATTTACAGAGAAATTTAAGGTTAAATGAGGTCATAAAGGTGGGGCCATTAATCCAATCAGCCTGGTATCCTTATAGGAAAAGGAAGAGATAGCACAGATCTCTCTCTCCACACACCCATACACAGAGGAAAGGCTGTGTGAGGACATGGCCAGGAGGCGGCCATCTGCAAGCTAAAGCGAAAGGCCCCAGAAGGAGCCATCCCTGCTGATACCTTAATCTTGGATGTACAGATTCCAGGACTATGAGAAATAAAATTCTGTTGTCTAAGCTCCTCAGTCTGCGGTATTTTGTTTGGCAGTCCTAGAAGTCTAATACAACAGCTATGCCCATTCATGTATGTTTATGGCTCCTTTCTTGAAAACTTATGGCCTTCAAAGCCTAAAATATTTCCTATCTGGCCCTTCATACAAAAAGATTACCAACCACTGTTGTATATAGTCTTTAAAATTTGTCATTTTAATGACAGCATGGTCTCTGTTGATGAACTTCTAGATGTGTCAAATTTGTGGTTTTGACAGACACCACAATAACATGTTTTAGATCATGTCATTATTTTACTTTGCTTAATTCTACTTTTTCCTTAGAATAAATTCCAAGTCATGGTATGACCTGCCCAAAAGGTATGAGCTCTCTTATTACTGTCTATATTACCATTTTTCTTTTTAAAAGTATTATCCCTAATGTACCCACGAGCAGTGTATGGATGTGTGAATCTTAACAATACTACTTTCCCAACAATGAATTTTGATTTTTGCTTTAATTTGCACAGGAATAGCATTACCATCTATACAAATCAACAACCTAAAAACTTCTATGCACTCATAGGTGAGGCCACAAATGCTCTGTAAATCGCTCCATTAATTTCTATAATTGTTTCAAGGGATCACTTTTGAATTCACATTTTGTTCTTTCCACTGATCCTCTCTAATGCTCCCTTGCCTCCCTTGGATTTTGGTTTTCTTTCTCTGGACCTGGCTTTGATAGTCTGCCCTATCTTCCTGAGGTGTGATCTCATAAGTTATATTGTCTTCACATGTCCTATTTTCCATGTTTCAACCTTAGAGACTCTACCCACTATGACACCAAACCCATGCTTCTGAAATCCCTCACAAAGCTCTTCCCTTTTGCTCTGGGGAGAAAGCTGAGTCAACTGTGCAGTTACGACTTTAAGAATGTACAGCCTATTCTGGAATTGTATACCATATACTAACAGTGTCTACTACTTTGACACTTTCATTGCTGATAATCTTTAAACATTTTCAGTGCTTTCTCATTATTCTTTTTCTCTGGCTATATCTTAATTTAAGAATAGGTTCTTCTGTATTTCCTTCTCAAGTTGCTCCTAATGGCAGCTGGAGAAATTTATTCATTTACTCATTCAACAAACATTTATTGTATGTCCATTATATGCCAGGCATTCTTCTAGGCAGTGGGGATTCACAATGATATGCCAGATATCTGGAGAAAACAGACAATAACAAAGTTAACCTGTAAATCATATGAAATATTTGATGGTGATAGGACCAAAGACAGCAGTAGGGGAAGAGGGTCCAGCATGCTGAGGTGGCATTCTGCAATGTAACATAGAATTGTGAAGGAAGCACTCATGGAGCAGAACTAAGGAAGCGACAGAATGAACCAGAAAGATACTTTGGGAAAAGTGATTCTAGGCAGAGGAAACAAAAGGTGATAAATCCCAGAGGGAAGGAAAGTCATCCCTGGAATGTTTGAGAAAGTGTTTTGGAGGCAGTGTGGCTGGAGTAGAGGATAAATAGGGAAAGTAGAAGAAGGTGACATCAGACAGGTAATGGCCAGACTTAGGTCATGGTAAGGACTTTGACTTTGAAAGGAGGAAGATTAAATATAATGGGAAGTACTAAATAAATGTGTGAACTTTCTGACAAGGTTTTACAGAATCATTGGGTCGCTGCAATCACCCAGATGAGTGGGGGTGGGAAGAATTGGACAGATTCTGGATATAATCTAAAAGCAGAGCTTTACAGGATTGACTGACAACCCAGTTGTGGGGTTAAAAGAAAGTAAAGTCAACATTTTAGGAATGTACAGATAGAAAAGTTGTCTTGCCACTGATGGAGTACAGGGAGTTGATAGAAGTAAAATGGGGGTTCAGTTTGGGGCATGTTAAGTTTGATAGGTCTATTAGAAATGCAAGTGGGAAAGCCTAGTAAGCAATTGGATATATGTATCTAGAGTTTAGAGGAGAGGTCTGTGCTAGATATGTAATGTAGGAGTAAATGCAGATAGAAAGTGAAAAATACTCCAACTTTAAAGGTTAGAGGAATGATGAAGAACCAGGAAAGAAAATTCAGAAGAAGCAGTCAGTGAGATGAGAGCTAAACAAGGAGAAAAACATGTTCTGAAAGACAAATCAAGTTAATATTTTAAGGTGAGGTGATTAATAGCATTAGTTCCTGCCAGTAGGTCAAGTTCATTGAGAACTGAGGAATAAACAGTTGAATTTTTTAATGTAGAGGTCAACAATGACCTTGATAAAACAGTTTTCATGGTACTGGGGTAAACTCTTAACTGGGGCAAATTCAAGAGAAAATAGATATAAAGAAGCTAGAGACATCAATATAAACAAGTATTTTCAGGAACTTTATTTCAAAAACATAATATTGGGTTGTTGGAAAAGTCATGACACATTTTTGCAATGAAAAACAGAAAAAATACATCATGACTTTTCCGACAACCCAATAGTCACTTGGCAGAATGATCAAATCATGGTCAATCATTGGCAATATTCAGACATTATTGTGGCAGAGATAAAGCTATATGTTCACCAAACTCCATGTCTTTTCACTACTAGGCACACACCTGAGATTACTTCCTCAGGCTCATTAAGAATAACTCGATTCCAGTCCATGGAATGTGGATGGAAATGCTATATTCCATTGCTGGGCCTCAACTTTAAAAATACCTTCTACCCCACCCTCCAGCTCCTTTTCCTTCACTGATGGTTGGCTGCATTGGATTTGGGGAGAACTCAGAAACCCTAGAGATGGTACAGTCATGAGTGTCTGCATAGAGCAGAGCCCCACTGCCAACACACTTTGGATTATGTAATATTAAACATATGTCATTAGTGCATAGAGCTATCTTTCATAGCTATTAGTTTATTGTGACTAACCAACCTTGAATTCAAACATCTCAGTGAAAGGACTATACAAGCCTCCACTTAAGATTGATATTTCCTAATCCATTTAGTATTGTGGTAAGATTTAAATATTGTGGTGCAATTTCTAAAATTTACCTACATTGCCCAATGAGTCAGTCACAGCCAGTGATATAAAGATTTAGAAATTGGTAGTTCTTGAGATGTTCTTTAATTTTGACATTTCTTATCCTATTGGTTGACTGGCTAAATTTCTTGATGGAAAACACATAAAGGCTCCTTCATTGTCCACTGACTGAGGCCTATACCTTTTGAAATGGCATTCAAGGTCTTATATAATCTGAGCACTGAGAATTGGTTTCCTACGAATATGTTGAGTTCCAAAATGTGGTTGTCTTCTCCCACCCCCACTACCCAATAAAAACTATTAAGTCTCAAATGGAATCGCAAAGTAATGAGCACCTATTTTCTTAGGTCAAGTTATAAACTATGGATCCTGCAGTTAAGAAAAATAACTTTTATTCCTCTTATAACTGCCCATAAAATTTTGTTATGATTTTCATTGATTTAAATTACTATAATAACCCAGTACTTCAGGTAGTCTGGTTTTGAAAGAAAGCATTTTACATAATATACATCAATTACTTGAAAAAGATATTTCTGTATGAAGATAAGAGACAATCTGTAACTTTCAAATGCAGATTTTATAATGTCCATCTTAACTCTGGAGGAGCAATGGAGTAGGATTTTCACAGAAAGAAGACCACATACATAATAATAGGTATCATTTTTTAAGGATAAAGTTTATATCTAGCTTTGTGCTTTTCACTTTATAAATGCTATATTTCTTTAATTCTAAGATGCAATGAATTGAAACAGGCAACTGTTGTTGTTTTTTTTTTTTCTCTGAGGGACAAAAGAAACATTATTATTATTTTAAATAAAAACTTCAATGGCAAGAAGCAACCAGATTTTAAGTCACTATAAATGCGAGGAAATAAAGTTTTTCTTATAGACTCGAGGAAATGGGTAATTATCTGAAGTCTACACAACACAGTATGTGCAGGTACCGAGGCTCAGAAGTAACCTATCCAAAATCACATATCTTGAGGGGGCTGAACTGCATTTCATAAGCAGTGTTCGAAAACATCGACTGTGCCCTTTTCACCTCGCCATGTTGTCACTCTCCCCACCTTTATCCTTCAAATCCTAGACCATGACTGACTAATCTAAATGTGACAATACCCCAAATATAGTTAAGTCTTGTGAGTGAAAATGTTTTAAAAGGAAAAAAAAAATGCATTTTACTCCATTGATAATTTTCTAAATCTTCTTTAGCCAATTCATACATTGAGTGATTTGGAGTCACGCATTTAAGGCTTGGTTGCATCTGAAGATAATGTTAACACTTTGTCAAGCATTTGAATTGCTTCCAGCATATTGTAGTATAATCCTCTGTCCACAAACATCCCTTTATTATTGCCTAATTACATGTAAATTTCATAAAATGAATGAGTTTTAAGGGCTTGTCAATCTGTCATCCCAGGAACCACTGAAACATTTTGACTGCTAGATAAATAATCAGCAATAATCACACTATGCAAATTTGATATTTTCTGTACAATTATCTGAAACCATAAATAACTGGACACAAAGACATTTGGCATTCTCTCCATGAGACTTGACCTATGGTTTTTTTTTTTCCCCTTTTTTCCTCTTCTAACGAATGTGCTAGTGGGAAATTTGCCTTTTTTTTTTAAATTCCAACTGTGCAAATGTACCCAGTGGAAAAATTATGAGTACATAAATGCAAAGAGAATTTTGTTTATTTTTATCTGGAGTATGTTTCCTCTTGGTAAACATTTTTTGTTTCCATTTTAATTTTTGCTTTTTGTAGTTTTCACCTCCTTCTCTCTTGGAGTTTCGTTTTCTTTTTCTCTTTTTTTCTTACTAGTCAAGAGAATGTAGGTGGGGAACATTCAGTGTAAGTTTATTTGTTTTCCTTAAATTTATTTTCTCCATTTTCTGCATCTCACTTATTTTTCCTCTCTGAACTGTCTGATATAGATCAGTCACTTGGGAGCATTCAATATTGATGGGCTAATTATTATTCTATAGCCAAGCTAGGAAACATATAGACAGTCTATTTCAGTGAATTCACAAAATCTGCAACAGAACAAAAATATCCCCCTCTGTAATCGGTGCCTGGGTTCCTGGAAGAATTTGAGGACCATCCAGTCCTCTGTGCTTTTTCATAAAAGCAAGCCAATGAGTTCTAATTACTAAAAATAAGCTTCTTAAGGTATTTGCTACAAAGGCCCCAAACTGAAACATCACTGAAGCATTCAGGGGCCATATTTACTTTGTGAACATCTTTAAATCAGTACAGCTCCAGCAATCTATAAGTTTTTTCAGACTTTGAAGTCCAAGGAAAGCCATTATAATAATTTAACAAGTGCTTTGATTGTTTAACTGATGAATTGATCGATTGTAGGAAGAGAGACTTGTTGGTTGTCACCTGGCAATAAGTCACTAGCTATGAGTAAAAATGAGAGGAGATCTTGCTTCTATGGTTGTTAATGACTGAGCTAATTAACAGAAATAAATCCAGCATGCCACTTTTTGAAAGAAACATTAAAGAATCATCTGATATGACTGTAGGGTATTAATTTTTTTTAATGTTAAGATATATAGGCAAGTAAAGTACTTTGGTTGATTTCACTTAGAAGGATAATGAAAGAGTGCCATTCAGAAACTTGGAATTTAAAAATGATTAATAAAGTGCCTTGCACCACATTTACTCATTTTCTTCCGTGAGGCCATCAATCAATCGAAAACCAGCCTGACTCATTGATACTCGTATTATTTCCAAGCCTCTGCTAAACATGAAAGCATACATTGTGCTCTGCTCCTCCCGAAAGCCGAAGACTGACTGAGCCATCTTTCATGCTAAAAGCAGACGAGCAGAAAGGAGCAGGTAGCTGTGTTCCTGGTTACTCTGTGTCTGAATCAAACATCTGTGGGCAACTTGGGCAGAAAAAAACAAGTTCCTTTGCAATGAGCCTGACAAGTTAAAAACTAGCTCTTGGGAGTCTTCTTCCATTAGAGAATGTCCTGGAAGTATTGTCTTTGTTCTAGTTTTCAGTATTCCCGCAGCAGCATCCATCCCACGCAGGCTTATCGTAACGCGCAACTGCAAATTGCTTCAAGATCTGAAATGGCAACATTCTCAACTGATAAAGGAAGATGAAATATGTTTCATCAAAGCCATCTTTACAAACTATGTAAAATTCTCCATATGGGTGAGGTAGAGACGTGAATGTTCAGAGGTCACAGCCCACCGATGTTATTGAATCCTAGAAAAATGATCTACAGAGACATTTATTTATTATAGTGTGTGTTCTGAGTGATGTAGAATTGCGATTTGCACCTTGTCATACTTTGCCATGTAGTTATATATTTTAAAAGATTAAGACATCAGTACAATACTTTTATTGTTTATTCACACAATGCATATTTTGTTAGGCAAATTACAATGGCTATTCCATATACGCCATGCAATAGTAGTGTTAAGTAGCATTAAAATATTATGCTTTGAATTAACATTGGAATTTAGAATATGTACTTTCTAAGCCTGTCTAGGCTATCCATTGAGAGTACAAATTGTCCACAGATGTCTTATCATACGGAATTCTTCTTGTAGGTTTGCTATCATTAGGTATTGATGCTGTATGATGGTAATGTGTTGCTCTCTAGCTGGAGATCCAGTTATAACATAGGAGTGCCGAATGCACGCTTCTTTGGATTGTAGGTATGAATAAAAACCTAAATAATTTGGAATGAGACATTTTCAACTTGCCAATCATCTATGCAAATCAGCACATACATAAATATTACCCATATAAAAGGTTCAGGTCCCTGCTTTGTTATTTTGTATCATAAGCTAGGCCTTTGATGCACAAGGCTGTAATTGCAGGCAGTGTTCTAGAAAGTGTCAAAAAAATTTTTAATGTTTATGAAATTTATTGGGTTGACATTGAAACCCCCTTTATCCCTTTCTACTATCATACTCCCCCCTTACCCTCTGGTAACCCCTAAACTGTTGTCTGTGTCTGTGAGTTTTTGTTTGTTTGTTTGTTCCTCTTATTTATTGGTTGCTTTCAGTTTGATATCCCAAATATGAGTGAGGTCGCATGGTTCTCGACTTTTTCTGTCTGACTTATTTCACTTGGCATGATAATCTCAAGATCTATCCATGTTGTTGCAAATGGCAGCATTTCATGTTTTCTTATGGCCGAGTAATATTCCATTGTGTATATACCACATCTTCTCTATCCAATTATCAGAGATCACTGTATTTTTTTCTGTTTTGGCCACTGTGAATAATGCTGCAATGAACATAGGGGTATGTATGTCTTTATAAATAAATGTTTTCAGATTTTTTTTGTGTAGATACCTATGAGAGGAATTACTAGGTCATATGGTAAGTCTATTCTTAATTTTTTTTGAGGAGCCTCCATGGAGTTTTCCATAGTGGCTATACTAATTTCCATTCTCACCAGCAGTATAAGAAGGTTCTTTTCCCTCCACAACCTCTCCAACACTTGTTATTACTTGTCTTGTTGATGACAGTCATTCTAACAGGTATGAGATGGTATCTTACAGTGGTGTTGATTTTCATTTCCCTAATAGCTAGTGAAATTGAGCATCTTTTCATATATCTGTTAGCTGTTTGTATGTCTTCTTGGGAGAAGTGTGTGTTCAGGTCCTCTGCCACTTCCTTGGATTCTAGGTAATAATAAATACCTAAATAATTTGGAATCAGACATTTTCAATTGGGTAAACAACTATGTGAATTGGCGCATACACAGATATTATTGTATACACGAGTCAGGTCCCTTCTTGCTATTTTGTTTCATAGGCTAGGCATTTGATGCACAAGGCTATAATTGCAGACGGTATTCTAGAAAGTGTCAAAATTTTGAAAAAAATATGGACATGCAGATAGGGTATGTTTAAGAGAAATGGTTTACAATTGACTCAGAAAAGTAATGGTTCATTTGTGTTTATGCTGTTTAAATCACACTATTTTTATTCCTCAAGATATGATCAAATAATATTAATTACATTAGTTTTGAAATAAGAACTGTCTTATTAAAAAATTATTTCTGATCCCATTCTTGAGTATACATTATTGAATTCCTAAAGTGACTACTGCCATTTTAGTTATTGCAAAATAACAGTTGGTTTAGAACATTCTTTCTGAATTTCTGAAGTTTGGGCTTGGTTTAATTGATAAGCTGATGAGAAAAGCAGGTCCAGGCAATGGGCCTGAGCTTTCTGTGGGCTGTCCTCTTCAGAACAGTGTTAGGATTTTGTTAAGTGACTCAGTGAAATAATTCTTCTGAGAGCCAAGATGCTTGGATAGGATTCAAGTGAGAACTTTAGCTTATTGACCTAAAGTTTCAGGAGCTGATATTAGGACCATTGTTATTACTTTATGTGGTTTGAGGAAAAATTTACCTTTTCATGGCACAAATAAAGAGAAAAGTAAGATAAAAATTTCCTCTTCTGTGTATTTATATCAAAACTTTATCTTGAACATTCCATAGCTGGTTTTGATGAATCATATTTAACTTATTTGTGGTCATTGTTCATGAATATGACCTACCTTCATTTATTTTTAAAGAAAGAGAAACATGCTACTTATTTTAAAATGTGCCACCAATAATAAGTTATAATTTTCCTTTGTAAAGCATCAGAGCAAGTTCTTTGGTTTTTTTTCTGGTAAAATAGAACATGCAACTAGAAAAGTATAAACATTACCTAAGAATTATTATAAAACAAACATCATGTCGCCAGCACCACACTGAATATTGTTGCAACATCTCGGAAGCTCCCATTGCCCCCCTCTCCTTCCAAAGGTATGACTATCTTGATTCCTTATTTTTCTTAATAGCTTTTTTTTTTCTTTACAGCTTTTTAAAAAACATATTGATACACTAAATGATATAACTTAGTTTGCTGGTGCATTTAAAAACATCAGTCTCTGGCCCCTTGATTCAGTGAGATCCATGGTGGTCACACCTGGTTATCTCCTCCATCATGATGGACTTGGAGGCTGAGACCTGCCTTAACACCTTTCTCTGCCACCTCCTTGCAGAGTAACGGTATAGAACAACCTACAGTTCTCCCGTGTGTCTCCTTTACTTTTACATAGAAAACTTCACTTCTGAAAGTTCTGGTCAACAAATGTGTGGATTTCCCCCCAGCCCCACCACACATGAAACGTTTCTCCAGTCACCAGCTAGGTCTCCTACAATTCAGGTCATCTCTGACACTATCTACTTGGAGATAGTGCCAGATCCCAAAGGTTAAAGGATCAGTCTGACAAGACAGCTCCAACCTCACTTCAGTTGCCAATCACAAGTATAAGTCCCTAGGTCACCCACAACTTCTGTTTGAGCTGTCAATAAACCAGGGGTTCCCACAACCCCTCTTTGGATAAAATTAATTTGCTAGAACAGCTCACAGAACTCAGGGAAATACTTACTTATGTTAATCAGTTTAATAAAGGATAGAAATGAACAGCCAGATGAAGAGATACACAGGGCAAGGTCTAGAAGGGTCCCAGGTGCAAAAGTTTATGTCCCCGTGGGGTTGTGGAGAGTCAGCCTCCCTGTGCGAATGTGTTCATAATCTGAAAGCTCTCTGAATCCTGTACTATTATTAACTCCCTCTCCAGGCTTTCTCTCCTCTCTGGTGAAGTGGTGGTAGTGGTGGGGTGAGGGACTGAACTTCCAAGCTAATAATCATGGCCTGGTCTTTCAAGTACTCCAGAAGCCATCTGGGTGCCATCTAAAAAACCAATCAGAGTTATGGCATTAGAACAAGAGATGGTTCTCATGTTCTTATCCTTAGGAAATACCAAAGGTTTTAGGAATTTTCTGCCAGGAATCAGGGGCAGAGACCAATACATATCTTTTCTAATAACTCACAGTAACCTTATCTTATTTCACTGATTCCTGGTATCTTCAGTGAAAAGAATGATACCTTATACAAGGGTTTTGTGAATATCAAATGAGACAGTATGAGAAAGCAATTAGTAAACCACCAGGCATGATAAAGATATGTGTAGTCATCAGTGATAGAATGTAAGAGGGTCATCGGCCAACATGGGTAAATCCAGAGACAAATGACCAAGATGATTGACAGCAGGATTGAACAAAATAAAGTGAACATATACACTGCTAGGTTTCAATATCTAAAAATTTATGGTAGAAGTCCTGTTTGATGTTGTTCCCTCATGGTTCTGAGGGAGCAGAACCATGAGCAGTAGTCCAAATTTTCTAGGGAGTTGATTGTAGATCATTGTAAGATTTCAGAACTTGGAGTTAATACAATTGTTCAAAAAAGGATGGGGTGATTAATACATGAGATTTGAAGTCAGGTGGACATGGATTTATATCTTGTTCCTAGTCCTTGCTAGCTGCATACATTTGGGCAGTTCGTGGGCAGCTATACCTGTAAAATGTTTGTACCTTAATCTGCTGATTAGGGATAAATACATCTGTATAGATTGTGGAATAAATTCGATAGTATATGCAAAGAACTTAGGACAGTTTCTGGCATGGAATTTATATTAAAATTGAATGAATGAGTTACCCTGGCTGCAAAAGGATGCAAGATGACCTGAGATGATCATTAGTCAAGGAAACTTATATGTGCACAAGCTGTATCTGTCTCTTTAAAATTTTTGTTAAATGTATTGGGGTGACATTGGTTAGTAAAATTACATAGGTTTCAAGTGCACATTTCTATAATGCATCGTCTATATGTTGCATTGTGTGTTCACCACCCAGAGTCAGTTCTCCTTCCATTACCATATATTTGAGCCCCATTTCCCTCTTCTACCATCCCCCCTTACCTTTGGTAATCACTAAATTGTTGTCTGTGTCTATGAGTTTTTGTTTCATTATTTGTTGGTCTTATTCGTTTCCTGTTTTTATATATACAATGGAATATTACTCAGCCATAAGAAAAGATGAAATACTGCCATTTGTGACAACATGGATGGATCATGAGATTATCATGCTAAGCGAAATAAGTCAGACTGAAAAAGTCAAGAACTACATCTGTCTTGTTCATGGCTGTATCTCCATTCCTAGCACCTGGCAGGTTCACATTTCATATTTTTATAATACATGAACCAATGAAAAGGATGTCTGCAGTGAGTTGAGCTTAAAATGGATTATGTTTATGTGATTCTTTACTGCTTTAAAATCTTTAATTCTTGAATTAGCTGGGCCTGACTAGAAAGGTGAAAAATAAACTCCAAAGGAAGAGCTGCATCAACTAGATTCACCACCATTTGTTAAAACATGCAAAACTTCATCACTACCCTTATTCTGAACTTTAGAGTTAGGAACACTTGGTGTTCTCAAGTTGTGTTTTAGGAGAGTAGTTCTCAAAAATCTCTGTATGTTAAACTCCTCAGTGAAGCTTTTAGAAGTCCCCAGGCCAAGTCACATCCTAGATCAATTAAATGAACATCTCTGAGGGAGGGCCTCAGGCATCCATGTTTTTACAAATTCTGCAGGTGATGTCAATGTGCATTCAAAGTTGCAAACCAGAACTTCAGGATTTACTATATGCCAGGCCATGTTCCAGGTGTTGGGCAAGAAGCCACAAAACTCTTTGCTTAAAGAGCAGTCAGTTCCCTCAAATGTTTCATGCCTGGTATGTGCTACAGATGTTGTCCATTACCATCCACCCATGGTCAGCTCTGTGGAGTGATTTTCTTTGCTTCTCCAGGAACTCAGAGTTGCCAAATGCAGAGGGTAGGTGGGGATGGACTTGATTCAAATGCAAATTAAAATATCTTTGTTAAACAAATAAAAATTATTTTAATATATTTTGACCTGCAGCTCCTACAAAAGTATCCAACTCCTGAATACCCAGTATCCACAGGCCATAGAGGCAGCCGCCTACATGGATTTATTTGAGGAGTGTTGGAAAAGTCCCCTTGATCCCAGTATCTCTCTGTCTATTTCTAAGTAACATATCATCCCAATACTCAGTGGCTTAAAACAATAACAACTGAGTTTATTCACCAAACCTGAAATTTGGTTAGGGTTCATGGTGATAGCTTATCTCTGCTCCCCTTGGATTAAGCTAGGGTAGTTCAAAGGCCGCTAGCTGGTTGTGATGCTGGCCATTAGCTGGCACTTCAGCTCTGACTGAAGCTGGAACACTTATGAATGTCCTTCCCACATGGCTGCTGGACCTTGCAGAAATGCCTTAAAACCACCATTCTGACCTGTTTTCAGTTGGCTACATGCTTTGGAGTTTTTGTTGTCATGCCCCTATAATTGTGCATTCAACAAAACTTGATTTTCCTGTTACCAAATGATTGATATCTATAAACAGAAAGGCTAAGAGGTTAGAGCGTTATTCACTTTAAGACCAACGAGTGAGTATGGATTTTTCTTAGAGAAACAAAGGAGCTTGTGTGGAAATTATATTTTCTATGTTGGTGTTATTAGCTTCATGTCCTCACTCTGACTTACATCCTCTGTGGCAAGCATTCTGTTTATAGTCTCTAAGGGCAAAATTTCTATTTTCCTAGGATTTTTGATAGGGAAGTGGATGACTTATGGACAAAAAAATGAACTTCTTGATAATTTAGACTCATTTTATTTTTAGGAGTTAGTACCAAACACTCAAGGGCTATATCCATAATGGTTATTCTTTTATTTTGTCTTATAATCTCAGAAGCTCAAATAAGTTGTGTGTATTTTTAAGGAAACAGCTAACTGTATTTGATATTTACTGAATATTATAATATTGTCAAAAATGTATATAAATAAACATATGTACAAGTATGTGCATAATACACATGCACATTAAAAATATTGGATCAGATCCCTTTTGAACTAAGAGATTTAGTTAACTTAAAAGTAAATAGAATCAAGTACAATGACATGCACATTAATACCAGAAGGAGACGAGAGGGAACAAGGGATTGAGAACATATTTGAAGTAATAATTTCTGAAAACTTCCCTAACCTGGCAAAGGACATTGAAATACAAGCCCAGGAAGTGCAGACAGTTCCAATCAAGATGATCCCAAATAGGCCCACACCAAGACACATTATAGTGAAAATATCAAGGGTTAAGGACAAAGACAGAATCCTAAAAGCAGAAAGGGGAAGGCAGCAAGATACTACAAGGGTACCCCATAAGATTATCAGCCAACTTTTCTACAGAAACTGCAGGCCAGAAGGGAGTGGCAGGAGATTTTCAAAGTGATGAAAAATAAAGGCCTACAACCTAGATTGCTTTATCCAGCAAGGTTATCATTTAAAATTGAAGGAGAGATAAAGAGCTTCCAAGAAAAGAATAGGCTAAGGGAATTCATTACCACCAAGCCAGCATTGCAGGAAATGTTAAAAGGACTTCTTTAAGCAGAAGAGAAAAACAACCTAACTAACGAAGACCAGCAACACAAATAACAAAATGGCAATAACGAAGCACCTATCAATAAGCACATTAAATGTAAATGGATTAAATGCTCCAATCAAAAGCCATAGTGTGGCTGAAGAAATAAGAAAGCAAGAGCCCTGCATATGCTGTGTACAAGAGACTTACCTCAGATCAAAAGACACATATAGGCTGAAAGTAAAAGGATGGAGTAAAATATTTCATGCAAAATGAACTGAGAAAAAAGCTAGAGTGGTGAAACTTATATCAGATAAAATGGACTTTAAATTGAAGAATATAATAAAGGACAAAGAAGGACACTTCATAATAATAAAGGGATTGATCCAACAAGACGACATAACCCTAGGAAACATCTATGCACCTAACATAGGAGCTCCTAAATATATAAAACATATATTGACATACATAAAGACGGAGATCAACAGTAACACTATCATAGTAGGAGACTTCAAGGACAGATCCTCCAGGCAGAAAATAAATGTGGAAACAGCGACCTTAAATGACATGTTAGACCAGCTGGATTTAACTGATATTTTCAGAGCATTTCATCTCAAAGCCACAGAATATACACTCTTCTCAAGTGCACATGGAACATTTTGCAAGATAGACCACATGTTAGGCCACAAAACAAGTCTCAATAAATTTAAGAAGATTGAAATCATATCAAGTGTCTTCTGTGACCACAATGCTATGAAACTAGAAATCAATTATAAGAAGAAATCTGGAAAGCTTACAAATATATGGAGGCTAAATAACATGCTACTAAATAGTGAGTGGGTCAAAAATTAGATCAAGGAGGAAATCAAAAGATACCTCGAGACAAACGGAAATGAAAACACCATGACCCCAAATCTCTGGGATGCAGCAAAAGCAGTCCTAAGAGGGAAGTTCATAGCAGTGCAGGCCTACCTAAAGAAGGAAGAAAAATCACAAATCAACAGGTTATCCTTACGCCTCAGGGAACTGGAAAAAGAACAGCAAAAGAAGTCCAAAGGGAGTACAAGGAAGGAGATAATAAAGACCAGAGTGGAAATAAATGAAATAGAGACCAGAAAAACAATACAAAAGATCAACGAAACCAAGAGCTGTTTTTCTGAGAAGATAAACAAATTGACAAACCTCTAGCCAGGCTCATCAAAAACAGAGAGAGAGGACTCAAATTAGTAAAATCAGGAATGAAAGAAATGAAGTGACAACAGACACCACAGAAATACAATAAATTTTAAGAAATAACTATGAGCAACTATATGCCAACAAATTTGACAATCTGGAAGAAATGGATAATTTTGTAGAAGCATCAACCTTCCAAAACTAACTCAAGAAGAAACAGAAAATCTGAATAGACTGATTACTACCAAGGAAATTGAATCAGTAATCAACAAGAGTAAAAATCATATGGTCAGGACTTCTGGTAAAATGGTGGAATAGACAGACGCTGTGTTAACTGCCTCCCAGGATCACAACAAAATTACAAATAATTTATACAACATTCAACCCCGGAAGTTCCCATAACACTAGATGAACAGAACCTCTAAACAAAGGACCTAAAGATGAGGCCACATCAAGTCTAGGGGGTGGAGGGGGGCGGAGATGAGAGAGGGCAAGCCCCATGAGGGAGGCCTCAGCCATGGGGAGGCTTCTCTGGTTGGGGGAGAGACCCTCCTGCCCCACACCAAGCTCACCAGCCAAGAGTTACTTTGACAGGAAGAGGAGTTCCACGATAGCTGGCAGTAGAAATTAGTGAGGACTCTCTTTGCTCAGCTCAGTGAGGCTGAGAGTGGCTAGAGAACCAGTGGAGCCAGCACACAGACTCGCACACTGGTGAGTACTCACCTGGTTCCTGGTGGAGGAAGTAGCTGTGTGAACTGGGCCCAGGAGCCTGCGGGTGATGGACTGAACTGAGCACCTTTGGCACTGGAGCTGGAGGTTTTGGGACTATTGTTCCCCTGGTGTGGAGCTTGCACGCGAGTGGTATACAGGATGGTGCCATTTTGTCAGGGTTGGGCCCTCCCACAGAAGGTCAGGTCCAGGATTGCCTTGGTCTGATGGAGTTGGTGCAGGAGTGTGTGAGTGCGTGTGCATGCATGTGCCTTGGATTCCCACCCTCTGCCCTGCTTGTGCGGTGTTGCCAGGGAAACTCCAGGCGGGCGCACTCCAGCTCCAACAGGCTGCTCACTGAGAAGCAGGAGTGTGCGAGCCGCCTTGGGTCCCCACTCTCTGTACTGCGAGTGCAGAGTTTACAGGCTGGTGATTGGTTGTTGGGGTGCTTGGCCTGATCTACCAGTGGCTATTTGGCCCAGGCTGAGACTGGGAGTTTTCCTGGGAGTGTTGGGCCATGAGCTGTATGCCTGCATGATCCATCCAGGGCTTTCCTGGTGATCTATCTAATACATCAAAGCAATCCCAGAGCGACAGCCAGAATGAGGAAACAAAGAAACATGTCACAAGTAAAAGATCAGAAGAAACCTCTAGAAATGGAACTAAATGAAACACAGGGACCCAACCTTTCAGAGACAGAGTTTAGAACACTGATGATAAGGATGTTTAACAAACTTAGTGAGGACATAAGGAAGAATAGAGAAATCATGAAAAACAACAAGTTAGAACTTAAGAATACAGTAAGTGAAATGAAGAACCACTTGAAGGAATCACCTGTAGAGTAGATAAAGAGGAGAATCGGATCAGTGATTTGGAAGACAAAAATAGCAGACATCACCCAGTTGGAACAACAAAAAGACCAAAGAATAAAAAACAATGAAAATAGTTTAAGAGCCCTGTGGGACAACATGATGCCCAACAATATTTGCATCAAAGGAATACCAGAAGGAGAAGAGAAGAAGCAAGGGGTCGAAAATGTATTTGAAAAAATAATGACTGAAAACTTCCCTACCCTGGTGAAGGAAATTGACATACATGCCCAGGAAGTGCAGACAGTACCAAACAAGCTGAACCCAAACAGGTCCACACCGAGACACATCATAGTTAAAATGGCAAAGGTTAAAGACAGAGACAGAATCCTAAAAGCAGCAACACAAAGACAGCAGGTTATATACAAAGGAACTCCTATTAGACTAACAGCTGACTTGTCTACAGAAACTCTGCAGGCCAGAAGGGAATGGCAGGAGATATTCAAAGTGACGCAAAATAAAGGTCTACAACCAAGATCTCTCTACCCAGCATGGCTATCACTTAAAATTGAAGGAGAAATAAAGAGCTTCTCAGAAAAGAATAAGCTTAAGGAATTCATTACCACCAAGCCAGCATTGCAAGAAATGTTAAAAAGGCTTTTTTAAACAGAAGGGGTAAACAAGCTAACCTATGAAGACCAGGAATACGAATAACAAAATAGCAATACATATGCACCTATCAATAATCATTTTAAATGTGAATGGGCTAAATGCTCCAATCAAAAGACAGAGGGTGTCTGAGTGGATAAGAAAATAAAACCCATGTATACGCTGTTTACAGGTGGAATAAGATATTTCATGCAAATGGAAATGAGAAAAAAGCTGTAGTAGCAGTACTTATTTTGGACAAAATAGACTTTAAAATGAAGACTGCAATAAAAGACAAAGAAGGGCAGTATAACCCTAAAAAACAGCTATGCACCCAACATAGGAGCTCCTCACTATATAAAACAGATTTTGACAGACATAAATACAGAGATCAACAGTAACACTATCATAGTAGGGGACTTCAACACCTGTTGTCACCAATGGACAGATCCTCTTGACAGAAAATCAACACAGAAAGAGTGGCCTAAAATGACACTTTAGATCAGCTGGTTTTCATTGATATATTTAGAGCATTTCACCTTGAAGCAACAGAATATATTCTCCTCAAGTGTACAGGGGACATTTTCCAAGATAGACCACATGTTAGGCCACAAAACAAGTCTCAGTAAGTTTAAGAAGATTGAAATCATATCAAGCAGATATGAAGGAAAAACTGATGGTTGCTGGTTGGAAGGGAGTGAGGATGGGGGAGAGGGAGAAGGTTTTGGACAACATAGGTGGGTGACTACAATGTTGCCACAGGGATATGGGGGCAGTTCTGGGAATGTAATTGATAATGTTGTGAATGCTTTGTGGGGTGGCAGATGGTCATGTGTCTTGTGGGGAGTACACTTCGGGGATGGGGTAGAGGCTTGATCACTGCACTGTGCACTTGAAGCTGGTGTTGTATAATATTGAATGTTAACGGTGATTGAATGTATACATATAGTCAGGCGATGAGTACAGTGTGGGAGTGGGGTCAGGGGAATTGTAGTAGATATTATGATATGGGGAGGAGTGGGGCAGTGGATTGGGAAAGGGGGGTTGGCACTTTGAGGGGTAAAAAATATAACTATTGCACTGTTGTAAAAAAAAAATCATATGGTCATATCAATAGAGGCAGAAAAAGCATTTGACAAATTCGAGCAGACATTTATGATAAAAGCTCTTAGCAAAGTGTGAATAGAGGTATCATATCTCAAGATAATAAAGGTCTATATGATAAACCCACAGCTAACATCATACCCAATGGGGAAAAGTTGAAACCATTCCCCTTAAGATCAGGAAATTATACAAAGGCTGTCCACTTTCTCCACTTTTTTATTTTTGAGGGCAGTGTCACTAGCCCTCATATGTGGGATCTGAACTAGGGCCGCTGGTGTCCCAAGCCAGCTCTTAACCACCGTGCCACTTGGCCGGCCCCACTTTCTCCTCTTTTATTCACATAGTTCTGGAAGTTCTAGCCACAGCAATCAGACAAGAAAAAAAAAAAGGCATCCAAACTTGCAAGGAGGAAGTAAAATTGTCATTATATACAGATGACATGATACTATATATAGAGAACCCCAAAGACTCCATCAAAAATCTATTGGAACTGATAGACAAATTTAGTAAGGTAGCAGGATACAAAATCAATATTCAGAAATCAGTTGCATTTGCATATACCAATAATAAACTAATGGAAGGAGAAATTAAGAAACCAGTCCCATTTACAATTGCTTCAAGAACTATAAAGTATCTAGGAATAAATTTAACCAAAGAAGTAAAAGATCTGTACTCAGAAAATTATAACACACTGAAGAAAGAAATAAAAGAAGATACAAATAAATGGAAACACCTACCATGCACATGGATAGGAAGAATTAATATAGTTAAAATGTCCATACTGCCTAAAGCAATATATAGATTCAATGCAATTCCTATCAAACTACCAAGGACATTTTTCACAGAAATAGAAAATATATTCCTAAAATTTATATGGAACCATAAACGACCCTGAAGAGCCACGGCAATCCTGAGAAATAAGAATGAAGTCGAGGGTATCACACTACCAGACATAAAACATACTACAAGCCTAAGGTAATCAAAACAGTATGGTACTGGCATAAAAACAGACACATAGCCCAATGGAACAGAATAGAGCGCCCAGGAATAAACCCATCCATATACGGTCATTTAATCTATGACAATGGAAGCAAGAATTTACACTGGGGTAAAGATAGTCTATTTAATAAACGGTACTGGGAAAAGTGGACTGATACATGCAAAAAAATGAAACTCGACCACCTCCTTATGCCATATACAAGAACAAATTCAAAATGGATTAAAGACTTAAATGTAAGACCTGAAACCATAAAACTCCTAGAAGAAAATATAGGGAGTGAATTTGCAGACATTACCCTGAGCAATATTTATACTGATACATCCCCGTGCGCAAGGGAAGAAAAAGAAAAAAATGAACATATGTGATTATATCAGACTTAAAATTTTTTCACAACAAAGGAAACCATCAATAAAACAAAAAGGAAGCATACTGAATGGGAGAATATATTTGTCAATGATATATCTGATAAGGGGTTAATATCCAAAATTTATAAAGCACACATGCAACTCAAAACCAAAAAAACAAACAACCCAATTAAAAAATGGGCAGAGGATATGAAGAGACATTTCTCTAAAGAGGGCATACAGATGGCCAACAGGCATATGAAAAAATGTTCAACCTGACTGATCATTAGGGAAGTGCAAATAAAAACCACAATGAGATACCACCTCACTCTGGTCAGAATGGCTATCATCAATAAATCAACAAACAAGTGCTGGCGAGACTGTGAGGGAAAGGGAACCCTGCTGCACTGTTGGTGGGATTGCAGATTGGTGCAGCCACTATAGAAGTCAGTATGGAGGTATGTCAAAAAACTGGAAATGGAACTACTTTTTGACCCAGCAATTCCACTCCTAGGTATTTATCCTGAAAAACTCAAGACACTAATTCGAAAAAATATATGCATCCCTATGTTCATTGCAGTACTATTTACAATAGCCAAGACTTGGAAACAATTGAAATGCCCAGAGGTAGAAGACTGGATTAAGAAACTGTCATACATTTATACAATGGAGTATTACGCAGCTATAAAGAAGAAAGAAATTGTACCATTTGCAACGAATGGATGGACCTAGGGAACTATATGCTAAGTGAAATAAGTCATTCAAAGAAAGACAAATACCATATGATCTCACTTATATGTGGAATCTAAAGAACTGAATAAATGAGTAATGTAAACAGAAGTAGTCTTAGAGACACAGAAGAAAAGCTGATGATTGCTAGATGGGACAGGGGTGGGCATGATGGAGAAGGGGAAGGGACTAGGCAACATAAATTGGTAACTACAATATTGCTGCAGGGAAAGAAGAAACAGTTTGGGGAATACAATCAATAATGTTGAAATATTTTTTAGGTGACCAAATGGACTCATGTCTTGTCAGGGAGAACACTTCATGGATTGTGTAGAGGCCTGACCACTGCACTGTACCTCTGAAGATGCCACTGAATAATATTAGATGTTAACTATAATTTAACACATATATAGTCATGGGATATGGACGATAGTGTGGGAATGGAATCAATGGAAGTGTAATAGATATGTATGATATTGGGGGTGGGGGACAGTGGATTGAGTGTGGGGGGTTATCACTTTGTGATGGGTGAAAAGGATAATGATTGCATTGTTTTGTACATCAGTAACTAATAATAATAAATAAAAAGGAAAAAAAGTAAATAAATAAATAAACCATAAATAAATAAATGCATAGCAAATGTTCAGGAGGAGAAATACTTTGCACAAATGGGGGCTTATAGAGGGACAGAAATTATAGTTAAATTGACATATTTGTTTTACTTTTTATGATTTAAAAAAAATTTCCATTACAGTTAACATACAGTATTTTATTAGCTTCAGGTATACAATATAATGATTAGACATTTATATAACTTATGAAGTGATCACCCTGATAAATCTAGAACTAATCCAACACTATACATAGTTATTACAATATTATTGACTATATCCCCTATGCTGTCCTTTACATCCCCTTGACTATTTTGTAATTACCAATTTATACTTCTTAATCTCTTCCCTTTTTTCACCGAGTCCCCAACTCCCTTCCCCTCTGGCAAACGTCATTTTGTTTTCTGTATTTAATGAGTCTTTTTCTGCTTTGTTTGTTCATTTATTTTGTTCTTTCGATTCTACATATATGTGAGATCATATGGTATTTGTCTTTCTCTCTCTGACTTATCTCATTTAGGATAATACCTTCTAGGTCCATCCTGGTTCTCACAAATGGTAAGGTTTCATTCTATTTTATGACCAGGTAATATATGTACCATATCTTCTTTATCCAATCACCCATTGATGGGCACTGAAGTTGCTTCCATATCATGGCTATTGTAAATAACACTGCCATGAATATAGAGGTGCATGTATCTTTTAGAATTAGTGTTTTGGATTTCTTCAGATAAATACTCAGAAGTTGAATTACTGGGTCCTTCTTTGTCTTTTGTTATAACTTTTGTTTTCAAGTCTATTTTGCCTGGTATAAGTATTTCTGTCCTAGCTTTTTTGTGTGTTTGCTTCTGTTTTCATAAAATACTTTTTTCCATCCCTTTAATTTTAGTCTGTGCGTGTCTTGCAATCTGCAGGGAAACTTGTAGGCAACATATGTAAGGGTCTTATTTCCTTGTCTATTCAGCCACCCTATGCCTTTGATTGGAACATTTAATCATTTACATTTAAAGTAATTATTTAGAGATAGGTAGTTATTGCCATTTTATTATTCATATTTTGGATCTTTTGTTTTTTCTTCTTCTTAAAGAAGACCTTTAACGTTTCTTGTAATACTGGTTTAGTAGTGATGAACTCTTTCATCATGCTTTTTTTTTTTTTTTTTTCTGGGAAGCTCTTTAGCTGTCCTTAGATTCTAAATGATAGCTTGCTGGGTAGAATGATCTTGGTTGTAGGACCTTATTTTTCATCACTTTGAATATTTCATGCCAATCCCTTCTGGCCTGCAAAGTTTCTGTTGAGAGTCAGCTGACAGTCTTATGGGAGCTCCCTTATAAGTAATTAAATGCTTTTCTCTTGCTGCTTTTAATGTTCTATCTTTGTCTTTAAATTTTGACACTTTTATTATGATGTGTCTTGGTGTGGGCCTCTTTGGGTTCATCTTGTTTGGGAATTTCTGCACTTCCTGGGCTTGTATGTCTATTTCCATTTCTAGGTTAAGGAAGTTTTCCATAGTTATTTGTTCAAATAGGTTTTCAATTCCTTGCTTTCTCTTCTTCTAGTATTCCTCTGATGTGAATGTCTGTACATTTGATATTGTCTCTCCTCATTTTTTTGGATTGTTTTTTTCTTTTTGCTGTTCTGCTTGGGTGTTTTTTGCTATCTTATCTTCTAAATTGCTGATTCAGTCCTCTGCCTCATCTAATCTACTGTTGATTCCCTCTAATGTATTCTTCATTTATGACTGGTTCCTTATTATGCTTTTTAATCTCCATTTTTATGTTTCCTATCTCTTAATTGAAATTCTCCCTGAGATCACTGAGCATCCTCATAACTAATGTTTTGAACTTTGCATCAAAACAGGTAAGTTGCTTGTCTCCATTTTGTTTAGTTCTTTCTCTGGAGTTTTGTTCTTTTTTTCCCTTCTTCTTCTTTATTTGGGACATTTTTCTTTATTTGGGCTACCTATGTGTTTCTTTCTATGTACTGGGTAGAGCTGCTATGTCTTCCGGGCTTGGTAGAGTGGCCTTATGTAGTAGGTGTCTTCTGGGGCCCAATGACACAGTCTCCTTGGTCACCTGAGCCTGGTGCTCCAGGCATTTCCCTTACATGGCTTTGTGTGTCCTCATGTTGTAGTTGAGCCTTGATTGCTGTTGGCATGTTCAGTGAGAGGGGTTGATCCTTAGGTTGAATGTTTATGAGGACTAGTCGTGACTACAGTGGAGGAGCTGTTGTTCAGAGACTGACCCTGTGAAACAGGATTCACTTTGATGGGGCCCAGGTTCCTGCTGAGTCTGCCCTTAATGTGATATCATTTGTGGAGGTCATTGGTGCTCTGGTGTGGTCTGTAGCTGGCCACTGAGTGTGTTGGTTCTGGGTTTTCTTGGGAGTGGTTCTGCTGCAGACCTAAGGCAACAACTTCCCATACCCTGCCAGGGCCATTTGGTGTGATCCACAGAGTGATCTGCAGATGGTTGCCATTTGTGCTGGGCATGGAGTTTTATTTGAGAGACTAAGTTATGAACTAAGGCCAGCTGCAGCTAGTGTCAAGCTTGGGGTTGCTTACCGAGAAGTATGGGGCATTCTGAGGTCAGGTGCTTTTTTGTTTGGGTTTGCAAACCTTTGAAAGATTTTAGAAAAGTCTGCTGCATGAGCCAAGACAGGCTGTTCGTATAGAAAAGCCACTGGTAGTGGCTTGGATGGACCACTTTAGGTGGTATGGGGTCTCAGGGAATCATTAGGGCAGAGAAAACAGTGTTAGCTAGGTTGATGGAGATTCATATATGGTGGCCACCTGTGTCTGCACGCTGGGAGTGGGGAGGGCTCAACAAAAGATCAATGACTTCTGCCAGCACTTTTGTCTGAGATAATGCTGCTCCTCCAGCCCTTGCCCTGAAGCCAGAAAATTAAATTCCTCTGCATATGTCCCTAGTGCCTTTTGAGCTGCTGCCCCAGTGCTGGAGCTGAGAGCAAGTGAGTACATCAGCAAGTAAGTCTTTGTGTGGGTCCTTTAAGAGGAGTGCCTGGGAGTGCAGCTGCTCTTGTCACACTCAGCCACAATCTCTTGCTGTTTTTCATAGACATAAGTCATGACTTCTTTCCCTCACACTGGAACTCTTGGCTAGGGAGCCTGGTGTTGCACTGAGACCCCTCAATCCTCTGTGGGGGACCTCTGTAGCTGAGGTATGCCTCCCCATTTTTAATGGTCACATGTGGGTGTAGGACCAGCTCATTCTGCCTCTTCTCCTCCTACATGTGGCTTCTTTTGTATATACTTAGTTATAGTTTATATAGTTTAGCTAGACTTCAGGTGGTTATCAATGATGATTGTTCTTTAGTTTGGTTGTAATTTTGATGTGGGTATAGGAGGAGGCAAGCACAACATTTACCAACTCTGCCACCTTGACCAGAAACCTAAATTGACATATATTGAAGGAACATGTGGCTGCTTGGCTTTCCACTAAGAATGCTAGAATGAGTGTGTAGTAAGTTTTGATTATTTTCTGTCTGTTTCAATGGGCTTTGAACCTCACTCATCATTGGTGGAGACATTGTCCTGCTAAGATGTCAGACAGACCCGAGTTCAAGTTCTGCTTCCACCAACTCCTTGACCTTGATTAGGTTAATGTGAATCTCTCTTCAATTTTCCACAGAATAATGATAACATGAAATTAGCAAAATGTGAGGATTAAGTGAAATAATGTTTGTACCATCTAGCCAGTAGTTGCCTCCTTTCCAGATTTTCAATCTCGGCACTTCAAATAGAAGCCTGTCTTCAAAAAAATTTGTTGAATGAATAGCTGATTGAATAAATCACGTGAAATTCAATCCTACTAGTATTCATAGAAAGTGAATATTTCCTGTATTTTACCTGATTAAAAACATACTTGCATTTCTCTTTTTTATATATAGTGTTTTGATTTGAATCATAGTCCAAGTTTGGATGATGATCATTGTCTAAGTTGTATTGTAAAGGATCATCCAACATGCAGCAAAGCAATTTCTGTTTTCACATAATTTTTTTAAATTGAATTTATAATTTAATAAGACAATAAGGATCAATAAATCAATACATGTAAAATGGCTACAATCTCAAAACTCCTTTGGTCACTTCACTTTCCTTCAGAAGGCAATACCTTCCTAGGTTATTGGGGTGGGGGAGAGAGGGTGTTTCTCTCTTTGTAGAAAAGACATGATAAGATATAATGAGAGTCGGAATAAAGCATTTTCCTTTCTAACAAGTAAAGTTCCTCTCAGCCCACTGCATTGCAGGGGAATAAAATTTTTCCAACCCTGATTTTTGGTGCTGGCTTTCTTGTAATTCAGTTACACTTGACTGTCCCTGAAGCGGGTCTTCGAGCTGCGAGAGGATTCAGCAGCACTCTCCCACATCACCTTCCTCAATTAGTAATTAAATAGTGCATTTTTATTTTTCAAAAGGCTGTCACCAATTTCAGAAACTCATTAAAACCCTCAAGTACATCTTCAAATGGGCTCCCTCCACTGTGGCCTTAGCATTGTGTCCCTTTTTGGAACCTGACCACTGCTGTGCTGGAATGCCAGAGACTCAATGCCATCATGGACAGAAGATGCTCTAATTTTATCACAACTCTGATAACTGTTAAATGACAAAAATTTGGTCCATGTGGTTCCTTTGGTAATGCATCTTCACATCTTTTCAAATGCTATATTTTTTACCTTAAAAAAAAAAAGGAGGCAAAACATCCTATCTTCTAACTCCTTTTCCTCCAACCTCATCCAGGCTCACATTAATTATCTCATTTCTTGTACTCTGGCTCTCTCAAGCTCCCTCATTTTTGCCCTTAAGCACTTACCCCAGGACATCACATTGCCACTGTGTTTTTGTGGTGGGTTGTTTGTGCATATGCATTTAAGATCAACCATTTCTGTTTGCAGAGACTACTCTGGATAAAGAGGTGATCCAGAGTTGTGCTGACATTAGCTCTCATGGAGATAAAAAAAAAAATTGGCTGAATAATGGTGAAGACATTTCAAGGACTTCCCGAGAATGCAATAGTTTCTCTCTGGGTCAGTCAGTGTTTCAGACTGCTTAATTACTGCACATTCAAGTAGGTAACCGGGATAAACACATGAAAAGACATTGGGAGGTCTCTTCTGTTGTTCAGTTTTATAGAGGAAATGCTACACATAGCAGAGGGGTTCAGCTCTGGCTTTTCGTAGAATCCCCTACATGTACAGAACGGTGTGCATTTAAAATACATTTGAGTAATTTCAAATGATGGTTAATGATTTTTTTTTTCTGTTAAATTCCTCTGAGTTTCTAAGGTGAGATTTAGACTTACTGAAATTCATAGGGCTTAATGTTTGGGTCCTTTGGAATATTTCTGTAGTGGTGGGCTTGCCATTATTGTACAATTCTGGTAATTTATTGGCAAAAATAAAAATAACAATCACACAATTTCATTTCTTAATTGAAAATAAAATAAAACCTAAAGAAAACAGGGGATTGTAAAGGGGACATAGTATGTTAGAATAGTCTTTTAAAACATTGGGGCTATTTGCCTAAAGAGGAGCAAGCTGTTTAGAAGCATCTTACCAATGTTTGGTTTTCCTCAGACAAATGAACAAAAGACACTGAAGTATAGGAAATGTCCAGTTAGCCAAAGGCTCTGGGCTTTGGGGAAGAAAAAGAAACAAATAAATTCAGTTCAACACCTAGTTTAAATTTCTCTTTCTTAGCTTTCTGGGAAGATTTATATAGAGACTTCCTATTATAGACTCTCCTTTTCTTTGAGTACAGTTATTTAATCATTTCCCTCCCTCCAACAGCCATCTGTTCTCCAGGACACATTGTCCCAACACATTTCATCTTTTATATATTCCATATTTGTACTCACATTTTTTCTTTTTTCAGGCTTAAATAAATTATATGTTTCCCTCCCCAAATCTACAGGCCTTTCTATGAGAAAAACTGCAGGTATAGTAATATCTATAAACCATCATAAGCTACCAGGAATAGTTTTGAAGTTTTGTCTTGTCAAATTAAAAATGAAATATAGAACATGTCTATTAAGTAAAAGTTGAAGTTGACCTTTCTGCCATAGAGCAGTCCTCTGGTGTATTCTGCACAGCTATAATGGTAAACCTATTTAGATGTACCTCTAAAACACACTTATCTATAGTATTTAAATACTGTGCATAAATGCTATTGCTCACAGTATATTTAATTTTGAGAGTTTGGGTTTAAATTGAATGTATATCCTTAGAAAGAGGGACAATCTGTAAAATGACACCGAATTTCTAAGTTGGGATGCTGAGGACATGACACTGCTATCCCCTGAGAGCAACTGTGGGAGGACAGCTTGCTTGTGAGTGGGAGGTGTCGAGGGGTTCAACTTGGTGTATTGAAACTGATGTTCTGGATAAGGTTCTTGTGGAAATATATAGAAAGCCACTGGGTGTGATTTCTGAAACTCAGGGATGTGTTTGGAGCTGGGAATGTAGATTTGGCAGTTATCAACCTCCGGATAATATTTGGAATCATGAAGGTTGATTAGATAGCTCAAAAATAGGAAGAGACAAAGAGAGGGGTAGGAAAACAAAGAGCATAAGGTGTGACAGAAATCTAGTTGGTAAGAACTTTAAGCAAGGAATGACTGACAGTGCAAAATGAAGAAGTGACATCTCATAGAATTAGGATAGAAAGAAAACTTATTGGGCTTGGCAGTTAGGAACTTCTTTGTGTCTCTAGTGATGGCCATTCTACATGAGTCGAGGGAGAGAAGTTGGCCTGTTAATCGGGCCTTTAAAATCAGTCAAGTTCCAGGGAGTAGAGAGCATTCCTATTTTCAGGCTCAAAGTCGGCCTTTGCATTACCCCTGGAATATCAAAGTTACCATAATGATTGTTACATTGGCTTAGGAAACTTTACTTATAGGAAAATATACTGATAGTTGCTGAACTTCTAGTTCGACTTATGCTTTTTTCAACTTTGGAGTGATATGTATTTGATAGAAACTGTACTTCAAATTTTGAATTTTGATTTTTCCCCAGGCTAGGGATATGCAAAGCAATACTCTCTCCTGATGCTGGGCAGGAGTGTGAGTCACAGCTTCCAGTGGCTCACAAGAAGAAACAACTGATACTTTACAGTGTACTGAATTGCCAGTGTTTTTCGGATATTGAGGTCTGAGCATGTTTAAGGCAGGCTAGGCTATGATGTTTAATAGGTAAGCTGTTTCAATGCATTTTTGACATAATATTTTCAAATTACAGTGGGGTTATTGGGACATAATCCCATTGTAAATCAGAGCATCTGTATCTCAAACTCCTAGCTATGCTTAAAAAACATGGAAGTGGAGAATGGAAGCCTTACCAAATTAATTTAATAAACCAGTCACTGTGGGAAAATAAAAGGATACTTTGTATGATCTTTGAAATATTCAGATTTGAACTTCAGTGTAACCTCCTCAGAGAGGCCATTATTTACCTCCCCATTTAAAGTATATTCTTGAACACCTCAATCATATTATTCCATTTTCTGCATCTACCACTATCTGATTTTTGCAAAATCTATTCCCCTACCTACCCATTATATACTCAGATCCAAGAGAAGCAGCTGTGACCAGCTTGTTCCCAGCTATATCCCTAATACCTTGACTAGTTCCTTCTTGTAGGAGCATTGCAATCTTGGATGTAGACAAATATGTGTTAAATGAATGAATAAAGGGTTTCCAATCTGAAGTTTCCAGACTTACAATCTGTTTTGAGATCAATAATATAACAATCATGGCAAATTGAATGATTACAGTATGTCAGGAATTGTGCTAAGTATATATTGAGTCTTCCCAATAGTAACCCATTGAAATAAGCATTAATTTGGTCTTCTTAATTAAAAAGTACCCGAGGCTTACAGTAGGAAAATATTTTATTTGATAGTAAAGAGCCATCAAAAAATAAAACTTGGGTTTAAACCCAGATTTGCCTGCCTCTGTGGCATATAACCACGATGCCCCCAGGCTCCTCTGCTCATTGAAATGTTGGCATCAGGATTGTGACATAGCTACAGGTCCACTGAGCTGAGGATGGAAACATGAGGGCTTCCACATAAAAGGAGATCACTCTGCAAGTACTCTCATGATGAATTAACATTGAATCTTTAGTTAATATTTATTTAAAAAATGATGTGGCCAGATAATTAGGCCTAGACACAGATCATCAAAGCATTCAATAAAAGTCACATAAAAATAAATCTGATATTTATTATGAAAATACATGTAATATGATAGCCACAGCTCTAAAATGCTATATATTTATTAATTTAATCCTCACAACGACCTTAAGATATAAATATATATAAATATATTATTGTCTCCATTTTACAAATGATGAAAGTAGAATTAAATTAAATAAGCACCCCAAGTCACACACCTAAAGGAGTGATGCCAGGCTTGGAAACCAAGCATGCTGGTGCCAGAGTGTCCCGAGTAACTCAGACCAATCAAAGCACACATGTTAAGGAAATTGGTGGCCTTCTAAAGCTGATATGTGTAAATAAATTTTTTTACTGATTTCAATTGTATACCTATATTTAATTATTACTTCAGCTGGATAAAATTTGTTCATAGGAAAGATTTTAACTGTTTTTTAAAAAGGAATGAAATAAAAGTTCAGTTTTCTCCAAATGTTATATTTCAAAGTCTCTAGAGATTTAAGTAGAAAAGTGAGGAATCTCTGACATTTGCTGGGTTTATGTCTTAGACAGGTTATTCTGCTCTAGATGGATGACTTCTGAATCTATGATTAAAATGATGGTCCTAACAGATGATATAGGATTGTATCACCTAAACCAGGATTATCCAAAAGAACTTCTTTTGATGTTGGAAATGTTTTATAAAATATATGGACATTAAGCACTTGAAATGTAGCTAGTGGAATTGAGGAACTAATTTTTAATTAAATTTAATTTTAGTTCATTAAAATTTAAATGTAATTAGATATATGTGTCTAGAGGCTGCTATATTGGACAGTATAGATATAGACTACATATGGGCATTTAAGATTATGAGATTTACTTTAGCCAATTAGAAAATATAAAAAATATTAGGAAGCTGGGAACTAAAAAGGTAATTCCACCAAGGAATCATGGAATAGATCAACTATTATCCTATGAGCAAGTGTTGAAGGGCCTAGTACATACAGGAGCAGCAATTTTAGGTAAGACTGAGGCTTCTCAATTCCATTGATCTGGATCTACAAGGACAAAAGCTGTTCTGATTGTAATCAACAGTTACTGAAAAATTGCATCTAATCATCCATCTCTATAAGTAAGTGATCAATATGTGAACATAAAGAATAATCTTAGGCATCATCAATATCATTACTAAAATCATTTAATCACAAGAGAAAAAAAACAAAACTGTAGTACTGACCAGAGAGGACCATCCCTTCTTGGAAACCCTTTTCTAGAGAACATCAGTACACTTCAGCAGTATCTTTTATGAAAAGAAGGTAAAGGATAAGGAATTGAAATCTGCTCTTTCAAAGCCAAGGAAAGCACCATCCTATTATCAGTTACATTGCTTCCAGTAATCAATCAGGAATGATGACTTCACCCATGGGGGTAGGAAGTACCATATGCAACAACCTTTGGAAGCTGCTACAGTCCACCAAGTACATCTGTAGCTTGCTGTTGATTCAAGAAGCTTATTTTTAAAATTCATACAGTATATAATAACACCATGTATTGGAATGTAGGTCTTATTTTGGCATGTTGCTTACACTTGCATCATACTTAAATTTGGTTTTTTAAAAATCGATTCAAAAATCTTGCAAATTCAGAGCACCTATTTTTGCTTTAAAATAAATTCTTATCAAAGCCATTTGTCTTATTAACCAAATATTTCTTTCCCTTTCATTTGTTTCTTTGAATTTAATAATATAGCAGGAAGCAAAGGAGGTACTTAAAACTCATAAATTGCTATTTTGATTACAATTATAAAACAGTTTTTTTTTTAATTCTCAACAATGGTCTCTATAGATTGTCATTATTCAATTTTGTTTATTTCCTACCTTCCTATAAAAGTAGAAAATGAAAACAATAGAAATACCTTAAACTTTGTGGTTTTGTAGGCCATAAATATAAATAACATTCTTTATTCCTCAGACATCCATCCATTGAAAGTTTACACTAATTACCTGTAGTTTCGTTAATGTTATAAGCTGCCCTTCATCTCTCCTATCCAGACACACCGCTCAGTTTCCTCAGCAGATATATTGAACAGCTTCTGTTCACACCTGACATCAATTTCCTTTGATGTTCACAGTCTAAATGAGAATGCTACATACAGCAAGCTCTATTTGTGAAGTATACAGGATGCCTTTAAAATGATGGCAGGTATTTTCCTCATTAAAGCAACCATAACAGATAGTTAGATATGATGCTGTCCCTCACCTTCCTACTAATTAATGACTATGATTGCAACCCAAATAAGATCAGGCAATTAAATGTGATAACATTTCAGAAGCAAAGAAAATATACAGCAATCTTGGAATAGCTTCTTACCAATAAATAAAGTTGATCTTTGGAAAATTACCATATTTATATGGTACTATTCTATCAAAAAATTCAAGCAAAGTAAGGAACATAATAATTTTACTTTTAATTGAAACATGAGTTACCAACCCTATTAAATTAAAATGTTATGAGTTGGTTGTAGGGAGGCATTATAAACAAGCTCTGTTGTATTCTGCATTAGGGTACAGCCGTTGAAGCAGTGGCTCATTCAAGCGTGTCTTGAAAGGCACTTTGGGAATATGTTGTACTCATTCTAGTAAAATATCTAAGTGGTTTTTGTTTGTTTGTTTTCGGTAATAGATTTTTGACTGGGTCTAGATAAAAATGAAAGCCTACAAAGGAGAAATGTGTAAGAGAATTCATGGACCCCACCATGGTTCACATACATGCAAATACCACAAATATTCAAGAAAATATTCCAGAAAAGCTAGAACTTTCAGAAAACTGGAGTGAACAATCCATTAGGTAACCAACTGATTTCTTTTTCATATTATCAACTATGATGCATTTTTATGTTTCTATTAATTTTAAGTCTAGATACTATTTTCATTGAAATATGCAGAAGCCATGTGTACCAGTTGATTACAAGAACAAATTCAAAATGGATTAAAGACTTAAATGTAAGACCTGAAACCACAAAACTCCTAAAAGAAAATATAGGGAGTACATTTACAGACATTACCCTGAGCAATATTTTTACTGATACATCCCTGCGGGCAAAGGAAGTAAAAGAAAAAAATGAACATATGGGATTATATCAGACTTAAAAGTTTTTTCACAACAAAGGAAACCATCAATAAATCAAAAAGGAAGCCTACTGAATGGGAGAATACATTTGCTAATGATATATCTGATAAGGGATTAATATCCAAAATTTATAAAATACTCATGCAACTCAACTCCAAAAAAACAAACAACCCAATTCAAAAATGGGCAGAGGGTATGAAGAGACATTTCTCTAAAGAGGGCATACAGATGGCCAACAGGCATATGAAAAAATGTTCAACCTCACTGATCATTAGGGAAATGCAAATAAAAACCACCATGAGATACCACCTCACTCCAGTCAGAATGGCTATCATCAATAAGTCAACAAACAAGTGCTGGTGGGGCTGTGGGGAAAAGGGAACCCTGCTTCACTGTTGGTGGGATTGCAGATTGGTGCAGCCACTATGGAAGTCAGTATGGAGGTATGTCAAAAAACTGGAAATGGAACTACCTTTTGACCCAGCAATTCCACTCCTAGGTATTTATCCTGAAAATCCCAAGACACTAATTCGAAAAAATATATGCACCCCTATGTTCATTGCAGCGCTATTTAAAATAGCCAAGACTTGGAAACAACCGAAATGCCCATCGGTAGATGACTGGATTCAGAAACTGTGGTACATTTATATAATGGAGTATTACTCTGAGATAAAGAAGAATGAAATCTTGCCATTTACAACGATATGGATGGACCTGGAGACTATTATGTTAAGTGAAATAAGTCAGTTGGAGAAAGACGAATACCATATAATCTCACTTATATGTGGAATTTGAAAAACTGAATGAATGAGCAAAGTAAACAGAAACAGTCTCATAGATATAGAGGAAAAACTGAGGGTTGCTAGTTGGGAGGAGGGTGGGGATGAGGGAGAAGGGGAAGGGATTAGACAACATAAATAGGTAACTACAATATTGCCACAGGGATATGAAAGACAGTTCGGGGAATATAATTAATAATGTAAATATTTTGTGGGCTGTCAGATGGTCACATGTCTTGTTAGGGAGACCATTTCATCCATGGAATAGAGGCTTGATCACTGCACTGTACGCCTGAAGCTGATGTTGTATAATATTGTATACCAACTGTAATTGAATATATATATAGTCACAGGATGTGGAGCATAGTGTGGAAGGGAGTCCAAGGAATTGTAATAGATACGTATGATAAGGGGGAGAGGAGTGGGGTGGCGAATTGGGGGAGGGGGTTGTCACTTTGGGGGGTAAAAAGTATAACTATTGCATTGTGTTGTACACCTGAAACTAATTTTAAAAAATAAATAAATAAAAATTAAAAGGAAAACAAAACAAAAACAAACAATTATTTGTTAGACTGTAGACCCCTTCTCTCCTTTTGAGAAAGATCATGGCTAGTGGAGACAATACGTAGAATTCATTCTCCAGCCCATTATGGGAAGGAGTCAGCATGCAAAGAAGATATTCCTCAGTGCATTGTCCTTATCTGTCACTCACTTGAAACCTGGCTTGGATAGGCCCTGATTCTGGCCTTGAGGACAAAGCTTTATTTTATTGTTTGGACTAGATATGTTCCTATGTAAATTTCTTAGTGGTTATAATGATCTGTATATTATAATAGCAGCAAGGAATATCCATCAAAATAATATGATTGTCTGAAGACAACCGTAATGTGAGAGGACCCTGAAAAAAATATCTCATATAAACACACTTGCACCAATTCCCTCCACAGGTATGGTTGTGCTTTGAAGCATTTCTGGGATGCAGTAAACTGAGGTCAATATTGTGCTTGGTGCTCTGGAGGTGTCAGTTACTGTGGGGTAGATAGAGCTGTTCCTCAGGAACTGAGAGGAAAGGATGGTGCCAGGAACACCCTGGCCCTAGTCTAAATAGTGAAATATAAGATATATTTCATATAAGTATATGAAAATACATTTAGATATGAAAATATATTTATATACTTAAAATACATATTTCATGTGTATATAATATATAATATGTAATATTTCATTATTTTATATATGTATATACATACATTCATAATTATATAAATGAATCTAATGAAGATGTGGAGCTTATGCTAGTTGTATCCTATGCACAGAGCACAGAGCAGTGCCTGATAATTAACAAAGCTCACTGAAATCTTGTCGTAAGAACACACACATTCACACACATAGGTACACTCTTGTCAGGGGTCATTAGGGCTGTGTTTCCTAGGAATAGTGTCCCTCTCTTTTCCTGTGTAAATCTCTCATCTTATGATGCCCTTGTCATACCCTGTCCCTCTTTTTTATTTTATCCTAAGACTATTCTCTGCACCTCCCTCCATCCCTCTCTTCCCATGGAATAGCTTTGAGTATATTGCTCCCAAAAGTACACAAAGTTTGCAGTTGACCTTAGATTTATGTGAAAAAAAATATTCTTATGTCTTTGTATTTGAAAAGTTATGCAACTAGGACAGTATTTTCAAAGGAGAATTAGAATACCTAGTTATAAACAAAATTACAGGTAGGTTGCATATTTTCAAATGAGGTAACTTCATTTTTATTTAAAATGATTTTATAGTGTTGTTTAATGTTCATCTATCAATCAATAAGCAAATGTTTATTGTCATTTTATATAGAAATAATTATTTTTATAATTGACCCAATGGACTTCAGAAGAACTGATTTGACTTTCTTTTCTTAATTACTTGTTGTGTACTCTGCAACAAATGTCTCAATTTCACCAAGACTTGGTTTCTTTAATGGAAGTGAGAATAATACATAAATCAATGGTTTTGTGGTATCAAATGAGATGATAAACTGTTAAGTAGTATACAAGTATGTCTAGTCCTAGGTGACACATTTCAAAAAGGAAAATAAAAAGAGATTAAACCCAGACAAAACTGGTCTTAACTCTAAGAGACCTGAAATTACTATCCTGTGGGGAAGTTAAATTTTAAGGGGAGGGAATAGATAGAACTTGAAAACAGTCTGATGATTTAAGGCATTTGTATATGAAACAGAAGTTAAGTTTTATAATTTCATATGGTAGAACCATGACCTGTGGATCAAATTTTCCAACAATGTTACTGTACATCAATGTAAGGCTAAATTATTAGCAATTATTTGTATCCAAAGGGAATGAAATACTAAAAGCAAAAAGTTTGGAACTGGAATATACCTGGATTCCAGTTCTAGTTCATTCATTTGCTGGTTGCATTACATTGGGCATGACCATCAATCTTTCTAAACTTCAATCGCTTCATTCTTAAAATGGGAAAAGTATCTGTATAGAATATTAATACATATTCAATTAGGTAATAGGTGAACCACTTTGCATAATGTCTTAAATAATTGGCCCATAATAAATTGTATTTAAGTTTAACCATTCCCATGAAAATAAGGACTCCAGCCCAGTAACATGGTGTAGGAAAAGGGCCAGGAGAGCAGTTCCCAGGCTTGTTTATAAGATCACTGCCTTGTTTCTATGCCCGCTCAGACCATCTGGATGCCCCCCCCCCTTATGTAACCAACTGGCTGTAAGCCACCTCTGTTCTGCAGGCTATTTAACTGCACGGGTTGCCCCAGTGGGTGTGGATGCCCAGCGGATGCTGGTCCTGTGTCTCAACCAGCTGCCCTCGAGAGTGCACCTGTGGTATAAACCCTTTACCTAAGTTTCTGTTGTCCTTTTTTGGCCTCACTGAATCCAAGAACCTGCCAGGAATCGAGCTCCTGCATTACATATGGCCACTAGTCGAGGATGCTGCAGAGAGGCAGGGACTGTGTCTGTTTTGTTCATGTTAATAT
Organism: Aselliscus stoliczkanus; assembly: GCA_033961575.1. Lineage (NCBI taxonomy): Eukaryota > Metazoa > Chordata > Mammalia > Chiroptera > Hipposideridae > Aselliscus > Aselliscus stoliczkanus. The sequence goes on along the minus strand of CM066730.1, from coordinate 101,166,803 downwards.
TCCCAGTCCTATGAAAAAAGGGTATTTACTTCCTATTTCTCCACAAAATAAGTAAAGAGATGGCTTTACTGAGTTGGAGGTTAAGATGGACAACCTTTAGTCCTTTCCAACTTCAAGAAGCTATTCTTCTTGGATTTGGTGATCCTGACTGGGGAGTAGAAAAATAACCCTAAAAGTTGGAACTAAGTCAGCTAGGTAATTTCCCACTCTACTTTTGATTAAAACAAGCTGCAAGGAAAGAGTTACCCCTGTTCCTTGAACTGTTTATTTAGGAGTTCTTAATATCCAGATAACAAATTTGTGCTTTAGAAATCAAGTTATTCCTTTTTGTGAGAAATCATACAGTGACAGTTTTACTTAGGACATCTTTAAAGAATAAGGGTAAAGAGTAGATATTTTTCCAGTTAAAATTATTTCCATTGATATAAAAAAAATAGATAATAGTATTCTCAGATATAATTTTTGGTAGAAGACACAATTGCCAGTGAGTTCTCCTAATTCCTCTACTGACGATTAATCAATATTATTTCAGAAATACATTTATGTTAACACTGCACAAAAAGGCAGTAAGAGGTCTCCAGACTTGATTTTATTTCTTTCGTATTTTTTGTTTTGTTTTGTTTTTGCTTAAATGTCTATGCTTTTTCATTGCAGAAACATTACATGTAACACATTTCTATGCATACACTAATAGCAAATCTATACAAAGGCAAGCCTGGAAAAAAGTCGTAACTGTTAAAAAGTTCTTCTATAAAATGCCGTGAGATTATTTAGGTTAGTAAAAATCTAGCATGGATTGTCAAAAACTCCAGAAGGATCTAATCAAAGTGTGAGACTGCAACATAATGACAGATGGAATTTAATGTAGATAAGAAAAAGGTAATGCATTTTGGGAGAAATCATTTAAACTTTTCATATACGTTAGTAGGATCTGAATAAGCTGAACTCCTCAGGAAAAAAAAAATAAGGGGTAATTATGGATGGAAGTATTCATTGAAGACATCTGCTCCATCTTCAGCAGCAGTTAAATCTAATAGACTGATGGTTATATTAATAAGGCAAGGGAAAATAGTATGGAAAATATTATGACATTATGCTATATAAGCCACTGATTTAATTTCACTCTGAACACTGTGTTAGTTTTTGGATTCCTAGCATTTTAAAAGATATAATGTTTACAAAGCAGGCATTTAAAACACACACACACACACACACACACACACACACACACACACACACACAAATCCTCAAAATGAGAGCAGAACCAAGGGAAGCATTAGAGTCAGAGCAGGTAAAGTGGAGCCTTGAATCCAGAAGGATGCATTTCCCATCTCTACCCTCACACAGCCTTATTGAATTCATAATTGCAGCTTAAACGAATTGCAGCTTTCTCCCAAAAATCATTCCCAGAAGATTATTTACCATTGAGTTTTGATCAAAGCATTTAATGCTTTTTAGCCCAACAGGAGGATTTTATCCTGTTTGCCTGATACATGGTTGGTAGCTGCTATGTCTGAAGTGTTTTTAGAAGTGAAAAAACAATCCTTCTACTAATGTTTCCTTGGTGTAAGTAGCACTTAGATAAATCATAAAACGATCCCCATTTGTGCAATATTCCCATTGATCCTTTGCTGTTTATTCTCCCTTCTAAACTTCTTGAAATTCAGTGATCTTTCTCTAATAAAAAGATCTTGAAGAAAGAAAGGGTCTGAGTTTATATCAAGCTGTAGCTAGTAATAAAACATGTTCTGTTTATTTTTAATCTAAGTTTAGCTCATTTAAGTATTTAAGTATTGTTGGTATACCATATTAGTTATATTTGTTTCAGGTGTACAATACAATGATTCAACATTTTAGATTCCACACCTCACCAATTCTAGTTATTATCTGTCACCGTACAAACTTAGTGCAATGTTATTGACTATATCCCCCTTCTTGTTTATGTCATTTAAATGCATTATTTATAAATATACGATTCTGTACATTGAGATTGCTCTTGAACCATTGTGCCACTTGCTTACCCATGTGGGTGGCATGTTTAAACTTGAGCTTGGACCCAATGATGCCTTTGCCAGTTTTGAGCCCTGTGATCTTATGAAAGATCCCTTACATGCTGGGTCTTAATTCCTTCTCTTTTACAATAACATCTAGCTCATAACACTGTTGTAAGAATTAAACACTATAATTTATGTGGACTTCTCTGTGCATGGGAAGTGGTTGATATCATTGCTACATGGTAAAAAATAAATGGGCTTTAAATACAAACAAATAACTGTTATTATCATTTAATCTCAAAAACATTTTTACTTGCCATGTAATTTAAGTTCTCCATCTATTTAGAGTTTCTAGAGGCTCTGTTAATTACAGTTTTCCCTGATCCAACCCCAAATTTCTGTTATAACCTCTCTGCCACTAACCCCTAAAGATCTCTCCATTGCACAGCTAAAAAGGAGTAATAATATTTGCTCCTCTCTGAATGTCCTCCATGCTTCGCCAGCTTAGAGCCTGTTCCATGGCATGACCTTTATTTCTAAAGCCCAACACCATCCTTAATGCTTGCCTCAGTCCAGCACAGAAAAGCTCAACCTACATGTCTTTCCTACTGGAAATCGACTCAGTTTCTTCAAGAGCATATGATCAGTCCAACCCTGATATTTCACAGAACTTGATGTGGACTTTAACTTGATCATAATAACACTATGCTTTGTGCTATTTGTATTATTTAACTAATCGCTCCTCATACTATTGTAAGCCACTCACCTCTGAGTGTCCTACATTAGCCAGCATAGGGCAAAAGAACATACTAATGAGTTAATAACATATAGAGTTACAGACCCCTTCTTACAATAAATGCACAGACACAGCAAATTCAAAGAATAATAAGCAAACTTCAAAAAGAAAGCGATCCTCTCATGTAGTAAACATAAAAATGCAGCTAATATTCATTTTTCCTGATCTTAGTTTTCTGGAAAACTTATTAAAGAAGCGAGGATTTATGGCTTTCTGAAAACATGGAATCAGTTTCTCCCAGAAGGAGTCCATTTTCATCTCTAAGCTTGGGATGGATCATATTAAAGTAGTTAAAGCCAACTTGAGGGCAAAAATGAGCACCAACCTGCAATATGTACAAGATTCTATTTTTCTCTAAAACTTCACTGTGGAGAACAAATAGAAGGTGTCATTAGTAATTAGTTTATATCCTCACCTATTTTCTTTGTGTGCCGACATCCTCTTTTCAATTTTAAGAATTGTTTTTGCTTTATTTCTTATACTTTTCTTCATAATGATTAGCCATGAAGTTTCAGTGTTTCATATATGAATGAAAGGAAAGAAATAACATTTGAAAGGATCATTTCTTTCATTGAATTTTCCTGTTCTTTGGCTAGCATGAATTACAAATTTTCATGGATGAGGATCATTATGTTAGTCTGTGGTGAGTGTTATATGAGATAAAAGAGAAAGGATGAGATCAGCTCCTATACAGCTGCTAGACATATACCCTTTATTGAAAAACGTATTTAAAATGTCCCCTCTTCAATGGATGGGCAATGATTTAAAGATGCAGCTGCTAGTTAAGTAACAGAAATGGCACCTGGGCTCCAACTGGGCTTAGGTGTGAGAAATTTTGAGAATAGGATCAGAAAAGAAAGCAATGAGATGGGGGTAGAAGTCCTTTTGCCATTAAAGTCAATGTCATCATCAAAGTCTATCGAGATCCCAATTTTCAAGGTATCACACTTGGAAATTCAAAGCAATTTTGGAAAAAGACATGCACCATTACATTAAACTATCTTTTGAGTTAAAAATATTAACTGAATGAATGTTAGATAATTGAGAGGGATTTTTAAATCATGCAAATGAAAGAGGTATTTTTCTCAGGGCAATGAAATTCACATACAGAGGAACATTACTGATCATTAGCATGGGGAAGGCATACTTCTGCCTAATCAAATGTCCATTAATACTGAGAATGTCTGTCCTTTTCATTGATTGCAGTTTAAAAAGAAACACATGAAAAGGTGGTCACACAAGATAGAGATGCCTTCATTAGTCAACATGAATGGCATACTCCTCTTTTTAATGTTCTTTCCTTCTCTTCACTTTTACCTCGGAGCTTCATGAAAAGTGGCGTGTGTAAACTCTCTCTGTAAAATGCAATTAGTAACTTAGGGAAAATCAATCACATTTCCCGTTAAAAAGTCAGTCTTCAGCAGCATCCTTTTTACAGCATCTTAGACACTGTTCTTGGCAGAAGGGATGGATTAGACCCTCCATTTATTTCTGCTATTATGTTGGTTTTGATCCTGGGGGAAGGATGCAAGAACATGGGGTTCCCCTCTGTCAGTGTTAGTGACAGGAAATGGTAATGAGGAATTATGAGTATCAACGTGGCATAATGGGGGAACTGTACCTTACTGGAATGTCGACCCTGCTTGGTCTGAATCCTGCTTTACCTTCCCTTATGTTGGGTGTCCTTGGGTAAGATGAGATGTGATCTCTCTGTGGCTCAGATTCTTTATATTTTCATTACACAAATATTCACCAAACCTCTACTGCCTGTGGTTTGGCATCCCAATGCAAACCAAACCAGGGAGGTGCTTGCCCTCAGAGAGCTTAAGTATTAATGGGGAACATCAGCTGTAAATAAACAAAGGCACATATAGTAACATATGCCAAGTGGTAACAAGTGGAATGAAGAAAAATGGAGTGGGAGAAATAGGGACTGTCATGGCAGGTACCATTGGAGACAGAGTAGTCCTAGAAGGCCATACTGTCGAAGTCTTAATTGATGAGATCCAGGTGAATGAAATGAGGGTCTTCACTTCATTTGCATTGCACTCTGTATTGGAAATGAGAGTAGCTATGTTGGTGAAGAATAAAATTGTGCATCATACAAAGCACTAAGTGGGTTGCAGAGAGCTTAAAAACAGTAACAACTCTTTCACAATTCTGAAGTGAGTGGTCCCCCATTATACTTGATAGTCACTCCACAGCCTGGCTTCAAATATGATTTTTTTCAACCTAAAAACAAATCTGATATTAGAGAAGTTAGTATTAATTAAATAATTTTATTTCTGTTTGAGTCTCTTGTCCACAACAGAAAGGTTGATGTAGCTCTCTGCCTTTGTGTTAACACTAGCCATTTTCCTCATCATTGAGCACAAGGGATTGGAAATTTTGTTAGGTGGGATTACATTAGTCATAACAGCATCTGTGTTGCCTTCAAATTTAACATTTTAAAAAATATATAAATTCCATAGTTTTTATTTGCTTTTGCCATTTGTGATTTGTCAATAAAGGACCTAAAATCTTGGTCTCTCTGTCTATAATACAACAAAGGGCAATATAGGCAAGTAAGACATGGCAAGCATGGTAGGAGTTGGACAGTGAACCAGTTGGCTTCAAAACAATTTTGAAGATAAGAAGAAGGAAGTGTTAGTATGTGAAATGAGAAGCTAATAGAAGAATCTAGGATAAATAGTGTGAAGTTGGAGCTATTTTGATTGATCAAAGAATGGCATGGGAGCATAGGAGGTTGGGAGAAAAAAGAAGGTAGTAACTAGGAATGGTGAAGATAATTTTTAATGTACAATAAACAAGTTTACAGAAGTCATGACTAATATTCAACAATGCCACATAGCAAATGAATTACACACTATTTAAAGAAGTAGGAAACGGGTATTTGAGTGATGACTAGTAACCTGAGACAAAAAAGGGAGTCCATTTTCTACCACACTGACCTAAACAGAAGGGAGGGCAGAGGTATTGTACATTATAAGAGGATTTTGTCTTTCTTGGTTTATTCACTCCTACAATCTCTGAATGAAAGGAGAGATGAGCCTGCCACTTACATTATCCATCTGAAATTTTAAGTGAAATAAACTAATTATTGAACACTTAATGAACATATGTAATACTTATCAAAGTTTATCACATGTTCCAAACCCTTTAGTTGAGTATTTTGTATTTTAATCCTTGGGTAAATTTTATCAGATAGCTATGATGATTCCCATTGTACACAAGAGGAAACTATAATAGGACTCAGAGAGTTTCAGTAACTTTCCCAAGATCACACAGGAGTTTGCAGATCCTTAATCTTCACCTAGAAAGTCTGTTAATGTGCCTCATGCTTGCCAATTTAATTAAGTCCTTTAAGAAATCTGGATGGTTGGTATTACTACCCTCATTTTACAAGTTTATGAAATGAAGCATTGAGAAGTGAAATAACTTTGATAATAGTGGCTATCAAAGGCATAAGAAAAATAAAACAAAACTACATTTTCTGAGTTAAAACCCATATGTTTTATATGACATGATGCTAGGAGAAGACTAGATATTCTGTGTATTAGTTCCTACAATTAGGAACCAATTATAAGAAGTCTTCTGCTCTGGACTTGACCTATTAGAATGAAATTCCCAAGGACAAAAGCCTTAGACAAACCAGGTAGACTGCACTGGATCCTGCTTCACTCCCCACTGGGGCAGACTACACTGTTGGAAGTAGATTTCAGACATGACACAGTCAATTCATGTCATTGTATAAAAAGGGGAATCTTATTAAATAGAAATATTATACAGTTTGTCCCAGGTCATCCAGTTGAGGACTAGTCATGTATATATATATTTTTGCCATTATAGCAAATTTATAGTTGTTCTTTCATTTATTTACTTATACATCACATGTTTGTTAAGCACTTACTGTCTTCAAAGGCCCTCACTTGTAATCCTATGGAATAAAGAAAATGAGAAGACTCTTATCCTCAAGGATGGGGCAGACATAAACTAAGCACACAAACCACACTGTAGGGCAAAAAGAAATATGGTAAATTCTGTTTGAGAGCATCAAATATGAAAGGGATGGAGATTCAGAAAGAAGTTGCTTGCAAATGATGGAATAAAGAAGGAAAGTTTTCATGAGAAAGTTAAATTTAGAACTGTGCCTGAAAAAATTACCACAGGAATGTGGTTCTGAGAATAAGATCACTCAAGGCAACGGACGAATCAAAGCCCAGAGATGGGTGAATCTTTTACTCTAATGAGGTACCAGGGGAGGTTTGGCTTGACAGAAGTACCAGCACTAAAAGTTGTAAAGTCAGGTGGGTGCCTCACTCTGTTTCAAAGATGATCTTGAACCACAAAATAGGCATCATTCAGAATTAAGAGATACTAAGGTTGTTAAGATACATTTATTGGAAGGTAGTGAAAAGAGTATTTATACAAGCTGAAATAAAAACTTGGGGCATTAGGACGAACACACTCAATTCAAAAGACTCATTGAGGCAATAACCATAGCCAACGATATGAATAATAATTGGCCAAATCAAAATCACTCATGCATTAAATTAGAACATTTGTATTACAGGGCTTGAAGCAGAATGTACTTTTTTATGCTAGATATCTGAAAGGCACAATTCATGATAGAGCCATTACCTAGACTGAGAATATATGGGGGCAGACACATTCTCAGCCAGTCCAGACAGTGAAACCAAGAACATATTTCGAGAGAATATGCTAATTTTATTACATCTAAAGGTTACATATGATCCCCAAGTTTCTCTGTCTCACATTTGATGCGCTGTCTAATGAAATGAAAACTTTCTATCTGGTTTTTATTATGACTGCTGTGGTTTTATCTAGATCAGTCCTTCTTGGTGTCATCTGAAGCTCCTAGAACCCTGCTTTCTAAGATTTTAAGCCAGATTTCTTCCAAAACTCTGCAAATCTCCTTCAGCCTAAATAGATTCCTTATCACGAGACTTTTAATAACTTAGCAAATAAATGTGGGGATCAGGCACTGTCTTTGTTCATTCTCATTTACTTATGTATTTATACTCACTCAGGCTGCTTACACACCAACCCTCAGTGGGTCATGATGGTGGCTCCTGGGAATCACAGGACATTCCCAGGAATAGCAGGGAACTAAAAGGGCAGCAAGAAAATTCAGGACACCCAGTAACTAGCAGCAGGCCGGCAAGTGGGAAAGCCAGGCCATGTGTATGTCAGCAACTGGCGATTGTATCAGAGAAATTGAAACCTAAGTTTGATAGTAGGATACATCCCGCTTTGAGCATGGATTTAATTAGTGCTTCCATTATTTAGTAGTTACCTTAATGTATATATATTTAAAGGTTATCCATTTTTGTGATTGTTACAGGTTTTCTTAAGAAGGACTCAATAGCCATGCCAGGAGTCTAAAGACCATACAAAATGCCACTGAGACCCACCTGAAAAAGATCTCTCCCTCTCCCTCTCTCCATATATATATGGTTGGACAAGTAAAGTACTGAACTTTCCACCATGCACTTACATGGTAGAAAGCTTGCAAATTTAATTGCCCGGCCTTTCGTGTGTGTGTGTGTGTGTGTGTGTGTGTGTGTGTGTGTCATTTTCTTTATCCGTTCATCTACCAGTGAACAGTTAGATTTCATATTATGAGTAATGCTGTAATGAACATAGGAGTGCAGATATCTCTCCTAGGTACTAATTTTATTTCCTTCAGATATATACCCAGCAGTGAGATTGCTGGATTATATGGTAGTTCTATGTTTAATTTTTTAAAGAACCCTATACTATATTTCATACTGGCTACACCAATTTAGATCCCCACTAACAGTGTAAAAGGAATCCTTTTCTTCACATTCTCACGAACACTTGTTATCTGTTCACTTTTTTATAAAAGCCATCCTATCAGGTGTGAGGTTAACACCTCATTGTAGTTTTGATTTGTATTTCCCTGATGATTAGTAATGTTGAGCATCTTTTCATGTACCCGTTGGCAATTTAAATGCCTTTTTTGGAAAAATGTCTATTCAGGTCCTTTGTCCATTTATTAAGCAGGTTGTTGGGTAAAGAAGATGTAGGATATGTACACAATGGGATACTACTCTGCCATAAGAAAAGATTAAATACTGCCATTTGCGACAATGTGGATGGATCTTACTATACTAAGTGAAATAATTTAGACAGAAAAAGTTGAGAACTATATGACTTCACTCATATGTGGAATATAAAACTGAAAGCATCAAAGGAACAAGACAATCAAAGAAACAAAAACTCATATATATAGACAACAGTTTACTGGTTATTAGAGGGTTAGGGAGGAGGGGGGATAGATGAGGGTAAAGAAGGTCAAATATATGGTGAGGGAAGGAGAACTGACTCTGGGTGATGATAGCACAATGCAACATACAGATGTACTATAGAAGTGCACACTTGAAACCTATGTAATTTTACTAAAAATCAGTGTCAAGAACAATGTCAAGGTGATTTTTCCCTATGTTTTCTTTTAGGTGTTTCATGGATCCAGGTCTCATATTTAAGTCTTTAATCCATTTTGCATTACTTTTTGTGAGTGGTACAAGATATTCATTCAGTTTTGAATATGGACTGCCAGTTTTCCAAACACCACTTATTGAAGAGTCTGTCCTATCCCCATTGTGTGTTCTTCTTGGGGCCCTTGTTAAAAATTAATTGATCAGGGCTGGCCAAATAGTTCAGTTGGTTAAGAGCTCGCTCAAGAATGAGAACTGAGCTCTGAGCAACAGCAGTTCAATGCCCAGCCCGAGCTGAGCTGCCAATAGGTGGCAGGAGGGCTCAGCTTAAAAAAATTAATTGATCATATAAGTGTGGGGTTATTTCTGGGCTCTCTATTCTGTTCCATTGATATATGTGTCGGTTTTTATGCCAGTACTGCAGTTTTGATTACTATAGTTTTGTAATATAATTTGAAATCAGGAATTTTGATACCTCTAACTTTGTACCTCTTTTTCAAGATTGCTTTCACTATTTGGGGTCTTTTGTGAATTTATATGAATTTTAGGATTTTTTTTCAATTTCAAAAATACAAATAGAATTTGGGTTGGGATGACATTGAATCTGTTGATTTTTTAGGGTGGTATGGCTATTTTAACAATAATAATGTTTTCAATTCACAAACATGGAATATTTTAATACTTTTCTGTGCCTTCCTCACTTTTTTCATCACTATCATAGCTTTCAGTGTATAGGTCAGTCACCACCTTGGTTAAATTTATTCCTAAATATATTTTTTTATGCTGTTGAAAATGGGATTATTTTTTAAATTTCTCTTTCCAATATTTTGTTGTTAGATATAGAAATGCAACTAATTTTTGAATATTGATTTTGCATCCTGACTTTTTACTGGGTTCATTTATTTTTATTTTCATATTTTTAATTTTTTTTTGGTTTTTTTGAATATTCTTTTTTTTTTTTTTTTTTTTTGAGGGCAGTGTCACTGGCCCTCATATGTGGGACCTGAACCGGGGCTGCTGGTGTCCCAAGCCAGTGCTTAACCACCACGCCACTTGGCCAGCCCTACTGAGTTCATTTATTAAGTCTAACAGTATATTTCTTTTGTTTTTAAATGAAATCTTTAAAGTTTTCTACATGGAACACCATGTTATCTTCAAACAAAGACAATTTTATTTCCTCCTTTCCAGTTGAAATATTTTTTACGTACTTTTCTTGCCTGATTGTTCTGGATAGAACCTTCAGTATTATGTTGAATACAGGTGATGAGAGTGGACATCCTTGTCCTGGTTGTGAATTTACAGGAAAAGCATTCAGCCTATCACCATTGAGTTTGAGATTAGCTGTGAGATTGTCATGTACAACTTTTATTATACATAATTTGTTGAGAGCTTTTATTATGAAAGAATGTTGAATTTTGTCAAATGCTTTTTATGCATCTATTGAGATGATCATGTGATTTTTATCCTTCATTATGTTAATGTTGTGTGTAATCTTTATCTATTTGTATGTTTAACATTTTTGCATTTCAAGGATAAATCCAACATGGTCATGATTTATGATCCTTTTAATATGGTGTTTAATTTGGTTTGCGAGTATTTTGTTGTGGATTTTTATATCTCTCTTCATCAGGAATATTGCCTTACAGTTTTCTTTTCTTATAGTGGTCTTTTCTGGCTTTGACATTAGGATGCTGCTGGCCTCGTAAAATGAGTTTGGGAATATCCCCTCATCTTCAGTTTTTTAGAAAAGTATGAGGACAATTGGTATATTCTTTAAATGTTTGGTAGAACTCACAAGGTAAGGCCATCGTGTCCTGGGATTTCTTATTGGGAGGTTTTTGTTTACTGATCCAGTCTTTTTACTTGATATAGGTAGGTTCAGATTCCCTGTTTCTTCATAATTCAATCTTGGTAGGATTTATGTTTCTGAGACTTAATCCATTTAGTCTAGGTTATCCAATTTGTTGGCATACAATTTTTCATAATAATCTCTTATGATCCTTTGTATTTCTGCAGTATCATTTGTAATATTTACTCTCTCATTTCTGACTTCATTTACTTGAATCGTCTCTTTTTTCTTACTTAAGATAGCTAAGTTTTTGTTAATTTTGTCTCTCTTTTCAGAAGAGAATTAATTTTTTCTGATCTTTTAATTTTTTTTAAATTAAATTTTGCTGATCTTTTTCTATTGTTTTTTTCTGGTTTCTATTTCATTTATTTTGCTCTTGTCTTTTGTTATATCCTTCTTTTTGCTAACATTGGGCTTAATTTTTTCTACTTTTCTAATTTGTTGAGGTGTGAAGTTAGGTTGTTTCTGTGACATCTTGGTGTTTAATGTAGGCATTCATTACTATAAACTTCTCTCATGGGACTGCTTTTGCTGCATTTCATAAGTCTAATATACGTGTTTCCATTTTTGTTTGTTTCAAGTTCTTTTTACACCTTTTTTTGGTTTCTTCTTTGACCATTGGTTGTTGAGGAGTGTGGTGTTTAATATCCACATTTGGAAGTAATTTTTTTTTCTTGTAATTGATTTCGAGTTCTTGCCATTATGATTTGAAAACATACTTGGTATAATTTCAGTCTTCTTAAATTTGTTTAGACTTGTTCTGTGATCTAACATATGCTCTACCCTGGAAAATGTTTCATGTATGCTTGAGAGGAATGTGCATTATATTGTTAGATGGAATAAATATTTCATGTATATCTGTTAGGTACTGTTTGTCTGAAGTATATAGTTCAAGTGCAATATTTTTTATTGACTTTCTGTCTGGGTAATCTATCAGTTGTTGAAAGTGAGCACTGAAGTCCCGTACTATAATTGTTTTGGTGGTTTTTTTTTTGTTTGTTTTTTTGTCACTTCAGATATGAAAGAATTTGCTTAATATCTTTAGCTAGTCTGATGTTGGGTGCATATATATATATATATATATATATATATATATATATATATATATTTGCTGTTGTTATAATCTCTTGGTGAATTGACCTCTTTTTCATCATATAATAATCTTTCTTTTTCTCTTCTTAAAGTTTTTTACTTAAATTTTAATTTGTATGATAGAAAGCTACTCCTGTCTTCTGTTGGTTTCTGTTTGTTTAGAGAATCTTTTTACATCCATTCATTTTAGTTTAGTTTATCTGTCCTTAAAGAGGTGAGTGTTTTGTAGGTAGTATATAGTTGGGTTTTGTTTTTTTATCCATTTAACCAGTCTATGCCTTTTAATTGGAGAAAGTGATCCATTTGCATTTAAAGTAATTATTAAGTGAGGACTTAGTAATACTATCCTATTACTTGTTTTCTAGCTGTCTTGTAGTATCTTCGTTCTTTTGTTCTTCTCTTTCTCTCTGTGAATTGATGATTTTCTGTAGTGGTATGTTTCTCTTTATCTTTTGTGTATCTACTATAGATTTTTTCATTGTGGTTACCATGAGGCTTATATAAAACGTGATTATTGCCATCTATTTTAAACTGACAACTTTAATTACATACAAAATTCTATTCTTTTATTCCTGTCCCATATTTCATGTCTTTCATGTCACAATTTATATCTTTCTATATTTTGTATCCATTAATAAATTATTGTATAGTTACAATGTACAGTTATTTTTAATACTTTTGTCTTTAAACTTTATGCTACAGTTAAATGATTAATACATCACCATATACATTATTAGAGTATTCTGAATTTGACTATATATTTACTTTTATCTATACAAGGTGTGACAATTAAGTTCGTGAATTCATCATAGAAAAAGTGGTACACATTTCATTGCTGAATATCACTATGGTCACCTTTGAAGCACTCCCCATGGGAAGCTATGCACTGATGCCAATATCTAGTCACCTTTCCAAGCAATTTTGGAACTCTTTTTCTGAAATGGCCATCAGAGCTGTTGTCATATTATCTTTGATGTCCTGAATTTTATCCAAGTGTCTTCCTTTCAATAGTTCCTTTATCTTTGGGTAAAGAAAGAAGTCATTGGGGATCAAATCAAGTGAGTAGGGAAGATGTTCCAATACTGTTATTTATTTACTGACTAAAAATGCTGTGTGAGCTGGTGCATTGTCATGATGCAAGCGCCATGAATTGTTGGCAAAAAGTTCAGGTAGTTTTTGTCTAAGTTTTCTACAAAGCATATTCAGCACTTCCAAATAGTAAACTTGGCTGTTTGTCCAGTTGGTACAAATTCATAATGAATAATCCCTCTGATATAAAAAAAGGTTAGCAACATCGTTTTGACTCTTGATTTGGACTGACAGAATGTTTTTGTTAATGGAGAATTGGCTTACTTACATTGTGCACTTTACACTTTGTTTCAGGGTCACATTGGTACACCCATGTTTCATCACCAGTGATAACATGGCCCAAAACATCATCTTGTCTCTCCAAAAGGTCTTGGCAAACTTCAACTCTCCTTTGCTTTTGTTCATTGGTGAGCAGTTTTGGGACCTTTTCTCATTCAAGGTTTTCCTAACTGTTTCTCTATTGATGTTTATTTGGTATGCTATGGGTCTCACAGTCAGCCGATAATTTTGACGCACAATTTGACGACTGTTTGCAACGTTTTCGTCAGTTCTCCTCGTTACTGGCCGCCCTGACCTTTCTTCATCAGTGACATGTTCTCTCCCCTCTGAAAAACGTTTAATCCATTTGTACACTGCCGTTTTCTTCATGGCATTATCCCCATAAACTTGGATTAACAAGTCCCTAATTTCACTTCCACTCTTGCCAAGTTTAAGAAAAAATTTAATGTTTGTTCATTACTTTAATTCAAGCTCAGACATTCACATGATGGCACAAAAAAACATGCAACAACCATAACAAATTCCACTCAGCAAGATACTGCCACACATCAACATGAAGACATCTGTGAGACACTAATATACCAAGGTTATGAAACCTTACTGAGCAGTTTCTACATTGCTGCCAACGAAAACGCAGTGTGGCAAGTTCATGACCTTAATTGTCAGACCTTGTGTTTTATATTTTAATGTTTTCAGAATACTAACTAGTAGACTTTGTATTTCAGCTTGATGAACTCCTTTCAGCATTTCCTGCAAGGCAGCTATAATTGTGATGACCTCCCTAAACTTTTGTTTGTCCGGGAGGCTTTTTTGCTTTCATTTCTGAAGGACAGCATCATTCCCATGTAAACTATGTTTCATTGGCAGTTTTGTTTCTTTAAGCACTTTGAATATATTGGGTTGCTGGAAAAGTCATGATGCATTTTTGAAACGAAAAACAGAAAAAAATATGTCATGACTTTTCCGACAACCCAATATCATCTCATTCTCTCCTGGCCTGTGAGGTTTCTGCTAAAAAATCCACTTATAGACTTCAAGGGTTTTCCTCTTATGTGAGGAGTACTTTTTTCTGTTGCTACTTTCAAAATGCTCTATCTTTGATTTTCTCAGCTTTATTATGATGTGTCTTGGAGATCTCTGGGTTGAAGTTGTTTAGGGATCTATGTACTTCATAAATTGAATGTCTAATTTTTTCCCACAGATTTGGAAAGTTGTCATCCATTATTTTTTAAATAAGATGTCTGCCCTCTTCTTTCTTTCTTTTCATTCTGGGACTTCCATAATGCATAAGTTGTTTCACTTGCTGGTATGTCATAAATTAGATAAGCTTTCTTTACTCTTCTTCATTCTTTCTTCTCTTCTGATTGGATAATTTCAAATAATCTGTTTTTGACTCCACAAGTTCCTTCTTCTGCTTGATCAAATCTGCTGTTAATGCTTTCTGTTGTATTTCCCATGTTATTCATTGTCTTGTTCAGCTGCAGATTTCTTTTAATGAGTTCTATCTTTCTGTTAATTTTTTTGTTTTGTTATTGTATTGGTTTCCTGATTTTGTTAAGTTGTCTTTCTGTGTTTGCTTGTAGAACTTCCTTAACTACTATTTTGAATTTTTTAAATAGACAAATTGTAGATCACCATTTATTTAGGGTCAGTTACTGGAAAAGTATTGTATTCCCTTGGTGATGTCATGACTTCTTGATTTTTTTATGTTCCTTAGTCTTGCATTGCTGTCTTTGCATTTGAAGAACAGTAACCTTCTCCAGACTTTACTAACTTGCTTGGGGGAGAAATACCTTACCTGTCAGCCCTGCTAGAGATTCTGAGGCTTACTCAGACGGTTTCTATGGATACATCTGCTCCACACTTCTTGTTCTCTCTTGGAGGGGAATTCTTAAGATTGTATGCTTTCTCTCAATTGCAAATCCAGGTTGGGTGCTGACAGCCTTCAGTTTTCTTTCCCTAGGGTCGTTCCAAGTGCTCAAATTGTGTGCTTTCTCCCAATTCCACAGTCAGTCATTGTTTCTACATGTGCTCACTAGCTATCTGCAGAAGCTCACACTTACCTCCCTTGGGAACACTCACAAAGAGCTGGCTGGGTGTGCATGTGGGTGAGGTATGCATAGCATTAGGGGTGCCTGTGAACCAGTTGGGAAGATCGTCATGCAAGTTGCCTTAAGCAGCATGTTGTCAGATCTTCTAATGGAGTCAGGAAAGTGGTTAGTGGGATCATAGTCCTTTGATGAATTCTGAGATATGGATGCGGTGCTTCCAGCATTTCCCTACTCCTCAGACATAGAGATCACCTCACCTGTTGGGTGAGAAAAAAATTGGACAATTTTGTCAGCATCCCAAACAGCTCAGTAAACTAGGTCACACATACACTCTCACTTTCCCCTGTGGAAGAAATCACTGGCTGAGGGGTTCTCTCTTGGGACTGAGCTATACCACCTTAGGAGAGGGGTGATGCAAGTAAAGCAAAATTTCCTCTTACCCTCTTCAATTCATCCAGCATTCGATGTATATTCTCTGATGGTGTGCTGGAAATTTTCTGCTGAACTCCGAGATTCCCACCGAGGTACTCCTGTCTGTGGGTGATTGTCAAAATTGGCATTCTTTGAAGAAAGATTGTAGAAAAATAAAATTCTGCCATCTTGCAGAATGATGTCATGTTTCCTACCCATTTATAAATTGGGTTATTTGTCTTTTCAATATTAAGTTGTAGGCATTCTTTATATATTTGTTTTAAGTCCCTAATCAAATATATATTTTGCAAATGTTTTCTCTTATTCTTTAAATTGTCTTTTTATTTTCTTATTGTTTGCAGAACAAAAGTTCTTAATTTTGATGAAGCCCCATTACCTACTTTTTCTTTGGTTCTTGTGCTTTTGGTGTTACATCTAAAAAAATATTGCCTAACACAGGGTCACAAAGATTTACTCCTGCAGAGAGGTTTATGGTTTTGTCTCTTACATTTAGGTTCATGATCCATTTGTGTGTTTGTGTGTGTGTGTAATATAATGTAGAGGTTCAACTTCATTACTTTTACATGTATATCCAAATGTGCCAGTACCATTTATTAAATTGTCTTTCTATTCTTGTCAAAAAACAAATATAAGTATTTCTGGAAACTTACTTCCATTTCATTCATCTATATGTCTATCTTTGTGCGAGTCTCACATTGTCACATCTGTAGCTTTTTAGTAAGCTCTGAAATTGAAAAGTGTGAGTACTCTACCCTTTATGTTTTCCAAGATTGTTTTGATTATTCTGGGTCACTTTTCCATATGAATTCTAGAGTTAGGTTGTCAATTTCTGCAAAGAAGCTAGCTGGAATTTTGATATTGATTACATTAAACCTGTAAATCAGTGTTGGAAGTTTTGTCATCTTAACAGTGTTAACTCTTCTGATTCATGAAAATAAGGAGTCATTATATTTAGTTTGATTTTCTTTAATTTTTTTCAACAACATGTTGTAATTTTCAATTTTAATCTTTCAATAATATTTACTGGTAGTCAGTGTACAAGTCTTGCACTTTTCTGTTAAATTTATTTGTAAATATTTTGTAATTTTGGATAATACTTTAAATCATTTTTTAAAATTTTATTTTCAGATTTTTCATGGCAAGTGTACAGAAGTACACTGATTTCTGTATATCAGTCTTGTATCCTGCAAGCTTGTGTATTCTGCTTTTTTGGAAGGGTTTAAGACTAATTGTTATTAATTCTTAAACATTTCATAGAATTTATCAGTGAAGCCATCTTGGCCTCAGCTTTTCTTTGGGGAAGTTTTAAAATTACTAATTCAATCTCTGTTTCTTATGGGTCTATTCAGATTTTTAAATCTTCTTGTCATTTTCAGTAGTTTATATCTTTCTAAGAATTTGACCATTTCATCTAAGTAGCTACTGCCTTTACGTACAGCTGTTCATAGTATTTCCTTATAGACTTTAAGACAAAAATGTTTATTGTGTTTTCAATTCTCCATTGTGTATTTCTGCTCTAGTCCTTTAATTTTTGTTTTAAAGTCTACTTTGTTTAATATCAGTCTAGCCACTCAGCTCTCTTTTGGCTATTGTATGCATGGTATATTTTTACCATCCTTTTATTTTAAACTTACTTGTGTCTTTGAGTCTAAAATGCATTTCTTATAGACAGCACATAGTTGTGTCAATTTATTTATCTACTCTTCCAATCTATGCCTTTGATTGAAGTTTTTTATCCATTTATATTTAATGTAATTACTAAGGTAGGATATACCTCTGTCATTTTGCTGTTTATTTCTATATGTCTTATATTTCTGGTACTTTATTTTTCTGCCACTGCTCTTTTATGTAGAATACATATTTTTAGTGTATCACTTTAATTCCCTTTTATTTTCGTTGTGTTTCTTCTTATGGTTGTTTTGTGGATTACAATTAACATTTAACTTACAACAATCTATCTCAGATTAATACTAACTTAATTTAAATAGTTTACAGAAACTGTGCTTCAAGATTGCCCTTTTCTCCCCATTCTTGGGCTATTATTGTCATATAAATTATATCTTGTACATTATTAGCCAATTAATTATCATTATTAATCATAATTATTGCTTTATGCAGTAGTCTTTCAAATTATGTGGGAGAAGAAAATATTACCAAAAATACATTTATACTCCCTCTTGTATATTTCTAATCAGTTACCCTTACTGGTCCTATGAAATTAAGCTACTATTTTGCATAGTCTTACTTTATTTGGCCTGAATGATTCCCTGTAGTTTTCCTTGTAGTGTGATCTTCTAGCAAGATATTTTCTCACAGTTCATCTGGAAATGTCTTAATTTGCTGGAATGTAGTATTCTTGATTACTGATCTTTTTCTTTCAGCATATGGATATGTCATTTTACTGTTTTCCATGGTTTCCGATGACAAGTCAGTAATTATTCATATTGAAGGTCCTTTATATGTGATGAGTCATTTTTCTATTACTTGGAAGTTTCCGAAAAAGTTGATGTTGGAAGTTTACCAGTGTTTTGTTTCCTTTTTTTAATTAAAATTTATTGGGGGTGACAATTGTTAGTGAAGTTACATAGGTTTCAGGTGTACAATTCTGTAACACATCATCTATGTGTCACATGTGTGTTCACCTCCCAGAGTCAGTTCTCCCATCACCATATATTTGAGCCCCTTTACCCTCATCTACCATATGTCTCCCCCCTTACTCTTTGGTAACCACTACATTATTGTCTGTGTCTATGAGTGTTTCTTTATTTGTTTGGCTTGTTCCTTTGTTACTTTCAGTTTTATAGCCCACATATGAGTGAAGTCATATGGTTCCTGATTTTTTCTGTCTGACTTACTTCACTTAGCATAATAATCTCAAGATCCATCCATGTTGTTGTTTCTTTTGTTTTTTCTTTTAAAGATTTTATTGGGGAATTGGGGGAGGGGAACAGAGACAAGTTGCTATCCTTTTTTTCTTCAGTCTAGTTGTGGAGGACATCACTTCACTGGCCCATGTTGGTATTATTGTTGCGCTCTTTCTGGATGAGGCAGATGGGTCGCTGGCCTCTAGATGGCCGTTCATGGTGGCTCTTGACAGCTCATGCCAGATGCCGACCACTCACGCTTGCTGCTGGCCACTTACTGTAGCCTATGGCAGCCCACTGTAACAGGGGTTGTAGCCTACGCCTTTGTCGCTGGCTACTCACAGCAGGTGGAGCTGCCCTTCACCATCTTAGCTGTAGAGGGAAGTGTCACTGGCCCTCATATTTGGGATCCGAACCGGGACCCTGCTGCTCAGAGCTGGCGTCCCAAGCCAGCTCTTAACTAATATGTCGCTCCACCGGCCACATGTTGTTGTTTCTTTTAATGGACGTGAAGATCCTCACTCTACCTTTCATGAAGCTCTGCCTCCAAGTTCTCTTTTAAGTTGATGTTTAAGAAGTGATCTCACTCACATGAAGAGTGTGTGTACTAACATGGCTCAAATTTTTCAAATTAAGTGAGATATAGTAAAAGGGATACAATGAATGTGGAAAGATATAGCTCTCAACTCTACAGATTTTGCAATTCTACATCTAAGTGGCTAGGATTTTTCCTATTGCATGTTATAATTTGAATCATCTATTACTAGCTATTTTTATGAAG
The DNA here is from genome assembly GCA_033961575.1 of Aselliscus stoliczkanus. Classification (NCBI taxonomy): domain Eukaryota; kingdom Metazoa; phylum Chordata; class Mammalia; order Chiroptera; family Hipposideridae; genus Aselliscus; species Aselliscus stoliczkanus. The sequence goes on along the minus strand of CM066730.1, from coordinate 101,147,094 downwards.
TTAATACTTGTCTTTTAAAAATACATTGTGTGTATGTGATAATGGAGGTATTTCTAAAAATACAAACATTGTATGTATTTAACTATTAACTATTAATAGGTAAAATTATCTCCTATATCTTTCATAAAGAAAATAATCCTAATTTGTTAAAAATTGTTAAAGTCCTGTTTTATAATAAATACCTATCTTTTTCTCCTTACAGAAAAATTCATTTACATTTACAGTATGTAATAACACTTATTATTAACAAATATGGGTCAGAGTTTTCTGAAGTTGCATGGCATATGATAAATAAGACTTGGACAAGTCAAAACTCTTCTATTTCTCCATAAGATATCTTTCAAGAGAAGAGACGAGAAGCCAGGCATCAAAATATTTGTTATTCTTTGCCAATAATTTTTTTCTCACTTTGCAAGTCAAAAACAACTATAATCACATAAGACTTTATAAATCAGTTTGAGTTTATGCTAAATGTTTGGGGCGGCGGGGAAAAAAGGTCTGAATATAGTCATATGGTTTGGGAGGGCATACCCACTGATGTATTTACTACATGCTAATAAAAAGAGAGGAGGTTTCAAAACATTAGTCTGAAGCTTCCCATTTGAAAACTATTGTATATTATTCTCCATTTAAATAAGTAGGGAGAAAAATCTACTTCAGAGAGAAATGCTCAGAAACAAACTATATGGTTTAGATTTAGGATCAGTAGATCATTTTGTTCTTAAAATAAATAAGAAAAATTTATTCTTTCAAGAGCAACTTATCCAAATTTCATTTTTATTTTATTATTTTTATTATTACATAGGATTTCAAGTGTACAACATAGTATTCAATATTCATATACCTTACAAAGTACAAAGTGATCACTGTGATAAAGCTAGTAACCATCTGTCACTGTACAAAGTTATTATGATAGTATTGACTACATTTATTCCCTATGTTGTGCATTATATCCCATGATTTCTTTATTTTAAAAGTGGAAGTTTGTACCTCTTATTCCCCTTCACCCTTTTCATTCCTCCCCTGCACCCTCCCATCTGGAAACCCTCAGTTTAATCTTTGTATCTGAGACTGTTTCTGGTTTGTTTTGTTTGTTTGTTTGTTTAGATTCTATGTATAGGTGAAATCATATGGTGTTTGTGTTAACACCATATTTTCTCTTTTTTCCACAAATTTGTTTAGAAATAATATTGTATCTTTAATTTTATTTTATTTTATTGTTTTTTTTACTATTAACACTGCCACTATTAACATGAACACATTCCTTGGTATGTTAACAAGTGGCCTAGGAGCCACAATTGAAATTAGTTTTAATTTTTTAATATATGGATTCCTCTAAATGTTAGGGGTGGTTGTACAAGTTTTGGTAAGACTAAAGTTTATTTAAAAAAAGAAAAAAGTAGAGTGTAAGAAATGTTGAGCAGAACCATGTGAGAAATCTGACTGCCCATTTTTATGTCATACCAGCTTCATAGATCATAGGTGAGACTACTAGTTTAAAGAGCCATAAAAGAAAAGGGACAAGTTTACTTGGTTTTATGTTCATTCATTTTCATTGAATTTAATAGGTGTTGCGTGGAGTCCATAAAGCATTTTTATAATATATTCCAATATACTAATATCAAGTTTCATCATAATTTTCTCTCTATCATGGAGAAGTCTATGCATTAGTAAACTGTAGAGGTTAATACATCGAAAGAAATAAAATCCTTTCAAAATATGACTATTTGGACCCATGTGCAAAAAATTCACTAAGTCAGTTTTGTGGATACAGTGTGCTACACGTGAATAGTCATTTATATTTCTAAAAGCTATTTCACATATAATTATATGGCATCATGAATTGGAATGTTTGGCTATATTATTGGTTGAAGAAGAGAAATGAGGCAAATGTTCAAAGATGGTTAAAATTAAACAAAGATGGTAAAAACGTTAGGTAAGGACAGAGCAGGCACTATTCGTCTTCTGGCTCTCTGTGCAGAGTCCTTGATTTTATTACATGTGACTCTAATGACTTTTTCACCATTCATTCAACAGACCTTTGTTGGGAGAACCACCAAGTGTGGCCAGGCTGTGATTGATAGTGCCACATTGTTGATACAGAAGTAGACGACAGAATTATTGCTGACTGGTTGCTAAAAGTCTAGAAGGCAGGAAGTAAATAAATAAACCATTGAGATCACTTCCAATAGAAGTAAACAGAGTACCATGTTATGGCTGGAGTATAGAGTCTAGGTAGAGATATATGACAAAATGAGCCCAGAAAGAAGGCATCTGAGTACGATGGAAGACAGGAATTTGATAAAACATTGGAGATGAGGTAAGTTTAACCTTAAACATCTACAGGTTGAGGAACTTGAGAAACATCCAAGATGTGCCATCCAACAGACACCTACATAACTCTGAATTGGTGAGGCTGTGTTTGGGATCCAGAAAAGAATCCATTAGCACAGAAAAAATTGTGACAGTTAATAAGATCATCTCTGGTGAGTATATTACAGAAAATAAGGTTAAAGTTAGAATTTTATAAAGCATCAGTCTGAAGAAAGGAGAAGACGTTTTAGCAGCAAACAGAAGCATTGTAAGCATAAGTTTCAAAGAACATACAATATTAAATACAGCAGAACATTCAGTAAGTTAGAGATTGAAACAAACCCTTTGCGTTTGGGAATAGAGGCCCTGCAGCTTACCTTTGACAGAGCTATTTTGGTGAAATGGTTGAAGCAGAAGTGCACTCAGGAAATAAGACATTGAGGAACTGGAGAATATATTATAGTTTGTTTTAGTTTTACCCTCTCTCTCCAAACATTTTTCCATCTTCTGTTTTTGTTTTTGTTTTTTCCATTCCTTCCGAGCCTGCTTCCTGCTGATTATTCTTCCTCTCTTTCTTCCATTTTATTCTACCTTTTGTGCAAAGAGAGGGACAGCTTGGTCAATTTAGAGGACTTTAATGGAATCTTTAACTTTTTAAATCACAGATCCCTCTGCAAATATTACTCGGCCTCTACCAAGAAAAACACAGATATACACACTGTTTTATAAACAATTCCAGGAAGATTAGAGCCCCTTTGAAATCCATTCATTAAGTCCAAAACTTTCCATGGATTCCCAGTTAAGAATGCTAGCAAATTTTGGATCCATGTAGTATGGGTATGAATATACAGAGGTATGTGAATATGTGCGAGGGGTACTTTGGTTACTTGTAAGTACCAAAACTTGTATGTGTTCAAGAGAGAGATCCATTTGAAAAGAAAATTTTATTCTCAGAGGATAATTTTTATGTACTAATTTAATAAAAGGAAAATACATTTTCTGTTATTTCTCTACGTTTAATTGTATTAAGTATAATATAAATGGGCTTTAACTCACTAGGCTGGAAACATTAGTTCATTTAATAAGGGTTTATTGAAAGTTTCCCAAAGCCAGGTGTAGACTAGATGCTAGGAATACAAATAAGAATACAATGATGCTACTACCCTCAAGATGCTCACAACCTTCTCAGAGAGATGAGAAGTAAACATATAATGATGATGTAATGTGAGGTGCTCCACATCAAAACTGTATACAGGGTCTCTTCTCATACAAATGAGGAACTGCCTCATAGACTGCAAAGTTTGTTTTTTTGATTTTTTCTGTGTGGTTACAATACAATTTTTAACACTAAATTTTTTGTGATACTAAAATTGCTTAGGAGTCAAAACTTGGTAAATGTCTATTGTCTTCACTCATCACATAAGAAGAGGGTGTTAGGGTGATGAGTTCCAAGTCCAATCAGATCTGAATTCACGTCTGGGCAGTGACATTGCCAACTGCATGACTTGGTAAAAGGTACTTGATCTATGAAAGCCTCAGATCCCTTATTTGTAAAATCAATGGAAACATTGGTTTGTTATGCACATTTAATAATCTAAATGTATTTAAAGTGCCCAATTTAGGATCTGATACAAAATAAGCAAAGTAAGTTTGTACGTCATTATTATTGTTACTATCATTACTATTTTTGGATATGTAGCTGGGGAAGTTTTTATGCTCAAAATGTTTGGTTTGATTGGAAGCCACAGGAAATATTATTTATTTATTTATTTTTTTTTTGAGGGCAGTGTCACTGGCCCTCATATGTGGGACCAAACCGGGGCCGCTGGCTTCCCAAGCCAGCGCTTAACCACCGCACCACTCGGCCGGACCCGCAGGAAATATTATTTAGATCCCTACATTGTTAAAGAAAATCATGAAGCCAAATGAGGATGATGACTTATTGATAAACTAGTTGTGAAATAATTAAGATTAAATAAGATTAAATATCTTTTCATAACAGACAGTCAAGTGGAATTAGGTTAAAATCAGGGGAAAAAGTATGAAGAATATCAATAAAAAATGAGATTAATCTAAAGAAGTACAGGAAAAAAAATGGGGACTTTTTTTCTTTGAAGATCATTATATAAGGATTTTGTTTCCAGTCAAAACGGAGGAACGGTTTACCCTCCACCTGACCCATTTGAAAAACATACAAAATATATGTAGCAATGATTTTCAGAGATTGAACATCAGGCCACACAGGACAGTGATTTTTGAAAGAAGGGACAGAGATGAGATGTTGTAAGCCGTGCAATTGATGCATTTACTGCCAGGAGAGAATTTCTAGGCTGCAATATAGAAAAATGGAATTCAGTCAGAGCCTAGAACACTAGGCAATCAATGAGGCAAAGCTGGGAGTACAATAAGGCCGAGGCAGCTCAAGTTTACAGGGCAGAGTACAAAAAGGGAGAGAGCTTCCCAGAGTGAGAGCTCTGGAAATCATCAGAAAGTTCCTGCAAGATCTTCAGCTCATTATTGATCAAGACATACATGTGGAATAACTATCCCAAAAGGAGCAAAGGAATCAATCTCTGAAGCTCATAGAGCTGAGATTGTGTCACCATTAGTAAGACCAGAAAATCTTGTCATCCAAGGGGTAGTAGGTAGAATACTCAGAGGGGTATTATTGCTTTAGTATTGAAACAAAGTAAGGCTGTAAACACAAGTTTTCTCTATTTCTGTCAATCAAAGCTTGCAAGCCTCAAAAGATCAAAGTATTTTCAAAGAACTTACTGCAGCCCAGGTTAGTGGTCAGGTAGCACTACAGGTATACTAAAATTATCTAGCATCCAATGAAGTAAATTTCCCAATGGTGGGTACTCAGTATAAAATTACCAGGCATGTGAAGAATTGAGAGAATATGACCCATAATGAGGAGTAAAAAATTCAGTAGAAATAGACCCAGAAATGATACACGTGATAGAATTAGTAGACAAAGAGTATAGAAGTTATTGCAATCATATTCCATATGCTCAAGAAGTTAGAGGACAATTTGTGCATCTTATGTGGAGACATTGAAAGTGCATGAAGTGCTATTTTTAGGCTGTACTAGATAACATTTTACCCCCCATGACCTTTCTTCTCTGGTATTACACCTGCGAGTATGTGACTGCTCAAGAATGAGTCAGGACAAAGACTCCATCAAAAAACTATTGGAACTGATAGACAAATTCAGTAAAATAGCAGGATACAAAATCAATGTTCAGAAATCAGTGGCATTTTCATATACCAATAATAAACTAATGGAAGGAGAAATTAAGAAAACTGTCCCATTTACAATTGCTTCAAGAAGGGCCGGCCGAGTGGCCCAGTGGTTAAGCGCTGGCTTGGGAAGCCAGCGGCCCCGGTTCGGGTCCCACATATGAGGGCCACTGACGCTGCTCTCAAAAAAATAAAAAAAGAAATAGATACAATTGCTTCAAGAACTATAAAATACCTAGGAATAAATTTAACCAAAGAAGTAAAAGATCTGTACTCAGAAAATTATAAGACACTGAAGAAAGAAATCAAAGAAGATACAAATAAATGGAAACACCTACCATGCTCATGGATAGGAAGAATTAATATAGTTAAAATGTCCATACTGCCTCAATACAATTCCCATCAAACTACCAAGGGCATTTTTCACAGAAATAGAAAATATAATCCTAAAATTTATATGGAACCATAAAATACCCCGAATAGCCTCAGCAATCCTTAGAAATAAGAACGAAGTCGGGGGTATCATGCTACCAGACATCAAAACATACTACAAGCCTACAGTAATCAAAATAGTATGGCACTGGCATAAAAACAGGCACATAGACCAGTGGAACAGAACAGAGACCCCAGAAATAAATCCAGAAATATACAGAGAGTTAATTTATGACAATGGAAGCAAGAATTTACACTGAGGTAAAGATAGTCTATTTAATAAATGGTGCTGGGAAAATTGGACTGACACATACAAAAAAATGAAACTGGACAACCTCCTTACGCCATATACAAGAACAAATTCAAAATGGATTAAAGACTTAAATGTAAGACCTGAAACCATAAAACTCCTAGAAGAAAATATAGAGAGTAAATTTGCAGACATTACTCAGCAATATTTTTACTGATACATCCCCAAGGGCAAGGAAAGTAAAAGAAAAAAATGAGCATATGGGATTATATCAAACTTAAAAGTTTTTTCACAACAAAAGAAACCATCAATAAAACAAAAAGGAAGACTACTGAATGGGGTAATATATTTGTCAATGACATATCTGATAAGCGGTCAATATCAAAAATTTATAGAACACTCATGCAACTCAACACCAAAACAACAAACAACCCAATTCAAAAATGGGCAGAGGAAATGAAGAGACATTTCTCTAAAGAGGGCACACAGATGGCCAACAGGCTTATGAAAAAATGTTCAACCTCACTGATCATTAGGCAAATGCAAAATAAACCATGAGATACCATCTCACTCTGGTCAGAATGGCTATCATCAATAAATCAACAAACAACAAGTGCTGGTGGAGCTGTGGGGAAAAGAGAAACCTGCTGCACTGTTGGTGGGATTGTACATTGGTTCAGACACTATGGAAGTCAGTATGGAGGTATCTCAAAAAACTGGAAATGGATCTACCTTTCGACCCAGCAGTTCCACTCCTAGGCATTTATCATGAAAAACCCAAGACACTAATTCGAAAAAATATATGCACCCCTATGTTCATTGCAGCGCTATTTAACAATAGCCAAGACTTGGAAATCAAAATGCCCATCGGTAGACAACTGGATTAAGAAACTGTGGTACATTTATACAATGGAATATTATGAAGCTATAAAAAAAGAAATCATGCCATTTGCAACGATATGGATGGACCTAGAGAACATCATGCTAAGTGAAATAAGTCAGTCAGAGAAAGACAAATACCATATGATCTCACTTATATGTGGAATCTAAGGAACTGAATAAATGAGTAATATAAACAGAAATAGTCTTAGAGACACAAAGAAAAAACTGATGAGGGCTAGATGGGATAGTGATAGGAGAAGGGGAAAGGAAGAGGCAACATAAACTGGTAACTACAATACTAGTGCAGAGACAGAAGAGACAGTTTAGGGAATATAATCAATAAAGTTGTAAATATTTATTTTTAGGGGAACAGAAGGATGCATCATGTCCTTTTAGGGAGACCACTTCATGGACGGTGTAGTGGCCTTACCACTGCACTGTACATCTGAAGCTGCCGCTGAACAATATTATATGTCAACTATGATTTAACACATATATAGTCATGGGATGTGGAGTGTAGTGTGGGGATGGAGTCAATGGAATTGTAATAGATATGTATGATATCAGGTGTGGGGAGGCAGAGAAGGGGGGCTGGGGAGTCACTTTGTAAGGGGTGAAAAAAATAACTATTGCATTGTTTTGTACATCTGTAACTAATAATAATAAAAATAATAATAATACAAAATTTAAAAAAAAGAATGAGTCAGGAGTGCATAAACAACACATGGAGGTGCTTTGCCAAACTCATGTCTATGTTATGCATAAATGAAACCAAAGGTAAACACACATCAAAGACATGCCGATTTAAAAATAGACCACAATCCAGGTTCCAGAATGGCCACTGGGTGGCAGGTACAAACAGCTCCACCATAATACTGTAAAGGCTTTGAAAACTGAACTGACATTGGGACCAGGACTCAAACGAGGTGGGGTGGAACATAGAGCTTTAACTCTACCAGGCTGATGGCTTGCTAAAACCAATGTCAAAATTCACCATAGGATTTAAACCTAGAATCTCAGAACATAATATTCAAAATGTCCAGATAAAATCCAGTGTTACTCCCATATGAAGTACCAGGAAAACCTAAACATGCATGAGAAAAGGCCAATGCTGAAATGACATGCTGGAATTATCTGGCAAAACTTTAAAACCGCTAACATAAAAATGGTGTAGCAAACTGGGTCACAAGGTATTTCTATTTTTAATTTTTTTAAGAACCTCCAAACTGTTTTCCATAGTGGCTGCACCAATTTGCAATCCCACCAACAGTGTACAAGGGTTTCCCTTTTCTCTATATCCTTCCCAATATTTGTTATTTGTGATTTATTGATGATATGCATTCTGACAGGTGTGAGATAGTATCTCGTTGTGGTTTTTATTTGTATTTCTCTAGTAATTAGTGATGTTGCGCATCTTTTCACATGTCTATTAGCCATCTATATGTCCTTTTTGGAAAAATGTCTGTTTAGGTCCTCTGCCCACTTAATTGGATTGTCGTTTTGTTTGTTTGTTTGCTTTTTGGTATTGAGTTACATGAGTTTTTTTATATATAAATTTTGGATATTAACCTCTTATTAAATGTATCATTGGCGAATATATTCTCCCATTCAATAGGATGTCTTTTTGTTTTGTTGATTGTTTCCTTTTCTGTGCAAAAAACTTGTTAGTTGAATGTAGTCCGATTTGTTTAATTTTTTCTTTTGTTTCTCTTGCCTGAGGAGATATATCATAAAAAACATCACTAAGGGTAATGTCAGAGTGTTTACTGCCTATGTTTTCTTCTAGGAATTTTATGGTTTCGGGTCTTACATTTTAAGTCTTTAGTCCATTTTGAGGTTATTGTTGTGAATGGTATATGAAGGTGGTCCAGATTCATTTTTCTTTTTTTGCATGTATCTATTCAGTTTTCCAAACACCATTGATTGAATAGACTGTCTTTATCCCACTGTATATTCTTGCCTTCTTTGTCATAAATTAGTTGACCATATATGTGTGGGTTTATTTCTGAGCTTTTTATTCTGTTCCATTCATCTATGTGTCTGTTTTTATGACAATATCGTGCATTTTTGATTACTAAGGCTTTGTAATATAAACTGAAATCACAAAGTGTAATGTCTCCATCTTTGTTCTCCTTTCTCAAGATTGCTTCTGCTATTTGGAATCTTTTGAGGTTCAATACACATTTTTGGATTGTTTGTTCTATTTCTGTGAAAAATGTCATTATAATTTTTATAAGGATTACATTGAATCTATATATTCCTTTAGGTAACGTGACAATTTAGCAATATGAATTTTTCTAATCCATGAGCATGGAATAATTTCCATTTATTTGTGTTTTCTTCAATATCTTTCTTTGATATCTTATAATTTTCAGTGTTTAGGTGTTTCACCTCCCTGGTTCAATTTATTTTTAGGTGTTTCTTCTTGATGCAATTATAAATGGGATTGCTTTCTTAATTTTTCTTTCTGATAATTTCTTGTTAGTATATTTTCATTATTGAGTATGAATTTATCCATATCCTCTAGGTTGTCCACCTTTTTCATGTACAATTTTCTACAGTGGTTTCATGATCTTTTGCATTTCTGTGCTATGAGCTCTAACCACTCCTCTTTCATTTCTGCCTTTATTAATTTGAGCCCTCTTTTTTTTTTTTTTCCTGGTGAGTCTAGCTAAAGTTTTGTCAATTTTATTTATCTTTTAAAACAAACAACTCTTATTTTTTCTGTCTTATTTTGCTTAGCATTATAGTATCAAGATCCATCCATGTTGTCACAAATGGCACTATTTCATCTTTTCTTATGGCAGGGTAGTATTCCATTGTGTATATATATACCACAACTTCTTTATCCAATTATCTATCGAAGGACACTTTGCAGCTTTATTTATGGTGGTCAAGACTTGGAAACAACCAAAGTGTCATTTGTGTTTTTCAATGGATTTCCAGTTCATAAAATACCATTTTTTGAAAAGTCTATCATTTATCCATTGAATTATTTTTGCAAATTGATCAGAAATTTGTTGAACATATTTATGTGTGTCTATTTCTGAGTTCTCTGTTTTGCTCAATTGATTTATATGCCTTTTCCTTTGCTGATCCAAAACAATCTTGATTACTAAGATTATATAATAAAATTTAATATGAGATAGTGTGATTTCTCCCATTTTATATTTCTTTATAAAAAATAGTCTTAGCTATTGTATAGGCTGTGACTTTTTATATAAATCTTAGAATAAGCTTGTCTTTGTCTCAACATATGTTGCAGAAGTTTTGATAGGAATTTCTGTAAACATCTATATAAATTGGGAGAAAATTCATATCTTTACTAGCTTGAGCTTTCCAATCCATGAATATATTTTGGCTCTCAGTTTGTTTAGGTTTTCTTTGATTCCTTTCATCAGCATTTTATAATTTTCATCAAGAAAATCCTATTTATATTTTATTAAGTGTATATCTTAATAAAGAGTCTGTGGTGTATATACACAATGGAATACCACTCTGCCATAAGGAAAGATAAAATGGTGCCATTTGTGACAACATGGATGGATTTTGAGATTATTATGCTAAGTGAAATAAATCAGATAGAAAAAATTGAGAACAGTATGACTTCACTGATATGTGGTCTATAAAGCTGAAAGCGTCAAAGGAACAAGACAGACAAATAAAGAAACAAAAACTCGTAGACACAGACAATAGTTTAGTGGTTATCAGAGGATAAGGGAGGAGGGGGGATAGTAGAAGAGGGTAAAAGGGGTCAAATATATGATGATGAAAGGAGAACTGACTCGGGGTGATGAACACACAGTGTGATATATAGATGATGTATTATAGAATTGTATACTTGAAACCTATGAAATCTTATTAACCATGTCACCTCAATAAATTGTAATAAAAAGAAATCTGAAAAAAATTATATCTGAATATATTATTTTCTTTTGAGCACTCAAAAATAATATTTTATTCCATTTCCATTTCCATATGTTCATTGCTATTATATAGAAATGCAAATGAGTGTTGGCTGTTAATCTTATATCCTGCAACTTGCTGAACTCGCTTATTAATTCTAGAAGTTTTTGTCTGTTTTGTTTTGATAGTTTCATTGAGATTTTCTACATAGACAAACATTTCATTTGCAAATAAGGTTAGTATTAATTCTTCCTTTCCAATTTAATAATAATAATAATAATAATAATAAAATATGAAATGGAAACTTGCTTTATAGAAATGGCTAGAATTTTTTATACTATGTTGAAAAAGACTAAGTACAACGTTGAACGTAGATATCCTTGCCTTTTTCCCAGTCTTAAAAGAAAAGCATTTTTCACTACTAAGTCTAATGTTAATTACATGTGTTTTGTAGGTGCTCTTGAGGTAATTTTTCTCTTTCTAACTTGATGAGATTTTATCATACATGGGTATTGAATTTTGCAAACACTGCTTCTTAATCATTTGATATAATCATATGACTTCTCTTCTTTAGCCTATTGATGGGTAGATTACATTGGTTAATTTTCCAATGTTGAAGTAGCCTGGCATATCTATAATAAGTTATACTTGGTCATGATGTATAGTTATTTTATACATTGCTGGAATCATTTTGCTGATATTGTTTTTAAACATTTTGTGTCTAAATTCATGATAGGCATTGATCTGTACTTTTCTTTTTAGAATAGTCTTTGCTTGGTTTCATTATCAGGATATTACTAGCCTCATAAAATGAGTTAGGAAGAGTTTCCCCATGTCCTGTTTTCTAGAATGAATTCTAATTTTTTTGTTACAATTTAAAAATTAATTGCTCAGTAGATTTTTCCAGTGAAATCACTGTGGGTGTTTTCATTTTCTGCAGATTTCTAAATTATATTTTCAATTTTTTAATAGTTATAAGATGATTTGAATTGTCTTTTTCATCTTGGTTGACTTTTGTAGCTTGTGCTTTGCAAGAAATTGGTCCATGTCTTCTGAGTTGTCAAATTTATGAACATAAAGTTGTTCCATTTTTTTCTTGTTATCCTTTCAATGGCTGAAGCTATATTCACTATTTCAATCTTGCTATTAGGTATTTTTGTCTTGTGGCTTTTTATTTTTCTTGTTTTGCAATAGGTTTATAAATTTTATTGAGTTTTTTCTAAGAATCAGCTTTTGATTCGTTGATTTTCACCATTGGTTTCCTATATTCTTTCTTTTGTTAAACTGAGGTATAATTCATATAACATTATATTATTAATAGTTTCAGATTGCAAGAATAATTAAAAATTTGTACATATTACAAAATGATCAGCACAATAAGTCCTGTTAAAATTAGTCTCTATACATAGTTACGTTTTTTTCTTATAATGAGAACTTTCAAATTTCACTCTTCTAGCAACTTTCAAATAGGCAATAGGGTATTACTAACTGTAGTCACTGTCTTGCACATTACATCCTCATGATTTATTCATTTTATAACTGGAAATTTGGACTTTTTGACTCTTTTCACCTATTTCACCCATCCCCCACCCTACCCCAACCTCAGGCACACCAATCTGTTCTCTATATTCATGAGCTTTTGTTTTTGTTTTTCAGATTCTACATATAAATGAAATTGCATGGTATTTATTTTTTCTGTGTGATTTGTTTCACTTAGCATAATGTCCTCAAGGGCTATCTAGGTTGTCACAAATCACAAATGGCAAGATTTTCTTTTTTCTTTTTTATGGCTGAATAATATTTATATATATTCAAATATATATATATATCCCCCTCCCGCCCCTCACCGCCATTCTGATTCCATTCATCAATTAGTGGACATTTAGATTGTTTCCAGGTCTGGGCCATTGTGAATAATGCTGCACATATCTGACTGAATTAGTTTTCTTTCTTTCTTTCTTTCTTTCTTTCTTTCTTTCTTTCTTTCTTTCTTTCTTTCTTTCTTTCTTTCTTTCTTTCTTTCTTTCTTTCTTTCTTTTCCAGATAAATACACAGAACAACAATTGCTGGGTCATGTGGTAGTTCTATTCATAGTTTTGATTTTATTAATTTCTGCGTGTCTTAATTATTTCCTTCCTTTTGATAGTTTTTGGTTTATTTTGCTATTCTTTTTAAAGTTTCGTGAGGTAAAAACTTATGTTCCTGGTTTGAGACACTTTTTTCTGATGGCAGCATCAGGTTCTATAATTTCTCTCTCAGTATTGCTTTAACTATATTCCACATATTTTGATCTGTGTATTTTTATTTTCATTGAATTCTATGTATTTTCTACTTACGTTTTTAAGGATTTCTATTTACTCATAGTTTATTTGGAATTCTGTTATTTATTTCCCATGTGCTTGGAGATTTTTCTTGTTTTCTGTTACTTATTTCTAGCTGATTCCCTATTATCAGAAAACATACTCTGCATGATTTCAATTCTTTTAAACTTGTTTAGAGTTATTTATGATGCAGGATTTGGCCCATCTTATTGAACATTCCAATGTCCTTGAAAAAAAAGTGTAATATTCTATTGTTTAGTGAAGTGTTCTATATATTTGAATTAGTTCCTGTTGCTTGATTTTGTTGTTTAATTATTTTATTTCCTCGCTTATTTTCTGCCTAGTATTTCTATCAATCGTTGAGAATAGAATGTTCAAATATAACTATATGGTGAAGATATCTACTTCTCCTTTTAGCTTTATTACTTTTTAAAAAAATTTATTTATTTATTTTTAATTAGTTTCAGGTGTACAACACAGTACAATAATTATACTTTTTACCCCTCAAAGTGACAACCCCCCTCCCCCATTTAGCCACCCCACTCCTCCCCCCATATCATATATATCTATTACACTTCCTCTGACTCTCTTCCACATTATACTCCACATCCCGTGACTATCTATATATTCAATTACAGTTGGTATACAATATTACTTTTGTTTAATGTATTTTAAAGCTTATTTTGTGTTTGTGTATATATACACATTTTGGGTTATTCCTTCCCTGTTGCAATTTTCCTTCTACTGTTACATAATGATCCACTTTAGTAATTTTGTTTGTTCTGAATTTCACTTTTTACCTAATATTAATGTCACTTTATTTTTGTTAATTGTTTTCATGGTATAGCTTCTTCTTTTACTTTAATGTACATATGTTATTGTATTTACAGTGAGTTTTTGGTAGAAATATACATTTGAATAATGTTTTGTTTTTAATCCACTTCATCAATTTCTGTACTGTAACTAATAAACTAGACCATTTGTTTTAGTATATTGATATAAGGCTAAGTTTGTCATTTTATTATTTATTTTCTATTTATTCCTTCTCTTCTGACATTTCTATTTCTATTTTCTTAACTATTTGCCTATTTGGTGATTGCTTGAATATTTTTTAGAATTTTATCTTATTTATTTACAGTGTTTTAATTATACCATCTTGTAAGTGTTCTTACTGGTTGTTTTAGTCAGTTTCTCCAGACAAACTGATAGGATGTGTGAGTGTGTGAGTTTGAGTGTGTGTGTGTGTGTGTGTGTGTGTGCATGCATGTGTGTGTGTGTGTGCAGAGAGTATATATGTTTGTATGTGTGATAAAGAGCATCTACAAAAAAACATACGGTTAACATTATACTTAGTGGTGAAAGAATAAATGCATTCCACCTAAGATTGAAAACAAGGGACAGGGGGAGAGAGAGAGAGAAATTGGCTCACATGCTAATAATGAGGTTGGAAGTCCAAAATCTGCAGGGTATGTAGGCAGCAGACTGGTGACTCAGAGAAGATTTGATGTTGCAGCTTGAGTTTGAAGACCATCTGTTGGCCAAATTCCATCTTTGTGGGGAGGTCACTTTTTTCTTAAGGCCTTCAATTGATTGGCTGAAGTTCAATATGGAGGGTAATATGATTTATCCCAAATCTACTGATTTAAATGTTAATATCGTTTAAATACTGCCTTCACAGCATTATCGAGATGCGTTTGATCAAATATCTGGGTACTATGCCTAGCTAATTTGACATATAAAATTAGCCATTACATTAAGTATTGCTAAATAGCTCTAGGTATTAAAATATTCATATGTATTTTATCACAGTCTACTGGTATCAATATTTACCACTTTCAGTAAAGTGTAGAACCATCACCCTACCTTCTCTACTTTTAATACATAATTATGTTAAGTATCTCTTCTACCTACATTGAGTACCATATCAGGTTGTTTTATAATTTTTTCTTCTATCATTAAATACGATTTAGGAAACAAACAGGAAGAAGGATAGTCCATTACATATTTATCCCCATTTTTATACGTTTCAGTGTAATTTTTCTTTTCTGAAATTCCAACCCTTTGTTATCATTTTCTTTTAGGCCTTCTTTAAGGGCAAGTTTGCTAGCAACAAATTACTTTAGTTTTCTTTCGTCTGACAATGTCTTAATTCATTTTCACAGTTATAGAATTTGTGGTGTACAGCTCTTTTTTTTTAACACTTGAAATATGTTAACCCTCTTTCTTTTTGCCCTTATGGTTTCAGATGAGAAATCTGCTGTCATTTGAATTGGTGTTTTTCTATATGTTATCTTTGGATTCTTTAAGTATTTTATTTTTGCTTTTAGATTTCAAAATTTAGTTATGATATATCTTAATTAGGACATTTTTATCCTGCTTTGTTTTCTTACAGTTTTGCATTAGTAAGTTATTTTTTTATTTCATTTAATTAATTTATTTTTTGCCAAATTAAGAAACGGCATTATTTCTTTGGAAAACCATGTTTTCTGGGATACTTTTCCAGACATCCCTTATTTTGTCTCCTGGGATTTTGTTGATATAAATGTTACATCTTTTGTTTTAGTCCCACATGTTACCAAGTCTCTGATTATTTTTCTTACCTTTCTTATCTTTTGACTTTCTCTATTTTGTTCATATTGGCTAATTTATATTTTTCTATCATCAGGTTCACTGATTATTTCCTCTGATCCTTCCATTCTGCTGTTTAGCCTATCATATGAGTTTTTTTATTAAAACAATTCTCTTATTTTGTTTTAGTTCTAAAATTTCCTTTTATTCTTTATATCTTCTATTTATTTATTTACATAGTCTATATTTTATTTGTTTGAAGCATATTTGTATTTTCTCTTTAAAGTAGTTTTACAATGGCTGCTTTAAAATCCTTGTCAGATAATTATAACATCCAGTCATCTCCTTTTGTGGTGTTTGGATTCTTTACTCATTTAGTTTGAAACATTTCTGTTTCTTGGTATGAGTTATTTTCAATTGAAACCTGGTCATTTTGTGTATTATAAAATTGGACATCTTATTTAAATCTTGTATCTTAACAGACCCTATATGGCATGCTCTGTTTGGTGAAAGGATTGAGGAGAGGGAGTAGTACCATCCTGTTACTTCTAGGTGGGCATGGAAGTTTAGGTTCATTACCACTTGGCAGAGATGGAAGACCCAGCTCCTTACCTGGCCTCTATCACCCCTTTGACAGAGTTTGGGGGCCAAACTCTGTAAGAATGGTAAGACTGTAATGCCAGGCTTTTTACTCAGCCTTTGCTGGGAACTGTGGAGGGTATACTCCATTTTTACAGTGATGTTTGGCAGACGTAGAGTGGCTACTGTGTGCCCATTTTCTGCATGTAAAGCTGTTTCTTTATTCATCCTCTGGCTAGAGAGAAGAGGCTTTTCTTGGGGCTAATTTTTGTCTGTGAATGTTAGCATTTGTGCATTGCCAACTTCTCTAGTGCATATTGTGGGATATGGGAGGCAAAAAGAAAATGCAGGAAATTCACCATTTTGGTATTCCTTGGATCACAAATTTCCTCTTTGAATTCTCCTATCCACATTTAATTGTGCTTCTATTCTTGTTTCATATTTAATATCCAGGATTTTTTAGTTGTATTAAGTTGGAATAAAAGAAAAATGTATTTACTCCATCTTCCCCCAAATTTGAAAATGGTGCAAAATAATTCAATACAGAAGGATAGTCTTTTCAACAAGTGGAATTGGGGAAAATAATGGAAATCCGTGCTTTAAAAACTGAATTTTGAGGTAAACCTCATATGGTGAGGAAAAGTTTCCATCTAATGTAAAATGTAAGACTATAAAAACTTTAGAGGAAAATACAGAAGAAAATCTCTGGAACCTGTTATTTGACAGAGAGTACTTAGACATGATATCAATAGCATTATCTGGAAAATATGAATTTGATACATTGGAATCCATCAACATTTAAAAATATTTTCCTTCTCTGTTAAAGACACTGTGAAAAGGCTGAAAAGATTAGCATCGAAATTGACATAATATTTGCAAATCACATATTCAACAAAGGACTTCTTTGCTGAATATATATATATATTCCCAAACCGAAAGCATACTCCTGACCAATTAACTTAGAACCTTTGGACTTGGGACAGAGGATAAAGATTATTTTTTCAAGCTCCCTAGGTGATTCCAATGTGCAGACAAGTTTGGAAAACACTGGTATATCTTAAAAGACATATATCACAATTTAATGTGAATTATTTTACAGCAAAATGTAGGCACTATAAAGAAGTAGAAAAAAAGAAAGAAAGAAAGAAAGAAAGAAAGAAAGAAAGAAAGAAAGAAAGAAAGAAAGAAAGAAAGAAAGAAAAGAAGCCTAAATAGATTTCTTGATGAAAAATATAGAATATAGAAGGGACCAAAAGATGTTTGGGATATGATGAAGTTTTAGGGTTAAGGCAACTATTTCTTAATAACTGACAGTCTAATTCTTGATAAATGATAACTTAACTTCTGTTACCCTTATCATGGTCAGTATTTGTAGCCATCGCTCATTGACTATCAGATTTTTTTATTTGATTGTTTGAAAACTTCTTTGATTTTTTTTCTGACACCCTCCAAAATTAGCACTGTAGAATTCACAAGATGATTTTTTTAAATTTTATTTGAATTTCTTTTTTCCTTTCTAGTCTCCAATATCACACACACATACATACACTTCCACCTAGAAACACTCAGGATTTATTTTTTATATAGCAAACAGACAACTTTTAGTTGTAATTTACCTGTCAATTAGCAACATTGTTTATATAATTTTGGCTATTTTGGCTATTCCTTAGTGAGTGTTGCCTCTCCGTAGTCTTGGAGTCTTCATCCAAACTGAGATACTGTTGGCTATAAATACCTCCTTGCTTCCACTTCATTTTTTAAATAGATTAGTCAATAGGTAACTGTGGAAGTCATTTCCCTGAACTTAAGGGTGAAGTCATTCATAAATTAATTCTGCCATTTCCCTCTGGCCTTCCTACAAAATACAATAAATATTTTAATATACTTTTACTTTATTTTCTTTCAACAGCTCCCATTAAATACATTTTTTTTTTCACTTCTTTTCACTCAGAAAGGTTGAGCTGCATTTTCAATATATTTCTGCTCTTCTGGCCAAACATCTTGACTCTCCTATTCTTAGAACACAGATAGACAGGAAGACATTCTCTCTCTCTCTCTCTCTCTCTCTCTCTCTCTCTCTCTCTCTCTCTCTCTCTCCTCCAATCCCCTCCTTCTTACAGTCATTCTAATAATATCCACTGCAGCATCTGTCTGTTCATAATTTTACCTCAGTGCTCATTGAAAGAACATGTTTAGCCCATCTCCTGGTTGCAATTGTGATGATTCACATCATGTGTCTCAATTTAAATTAATTTCTATGTTGTGTATTTGTCATTGCATTCACCAGACAATCGAAACCCTGAAAATGTCATAGATAATTTATAAGATACATAACATAAAAAAATCATAAATCTACATTTAAAGTGCAATATACTTTGTAATTTTAATATAACATGAACTTAGTTGAAGATATTTCATTATATCTATCATATGTATTTAAAATTTTAGGGCCAGCCGACTGGCGTGTTGTTAAGAGCTGGCTTGGGACACCAGCTCTGAGCAGCAGGGCTCTGGTTCGGATCCCACATGAAGGCCAGTGATGCTGCGCCCTCTGCAGCTAAGATGGTGAACAACAGCTTGACCTGGAGCTGGGCTGCTGTGAGTTGCTGGCGACTGCATAGGCTGCAGTGGGGCTGCAGTGGGCTGCTGTAAGCTACCATGAGTGGCTGGCAGCCAGCGTGAGTGGCCGGCAGCCGGCATGAACTGCCTTGAGCCACCATGAGGGGCTGTCCAATGGTGGCAACCAATCTGCCTCAGCCGGGAAGAGCCCAATGATCACAATACCAACATGGGCTTCACAATTGTTAAAGTAAACTTCAATTTGGTGAAAGTCTATCCTTGATGAGGTTAAAATTCATTTTAATCTGGTGGGCCTTATGTGTCCTCATCCTTAGGTAGTTCTATTTTACCTCATGCAAGTGTATGTGGACATGAGATATATAATTAAATGCAAACATATATATTCATCAAATCAAGTACAGGTAGCCAATTGCAAAGTTCGTAACTTATGGTTATTGACGATTCATTTTTTTTTTTTTCCATCTAGCCACTTGTTTCTAGTTGCATGATGTTCCCTTTCTTTTAGGTCAAGAGTTCTGAAGATAATGAGGCTTTCACATATGAAATTACTAAAGTTAACAAAATTGAATACATTTAGATGTCAGAGTTTTAAAATATTTTTGGTCTAGAACCTGGGTGAGTTGTTGGTTTTTTTTCCAGGACCTTGAATTATAAGATTATAAGATAATAATGAGTTGAGAACTGCTTCTTTCAAAGAAATTATTTAACATTCCAGAAAAACAGGTGTTCATAAGAGTCTTGTATTTTTTCAACAGTGATTACTGTGATAGCTATTTCATTTTAGCCTAAGTTCCTTTATAATACTGATTTAATTTCTGGCAGAAATGTTAATTTGATTTTAGTTTGTTAACATGCAATTTTGAAATAGCTTTGGCCTCTTTCATGTTGTACTACTTATAATATTTATTTGATTGAGTGATATAAAAAAAAGCCCTGGTAGTGAAAGCGTGACATAGCTACAGGCTGATCCATGTATATGTGCTTTGAGATGGTCACCTGGGGGCCACGGGAGCCCCCGCACTCAGCTGTGCTGACTATGTGGTCTGCTGAGAAAAGGCAGGTAAATGCAGGGCCAACTTTAGCTGTTGATTTCCACAAATCAGTTGCCTATGGTCAGCATTGATGAGTCTGACAAGCCTGCGTTGCCAATGTTTGAGATGCCGTGGGCCTGTGCCAACATTTGGTCTGAGTCTGTGCCAGAGCTCAGTCCCATCAGTGGGTCCATTTCTGTGGAAAGATATGACCCACTACATACATTTTCATTACAGTGGGGGGCAAAGGATAAACCCCCTTCTCCTGAGAACAAACAATTTTTATAAAACCTCTCCAGTAAAAATTTATAGTGTAAAAATGCCCACTCATAACCAGACTCAAACTCTGTAAGTTTTCCCCAGGAATGCAGTCTGGTGTCCCATACCACGGAAGAAAAGGGAGTAAGAAATGCAAGTGGTTGGCAGTTGACACAATCAATTGATGATAATGGTGTCAGTAAACTGTCGTAGGCTGTGCATAAGTCATAGGTCAAATTCATTTTCTCTTTAATTCAAGCTGGTTTCTGGTCCTCAAGCCCACTAAAGGGGAATGATTTAAAAATTCCTAGCCTGGGAACCATATGAGTAGGGGTGGGTATAATACCGTTTACTAAGAACATTTCAGGAAAATAAAATCTTTGGCAGTACATCTTTCCCCGGGGAGATAAAGTCAGTTAATATTTTGGAACTATTCAAGTTTTCACTGATATTTTGGGCTTTATCTGATCTTGAAAAACTAATACTTGCTGCAAAAGTCAGGCATGGTCATTTTCTCTGCAGAGAAGTCCCACAGCATAAAGCCACCTTCTCTGTGGAAATCTGGTTGTAGGTAACCACAAAGGGTGAAGGGACTGCCGATAAATGAGATAACTTCTCTTTGCTGGATCCTGCTGATTTTTTTTCTTCCTTTGACGCACAGCCCACTACTCTTGGAGGAAGAGCAAATGGCTTTTTCTGCAGTTTGAGTTCTGCAGATGAGCACTGCAATGTGTTTGGGCTCAGGAACTTTGTTCTCCATAACAGTTGTGACCAGGAGACAACACCTTAAGAAGTCTGAGTCAACTCATCAGTTTGTCAGCTGTCAGTCAGATACTCTCAGGCAAGAATGGTGTGGGCTTGATTTAGCCACTCTCATTAACGAACAGCAAAAGTGATGTACAATGCTAATGAGATTAGGTTAGAAGAAGCCCATGACTCTTCTGTCTTGGATTTCTCTCTCTTCTCCTTCACCTTCTCCTCCTCCTCTTCCTCCTCCACTTCTTCCTCTTCTTCTCCTTTTCTTCTCCTTCTTCTTCTTCTTCTTCTTCTTCTTCTTCTTCTTCTTCTTCTTCTTCTTCTTCTTCTTCTTCTTCTTCTTCTTCTCTTTCTCTTTAACATTGAATTGGGGGGAGGAGAAAGCAAGCTGTCATGTTTTCTTTTTCTTCGTACGTTAATTTTTATTTTTCAGTTAGAGTTGATATTCAATATTATGTTAGTTTCAGGTACACATCATTGTGTCATGTGCAAGCAGCCTTATTGTGAGGCCCACATGGTGAGGTCTTGAAACCTGGGAGGACCTATGTGTCAACAATCACATCAGTCAGCTTGGAAGCAGATTTCCCAGCCCTGGTTGAACCTTAAGATGACTGTAGCTTCAGGTGAAATTGACTGAAACCTTGTGAAAGAACTTGGGCCAGAAGCACTCAGAAAAGAAGCTCTTAAATTGACCTACAGAAACTATGTGAGAGAATACATTCGTTGTTTTAAGATTAAGCTAAGTTTTGGGATAATGTATTACATAGCAATAGATACGTATACAATCAGTTTCAATTAAAAATCATGGTAGGAATGCAACTTTTGCATCTAAAACTCCCACTTGTTCCTTATTAGATTCTTTTGATGGCATCTCCACTCCTCGCCCTGATTTGAACAATTAGAATTTCTTAAAACCCTGTCCTTGGTTCTGTCCTCTTTTTACTCTACAATCTCAGGTGACCCTCTTTGCCTATACAACCTCAAATACCAATCAGAAATTTACACATTCACATATTTCATTTCCTAGACCAAGGTTTTTCAACCTTGGCATGTTCAGCATTTTGGGTAGGATAATTCCTTGTTGTGAGGGACTGCTCTGTGCATCCTAGGATGTTGAGCAGCGGCCCTGATCTTTCCACGCTAGATGCCAGGAACACCATCCCCTCCTTCAGTACTAAAAACCAAAAGTGCCTCCAGGTATTGCCAAATAGACCTTCAGGGCTGGGAGATCAATCATGTGACAGGCTGAGCATAACTCTCCTAGGCCTTTATTCAGAGACCCAGTATACAATACTTAGATAAGTGGTTGAATGTGTATAATCTCACAGGCATCTCAAAATGTACATGGTAAAAATTAAATTCAGTCTCCACCTTTTCCCCAAAATCTTGCTGGATTTTGAGGTGTCTATGCGATCTGCCAGCTGCTTAGTGTCTTAATGGCAGCATCTTCACCACTGTCAGCCCGGCCTTATGTGTTCTGTCATTTATGTGTTCTGTCATTTATTTATCTTTTCTAACTTTATCTCAGACAACTCTGCCCTTTCGTCATTGACTTCTAATTACTGTTTTCAGAGCACCTTTTGTGTCAGTCTTTCCCATGCCATTGCCTTCCCACCTCCCTCTCTTGCCTGAACTATAATCTGCTTTTTTTGGTACCTTGCTAATGCTAAATCATCTCTCAGATCTCAGCTACAAAGACACTTCCTCAAGGAAGCCCTCCCTGATTGCCTCAGACTAGGCTTAGTCCCACAGTTATACTCTGAGGCAGAACCACCTCTGCTTTTTAAAAATTATAATGATTTTTGCAAACTTTAATGTTCCTTTTATCACCAATATTCTGGCTTTATTAATGAAGTTACCATGTCCATGTTCCTTTGCCTCTATGTAACAGTATCAGTATCTTGGTCAGTATCTGCCGAAAAACACTCAGAAAATATTTATTGATTTTCCAAATAAATGGCTAATCAAGAGGTAACAGGAATTTTACTATTCACACCACTGAAATCTGGGGGGTGACCCAACAAGACTAGAGGAGCATCTTTAAAAATAATTATTTTGTGCAAATACTTCCCATTTTTGTAATTTGGGAAATGTATGCTAACACTTTAGGTGTGGGCTTCACTATTCCTATAAGAGACAAAGAACATTATTGAACACTAAATTATAAAACTGTTATCAGAGTTAATGAACCAACTGGTAAAACTGTGTATAACATGAATAGTAATATATAAAAGGGGTGAAATTTTATTCTGAAAAGTGTCAAAATACTTCAATTTTACAAGTGTAGATGAAAATGCTTTTTTCCCCAGAAATTATAATTTTTTTAAAAAACAGATATATTTGAGCACACTGAAAATTTTCTATGTGGCTGAAAGTGATACTATAATTAAAATTTAAGAAAAGTGACAAATGTATGGTAAAGTATTATTATCATTATATTTAAAGAATTTTAAATGGAATTTTGTTTATATTCTGTGTTAAATTATTATTTTTGTCATAGTTAATATTTACATAGGTTAAGGCTCAAATAGCTTGCAAGTTTTATAAGAAAACACAACAGACTAAGGCAAATAAGATATGGGAAAAAAGAATAGACAAAAAATAGAGATGAACAATAAATACTATTTGAATTTTAGAAAGTACATCCTGTTTTATCATAGCAAAACCCTGGCAACAGCCTGTATAACCAATATAAAGGACTATTGAAGAAACTATATCTCCCTAAAATAAATTTCTATTCAGAAAATAAAACTGAAAATGTAAAATTACATTTGTTAACAAGGATGTTTGTGTGTTTATAAATACACATGCCTACACATAAGTTTTCCACATAGTTAAGTAAAAAAAAGAAAGGTTTCAGAATATGGATGTTATGATACCATTTTCATGAAAATGTGTGTATCATGTATATTCGTATGTCAATAAAAATGGGTTAGATGAGAACATGTTTGTGTCACCATTATGTTTGGATCACGGAATCCTATTATTATTTAAGCTATATGTATTAGTCTAAATTGTTTATGATGCATATAAATTACTTATATAATCAGAAAAAAGCTAGGTTATTTTGAAAACAATAATCCAAAAAATCAACTTTAAAGATCTTAGATGTTTTTCCAGGGTAATAAAATATATTTTAAGAATTTTAGCCCCAAGGAACTGTCTCCTGGAAATATAATTTCTTTTAAAAAATGTATCTTTGCTGCCACATAAGATCTAATGCTTTCTTCCATAAAAACCCTGATACTAGCTTTTAATAATATAATTTTTCATTTTTATGTAACTATCAAAGTTAAAGTTAGAATTTTCAACCTTCCCCAAACTCATCCATCACATTAGTAAGGAAAATTGGGATATGCCTTACTATCCCGAATGAAAATCAAAGCCATCTGCTAGCTCTATAGCATACTTCACCTAAGTATTTTGCAAAATTGTGTTGTAACTTGAGCAAAAACAAGAAAAGAAACAAACACGCCTCGCGGATCCTCTTTAATCGGGTGAGAATCATGCAGTGGGGACAACAGCATCCACAAAGGAATGCCTTCTGCACAGGGACTGCTTCACAAAATAAATTGTCTTGTTTGTCCTTGAACTTTGTTTCAGCTTCATAATGGTTAGCAAATGAGCTGGGCTCCTTTGGTGGGTCAGAGGAAGACTGTTAAAGCAACATGTTACCTTCCTTTTGCCACAAATTTTCTGCTGAACCCGAAGGGCCACATTTAGAAATGTAGATAAACCAGATGTGCACATAAAGTTGAATGTATACCTGCGCTGCCTACCAAAGCACCCCCCAAAAGTTTCCCAGTGCACAGTTCTGATTTCGTCGTACTGCCTGTAATGGCCCCAGCAGGCAAAGTGTCTTCCCATCTTCTGAGCAAGCTGGCAGCTCCAGCTTTGAGAATGTTAGTGACGAGGCCTTTGCAAATAAGTACAAGTTACATGATGTCAACTTCAAATAAAATCATAACACAAAAACAAAACATTCATAAATTGATAGAAATTATAGAGCATCAAATGACATACAAGAATTTTATCTCCTTGTTTATATATTCTTGTCTCCCTGTCTATAAACATATGTTTGCACATGCTGTGTATTGATAGATTAACATATAAAATTACAACATTGCATTTGCAACACTGTAGTTAAGGATGTCTTCACATTCATATTTCTGAGGCATTATATCTGTACCATTAACATCTTCTCGGGGCTGAAAGTTGGCATGAAGCGCAAAACTAGATGTGTGTTCATCTTTCTCCTAAACATGGGCAAATTTCACAGGAATGCTTAGATCTTTTTAAACATTCCTTTTAGTTCACCTAGTAAAATATTTTTTTTACATCAGCCTATAAAAAAAAATCAGCCTAGGTTCAAATTCCTAACAATGATTCAAAACAGATAATGAACAGAAATTTTATATTTTCTACATACGGAAGAACAGAGTATGTGTTTTAATCTGATTATAATTTTAAAATTTGTTAGATCGTTTGACTAGAAACAAATATACTAGTGACTTTTCAAATTAATGGATTTTAAAAAACATACTAAAACAACATAGGAAACCTACTTAACTTTTTGGTGAGCTACACATTATGTGACATAACTGACTTAAAGTTGCTTTCTAAATAATGTTAACAAGATAATTATGAACACTATTAAAGTATATATTCATAACTAAATGTTTAAAAATATTATTCCAGAGGAAAAGAGTTAATTGGGTTTACCAAGGGTGTTGGCACTATATTGAAATTGAATGAATTCAATATTCTGCTTTAAAATAAATTTTTCAAAAGGTTTATAAATTTACAACAAAAATTAAACTTCAAAAGTCAAATTTATTTACTGGTTAGATTATTTCCTGTGTATTATTGAAATTCTCATTATTTTCCTGGTGGTTCTGGACACTGATTATTTTAACCTAGCTGCTTGTTTGTTTTCATAGATCTTGCTTTCATTTATTAGAAAAACATGTTTTGAAAATTAAATCTCTCTGTAACAACAATGGGTTAAATACAAGGCAAATGTTTTTCAAATCAGATAGAGTTTGTTTTATAACTTTTAACATCTTTAAGTCATTTTTCAGTACTTTCCAACTTTCTCAGAAGACCGTTCCCTTATTTTTATAAAATTTGGGAGTGAGAAAAATTTGTATTTTGTGGAATGTCGGGCACATGTTTATTCACAATTATCTGTGAAGCATATGGAATAAATTTCTTTTATAGTATATAACTTTAAAAATTCAGATTGGGAAATACTTGGAGGGTTTGCACACTGGGTTTGAAAAATCGGTCGTGATACTTGGTTATCCCACTGTGTTCAGTTTCGACTATGTAACTTTTCATGCAGTATATCAGAGAATGGAGGCTGAAATAAAAGAGCGCTTTTCTAGAGTTAGAAAGACTAACTTCTGACTTATTACTCCAGTGCTGTTAAGCTATGCACTCATCCCCAAAGTTTCTGTTTTGTTTTCTAACTTGGGCTACTGCGGTCTCCTGGGAGTTGTGAAGTGACATGGGCTCCTCTGCCCTGGAGCCTACAGTGTGTGTGATTTAGTTAACTGTACATCCTGCACCACTCACCGTGTAAAGCGTTTGGGCTTGCTTGCACTTCACTGCCTGGTAGCTAATGCTTCATGTCATCATTCCCTGCGGACTGAATCAGAATAAGTGACTCACCATTCAAGTGGGTCAGCCAGTGATGGGTCTGAACCAGGAAAAACCAACAATAGTCATACCTGGCAGAAAGTGGATATTATTCAAAATTATGAATCTAGGCTTTACTTCCAGTTCTATAAAATTTACATTTCATAGTTGTACTGTTTTTTGGGGGACATACACTTCTTTCTTTCTTTCTTTCTTTCTTTCTTTCTTTCTTTCTTTCTTTCTTTCTTTCTTTCTTTCTTCTTTCTTTAAGTTTATTGGGGTGACAATGGTGTGACATACACATTTTCTTACTTTAAGGTAGCATTTTCCAGATGCAAATGCCTCCCAACTTGGGGTATCATATCCTGAAGTTTTCAGCAGGAAGAGTAAATGGTTTCTGTAACATTTATTTTTCTTCTTGTAGTAAACAGGTCTTTTGGGGAAGGAAGGAGTTCTTTAAGAAAAGTTTATATGCTCTGAATTGTAGAAAATAAAGATTCTTAATTTTTTTTTTTTTTTTTTAGATTTCTGAAAGCTAATGGTTGAATTACATTTCTCAGGAGAATAATTTATGCTGATACTCTTTCATGGATACAGGATAAAGAGTGATAAAGCACCTTGTTAGGTGATGGCAGCATTAGAACATGTATAACGTTTAACATAATCCTTAGTATATGGAACCACTGACAATAGTTGAATAAATGAATGTAAGAGTGAATGAATACGAGTAAATGCACAAATGAGATATTGTATTTTGGGAGATACAAGGAGATGGCCATTTAACTTATTAGTCTCCTGCAAGTATTCCTGAGCACAATGCTTCTGGGAGACTGGAAAACTCAACATTGTGTGGCCGTTATTCTATCTGTACCACTGCTGGCTTTTTGTGTGTATGCTTGGCATAGACATAGCTAGGCTTTCCACTGGGTGAACTAACAGTATACAGGGAACTGTACTCCATAAAATTGTGTTGTATTTACCCTCGTCTGGTGTTGGATACAGTCAGAGCATACATTCATTGGAGCCTTCGCACCGAATATTTTATCTATTTCAAAAGATAATTGAAAATGTATGTGTATGGGATGTTATAAAATCATTACCATGAAATATTTGTGTCTTACTGGATACATATAACATAGCATTATTCCTACCAAGGAGGGCTATATTGGCAAACATTCCATTATTTTTGCAAAGTATTCAGGTCTTCAGGTCATCATCCCCATCTTGTAAATGGAAGCACTGAGGTTGTTGGATAGTAGGTGACATATGACTAGCTCTTGGTTAACATCTTAATATGTTGTGTCTTAAGTAGAAAATCTGTCACCTGACATTGATGTTTTTTTCCCCATCACATCATTGTTGAATTTGTAATGACCTCCTAACTGGCCACTGTCCTTTCCTGCTCTAACTCCTGGTTGACATAAGATCCAGGTTCCTAAAATATTGTTCATATTTAATATTTGGCATATATTACTATATGTGCATTATGTATTTTACATACGTTTTACATTCATGTATTACTTAATATGTGACATATATACTTAAAGTATTGTTCATACCTAAAGTATAGTATCATGACACTGTCTGTTTCTTTTTTTTTTTGGAGGGTAGTGTCACTGGCCCTCATATGTGGGATCCAAACCGGGGCCGCTGGCGTCCCAAGCCAGCGCTTAACCACCGTGCCAGTCGGCCAGCCTCTGTCAGGTTTTCTTGATGCCAAAGATACATCACCTGAATCTTTACAATGTAGCCACACTCTCTTTTTCCATTCTAATCTCACCTTTTCCTGTTGCATGAGTCCTCTATTGCAAGCAAATGAGTCCACTTACTACCTCCAACATCTTGAATTTACAGGTGGCATTTGCAAAGACTCATGGCAGAGTCTATATTTTTCCTAGCCCATCTGTACATAAAGGTGGCAAATAGAGCAGCTCTTAAGAAGACGATCTTTGTTTGCCCACTAATGGCCATTCAGGCTTAGTGACATTTTCCGGGGGGGAGGGGGGGAAGGCCAATGAAATTCAATATTGTTGACAGCTCAGTCTAATAGTTGCTTCTTTTTATTGAATACTGATAGAACTCATCTAGGTGCCTTGAGAGACTCCATGTTACATTCAGCCCCCTCATCGAGTTTGCAATTTAAATAAACTGGAGTAGATACTGCAGAAGCAAATCCCTCAGAGATATATTCTCGAAGTTGGTCTCCTCCTCCGAGCACCTTCCCCAAATCCAGGAGAGAGGTGGTCTCCTTCCCTGCACATAACTGCTCATCTGGTACAGATAAAGTCCAGAACCCAGCAAAGGAAAGAAGAATGTGGTTTTACAGGAACTTTAGATGCCTTATAATAAATCTGGATGTGCTTAAAAAATCCCTGAGGAGTTTAAAAAAGTCTGGATGTGTTTTCTCAAATAACTATTTAAAGCATATTAGAGTTTTTTAATTGCACTGGGGACTTTTCAAAGCATATCAGGACAAAACAGTAGAGTATAGGCCCTGATATGCTAATTAATAGAGAGCTAGACCCCTGAAATAAACCTGCAACACTCCATTAATCAGGCAGTAATTGAATTGGCACAGTGCTTTCGTGCAAACTACATGATAATTGAAAAACCAAACCTGGCAGCAGTGAGGGTAAGGTTCCCCACAATGGAACCTAACCGGGCATCCTGCTTCCTGTTGTCAGTGGACAGTCGGCCCTCTCTCCAGGAGGATTTGCAGAGGGAGACAGTGGGCTACACTCTGCGTCCAGTGTAACTTTGTCTCCTGCTGAGATGGTATTTTAGGTGTGTGATATCCAGTGGTCCAGAGCATAACCCCATTGAAATACACGTAATGGCTGATATGCTTTTCTCTGTTACCTAAAGACATCTGCCAATTAATGTGATTATAAAAATAATAGTGAGGAACAGATGTTTCATTTGCTAATTTTATATCTGACTGTTTGAAAGCTAACTACCTGGGGATTTAAATGGCAAATACTACTTTGCTTCCCCACCAAAAAGAAGAAACAATGCATGCATTTTTACCACACAGCTGATGTGGTATAATTCTGGACATGGGTTGCCTATAGTAAAAGCTCAGTGAGAGGGAGGCAGATTGCTTCTAAATGAAAAGAAAAATAGCATTTTAAGCCTTTTTACTACAAGCAGAACATTAGGTATCTCGCAATACCAAGAAAGAAAGGTGTTGCCATAAGAGTTTTGCTTGTCGTACTGTGATGATAATGGGTGGAAAAGAAATGTGGATAAAATTAAGATTGACATGAGTTTCCGATCTAGAACTTTAAAACCAAATCATCTTGAAAAATGTGAAGACTTTTTACATTTCCCTGACCTTTAACTATCAAGGTGAAGTACAAAGAACGTGGAATGAAGGTGAAAGAGAAAGAGCGTTCATGGCTGTGGGACTCTGGAGAGAAATATTTTCAGAAATTTAGGGAAAAATAATTAAATTATAATTGAATCAAATATTTCCATTCTAATGTACTCATTTTCTTCCCTGCTGGAGGTGTGTCCAATATGAAATGTACCTGAGCTGTGTATTTCTTTTTTTTTTTTTTTTAAGCTGAGCCACCCTGCCACCTGTCGGCAGCTCAGCTCGGGCTAGGCATTGAACTGCTGTTGCTCAGAATCAGCTCACACTCTTGGGCGAGCTCTTAACCAACTGAGCCACTCAGCCGGCTCCTATTTCTTTCTGGAGGCTCTTATCTGGAGCAGCGTCTTACAATGTCGGCCCCAAGCTGTCTCTGTTGCAAGAGGCTCACTGTGGGTGCCCGTTCCATTTTATAAGTCATGCTAGTAAGTATGACTCTTCATTAAAAGAACAACTTAGATTTGGGTACTGGGTATGACCCTAACTGTCGGTGATCTCCAGCACCATTACCTAACCCCTCAGCTTCACTTCCCTTAACCTGTCAGAAACGAATCTGTATGATGAAAGTTTCAGAACCTTCTAAAATTCATGCTCCGTGTTTCAAAAGTCAAACCCTTGGCTTTCCTTTAAAATTTTTCAAATTTATAAAATCATACACGTAGCATGATTTAAAGAGATCCCAAATCAAAGTTACACAGAAAATGGTTTTGTTTTCAAACCTCAACCTCTCCTTAGCTTCAGAGAAGTTGCAAAACATACAGAAAGGCCTCTCAGGCCAGAGCTGTTCCTGACTGCAAGGCAGAACCCGGTGTGGAGGAAAGGCAGCCAAAGAGCCAGTGTGAGGGCCTCAGTCTGAAAGGGGTTTTTACCGGGCAACCTCTGGCTTGCAAATTCAACTTTGTTATCAGTAAATGTATCTAAAACTGGTCTTGTTTCCCGCGTAACGTGATAGAACATTGTGAGTGTCCCCCAGTGATCATCAACTCACAAGCCTGTAGCTATGCCTCGGATCGTGGGTCTCTCTTCTGTAAACCAAAACCAAACGCAAACATCTGATGGTTGCTTTACTCATTTGGGGGTCTCTTGAAGCCCAGAGGCGTTTGGTTTTACTTTTGTATCTCAAGGTGTTGCACACCGAGCTTTTATTGTCTTGTCCCAGTGAGCTTGTTTTATTGTTTTTCCCCCTTCTGGCGGCAGGCTTCTTCCATAGTCTCTGCTCCTGTTCCCTCTTCTCGTAGACACTGAGGTCATTCCGAATTCTTCCCAAGAAACTGCACCTTCGTCCTCTAGCTTTAGTGTTTCCAAGCATTGCCAGCACTGAACTTTCCTCACTCCTAGCATGACTTTTCTATGAGTATATTGGATTAGAATGAATAGGTTTGAATCATTTTCAAAACATCGATTCTTTCTAATTTGACTCATCCGTTTTTTTTTGTTTTTGTTTTTTTTTACATCTTACATCGAAGACTTCCTGCTTTCCCTTCAGAACATACGTCATATTTTCCCACTTCTCGCCATCTGCATGGTCCCAGCTACTGTCATTTCTTGATTACACTTCTGCAGTAGCCCCCCGCCATAGTTTCTCTGCTTCCATTCTTGCAACCATAACAACAAATATTGATGACTTTGTTGAAAATATATGTCCTTCGCCCCACCCCACTTAAAAATCTATCAGTTGTTTCCCATTGTGTTTAGAATAAAGTTCAAACTTCTCACTCTGTGGTAAAGATATTAAATTAAGGTCTGTCCTGATTTACCTCTCTTATCTTTGCTATCCCTCTTTCCTTCTTACCTCCCTATCCCCCACATCTCTGCCCCCCCCCCCACCGCCCACCCTCCCGGCCCCAACATCACACACACTGAATCTCAGACATATGCTCCCCTGGCCTGCAGACCTGGTGTTTGCTATTCCTTTGCATGGCACACTTTTCCTTGGGCTTTGTGCATGGCTGATTTTTTGTATATATCAGGATTCAGATCAAGGATCATTCCTCAAAGAGTCTTTTCTTGTCTTCATAAACTCCCCCATCCCATCTAAGTCACTTTCCACCTCTATTTATTGCTTATCACAATCCCAACTTATCTGGTTCATTTGTTTACTTTTTAAAAAGTTGTAATTACAGTTCACTTGCAATGTTATATTAGTTTCAGGCATAGTAGTGGTTATGCATTTTATAACTTACGAAGTAATCACCCCGATAAATCTAGTACCCATCTGACACCATACATAGTAATTACAATGTTATTGACTATATTCCCTATGCTGTACTTTACATCCCCATGACTATTTTGTAACAACCAATTTGTACCTCTTAATCTCTTCACATTTTTTACCCATCCCCCCAGTACCCTCCTATCTGGTAACCATTGAAATGTTATCTATATCTATGAGTCTGTTTCTGTTTTATGTGTTCTTTTGTTTTTTTGATCCCACATATAAGTGAAATTTGTCTTCCAGGACAAGAATGTACCCTCTGTGAGGACAGGAACTTTGGCGGTCCTTTTCCCTGCCACATTCCCAATGCCCAGGACAATGCTCAATAAATACTTGTGAATTGGATTTTAAAAAAAAATGTTTACACCAAGAGCATATGTTTGCAATCTGGGCAACTGTTCAGGAGATCCTAGCCCAGTGGTAGATACAAACTAAGCATCTGGGTCTTGTCCAAGTGTTTTTAGAAAGAGAAATCAATAACCATCCCCAAATTACTAATATATATACACTTCAATTTTTAATGCAAGCCTATTTCAATCAAATTTGACTCCATGGGAACAGATATATGAAAATCAATCCGTTTTAAAGCAAGAATATTAGAAAAAAGATTTTTAAATCTTCTGGTTCAGGGGCTGCCATATTATTCCACAAAGGACTAGAAAGTAGTACATATTTTAGGTTTGCAGTCTATATGGTCTCGGTTGTGACTACCCAGCTCTGCAATTGAAATAAAAGAGCAGATGTAGATAAATAGATGGGTGTGACTGTGTACCATTAAACTATGCATTGTCACTGAAATGTGAATTTCATATAATTTTTTAAATGGCATGAATTATTCTTGTTTTCACTTTTTCTCAACCAGTTAAAATGTAAAAGGATTCTTAGCTCATGGGCCATATTGAAAACTGGCAATGGGCCAGATTTGACCTGTAGGCGATGGTTTACCAACCTTTCTTTTAGGAGTGGTGAACTGTCCCTAATTCCATCTTCTTTGACTTGCTAAGAATTGAAAGCTGCCTTAACTTAGAGTTTGTAGGTGGGTCTCACTTTGTTTGTAGAGTCTGTATCTTCTGAGGGCATTTGTATCTCTGACTTTGATACTAAGAATCCTCTTTGAGTGTCAAAGTCATTAATCTCTTTAAAAGCTATGATGGGTTCATTGCTTGATACCCCCAGAAAATCTGACTTGTATAGGAATGGAAAGAATATCTCTTTATGTCCTATCTTTCCCAACAGGTGTCATCTGTTTTCTCAAGATTACTTCCATAAATCAATATTAGCCTGCATACATTCTACATCATTTAATTGTATATTTTTCTACCCTATGCTACTCCATATATTTCATTGTTCCTTTCCTTCCAGCTAGAGACAGGGAGTTGGAAATTGGAGAGAAAAAAATAGAATATCATGTATTCTCCATGCTCTTGTGATTCAAAAGAGAAATTTTCTCTGTTTATGATTGCTTAAAATTAATCACAGATTTTCAACTAAAGAACACTTGTGATAATAGGTTATCTGCTAGGGTTGCATCTTTTAAAATCTTTCATTTACTTATCTTTATCTCTCTCTCTATGAGAACTTTATCCCTCATCTTTCTTTCCAAGGCTAAATGCACCACCATGTTGTAGATTCCATCCAACCCCACAGTGTTGACTCCTTTGTATTGGCTGAATAATAGCAACTCTGTGCTGTGTTGTGTCCCCCGTCTTTCCCTGTCCTATATCTTCCTCTATATCTTTGCTCAAGATTCCTAAATGCCTACAAAACTTCACCTTCATTCTGCCTTTCTTCAAACCATTGTTCTAACGAACACTTCTGCTTAATTTTTCACCCTCCTAAAAAGATGTTATATGCTATTTTGTCACTAGCTTGTTCAGTTGCTGTGGCTGCATCACCAACCTCTCTAAAACCTACTGTCTGGAAATAAAGATCACTTATTTTGTTCATGAGCTTGTGGTTTGCTCAGGCCTTTACAAGGACATCTCATCTCTGTTTCATGGGCATCAGCTGGGAAGACAAAAGTGGTGGCTGGAGGATCTTTTATTAAGGGCTTCCACATGGCCTGGAAGTTGGAGTGCAACATACCATGAATATCTTGGGTGAAATACAACATGGTGTCTGGAAGCCAAGAACAGGCATCCATTAGACAGGAAGTGAAAGCACCAAAAATAGGCACTAGACCACCAAGAATCTAAGCCAAGAGAGAGGAAGTGGAGATGCCAGTTTCTTACGGCCAGTGGTACTTTAAAAACTGCCATATACTATTGGTCAACAAGTTACAGATCACAGACAGATTCAAGGGGACACAGATCCCAACCCTTGATGGGAGGAGTGCCAAAGAATTCAGGAGCCATGTTTTAAAACCTCCCCTTCGAATTTCAATGGTGATAACACTGACCAGGCTACCAGGTTCAGTTGCTTCTTTTCAGCATTTCTTCTGTGTGACCTCTCCTCTTGGCAGACACTCTTGGGTCTCCTTTCCCTCTGTATTCTCATTTCCTTTAGCACATGGGGCACTGTTTTGTCTTCATTCTATTTTACCCCTTAATTTGTTTCTCTATTTGTCAATTTCACTTTCTTTTCTCGTTCATGTATCTTAAATAATAGAATTTTCCTTGGTTTGATCTGCCATCTTCTTTCTAGGTGTTCTTACTTAATCTTATAACACCAATTAATATCTATACTCTGATGGTACCTAATTTACATTTTAAACCCCTCCCATTTTTGCTGTGCTCCAGAGTTCCTTCTCTAATTATGCACATAATGCAATTATTCATATTAAATATGAAAATTCCACAGGGCCATACCCTGGGTATGTTGAACTCTCTGCCTCTTGAACACTCCCCATCCTTCAATGACTCTGTGCCTTTGCTCATTCTATACTCCATATCCAGGCTGCCTTTTGCTCACTTGGATGAACTCCT
The DNA here is from genome assembly GCA_033961575.1 of Aselliscus stoliczkanus. Classification (NCBI taxonomy): domain Eukaryota; kingdom Metazoa; phylum Chordata; class Mammalia; order Chiroptera; family Hipposideridae; genus Aselliscus; species Aselliscus stoliczkanus. The sequence continues at coordinate 101,111,823 of CM066730.1, read as the reverse complement.
ACTCATTCTTCAAAACCCAGCTGAAATAGTTTGTACTCTGTGAAACCTCATCGATTCACAGGCAGAGTAAATTGCTCTGAGAGGGTGCCCATAATAATTTGTTCTATGAACATGTGAGAGATAATCTTAGCTGCAATTTGCTTGATTGTAATGTTCAGCTCTATTCAGAAATGCTAAGCTCCTGCTCATTTATTGCTTCGCAGCATAATTAAAAAAATAAAACATGCCTTTAATTTTTTTTAAATGTGGAATATTCATTTTCAGAAAAGTACAGATATGAAATAAAGAACGTCAATTTCTTTGGCATTTCCCTACTTGTGTGAAACTAAAACTGGAGTTTTATTTTTGTTTTATGTGGGTAGAGAGTGGGGATGAGTTATGACGTAGGGAAACTCTATTTTTTAGACTAGAATAATGTGTCCTCACATTTAATAACTGATACGGCCAAAGCAGATTTATTGAGAGAAACTTACTGTTCCCCTATTTGACTTTAATTTGGGGGGAATATGGAACATGTCAACTGGTCACAATTTCACTTCAGACCATTTGCAATTAAAAGTAAAACTGATACACATCCACTGTCCTTTATTCTTTGCTCAAAGAAGAACTAACCTATCAAGTTGTCGTGTGGCCAATTCCTAGGAAGAGGTGTTAAACAAAAGTGTTGGTGAATATTTTGAAAACAGTCAATGTATGACTTCGCTCTTTAATGTCACAATCTGAATAACATTAACTACACAAAAGATGCTAAGATAGGAAACAGCTATTATGGTCACATGATGTATCAGAAGAAGCCACAGTTCTTTGATTCAAAAGACAAAGAAATCTACCCAGGACTTTTTTAACAGTTTCATCCTATTAGGCATTTTGAACTTCCATCCAGGCTTATACAAAGAAACTCTATACTTACTTAGAGTTGGCCTGTTTAAAAAAAAAAAATGCTTTAGTAACACATTGGGGAATATTTGCTTGAGCTATCTTATTTCTTCTAATCATTGTCCCCCTTTCACTGGAGAATTTCCCATTATTCAGCAACATATGGATGAAACATTTTTTTCAGTAATCATGTCTGAACAAAGTAATCATTCTTTCATTAACCAATTATTCTTCAAAATCAAATGGAACGGACATATTTGCTATGAAAATTTACTTTAATAGACCCTATGGAATCAGATCTCACAACTCTCATGTTCAAATGGATTAGTTCAAAAATTACAGTGTAGATAACAGAAGTGGTTTCTTTTGTTGTTGTTGTTGCTTTTAGTTTGTTTTGGTACAGTGAGAACACATGATCTTATACACACACACACACACACACACACACACACACACACACACAGCTAGAGATGGAATAAAAACACAATTTTGAAGAGGAAAAGATAAAAGAATGAGAACTTCTAGTTATGTGCAGAAATCTTAATTTACCCAGCTCTAAGAAACTATGTTTTTCTTTCCTGTGTCATCACAAATTCGTAATTTCAGGTCTTCTACTTTTTAGCATATGTTGGATAAATAGCCAGACCAAAGATATAAAGGGTGACTGCTATGCCCAGATGTGTTTTCCAAAAAGGTCCAACCTAGTGGTTGGGGAAGGTAAATTATCTCAGAATTTCAGTGACCACTCTAGTTCTGAGTATCTCAAACCATTGGGAAATGAGAAAGCATTTTCAGGGTGTCACTGGAGGGGAGTCAGAAGGAAGGTTGCTTAATGTTCTTTGCTTTCTTATTCTATGATATTTTGCTGGTATTTTACTCCATAGTATTCTGTATGAATATTTTTTATTCCATGGTAATCTGATATGATTCATTTTTATACAAGAGGCTTCCTCTAACTCCTGTTTCATTTATTTTTGTGATTGACTTTAATGGGAGTCTATTTTGGAGATTTAACTCTGCTGTTTCTCCACCAACCAGAATGCATATGAGTATGAACTGAATTCTGGGTTTCCTGTCATAATGCAAGGGGCACCAAACATTTTCAGGTAAAGTGTTAGCATAGTAGAAATCATTAAAGCAGAGCTCAAGAACAAAAAATTTTAAGTTCTAGTTTTTGCCTCTGTTATTAAAATAAGATTTGACTCACTACCAAACAAAACATGGAAAGCCCTTTTTCTGCAACCAATTGGTTATAGAAATATAAGCTAGAAATTTACTTTCTCTCTGAACCTCAGTTTTCTTTTCTGTAAAAGAGGTCCTTCTGTTCCAAAATTCTATGACATTTTCTGTATTTCATAATGCAATTTTGTACATTTCCTAAAAGAGTGAATAAGGACTTATCCACCAACATCAAAAGTAACAATAACAAAATGCAAAGTGTCTTGGACTTAAGCCTTACCCACTCAGGAGTGGGAAAGACACATAAAAACTGCACAATTATATCAATACACAATGCTTTGCATAACTACTTAAATGATCTCATACCCTTAGGCTGGTTTGTCCATCATCAACGCGGTGATTTTTTTACTTCTAATACCTTTTTAAAAAAAGTTTCTAGTTCGTGCTGTTAAATGCCACAAACTAATCTCACATTTAAGTCATTAATGACTGTCGCCACAGTTCTCTGCACTGGGTAGATTTGGGATGACAGCTGTCACTGCAGCAGGATGTATTTTTTTATAATAGTTTTATGATTCACCCTTTGAGATGAAGATTTGGACACCTGATACCAGCCTGTGATTTTTCTCCCTGTAATTTTCAGAAAGAGTAAAACCAAATAACAGCCTCCAGGACTCATAGGTCTTACGCCAAATGTTTCATAAATGACATTGGTGGGAATTGAAAACCATATTTATTTATTTTTTTTCTAGTATATGCTGATGACTTTCATTTGCTAGTACTAGTTGATAATGGGAGTGGGGTGGAGGCTGGGTTTCATTCAAAGTCACAGCAAAGCAATAGTTTTCTCTGCTTTTCACTTTCACATTTTTGTGTCAGTTCAGTGTCAGCAATTTTCACGACAAATATGTGGTCTATAAAAAAAATCTACTCAACAGTATACTGAGCATGCTGTCTTTAAAATCTAGGATAGTCTTTAAAATATTTGGCTTCTACATACAGACAATTTAAACGCAAGTAAGAAGGGACATAAGAAAAGTTGCATTTTGAAAATATGGTTTAGTATTGACAACGCACAACCCAACTTCCTGCATTTTGGACAGCAAAGAGGAAGTTAGTCTCTTCTTTGACTTTTGGTATTGAGGGTAAACTTTAGCTCAGACCAATCAGATTAATCTGGGGTTTCTGAGAGGTCTGTCTGTCCTCCCAGGTTCAAAGTGCCTCTTCCTTCCACACCTACCACTCTCATTCAACACACAGACCTCCTCCTTCTCCTCTAAGGGCAGTTCCCTGAAAACATCAAACTAGTGTCTGGACCATCTTGGATAGGCCTTGGTAAGGAAAGCTGCAAATGCAGGTCTCATCCTACCTTTCCTTGCAGTAGAGCAAAACAGGGAGCATTTGCTAGTCTTCAGGGGCCTGAGATTATAAACGTCATCCAGGTAGGGAAGTACAAATGAAGATGGCTGCAACTTTGCGAAGCAGGAGCAGTTTTTTTGTGGGGCCTGTGTCAAGAAGTCAAGGCAAAAAACTGAGAAAATGGCTAACTACCAAAATGTCCATAGAAGCACTTGTAGTTAAGTGAATTTTAGCTGGATGGAAGAGTTATATTCAAGTTTTTCTGAGCAAAAGAAGAAGAAGAAATAATTAAATTTGTTTATGTGTTTATTTGAGAAGTGGACCTCTCAAAGGCAAAATCTTTAGCCACCACCCCACTGACAGGAGGCATTCTGGGTTCAGATGCTCTGGCCACAGCAGTACGTTTGAAATGGTCCTGATGAAAGAAAGATGAATTGGGGAGACAGTGCAGGGATTAGGAAAGCAGTGGGGCCCTGCCTTCCTGGTGTTTGGGAAAGGAGTGGTAAGGAGTATATGAGTATTTGTGAGAAACTCAAGAAGAAATAGGAACTTCATAGTATGATATTGAGGAAAAATAGAGAGCAAAACAACTCATTTTTAGTAGTAGTGACAATAGATGTTACAATTGTCTGTGCGTAAGATTATTCAAATTGAAGGAAAGGAGACCTGTACAAGTAGAATTTCTAAACCACCTCTTCTACCAACAAGTGATCTTTAATGACCAAAGGATACGAAGAAGCACTGTTGGCAGCTAAAATGATCCTAACATTTAATGGATCCTTTCTTGCAAGTAATGTTAAAATATGGGCTATTGAAGGACAATTGATAACATTAGTTAGAAAAATAAAATTAGAGCTAGTGTAAGGTAAAACTGATTTCTCCTTGGGAAAACAAAAATCCAAAAAAAACTAAGGCTTTTGTGAACCTTAGAAATAATACAATTATTAATCTGTCATGTCAGTTTATAAAGCACTACAGGACACTGCATTGCAGGGTTCTATCCTGCATACAAATTGCAACTAAGGTGCTACTAGCTTAGATGGTTTACATGTTCAAATCCATGTGAAAGCAATGGGATAAGGTAGAAACAATTTGGGCTTCAGAGTGTAAGTATCTCAAGTTCACATTTCACCTGCACTGGCTGTGGAAGCTCGGGCATGTTGCTTAACTCACCTGGACATCACTTGTGTGTTCTCCAGAGTAGAGATCAGAATATAGGCACCATGAAGCTACTGGGGTGATCCAATTCCATAACATCTGTAACTACTTTATGGTCCCATCTCTGCCAGAAGCAAATATGAAAAGAATTGACCTTTTTCCATTCAATATTTCCAACACGGCTCTTGGATCACTACTCCTAGTCCTTTAATGAAACCTTGGGTGGGTTTCTTAACTTTTAGATTACTTTGGGCATTAAAAAGCTGTGTGACTGAAAACTTTAGTCTGAAATTTGATTTAATTCTGTTCCTCAACCCAAACACCAAGATTAAACTGAGCTCCTTAGAGTATGGTGTATAGTCTCTCTCATACTCACATAGTTATTCCCATGTCTTGGAGAGGGATGAAAAAAGAGGGAAAGGGACCTGCATCTCTAATAAGCTGACTTCTTTGGTGGTGTTCTTCCTGTTACTTACTGTTGCTTCTCTGGTTCTCACTGATAGACTATGTATGAAGGTCAGACAATTAAGTTCACAAACTTTCCACTGTGTCCTTACATGGTGGAAAGTTTGCAGACTTAATTGTCTGACCCCTATATCCTCCATATTAAGCATCTAAGGAAGTTTCATGTTTAAGTTCTTCACAGAGGCTCCTGTACTGCACAATCCCAGATGTGTGAGGTGCAGCTCTGTTTGGCATCTCCCAAACCTTCTCTGGTCCTATGTCCTAAAGCCTCTTCAGTAGAGTAGGAGAAAGATTGCTCAAATCTATCTATCAGCTAGGACGGGTCAACCACTCAAGCCATAGGGTCCATAAAAGTGCCTTGCCTTGTCCGTCTGTGGGAGTGCAGACTTTTCTAGCATCACAGCTCTCCAATTCTCCTCTCCTCTACCTGAATAGGTATAGGGACATGTTAGCCAAGTCACTGAACTTCCTGCTGGAACCCAGAGTGGGAAACAAGAACTGTCTCCTCTGATTGCAATCATCTTGATTCTGTTTTTTTTTTTAAAGATTTTTATTAAAATATAGCTAACATAGGATATGATATTACTTTCAGGTGTATATCATAGTTATTCAACAGTACCCACCTGGTACTATACATAGTTATTACCATATTATTGACCATATTCCCTGTGTTTTACTTTACATCCCCATGACAATTTTATAACTACTGATTTCTTTTTCTTAATCCCTTTACCTTTTTCACCCTGTCCCCCTCCCCCTCCCATCTATCACTTTGATAGACCTTGTAACCACCTGACACTATATATAGTTATTACAATATTACTGACTATGTTCCTTTTGCTATACCCTACCTCCCCATGACTACTGTGTAACAACCAATTTGTACTTTTCTTTATTAGTTTCAGGTATACAAAGCAACGTAATAGTTAGACATTTACACCCCTCACAAAGTGATAACCCCCCTCCCCCAAGCTACTACCCCTCTGACATCTTATATACATGTTACAATACCATTGACTATCTTCTTTATACTATATTCCACATCATATATATATATATATATATATATATATATATATATATATATATATATATATATATATGGCATACAATACTATTCTACTTCAGCTTTAGGTGTACAGTGCACTGGTCAGGCATCTACACAGTCTATGAAGTGATCCCTCTGATAAGTTCAGTGCCCATCTGGCACCTTACAAATTTGTGCTTCTTAATCCCATCCCCTTTTTCGCCCTCCTCCAGCATTCCTCCCGTCTGGCAATCAAAATGTTCTCTGTATCTGTGAGCTTGTCTCTGTTTCATTTTGTTGCTGTTTATTTTGTTCTTTAGATTCCACTTATCAGTGAAATCATATTACATTTGTCTTTCACTGTCTGACTTATTACACTCAGCACAATACCCTTTAGATCCATTCATGTTGTCGCAGATGGAAAGATTTCATTCATTTTTATGGCTGAGTAATATTCCGTTGTATATATGCATCACCTCTTCTTTATTTATCCATTCAGGGACACCCAGGTTGCCTTCATATCTTCGCTATTATAAATAATGCTTCAGTGAACATATGTATGAGCATGTCCTCTCAAAGTAACATTTTGGGTTTGTTCAGATAAATACTCAGAAGTGAAATTACTAGGTCCCTATTCCTTGTTATAGTTTTATTTTAAAGCATATTTTGTCTGGTATAAATGTTGCTAACCCAGTTTTTTATTTGTTTGTTTGTTTCCATTTTAACAAGGTATCTTTTTCCATCCTTTATTTTCAGATTTTGGGTGTCTTTCAATCTGAAGTGAGTATCTTGTAGGCATTGTATGTAAGGGTTTTGTTTTCCTATCCATTCAGCACCCCCATCTTTTTTTTTAAAGATTTTATTGGGGAATTGGGTGAGAGGAACAGCATTGGGGAATTGGGGAAGGAGAACAGACAAGTTTCTGTCTTTTTGTTCTTCAGTCTAGTTGCAGAGGATGTTGCTTCACTGGCCCTCATATGTGGGATCTGAACCGGGGCAGCTGGCATCCCAAAACCAGGTCTTAACCAATGCGCCACTTAGCCGGCCCAGCACCCCTATCTTTTGATTGGAGCATTTAATTTACATTAAAAGTAATTGTTGATAGGTATGTAGTTATTGCCATTTTATTATTTATATTCTTGAATTTTCTTTTTTTGTCTGAAAGAAGTCCCTCTGACATTCCTTGTAATACTGGTTTGATGGTGATGAACTCCTTTAGCTTTTTCTTGTCTGAGAAGCTCTTTGTCTGACCTTTGACTATAAACGACAGGTTTTCTGTATAGAATAACCTTGGTTGTAGGTCCTTGCTTTTCATCACTTTGAATGTTTCCTGCCAATCCCTTCTGGCCTGAAAAGTTTCTGTTGAGAAATCAGCTGATATTTTTAAGAGGGCTCCCTTGTGGATATATAATGACTTTTCTCTTCCTGCTTTTAAGATTTTCGCTTTGTCCTTAACCTTTGGCATTTTAATTATGATGTGTCTTGGTGTTGGCCTCTTTGGGTTCATCTTATTTGGGATTCTCTGTTCTTCCTGGGCTTAGATATCTATTTCTTTCCCCAGGTTAGGGATACTTTCCATCATTATTTTTTGAAATAGGTTTTCAATTCCTTACTCTCTTCTCCTTCTGGTACCCCTATAATGCAAATGTTGTACGCTTGATATTGTCCCAGGGGCCCCTTAAACTCTCCTCATTTTGGGGGGTTCTTTTTTCTTTTTGCTGTTCTGATGGTTTTCTGATACCTTATCCTCAAAATCATTCTTTCAATCCATTGCTTCATCTAATCTACTGTTTATTCCCTCTAATGTTTTCATTTCAGTTATTATATTCTTTATTTCTGATTGATTCTTTTTTGCTTTCTTTCTCCATTATTATGTTTCCTATCTCTTTTTGAAGTTCTCCCTGAGATCGCTGAGCATCCTTATAACCAGTGTTTAGAAGTCTGTATCTGGTAGATTGCTTGTCTCCATTTTGTTTAGTTCTTTTTCTGGACCTTTGTTCTGTTTTTTTTATTTTTTTATTTGGGACATGTTTTTCTGTCTCTGCCTTTGGCTGCCTCCCTGTGCTTTTTTCTATGTGTTAGGTAGGACTTCTATGTTTTCTGGTCTTAGTACAGTTGCCTTATGTAGTAGATGTGTTGTGGGCTCAATGGCACAGTATCTCTGGTCGCTTGAGCCAGGTGTTTCAAGTGTGTCCCTTGTGTGAGTTGTTTGTGTCCTCCTCTTGTAATTGAACCTTGGTTGCTATTTGCACATCAATAGGTGGGATTGACCCTTGGTCCCATTTGTTGTGAGGACTGGCCCTGAATACAGTGGAGAAGGTGTGGTGCAGGGGCTGACCCAATAGGGCAGGGTCTGCCTCAGCAGGTCTCTAGTGCCTGCCTAGTCTGCCACTTAGGTATGCCATCTTTGGAGGTGGCTGGGTGTTGTCTAGTTCATTTCAAAACCGTCCACTCAGTGCTCCTGATCAGGGCCACCTGGGAAGGGACCTGCTGCATGTCAAGTTCAGCCACAGCCTGTGCTCCACCTGGGGCCACTCATCAGGAGCCACAAAGCAATCTGCAGATGGCCACCACCCATGCCATGCTTGGAAATGCCTTGAGAGGCCAAACCGTGAAACAAGGCCGGCTGCTGCTATTGCTGGGCTAGGGCTTCTCAGCCAGAGATACAGGACATGCTCAGGTCAGATGTTCCTAGTCTGGGTTTCAAGGACCTTTAAAAGACCCTAGGAAAGTCTGCAGCATGAACCAAGGCAAGGGGTTTGTACAGAAAAGCCACTGGAAGTGTCTGGGGTGAGCCTGAAAGTTGGGTGGGGTGGGGCCTCAGAATCACCAGGGCTTTGAGAATGAAAGGTTTTAGCCAGCTTGATGACCTGCATCTGCAGGCTGGGAAAAGGGAGGGTTCAACAAAGAAACAACGGCTCCTGCCAGCTCCACCATCCAGGAGAAAGCTGCCCCCTCCAGCCTCAGCTCTAAAGCCAGACAACTGAGATCCCCCCTCGTATGTCCTTGTCACCTCTGTATCTCCTGCCTCAGTGCTGGAACTCAGAGGCAGTGAGTCCATCAGTAAGTCCATGCACACGGAACTCCAGCCACCCTCTGTCTTACTCAGCCACAACCTCTGCTGGTTTTCCCAGCCAGAATTTGTGGGGACTCTTCTCGCCAGCATTGGAACGCTGGGCTGGGGAGCCTGGGTAGCACTGGGATCTCTTGTTCCTTCAGGGGGCACCGCTGTCCTCAACCAAGATATTCCTCCTGATTTTAATGGTCATGCATGGATCTGGGAACAGCCCGTTCCATGTCTCTGCCCCCTTACCCATTTTGAGATGTCCATAGTTGTGAGGCTTCATTAAGTTCAGCAAGATTTCAGGTGATTTTCAATGATGTTTTTTAATAGTTTAGTTGTAATTTTGATGTTGTGAGAGGAGGTAAGCACAGCATTTACTTACTAGCCATCTTGACCCTCATCAAGCATTTTGATTCTTAATGATTCTCGGATTTTCTTCATCTGGTTTGGGGAGGCACATTTCTTCTACACATCCACAGGTCCATGACTCTATTGGGTCAGCAAAGGCTGCAGGTGGATACCCAGAGGGAAGACCTACATGACAGAAAGACTTTTTTTCCACCTCTTAGTAAGTCCCCCAAAATATTTTTGGGTGTGAATGGCTTGCTTTCTTAGTTTCCATCTTTTTGATTATATTACCTCTGTTATTTCATGTTGTCCACTTCTCTACCAGCATACTGATATTTGCTTTGTTGTTTCAGAATGTTTTTTGCCTTTTATAATGGAAACCAGACAAAATGTATTTGGTATAAAGAACAGGGGCAAACAGGTTTTTATTTGAGGTTGTATGTTTACTTGGCTAGGATTTAGGCTCTGCTTATGGTTTATTATAGGTTAGAGACCAGAGGCTAAAATTTCCTTGATGTCTTTATTTTTGTCTTCTGTGTTGTCTTTTGGTTTACCTAGAGATTATTTCTCTAGAGATTATTTCTTAAATAGGATCTGAGCCTAGGAATTCTTTCAGTTTAATCCCTATTGATGTTGTGGTGAGGTATAGGGGGAGGGGAAGTGTTATGAAATCCTATGATTAGTGAGTCTGAATTGAGTATGTCCTTTCCCCCACATGAAAGACGAAAGGGGGCTGGAGTTGGGTATTTGGTATTGGGTGCTAACACTGGGTAGCCCCATGTCAGTGAGGCCATGTTAAAATAGTTTCCCTTGAAGGCAGACTTTTGTTAAGGAGAAGGGAAAGCTTTGGGTATATTTTGGGTGGTTATTTTTCCCTTCTTTTGTGCCAGAAGGGGGATTTTCTTCAATTTTGACAATAAGAACCTGAGTGGGCTCCCAGAGGTAAAACCCACAAAGTTTTGGGGCCTACCCAAGGCTGGGACCCTAGGCATTTTTATTTTAAGCTAGTTCACGGTCACTTTCCAGCAATTAGACAATTACTCTGTAAGAGCCTAGCAGTTGCTAGCTCCAACACAGTTTCTGCTCCCAGTAAGCTATATTCTCTATACTCACCTCTCTATCCAACTTTTTGGGTGGTGGTTTTTCTCTGTAATCAAAATCCTCTGATGGACCTAAGAGGAGTTGATATTCAGTTTGTTCAGCTTTTTTCATGTTGTGAGAATGGTGGTAGTGACTTTTAAGATGTTTAATTGTTGGACCAAAAACCACAGTTAATAACTTGCTCTTAGCTATGTGACTTGGTATTGGACCTGGCATACAATAAGGACGCCATTTCAGAAAAAGTTAGCTCCTTTCGTCTTTTAACCTTTAAGTTGGAAATTTAAGAGTAATCATGGAAACATTACTTGGAATGCAAAAAACTATGACATACAAATGTACGGGGAATCAATATATGCATCCCAAACCATGTTTAAAAAACAAAACAAAAACGGTTTCTGTTACCATTCTGAAGATATATGACTTATGAGTTTTACTGAATAATAACAAAATATTTATCTCCCTAGGACAAAAGTAAAAGGCTGACAGGAATAAACAAAAATACTGAGAGGTCACTGAAAGAGTTGTAGTTCATGGCCCACCCTGTTTGAAGAGCAGCACATATGAAGAGGCCTCACCTGTCACTCTCCTCCATCCCATATCTGCTACATATTCCGGGGTTCTGTCCAAGTCAAAGCGTGGTCTTATAGAGAAGGGGAAAGACCATAATTTCCACAGTTAAAAATCAAAAGGATCTCTATATTTAGTTCTATCTATCTATCTATCTATCTATCTATCTATCTATCTATCTATCCATCCATCCATCTTATATCATCATTGATCTATGTCTAGAGAAATTGCAATTATAATGAATCTAATTTTTTTCTCCTGCTTGAAAACTGCTGGTGTTGTGAGAGGGAAGTTAATTTTAAAAAGTGATGTTGATGTCCACCATTAAGGGTGACTCATTGTCTGACCTTCTAGAAAGTTTTACCACATGTGTCTTGGAACCAATTTGGGGGGGAATGATTGAGGAAGAATTTATCTATTGGCTCTTGTCTGCCATTAATCAGGAGTTGCCACTTGAACACTGTCCTCCCTTTGACGTCTACATTTTGTATGCTGAGCACCCAGTGGATTCTTTTCTAATACTGAGGCATCAGAGAGGAAGGGCAGGGAGCGGCCTGATTGGGGTATAAAGCCCACTTGAGCTACATCTGTGTGAGGCTGGTCTTAGCAATATTCAGGGTATAGGTGGTGCTGACAGGATGTGACAGTGGAGTACAAGATCTTGTGATACTCCTGGTAACACACGACTGCTGTTGACAGAAGTCAATCCCATTTCCTGGGGACCCAGCAGTGATTAAAGAAACCTTGAAAATACGATGACACAACCAGAAGAAGCAGCTGTTTTTCTTCTATTTTCTCTGAATACTAAGATTAAAAGAAAAGTTCATCAGTGTATCATACACTTGGATGGACTTTCTTAAAACCAGTTATTTTTGAAATGAAATATGTTGTTAGAATAAGCCATCCAGAACATCTCGTGAGAACACAAGACACTCTTTAAAGCTACTTATTTAAATTACTTAAATTTCAGAGTACGTTGAGATCAAAAGGAGGGTTTTCCTAGTCAGTTGAATTCAGGTATATTTTGATCTCCAAATAGGATTTTATCTGTCTCTCTCTCTCTCTGTACATATGTATATGTATTGGTGTATGGATGTGTACTGAGAGTGTGTGTGTATGTATATATATATATATATATATATATATATATATATATATATATATATAGAGAGAGAGAGAGAGAGAGAAAGAGAGAGAGAGAGAAAGAGAGAGAGAAAGAGAGACGCATATGTATATGTATTTATATACAGAGGGTGCCAAAAAAATGTATACACATTTTAAGAAACAAAAACTGTATTAAAATTGTAACAGAAGATGAATACAAGTCACACTTGACTTCTGCAATTACAAGAGGTGCTCAAAGTGGTTCCCATCAGCATCCAGACACTTCTAATTATGGTGAACTACTGCTTGAAGCAATGCTGACCAAAGTGTCCACTTGTATACATTTTTTTGGTGCTATATACACACATTTATATACACACATACACACACATATACAAACACACATACATCTCTCTCTCTCATATATATATATACACACACACATATGCTTTCCTCTTGACATGTGTGTGCATATATATATATACACACACATATATATGTCAAAAGGAAAGTGTATGTATATTATATATATATATGTAATATAATATATATATGGAGAGAGAGAGACAGAGAGATTTTTTTTCCCCTTAAAAAGAAACAACTCAACTCAAGCAACATGAGCAGAATGTAAACTTCAGGCATACTTAGATGTTTAAGATAGAGAGAATTTAGGGATTTTTTTAGATACAAATTTCTCTTGTGGTGTTTTCTTTGATACCTAATATTTAACATTTACTGATATCCTTTAAGTAGTATGCATGTGTGTGTGTGTGTGTGTGTGTGTGTGTGTATATATGTATATATATATATATATATATATATTTTTTTTCCTAATTCCATTAAGGACTGCCTAAATTTCCCTCATGCCTCCACCTACTCCCTAGTCGTTTTTCTGAAAAATAAATGAAAGAATATATTTAATTCTTGTGATTCCACTATTTTGTCAGTAAATCACCTCTCCCTGTCTTTCAACATTCTACTGTCTCTTATGTTAATCCTTTGTCTCTTAGTTCTTTGAAAAATGTTCTGATATTTTTCAAAACTTCTCTGTAAACTTCCTTTCATTTTTCACTTTTGCTTTTTTATATATTTTGTACACATGAATTCATTCTATAATCTTCTCAGTTATGTCTTGTTTTTTATTTCACATATTTTCTCTCTTCCTCTGATTACTTTCTGCATTTCCTTATTTATCCATGTTGACCTTTATGCATTTTGAGTGTATTTATTGGTATGTGACATTCCTAACCCTTGGGTATACATTAATTTGTCATAGAATATTTTCCATTTTCCTTTTCTGGTCTTTGTACAATCTCATTACTTTATCCCAATGGATTGCTCCAACCTCTTAGCACACTCTTGCAAAGAATGTACCCTCTTAAAATGTAGTATTTTTTTTATTATTCAGTATTTAAATCCAAACCGGGATCATTTATTTATACAGTTGCAGTCACTGTTTCGTAGTGAACTGTCTCTGTGGAGGGCACAAAGCTTGGCATACAGTGTCTTATTTTTCAGTTAATTCTCCTTAGACAAGAAATATAGATTATACCTTTTAAACAAGTTTAGTTTCACTTGTCAAGAGAGGAAATGTGATGACCAAGTTCATCACCTTTATGTAACAGAACATGCTTCAATTTGACCCACGCACATAAACAGTAGGTTTATTACAAAATTCACACATATCCTGCTTATTTCAGTCCTTCCTTGAAGAATGATGTCCTGCTCATGATCAGCCTTTGCCCTACTTGGCCATTTTTCCTAAATTTATTTTGAGTCTCTGACCTTATTTACTTTGGGGACTCTAATTTCAAAAGCAATTGACATGAGAATTTGATAGTAATCAAATATATTTCAGTTTCTGCTTCCATAGATTTATTGCTTTACTTTAAAAAAAAACAGTGATTATCAACCACTTCCCACTGGTAGGGAAGAATCTAGATAATGAAACTTTATCATCTTTGTTTTTCAAATTGCTAAGGATTGTAAAAGAAAGTAACAATGACATTTTCAACTACTAATAGAGTTATTGTATGGTTTGTGTTTAAAATCATAACAAAAACGATTCCTACAACTTCTTAATTTTTATGATCTTACTACATAATTGGCTATTATCAAAATAATCACAATGCTTAATACGTATTGAGGTTTTTTACTTTCAAAACTGCAATTTGCTTATTATTTGAGGTTGTTTCCCAGAAGATCAGTTTAAATATTGTTTTTTTTTACTCAACTCTAGCATCTGGGCATGGTTTTTGTTTTGTTTTGTTTTGTCTTTACTTTCTCCTGAGAAAATTAACTTCTATTCTTTACCAAGAAAACTCATAAAATTCAGTTTTTATCAAGAAGTCTTCTACTAAAAGTGAGTTGCTTTGTTGTTTTTCAGCTTTATCTGCAAGCGCAAATCCATTTTGTAGCACAGGGTAGTTATATAGCTGTGTTTGTGTAATCATACACACACTCATTTCTCTTTTCACTAGTGACATGTACATTGTCAACTAAATAATCAATGGTTAATAATTTGGACATGTTTTAGATTGAAAACATTAAGAAAATAAACATGATTTAATTTTGTTGTTGTTCAGTAAGTGTTTTTGTGACTGGAATAAGTTATCTATAATACATAATCTAACAAAAAATAATGTGAGATGGACAGCAAAACATTATAATTCTGATATTACATTATTTAAAGGCAAATTCCATCTAAATATGATCTTAAATTTACCTTTTTGAGTTTTAAATAAATCTGGGACACAAAGTAAATGAACAATATAAAATTGGAGTTTTTAGCGACTGCTTTTCTGAACTTTGAAATGCTCAGCATAAATGTTTAATGAGTTCGGTATATGATTGTATGAAGAATCTTTTGGGCACAGACAATGTATGACACTTGTGAAATTTTCACATGACATACAGCATGAATATGAACATGCAAGGGGAATATGGCTTTCCTCGGGCTACGTTCATGATCTGGCTCAATACTGGGGCTCTCTGGCCCTGGGCCAGTAGTTCTCAAACTTTAACATTCATTAGAATCACCTGGAGGGCTTATTAAACTCCAAACTACTAGGTCCCTCTCTGAGGGTTTCTGATTCAGCAGATCTAAAGCTGGGCTGATAATTTGCATCCTAATGAGTTCCCAGGTGAGGCTGCTTCTGCTGTACATTCACTCAGGTAACCAGCCCCACACCAAGATACAGAACTGCTCCCTCACCTCAAAGATCTTCCTGTGCTGCCCCTTTACACTGACACCCACCCCTTCTCATCTCCCCCACCATCTGCAACCACAGGAAACTCCTGTTTTTCAACTCTGTAGCTTCGCCATTTTGAGAATGTTATATAAGTGGAATTATGTAACGTGTGACCTGTAGGGGCTGGATTTTTTTTTTTTCCACCCAGCCTCATGCCTTTGAAGTTCACCCATGTCGTTGGGTGTATCAATAGTTTGTTCCTTTTGATTTTTTAATAGTATTCCATGGGGTGGATAGATCAGTTTGTTTATATTTACCTATTAATGGATATTTTGGTTCTGACCAGTTTGGGGCTATTACTAACTTTGGGGCTAAAGTTGCTATGAACAATTACTAACAGGATTTTGTATAGAGTAAAGTTTCTATTTCTCTGGGATAAATGTCCAGGGGTTCAATGTTGGGTTGTATTGTAACTATGTGTTTATTTTTGTAAGCAATTGAAAGCTATTGTTTTCAGTAGTCAGCAGCAATTTCCATCAACAATGCATGAGAGATCCAGATTTTCAAGATGCTGGTCAGCATTCAGTGGTCATTATTTTTATTGTAGCCATTCTGATAGATAAGTAATGATATCCCACAGTGGTATTAATTTGTGTTTCCCCAATAGCTAGTGATTTTAACATCTTTCATGCATTTACTCGCCATCTTTACATCCTCTTTGATGAAATATCTCTTTGTCTTTTGCCCATTTTCTTATTGGATGCTTTATTTCTTTATCATTGAGTTTTAAAAATTCTTTATATACTCTAGATATGAATTCTTTATCAGATATATAGTTGGAAATACTTTCCCCCAGATTGTAGCTTTTTCTTTATGTCTCTTAACAGGGTCTTTCACAGAGCAAATGTTTTAATTTTGATAAAGTCCAACTTTTCAATAATTCTTTCTTGAGTTTTGCTTTTGGTGTCATCTCTAAGAATCTTCACCAAAACATAGGACCTGAAGATTTCTGTTTTGTTTTTTTGTTTGTTTTTCAAAACATTGTATAGGTTTTATTTATTTTAGTTGCATATTTAACATTTAAATCTGGGATCGAATGTGTTAGTCTGATATAAGGTCTGAGGTTTAGGTCAAGTTTTTTAGTTTGTTTGTTTTTTGTTTTTTGGCTTAAGAATATCTAATTGCTCTATTGCCATTTGTTGCAAAGACCATTCTTTCTCCATAGAATTGATTCTGCATCTTTGTCCAGAAAGCTGGGCAATATCGTGTTGGGATATTTTTGAATTTTCTGTTCTGTTCCATTCATCTATGTGTAGATCAATAATACGATACATCTTATTACTATAGCCATATAAATCTTGACAAGTAGACTGATTCCTCCTATCTTATCTTTATTTTTCAGAATTGCTTTAACTATTCTAATTCCTTTGTTTTTCAATGGAAGTTTAGAATAATCATTTCTATATCTATGAAAAATCTTCCTGGGATTTTGATGAAAATTGTATTAAGCCTTTTTTTTTTGGAGGGTGGGAGAAAACTGACAAATTTACTAGGTTGAGTCTTTCAATCCATGAACATATTATGTCTCTCTATTTATTTACTCCTTTTCGACTTCTTCAGTGTGTTGTACTTTTCAGCATTCAACTCTTATATGTTAGATTTAAACCTATGGATTTAATCTTTGGATGACTGTAAAGATTTTCTATGGAAACCACTATGTTATTTGCAAATAGGGACAGTTTTATTTGTGTGTGCCTGTGTGTTCTATAACGCTGTTCCTTTTCTCTTACCTTATTGTGCAGGCCAAAACTTCCAGGACTATAAGAATAAAATGGTAAGAGAGGGAATTTTTGTCTTGTTCCTGATCTCAGGGAAAAAGCATTTACTCTTTGAGCATTAGATGTGGGATGAGCTGTAGTTTTTTTGTACTTTTTTTTTAATCAACAGAAAAATATTTCTCTATGCCTAGCTTTCTGTATGTTTTTGTTTATCCTGAACGGGTGATGAATTTTATCAAATTCTTTCTTCATTAAATGCTATTAATCACAATGTGTGTGTGTGTGTGTGTGTGTGTGTGTGTGTGTGTGTGTGTGTGTTTGAATTGAATATGCTAATATTTCAGCAATTTCTGCCTGTATATTTATAAGAAATTTGGAGTTTTCATTTTTGGTGTTGTCTGCTTTTGATATCAGGGTATATTGGTTTCATATAATGATTTGGGAGATGTTTCCTGGGAGGGTTTGTATAAACTTAGTACTGATTCTTCTTTGTATGTTTCATAGAATTCTCTAATGAAACCATCTGGATCTAGAGTGGTGCTTTTTTTTTTTTTTTTTTTTTTTTTTCAGTATGAATTAAGTTCCCCAAATGTTATAGGGCTATTCAAAGGATACATTTTATATTGGGTGAGTGTGTGTCATCTGTGGTTTTTGAGGAATTCATCCATTTCTTCTAAGTTGTGAAATTTATGTGTAGAGAGTTGTTGGTAGTGTTCCAGAACATCCTTTGGATTTCTGCAGGGTCTATAGTGACTTCCTCTGTTTCATTCCTATTATTATTATTAATTTGTGTCTTCTCACTTTTTTTCTTTGTCCGCTAGCCAGAGGTTTGTGAATTTTATTGATTTGTTTTAAAATATAAGCTTTTTGTTTCATTGCCTATTCTGTATTTTCCTGTTTTCGGTTTCATTGATCTCTGCTATTATCTTTGTTATTTTCTTTCCTCTGCTAGCTTTATGTTTATTTTGCTCTTAATCCTCCAGTGTCTTGAGGTGGAGGCTTAAATTTAATATGAGACTTTTCCTTGTTCTAATTTATTTATTTATTTATTTAATTTTTAAAAGATTTTATTGGGGAATTGGGGGAGGGGAACAGCATTGGGGAATCGGGGAAGGGGAACAGACAAGTTGCTGTCCTTTTGTTCTTCAGTCTAGTTGCGGAGGATGTTGCTTCACTGGCTCATGTTGGTATCGTCATTGTGCTCCTCCTGGGTGAGGCATATCAGTCGCTGGCCTCTGGATGGTAACTCACCGCGGCTATTGGCAGCTCGCGCTGGCTGCCGGACACTCACTGTAGCCTATGGCAGCCCACTGCAGCAGGGGCTGCAGCCTACAATGTCCCCGGGTGCTCACAGTCCAGCTCCAGGTGGAGCTGTTTTTAGCTGTGGAGGGCAGTGTCACTGGACCTCATATGTGGGATCTGAACCAGGACCGCTGGCGTCCCAAGCCAGCTCTTAACCAATGCGCCACTCAGCTGGCACGACTTTTCCTTGTTTTTAATGTCAGTGTTCAGTGCTATAAATATCCCTCTTAAGACTATTTAACTATATCCCACAAATTTTAATATGCTGTGTTTTTATTTTAATTCTATTGGGTCTTTGGAAAAAATCATGATATATTTTATCTATGTTTTTCAAAGTTCATTTATTTATATAAAGAACAAAGATCAATCAATGATATATTGCCTGTTTTGTTCGATAACATTTTGCCATTTTTCAGTGAGCTTCATAATTACTCGTTCATAGAAGGACCTGTCTTTAATTGTGAAAAACTGAACCAGATGCTGATTTATAGCCTCATCTGAATTGAACGTTATACCACGCAAGGAGTTTTGAAGAGAGAGAAACAAGTGAAAGTCTGATGGCACAAGGTCAGGCAAGTATGGTGGGTGTGGCAACACATCCCATCCAAGCTCCAATAATTTTTGACGGGTGATCAAACTTGTGTGTGGCCTCACATTGTCGTGATGGAAGACAACTCCTTTACAATTAACAAGCTCTCGAGGTTTCTGGATGATGGATTCATTCAAACTGTCCAATTGCCAACAGTACACATTCAAATTGATTGTTTGGTTCCTTGTTAGGAGCTCAAAAAACACAACACCTTTAAAATCCCACCACACTGAGAGCATAACCTTCCTCTGATGAATATTTGCTTCCGATGTCGTTTGAGGTAAATTATCACGTCATGACCAAGACCATTTGTGCACCACATTGTTGTAAACAATCCACTTCTCTTCACGAGTTATCAGTTGCTTCAAAAAAGGATAGTTTTCCTCATGTTTAATGAGCATATTGCAGATGTTTATATGTGCAGTCAAATGAACTTCTTTGAGTTCATGAGGAACCCAAATATCGAGTTTGCTTACATATCCCAGGTTCTTCAAGTGGTCATGAACACTTGAATGATGGATGTTCAATGTTTCTGCAGTCTCTAGTGTCATGCAATGTGGATTTGACTTGATCAATGCCTTTATTTTGTAGTCATCAACCTCAGTGGATCTCCCTGACCAAGCAGTGTAGTTGAGATCAAAATCACCAGCACGAAATTTCGTGAACCGTCTTTGGCACTGATGTTCTTATAGAGAATTGTCACCATAAACTTTATGCAACTTTTCACAAGCTTGATGCGTGTTCTTCCCTTTATGGAAGTAAAATAGTAAAATATGGCAAAAATGCACAGTTTGGTCTTCCATCTTCCCCTTGTGATAAAATCTCCAAAACTCAAACAAATCACTCAATTTTTTTTTGAATGAAGCTAGAACTGTCAGCTGTCAAATGACATAGCAATAACATGGATGTGAATGACTCTAGGCCTTCCAAAAATGAACTAGTGCCATCTGTTGCAAATATGCGACATGACTTTTCCAAAGACCCAATATTCAATTTACTTTTAAAATTTATTTAAGGCTATTTCTTTGACCCATGGATATTTAGAAGTATGTCATCATGTTTCCAAGTGTTTGGTAATTTACTTATTGTCTT
This sequence comes from Aselliscus stoliczkanus, assembly GCA_033961575.1. Taxonomy (NCBI): domain Eukaryota; kingdom Metazoa; phylum Chordata; class Mammalia; order Chiroptera; family Hipposideridae; genus Aselliscus; species Aselliscus stoliczkanus. Next base: position 101,091,623 of record CM066730.1, on the reverse strand, counting down.
TCTGTTATTTATTTTTGTGTTAAATGTATTACGGTGACGTTGGTTAATGAAATTATATGTCTTTCAAGTGCACAATTCTACGGCCATACCATCCTGAATGTGCTCGATCAAGTCTTTCCATAATTGATGTCTAGCATGATTCCATCATAGTCAAAGACCACACCCAGTATGATTTCAGTTATTTTCAATTTGTTGAGGTTTGTTTTATGGCCCAAGATATGGTTGTTCCTGGTCTTTATTCTGTGGGCATGTGGTATCATTAAAAAGATCATAAGGCTTTTCTTGGGGCTCTTTTTGTCTATACTATTTGGCTGCCAGTTTCTCCAGTATTTAATTGGGGATATAAAAGAAATGAAGAAAACCGAAAGAACTCACCACTGTGTCATTACTCAGAAACCAGAGTCCTTAGTCAGCTTCCCTTCTTCTCATCATCTTTTGGCATCTTATTATGTTTATTTTATATTTAATGTCCATGGATGATAGCTACGCTTAGTGGGAGGAATAGTAAAAACTATATTTACTCCAACTTTCTGCAAGAATAATTATTTTAAAAGGTCTCTATTGGTCCCATCTTAGAGTTCTGTAGCAATATGTGTTTTTTATAATAGCAAATGTTGTATTGCCTTTTCATTTTATGGAAAAATGGGGTTTGGCAAGCTTTACAATATGTAACAATCATAAAATTTCTCACCTTGACTCTCATGAAAATATTCAGATGTAGTGATCATCCAAACATATCTTTTATTTCACTTATTTTTGGCATTTAAAGCACAAACCTCTTCGTTAATCATCCTGTTGATTTAGCTTTATTTCCTATGTCCTAGAATCACTTACTCTTTTCTACATCAAATAGTGCATATGTCCACATTCTTCTTTGTTTTATTTGTTTTTACTCCTTAATACTTTTCTTTATAACTTCTAACCTTTGCCAGTATTTTCTCTCTTCAGATTTTATTTTTGACCTTAGTCCTTTGAGTTGTCTCCAAAAATAGAAAAGATGTGATATCCATTTCCCTAATCTTATTTATTTCCTGTCCACGCATGTGTTTAGTACAAATATTTGTATAGATTTGCAATATATACCTTCTAAAGGTGTGCGTGAATAACAAGTACCGAAATGGAAGTAAAAATGAATGGAGGGGATAGTCATAGGGACTTACCCCACTTCACTGTCTGAGCCTTCTCTCAATTAGCAAGAGTTGGCTCAAATCCTCTTTCTCTTTCCTCTATTTTGCCAATGTATTAATCCAGAATTTAGACAACTCCTGAAATTCAAGTCTGTTGCTTGAAGATATCTTATTATAAGAACACACTCTAAAGACACTGCATACATATTTTCATGTTTTAATCTTTGGTTTTAAAATGGTTTTTACCCAACCAATGTAGGAATGGTTAATTAAAATATCCCCCACCCCACTTTCTCTCACCATCCCTAACTGGACATAACTTGATATATATATATAACAAAAAGTGCCAAAAATGTATACACATTTTAAGAAAGAAAAAACTATTAAAACTGTAATACTCAATATATACCAATAACAAAAGAAGACTACGTCATGTTTGACTTCTGGAATTACAAAAGGTGCTCAAAGTGATTACCATCAGTGTCCACACACTTCTCATTATGGCACACTAGTGCTTGAGAATTGCTGACCAAAGTGTTCACTTGTATACATTTTTTGGTACCCCTGGTGTGTGTGTGTGTGTTTGTGTGTGTGTGCGCATGTGTATGTATATATTGTTTTCATTTTAAGCCTGATCACTGAAAACTTATAATGTTTTCTCTTCATGTCACAGCACAGTACCTTACAAATGAGATAATTAATAAATAATTTGTAATTATGATAATTGTGTTTGAAGAGAAGTACAACATAAGGCTTAAGACAGTTATTTTTGGTGACAGGCAAGTAATAACTTAGTTGACTTTTCTTTCGGTAATTTTACCAACACAGCAAATAAGTACATTAATAGTGATATTTGAAATTTACTGGCAGGGAACTATGCAATTTGGCAGTACTAACAGAATGGTAAATATACTTAAAATTTTTGGTGGATTTCCTCCCAATTTATGAAGAAGATTTCTGCAATGACATAGTATAGCCAACAAAAATCAATCTATTCAAAAGGAGGTAAAATAATCTTAAGAAACAAAAAAAAAAATTAATAACCTCCTATTTTAGTTTAATTTAGCAATACTTACTGTTGTCAGATAACTTTTCCCCATGACCAATATGATTGGGAATTGAAAAAGTTTTATTAGAGGGACAAATCAGAAAACAGGGTTTGTCACCCCTTCTGCCAAGAATCATTGTGTAAGTAAGGGCTTACCAGCTGTGATTGATGAAGCATTATGACTTGCTACTTTTAGCTTAGCGTCAGATAGTGAGAGGCAATGAGAAAAACAAATGCTTTTATAGTGGGTTGAGTAGCAGAAAGAAGGTCATCTAACAAGAGGGAAGAACAAACAATGTCATTAAAGTTTGGTGAATGTTACAGTAGATATATATATGTACATTAGTTCAGAGGATGACAAGGAGAGTTTTGTGGGAATATCATCATCAATAATGTCTGAGTAGATATAGGATTTATATCAACCAATACTTGTTTATGAAGGATAAGTGGGTTTTAGATAATTTTTGTTAGGATTTTTAATGAGTGGAGAGCTAGCCACAATTCTGAACTCTTAATGAACTGAAACTGGCAGTAAGACATTCTATCCTGTGAAACTCCTCAAACTGGTATCTCTTTCATTTATTCAACGATAACTTTGCTGCCCTGATTCTATACCAGGTACTTAGTCAGAAGACCACAGAGTGCACATACTCAATGGACAATGACAGTGATTCATTCTGAATAGGATACATTCCCTTATTTATCTCTGTGATATGTTTTTACACCAGAATGTTAATTGTTATATTACAGAGATACATGTGAAGTAATTTATTAGAAGGCATAGACTATTAAAATCTTCCAAATTTTTCAGTTTTGAATTATCACCTGTTTTCATGACATGCCATTTTAATTTTTAATTCTAAACAGTTTTTTTTTGTGTTTCCATATCACTGTGGAAACATTTTTTTCTTTTCCTCCCAGAAAGGATGAGTTTTAATGTCACTAACTGTGTTTTATAGAAATTATTCAAGAAAGTAATTATTTAAGATCCTCCGAGACAAGAAGTGTCTCCTATAAACTTGTGTATGCAATCAATCGATATTATGTCTGAGTCTGAATTTGAAATTTTAGTGTAAGGTATCTCTCTGTGTTATAGGAGCAGAGTTATCTGAAGTAAACAGTGTACAAATATTAGAAAGGAAAACAGAATAATATATTAATTATTGTAATAATGCAAGATAAGAATAAAGTTGAAGAACAAAATGATGGCCTTAATGTTTAAGGTAAGAACAGTAGGTGGGTGATCTTAATTGGAAATTATATTCTAGTTTTAAAGGATTGGCATCAAGAATTATAAGGGGATAAAAAACTTCATGGACCAGGACTTCCCCAAAAGAGAAAACTTTTCTCATATGTAGCAAGAAATATAATGACTGTCAATAATTCATTGCATAAGTTATCTTATTTCTATTTTATTTTTCATTAGTGGTATGTGGCATTTTCAGTGAATTACACTCTTTTAGGTGTCTACCATACAAATCCAAACATATAAACATCCTGAATTTTCCTGAAACGAGTAGACTTTCCATATTCTAAATATGTAACTCATGAGCCATTTTTATGTTGGAAAAAAATGAAATTAGTGCTTTATGACACACTTAAAAATTGGAGAAATTTTTTTGTACTTAGGATTATTTCCTCTTCTTATAAGCTAAACAGATTATTCATGTCCACTATTAAAATAGGATAAAAACTACATATTAATTCATGTCTCATCAAATACCATATGATCTCACTGATATGTGGAATTTGAAAAACTGAATGAATGAGCAAAGGAAACAGAAACAGTCTCATAGATATAGAGGAAAAACAGCGTTGCTAGTTGGGAGGAGGGTGGGGATGAGGGAGAAGGGAAGGGATTAGACAGCAAAAATAGGCAACTACAATATTGTCACAGGGATATGAAAGACAGTTCAGGGAATATAATAATGTTGTAAAAATTTTGTGGGGTGTCAGATGGTCACATGTCTTGTTAGGGAGACCACTTCACGGATGGAATAGAGGCTTGATCACTGCACTGTATACCTGAAACTGATGTTGTATAATATTGTATGCCAACTGTAATTGAATATATAGATAGTCACGGGATGTGGATTATATGGTGGAAGGGAGTCAAAAGAATTGTAATAGAGCAGTGGAAGGGAGAATTGAGGGAGGGTGGTTGTCATTTTGAGGGAAAAATGTTTAACTATTGCACTGTGTTGTACACCTGAAGCTAATTAAAAAAATAAAAATAAAAATACATGTCTCATGAAGTAACAAAAGAGCAGATGCTTCTCATGAGAGAAGATGCTCAGTTTGCAAATATGAGCAATAAAGTTGGAAGACTTTTTGAAGGTGCTCTTTGTTTAATAAACATTTAATGTTAATGTACTTTGAAGGAATCAGTTATCACTTACTCTTTTGTAAATAACATTTTTAGAAACCTGTGATGTTAGTGACTATTCTCTAAAAGTGATAAAGTTTTAGAAATAGACATGGATCACCAGCTTGCCATCTGTTTAATGGAGCTATGAAAGCTATGTTGACCAACACATTATTTGAAAGATTGATTGTAGACTAGTTATCCAACAGAATGTTTTGAGATCATGAATCTTTTCAGTATCTGCTCTAATAGGGGAGCCATTTGGCCATTGTACATTTGAAATGCTCCTTGTGTGACTGGAGGAGCTAAAATTTTAATTTGTTTAAGTTTAATTAATTAAAACATAAGTGTAAATAACCACATGTGGCAAATGGCTACCATAATGGACAGCACAGGTTTAGATAAATGCTGAGTTTTAATCGTATACTTCATACCTTTTAAACAAAATTTATTTCAGAAAACTATGAGAAATTCAGAAGAGTCATTAATGTTTTGCTAAAACCCCAAGCTAAGTGTTTGATATATAGGCATCACTTAGCTAGTGTTACTTTTTCCCCTTTTTGTCTTCTATTGTGTTATATCATCAAAGTCCATGCAGGTGATATTAAAACAACATTTTTTAGCATGAAGAGAAAGTGTTTTTAGCATGAAGAGGAAGTATGCAATAGTGAAAAAAAAGATCTTGTGAGTCGGTTGAATAGATTCTTTTTATAGCTCTATCCATGACAAGTAAGTTATTAGAAAGAAAGAAGCTCTTTCTCTCTTCTCTCCCCAAAAGTGAAGTGGGGATGTCATCACCTTTCTCCCATCTAGTACTGTGATTATTAAATTGCATCATATAAAATTTCAAATTTTATAGTTTAAACATGAGCAGGTATTGGAAATTTCAATGTAGTTTAACACATTAATTAGGAAAAATGTATGCTGAGCTGAAGAATGGCAGATGCCATTTTAAAGTGTAGTTACCCCAAAATTATTACACACTTGTTATTTCCAGAAAGTATATTTGTAGGAAAAATAAACCGAAATGAAAGGGATATATATATATATATATATATATATATATATATATATATATATATATGCCACAACTTGCATCCAGACTACAACAGAGGGACTGAATTTCTATACTCTCTAACAAGAATATGACCTAAACAAAAACCCAGTCTTTTTCTCCCAGTCAATACATGGTTTACATTTACCCATAGCTGGTATAAATTAAAATTCCAAACCTGCTTCTTTTAGTCGGGAAGAGTTTAGGGTCTAATTGTATTCATACCATGTATCTAACCACCTCTGCAGACTATGAAGAGCGGGGACAGAATCTTCAGTGGTGCAGACTACTGCTTCTTATGATAGATGGCCTTTTCAGAGTCCCAGGGTCTGCAATTCAAAACTAAAGATGCTTGTTTACAGATAAAGACATTTGCAGAAGACAGGGCCATAGCATGGCATTTAGACTACTGGTTTCAAGGAGAAGTGGAATAACGGGTTGTGGAGAGAGGAGTCTTAAGAGCCATACCAGCCAGTTTTGGATTTCATTTTCCAGCATAGTGGGTGGAAAACCCAGGACGTGCCACCCAGGGAGGTTCTATGAAAGAAAATAAAGCAACATGACTGACCTGAAGCCATTTGCCTGGAAAATGTCTTTGGGCTGCTGCTGAGAACCCAGGAGAGTATTTCAGAGAAGGAAGAAAATAGTCATAAAAGGTGATGGTGCCCCAGGGTGTGTGGGCAGGCAGCGAAGGCAGATTTGAAGCACTGTAGGGGCTCCTCAGGCAGGGCTGAGCCCATGAGCTGCACCCCCACTCACTGCACATATCTGCGGGCTAAAACCTGGGCTCAGCCTTCATGTGGCCAATGAAAATTGACATTTCCCATATCCCAAGGTTAGCTTAACAGTAATTAAAGCATCACATTGCACACGATTCTTTCCATTATAATTTAAGTGGATTTTATGCTATTTTAAAAACCATTCTAGTTCCCACTGTGAATAATGAATACAAATAAAGTTGAATGTCAGACCTGGAATACAAATCAAATAGGAAAACCTGTAAGGGTCCCAAACATCTGTCCCCACATTCCCCAAGTCTCAGGAGCTCCACTCTCAGCCCCACGTTCTCATCCAACGTTGCTCTGGTTGATTTTTGATGTCAGGTCACCTCCATAGGCCACTTCTGCTTCATTAAGAGTGATAAGGTACTTTCCACTCTGAAACATCATTCTAGCTTCCACAGTATTTTGAGCAATTCATTCATCTTTCTAAGCAGCTATATTAGACAGCGCCAACACGATTTCTGAGGAGATAGACAGACACACCTACTCTGAAATCACAAAGTCTTCTAGACATGATTGGATTTTTTTTTATATATATATATATAGCACTGAAAGAATGGGCATTTGCTCCATTCGTTTTCTACTCCTTCAGTCAATGTGCTTAAAAATGTCCCTGCCTCTCTGAATACTAGGAGGAGCTATTTATAGTTATGCTGTCCTCCAATTGTGAACGTGATATTGTCATGTTCTGACTGGAAGTAACACAACAGAAGGTTTACATCAGCACCTCTAGCTCATCTCATTGTTGTTCCATGAAATAGGAAGAGAAATTGAAAACAGAGCTTCACATGGGCTAGCTTGAAGGGCAGTGCATAAAAGGTTGTGATCTCATAACTCCATTTATAAATGCATGGTTGGGGGGGGCAGATTTGGGTTGGTGTCTGCTGCTTTTACCACGGATATCAAAGGGGCAGAAACCAGGGAGAGAATCCTATAGCCATGTCTTCATTCATTGTAATGCGGAAAAGCCCGGTAACAGGAATGTGTTTTTAGTTTTTTATGATGACTAGATTGAAAATCATTAATATTGTCATACAGATGGTCACCTATGTTGGAAGCTTATGAAAGAACTCTAAATTGTGGAAAGATCATTTTAAATTTAGGAAAGCATCAACTCCCTAATGCTAGAGGTGGAGCCGTGCTGCTAAACATATTAGTATTTCTTAATTCAAACACCTGTTCTGCCCATACGATACATAAAAATGCTCTTATTTATTGCTTGCATCTCCAGTTCAGATTTAATCTCACTATAAATTCATCTCATGTTAATTTATGTGCAAACAAAGACACACACATTTTAAATATCTGAAATGCTGGAAATAAACTTATTTTTAATTTTGTGCTTGTTTTCCATTTGTCAACCAGCAAATGAAAGGACTGAATAAATCATGCACTAATTGCCAGCGGTGCTAAATTTAGTGTGAGATCTGGAATCCTTTTGATCAAAACCGCTGAATATGAAATCATCCTCAGCTCTCTAGGCAACTTTATCCGCCTTTCTATTCTCCATCTGTCAGTCACCTGGGAATTTGTGAACTATTCCATATGTCAGGCTTGTCAATCACAATGGGATGTGGGAACTATCTGCCTACTGCATAGGAATTCTTGTTAAAAAATTAATCTGCATTTAACTAGTAGTTCTACATTTTGAATACCATATTGTTTGGAGTTTTGAAATCTTTCACTACATGTAAGGTTAATGGAAATTAATTATATTTAAATAGTATATAGTCTTCATCTAAATAACATTTACAAGTGTGTGACTTTTATACATATATTCCATGTTATATATAGTCAGTATAATGTGCATGCACAATATAACATTTAAAATAGAATGCCCCTTTTATGGGAACACTGAATCTGGAAGCAACCTATCTGAAATACTGAATATATATATATATATATATATATTTAAATTAAAAAGTAATAAACACATGGACACCTCACTATTTTGAGATTCATAAATTTATCAAGATAGTTTAAGGGAAAAATGGTTCACCAAAGGTACTTTATATTAAACTTAAACGTATGTAAAATATTAAAATATCTCATTTAAATAAAGATGCAAATAAATTTGAACTCATCACAACATCATTGCATCTCTATAATATTATTATTCTAAACCAATTAGGAAAATAAAAGAAACCCTGTGAATCATATATCAATGTAGGATGTTTAAATATCAACTGCATTTAATTTGAAATAGTTATATATTACACATTTTTGCTCCATTTACTTCTGATAGAATTTGAGATAAAATAAAGCAGAACTAATGGAATATTTTAAAAAGATCAAAACAACATCATGGAAAAAATGATGATGTCAGAAATCCAAATTAATGTACAGATCTTTTTGGCTGTGTGACCTTAGACAACTTACCGAATACTTTGGTGCCTGAGATTCCACATCTGTTATATGTGGACATGAATAGATACTAATCTATAAAGTTTGGGGGAAGATGACATAATACATGTAAAGCACTTAAGAAAATGCCTGGAAGAAAACTGAATAAATGTTACCCATTGTATCATCAGGGTCAGTATCCATTCTGGACAGTTTGCAAGAGGGAATTCAATACAGGGCACTATCTATAGAGATGTTGGAACAGCTGAAAACATTGAATCCATTTGCCACATTGCAGCACCTGGAAATCAATCATTTCCCCCCACATTTAATGCCCTTCAGTATTATCCCATTGTTCCAAAGAAGGAACTTATTAAAGGGACCTGCGGGGCCCCTAGAACAAAGCTTGCATCAGTTCTGCAATTGTTATTGTATACCATCCTCTACCTTTTTCTTACCCTGAAAAGTATCATGCTCCCTCCTACAGGACTTATGCCCACTGGTGCCTTTTCACCTATGCTTGACTTAAACGTTCTTTAGCTCTCAGTTCAAGAATCACTTCCCCAGCTTCTTCCTTCACCTACGCTCTTAATGTCCCCGTGCTGACTCCCAATGCTATATAATCAATCACTAAATGTTTAGGTTGCACATTGATCTGTACTGTCTTTTAATTGTACATTTATTCAAGAGATTTTGATTAATGCCTGTCTTTCCCACTAGAGTGTAAATTCCATAAGATCAGGGACTCAGTCTGATTTGGTTCTCATTGAGCCCAGTAAAAGTGCATAATAGGTGGCTAGTATATATTGACTGAATTAATGACATATATTAATGAGTGAATGATCACATCAATAAATAATGAAGGAATGATTACCTGAGTCTGTAAGTGCAAATGTCTTAACTGAAATAACTAAAAATGAAGAAAGAAGGGAAGGAAGGAAGGAAGTAAGGAAGGAAGGAAGGAAGGAAGGAAGGAAAAAAGGAAGGAAGGGAGGAATGGAGGGAGAGAGGGAGGGAAGAAGAAAGGAAGGAAAGGAAGAAAGAGAAAGGAATAAAAGAAGGAAAGAAAGGAGAAAACAAAAATACATTTTTTCAGTGAGCATTCTTTAATTCCTAAATAAGATTAGAAACACCTTGTAATCTTGCTTTTAAAAGACAAAATTATTATACTGTTTAATGAAAAATAGCAATACCGGAGAACCTGAAATATTGCCTAGTAATATCTAAATACTGCTATTAAAAACCTGTATTACATATCTGAGCACATTTGCCTAGTTTTTTATTTATGCAAAAATAGGAATATGAATCAAAAATAAAGTAACAGGGTAAATCAGAAAAAATATGTATTTTAAAAATTGTCCTATTTTTAATTATTATTATTACTATTATTATTATTGTCTATTTTCTGGGATATGGCTATATTCTATCCAATAAAGATGGACACCAAATATAAGTAATGTGATAATTATTTACAAAAATTAAGTATATATTTTTATTAAGAATGTGTGATCTTAAGCTAGAAATACAAAAGGAATTCAAATTAGAGAACTTTTTACATTATATGACCATTTAAAATATAAAATAATTAATAATATTAATAAATATATAAAGATCATTGATTTTATTTAATTCCCTTCTAAGTTAAGCACTCAATATAGTAAAAAAAATATCTTCATCGGGCTGGCCGAGTGGCGCATTGGTTGGGCGCTGGCTTGGGATGCCGGCAGCCCTGGTTCGGGTCCCACATATGAGGGCCATTGACACTGCTCTCAAAAAAAAAAAAGAAAAGTAAATATCTTCATCAACATCATATGTAAAGTTAAAATTAAAATATTGTTAAATAAAAAAGTAGGAATATAAGGATATTATGGACACCAATACTAATCAAAATTGTAATGGATGTTCTTAGCCAATTCAGTATGATAAGAAAAAAGGAAAACTATTATATAAAAATTGGCACAAAAAGATTCATGCCATCACTATTTTGGACCATATGATAGGCTACTTTAAAGGAGTAAAAACTTTAAAAAAAAAATTAAAGAAAAACTAAGAACCTATTAGAATAAAAGAGGTCAGTGAGTAGTCCCCATAAAATTCAATATTAAAATTTAATTGCTCCAGAATAATTAAGTAGAAAATTTATGTATAAAGGATCTGATTTACTAAAGCAACACAAACTCCAAAATATTTGCAAACAAACTTGATTAGAAATGCTAAACAGATATCTAAAGCAATCTATACATTATTTTGAAGGGCATGGTAAATAAAATAATTCAGCGACATGCCTTATAAAACAGAGATTCAACAATGACAAATCTTCAGTTATCAAGATAATTTATAAATTTAGCCAATTCTATTGAGGACCGAGAGACCCTCGAGGAACTGTAAAAGAGAGGTTTGCACGGCTCGCCGCCTCTGGCTGTTGCTTTTGCAAGGCTGGCACAGCACTTTAGCATCCGGAGGCGACCTCAGTCTCTGTGCTGGCAAATCACCTCAGTGCAAGGAGGTGGTTTCGATACACTGGGTACAGAACATCCTGGGTCGGATACATTAGCTGCAACATTAGTTGCAAATATCCTGCAGCTGACATACAGAAGTGTGACACAAGGAAGGGTCCCTGCCCAAGGCCGTTGCCTCCCCTTTCCTTCCCCCACTTTAACAAGTCTATATCAATAAACCACGGCTGCTAGACTGGGTCACTGTCCTTCCATCAGGAGACAGCTGTCTGTCCACCTAGCCCCTGCTTTCAATTATCTCTTTGTCTGCCTTTCGTAATCCTCCGTCGCCCCCACTTCGGACAGTTCGACTGGCTGAGCTGGACGCGGCAAATTCCAATTGAAATTCCAAAAGAAATATTTTTAATGCAGTTGACAAATAAATTCTAATCTTCATCTGGAAAAGAAAATTCATGGTAGATGTTTTAAAATAATGGAGATTCTGGGAAAGTCGACATTTAGATGGTGTTAAAATAGTCCCACATATGACAAAAGACAATTTAATGGGGGAAATTAAGGACTATAATAAATGTTGGGAATTTTGGATATCTTGCAGATAAAAAATTAGGTCAAACCATATAAAAAATAATTTTTAAAAAAGCTATGAAAGCAATAGAATAAAGGCTGATCTTTGAAATGGAGATCATACCATCTCTCAGGGTTTTGCTGAGGTTCAATACTTTTGGATTAATACTTTTAATGCATCCAAAATACAGTAAGATTTCACTGTTCTCATTATTATTTTTTATAGCATTTTGGTTTTTTGTCTTGCTTAAGAATACCTACTCTCACAATGAGGTGCAGTTTTCTCTGATATTATACTAACATTTCCTCAACTTAGATGAAGACACTAAGATTTGAATACAGGTAGTCTGACTTTAGATCTTTTTTTCTTACCCATTAATCTACACTATGTCTTTAGGTTGAGTGCATAAATATTGGATTGTCAGATATGTTTTTCCTTGCAAAACTGCGTCATGACTTTTCGGACAACCCAATAGTAAGGTAAAAATGTCCTTATATAAAAAGATACAATAATAAAAGGTTAAAAAATCAGTAACAGTCAAACAGAAACTGTCTCATAGGTATAGAGGAAAAATCAGGGTTGCTAATTGGGAGGGGGGTGGGGATGAGGGAGAAGGGGAAGGGATTAGACAGCAAAAATAGGCAACTACAATATTGCCACTGGGATATGAAAAACAGTTTGGGGAATATAATTAATAATGTTGTAAATATTTTGTGGGGTGTCAGATGGTCATAGGTCTTGTTAGGGGGACCATTTCATGGATGGAGTAGAGGTTTGATCACTGCACTGTATAACTGAAGCGGAGGTTGTATACCTACTGTAATTGAATATATATATAGATAGTCACGGGATGTGGATTATACTGTGGAAGAGAGTCAGAGGAAGAATAATAGATATATATGATATGGGGGGGAGTGGGGTGGCGAATTGGGGTGGGGGGTTTTCACTTTGAGGGGTAAAATGTATAACTATTGCACTATGTTGTACACCTGAAACAAATTAAAAATAAATAAATAAAATAAATAAATAAAAAAATAATAAAAAAAGAAAAAAGGAAAATAAACATCATTAACTGCAAAAAAAAAATAAATCAGTGACAGTCTTAGAAAAAGTATTTGCAAGGCATAGCATGGTCAAATAATGAACAGTCACAAACACAGTGCCTTTACTTCTACTTTTCTAAAATGTCTACTCATTCAGTCTTATTGGAAATTTACAGTATTTTCTCCAAGATCAGAAAATAAAGCAGCATGTGAACAGTGATGTATTAAGTAGATTAAGAAAAACACAATCCAGTAGGAATGCATCCCTCTAATAAACAAAATGTAATTGCTCTCTTTTTTTATCACTATTTCCTAATATTGTTACCAGGGAACATATATTCCGTGTGCAATAAAAAGTAAAGGAGAACGTTCTTAAAAAAAAAAAAAAAAAAAGAGTACTTTCGAATACAAAATTAAAAAAAACACAAATGGACAAAGACCATGAACTTACAATTTAGAGTGTTAGTAAAATTAAAATTAGTAAAAGTAAAATTAAAGCTTACTTGTAGCTAGAGAATGTAAATTTAAACAATAATTAGATCCTATTTTTCACCCAAATCACAAAACTAATTAAAATAATACCAGCAAATGCTACTGGGAGTGTGATCAAATGTATACTTTCATAATATGCTTTTTGAGAATTTAATTTGATGAAGCATTTTTGAAATACAGTTTTGACTAGCAAAATTTTAAGTGTACATATCTTTCAATTAACCAATACTAAATATCTATGTGAGATCAATAGCATACATGTACAAACAATAAACACACTTACATTTAATTCTTTCACAGAAAAATTAGAAATATCAATCAACAGGAAAAGTTATAATCACTTAAAGAAATAAAATACTATTCAATGCTTTCATTTAAAAGAATGGAAATAGATCAACATACACTGATGTACAAAGTTCCCAAGGCATACTGTTAAATAAATATTCATTCAGCATGGTCTAACCTGTGGTAATTGGACTCAGTTTAAGAAGATGTTAAAATCAGGGAAATTTTAAGAAAACAAAAAGACAATACAATCCTAAATATGTGTACCTTAATAACAGAGCTTCAAGATTTTATATATATATATATATATATATATATATATATATATATATATATATATATATATTCATTCAATACATTTTTGACGAGGGAGTCAAGAATATACAATGGGAATAGTATAGTCTTTTTAATAAATGGCGTTGGGAGAACTGAATTGCCACATGCGAAAGAATGAAACTGGACCCATATGTTATATCACACACAAAAATAAACTCAAAATGGAATAAAGATTTGAATGTAAGATACAAAACCCTAAAAGTCCTAGAAGAAAACTTAGAGGACAATCTTCTCGACATTGGCCTTGGCAATGATTTTTTGGATTTGATACCAAGAGCAAAGGAAACAAAAGCCAATGTAAATAAGTGGGACTAAGTCAAACTTAAGTTGTTCAGCAAAGAAAACCATTAACAAAATAAAAAGGCAACCTATGGAATGGGAGAAATTATTTGTAAATGACATATGCCTAATGTTAAACAGGACAATCCTCCACAGAAAAGAATTATGGACCCCAAGTATATCAATTGTACTAAGGTCCAGAAATCCTTTAATACACCTGTATCAGTTAAACATTTTAAATTGGTAATCAAGAACTTTTCACAAAGAAAATTCCAGGTTCAGTTGGCTTTACTGTTAGAATATATTGACTATTAGAGGAAAAAATTAATATAAATATTACACAAACTCTTTCAAAAATAGAAGAGGGAATATTTCTCAAAATTATTTAATGAGGCCAACATTCCCTGATACCAAAGGAAGGCAAAGATTATACAAGAAAAGAAAACTAAAAAAGAACCCTTACGAATACTGATGTAAAATCCCTCAGCAAAATACTAGCAAACAGAATTCAGCAATATATTAAAATAATTATACAACATGGCCAAGTGGGTTTATTCCTGGAATGCAAGGATGGACATATAAAAATCAATATAATACACCACATTAACAGAATGAAGGAAATAAAACACGTGATTATTTCAATTGAAGCAGAAAAAGCATGTGTCAAAATTCTACACACTTTCAACATAAAAAAAACACTCAACAAGAAATAGAAAAAAATTATTCAACATAATAAAAGCCATATATATGAAAAACCTATAGCTAGTATCACACTCAATGATGAAAGACTGAATTTTTCCCCTAAGATCAGGAACAAGACAAGGATGCCCACTTTCATCACTTCTATTCAATGTCATATTAGAAATTTTGGCAAGAACAATTAGTCAAAGAAAAGAAATAAAAGGTATCCAATTTAAATGAAAGAAGTAAAATTATTTGTTCTCAGATGATATACTCTGATGTTTAGAAAACTTAAAGATCCCATAGGAAAAAAATCTATTAGATGTAATAAATAAATTTATCAAGGTTACAGGATACAAAACCAACACACAAATATCAGTTGCCTTTCTACACAGTGACAATGAACAATCTGAATGAGAACCTAATAAAACAATTCATTTATGATAACCTCAAAAAAAATAATTAGAAATAAATTTAACCAGCTGACAGAAGACTTGCACACTGGAAACTATAAATCATTGTGAAAGAAATTAAAGAAGGCAAATAAATGGAAAGAGATTCCATGCTCATGAACGGTAAGACTATATCTTTTAGATTTTAGATTTAGATTTTAGATATTTCCCTAAGAATAAGAAACATTTTATTAAATCTGTATGTTCTCAGAATGGGATTGAGTTTATAATCTTTATGTTTTTGTTCCCCTCCTATTTGGTTATTTTGGCCTCTAAAAAATAAACCTTTAAATGTAGACTAGTGTTTCATTCACAGAAAAGTTGAAAAAATAGTACAGGTTTCTCATATAATCCATTTCAAGTTTCTCTTATTATTAATATATTAATATGATTAATTTTTATAATTAATGAGCTAATATTGATACATTTTTATTAAAGTCCATATCTTACTCAGATTTCTTTAGTTTTTACCTAATGTCCTTTTTATGTTCGACAATTTCATCCTGGTTATATTATTTAGTTGTCATGTAATAATTTCTCAGACTTTCCTTGTTTTTGCATAATGAGTATTTTATTATATATATATATATATACATAAAATATATGAATGTGTGAATATGTATATAAGATATAATTTATGAGCTATATGTAAGATATATATGATATACTTTATGATTTAAAACCTTTTTAGTGTACAATTAAGTGAAATTAAGTACATTCACTGTTGTGCAACCATCACCACCACTTTTAAAACTTTTCCATTATCACAAACTGACATTTTGTGTCCATTAAACAATAATTCCCATCCCAACGTGTCCTCAGTCCTTGGCCACTACTATTTTACTTTCTATCTCCATAAATTTGTCTATTCTAGATACCTCATATAAGTGGAATCATACAATATTTGTTCTTTCGTGTCTGACTTATTTTGATTAGCATATTTTTTCAAGGTTAATCCATGTTGCAGCATGTATTAGAATTTCATTCCTTTTAAAAGCTGAATGGCATTCCTTTATATTGTATATACATCAATTTGTTTTTCCTATTATTTGCTAATGGATCCTTTGGATGTTGTGAATAATGCTGTTATAAGCATTTTATGTACAAATATCTGTTTGAATCCCAGCTTTCCATTATTTTTGGTATACACATAGAAGTGTAATTAATTGCTGGATTATTTGGCAATTCTTTATTTAATTTATGAAGAATTGCAATATTGTCTTCCATAGTGCCTACCCTACTTTCATTCCCACCAGCAAAGCACAAGTGTTCCAATTTCTTCACATCCTCGCTGACATTTGTTATTTTATGCTTTTTGGATAATAGCTTTTTTTTTTTTAAAGATTTTATTGGGGAATTGGGGGAGGGGAACAGCTTTGGGAAATCGGGGAAGGGGAACAGACTAGTTGCCGTCTTTTTGTTCTTCAGTCTAGTTGCGGAGGATGTTGCTTCACTGGACCATGTTGGTATCATCATTGCGCTCTTCCCGCATGAGGCAGATGGGTCGCCGGCCTCTGGATGTCGCTCACCACGGATATTGGCAGCTCACGCTGGCTGCCGGCCACTCACTGTAGCCTATGGCAGCCCACTGCAGCAGGGGCTGCAGCCCACACCATTGCTGGGGCTCGCACAGCCCAGCTCCAGGTGGAGCTGTTGTTAGCTGTAGAAGGCAGTGTCACTGGCCCTCATATGTGGGATCCGAACCGGTGCCCCTGGCATCCCAAAACCAGCTCTTAACGAATGCATCACTTGGCCGGCCCTGGATAATAACTTTTTAAATGGGTATAAAGTAGTACCTTATTATAAATTAGATTTGTATTTCTCTAATGATCAGTAATGTTGAGTATCTTATCATTTGCTTATTGGCCATTTGCATATATTCTTAGTAGAAATGTCTGTTTTAGTTCTTGGCCCATTTTTGAATTGAGTTATTTTGTCGAGTTTTAGGAGTTCTATATATATACTGGACATTAATCCCCATGAGCTATATGATTTATAAATATTTTCTCCCATTTCCTGCCTTTTCACTTTCCTATAGTGTCCTTAAAAGAATAAGGTCTTAATTTTGATGAAGTCCAACGTGCCTATTTTAGCTTTTGTTGCCTGTGCTTTTAGTGTCATATCCAAGAAATTGCTGCCAAATACAATGTCATGAAAATTTTTCCTGTGTTTGCTTCAAAGAGTTTTATCACTTTTCCTATTATGTTTAGGGTTTTTAATCCCTTTTTTGAGTTAATTTTTGTATATAGTGTAAGATACAGGTAACATTATTCTTCTGCATATGGATATCCAATTTTCCAAGCATTATGTGTTGAAAAGACTCTCCTTTCCCCCATTTAGAGGTCTTGACACCCTTGTCAAAATCATTTGACCATGTATATAAGGGTTTATGTTTGATCTTTCTATTCTATCACCTTGTTTTATGACGGCTACCACAATGTTTGATTACTGCATCTGCCCTCTCATATTTATTTTCAGTAGACTTTTAAAAGATGTTTAGTATTTTTTCCTATATTTTCTTTTAATAAGTGTGGTATTCCATCAGGAGAGATCGATTTGAGATGCACATTTAATTAAAAATGTATTCTTTAAGTTTGGTGCTAGGAGTTATGTATTCTGTTCCTGGTTTGTTCTACAATCCAGATAAAGCTAGGGTTTTATGACAGTCGGGCTTGCCTCATGTTCCTGACCAAATTACTTCCCCTTAATGTTCATTTTGATAAGTCCATCCCAGCTGCCTGTTTCCAGAAGAGGTTGCCCATGTTTAGCCACTCCCCCACATTCACACAGCCTATTCATATTCTCTTAACATGATGAATATGGGACACAACCATGTTTCCAATCTTTCTATGACAAACATTCTTTTCCTAAAAATTGAAAAATTTTAGTTCTAATCTTTGTTGTGTATTTTAACAAATTCCATTGGTCTGAAATGCTTCACGATTTCAGGAACATGCCCAATTGTTATCATTAGTTTGGGTTCTGTCAGGGATGTTGACCTTTCCAGGAACTTTTTTGTACATTTAATAAAAACTGAAGGATGGAGCCCTCTGATATTTTTACTCTGCTATCCTTTCAGAAGACTTATTATGGGTTTTTATTAAGACCACAATTTATCACTGTTCTAGAGTTACATCATAGTGATGCAGACTAAAATGCAAGGAAAAAAAAGCATATAATATTTCATTTCCAGTAACTCATATTTTGTGCTTTCAATTGTGAGCAATGGGAAACACTTTGGAGTGAGTCATATTTTAAAGAAAATACACTTTTCTGGTTGTCTATTTGGTAGCCATTAATTCATTGAAGTATTATTCATTTTTATGTATGTTTAAAAACAAACCATTTTTTGAGGACAGATTATTATAACATAAACAAGAGTTAGTTCATTTTCTGGCGACCAGAATGCCCAGTAAAGAAATCTATGATTGCAATGACTATACTGATACATAGCCTGTGAGCTCCTTGATACATTTACATTGGTCTTATTCATTTTCGTAAACCAACAGAATTTAACATACAGCTAGTGAAAAATAAATGTACATCAAACTCAATTATTGAATGAAGAGTAATTCCATTTTTTCTGTATAACATGTTTGGAAATAGGCAGTGGAAACAGAATGGTAAAAAAAAAAAAAGACATATGACATCTGTACTTCCTAGACTTATATTTTAAATGGAGTCATTTGTTCAAATATAATGACCAAATAAACACAACATTTCAAGTCGTTGTGTTATGAAAAACAATATGTGTTAAGAGTAGATAACAGGGACTCATTTTGTCTGAATGAAGAATGAATAAATAAATATAGTGAAACAGTTGTAATGTTGTAATGTGATTACAAAGATTCACATCGATAACTGGAAATAACCATTTAAAAAAAATTAAATAGGCCAGGATTAGCTCATTTGCTTTGACTGAGACAGGAATTTTCATAAGTGAAATAAATTGTTAAAGGGTGTAAAATTAATGTGGGCCATTTAAGGAAGTTGGACAACCTTCTTAATAGTTCTAATCTTCTAAATTGGTCTCTCTTTGCACAGCATACTTATTCCTGTTGTTCCTCAGTTGACTGGGCACAAACCTCAAAGTGCATATGATGAAGCTTACCCTCCGAAGATGGTATCAGCAATGAACATGCGTTTATAAAATGAGTTCTTACAGTAGCATTGTTTTCCTTGGCAAGCAGAAATGTGCTTCATTAGAGTAGGCACAGGCTTTCCATAAGCTTAATCAAGTTTCTAGATACCCTCTTCTCAGGTCTATAGTGCTCAGCTCTAGGACCAAATCTTGTTTATCTTTGCTTCTCTAGTATCTATCAATTGCCCAGTACTAAGTTGGTATTCATCAAATGTTAGTTGAATAAATGCATATTTATATTTTTAATATTTGCTAAACAAGTTGATACATTTTATATTAAGCGTAGAATTTTTAAATTGATATTTTAGCTTATGTTCATTTTTTATATTGCCATGTATTACTGTATACAAGTATTATAGAATACAGGTTTAAATATTATATACAGAACTTTATGTGTAAAGGCTTAAATACATCCATAATATGTGCAGTTTTACAATTTAACTACATGTGTATAAACACACACACACACACACACACACACACACCAACATACCGGGGGTGTCAAAAAAATGTATACAAGTGGATACTTTGGTCAACATTGCTCAAGCAGTAGTTCATCATAATCTGAAGTGTCTGGACACTGATGGTAACCACTTTGAGCACCTCTTATAATTTCAGAAGTCAAATGTGACTTGTATTCATCTTTTGTTATTAGTATATATGGAGTATTATAATTTTAATAGTTTTTTCTTTTCTTAAAATGTGGATATATTTTTTGACACCCTCTGTATACAGTGACATTTTAAAATAAGGAAACACTCCTATAAGGCCCATGGTGCTTGAATATCCATATATAGTATGTATAATCTCTTATTGATGAGCTCTCAGGCCAATAGTTTTCTGGAAACTTTGTGTAAAGAATTTTGAAGACTATTGGAGTTCTCAGGCTTTTTGCCAAAGCATTTATAATTAAGTCTCAATGTTGAAAGTTTATATACCTAAAATATTTAATTTTATTTGAGCTTCATGTACTCTATGGACAACAATGTACATGTCACAAAAGTTTTTCAATGTCATTATAAGTTAATACTAAAATCTATGTATTTATATGCACCACATATGTTATTTATATTGCAAAAATCAAAATATGTAATACATAATTAAATATATAGTATAACAATTGAAACACACACACATATTCATACATACAGAAACACATACACATACACACATATTGTAAAAACCTAAATATTCTTCCTTTTATTTTAATATCAGTTCTATCTCCCCAAAATTCTGGGCTGCTGCTAGGAACCTGTGCCACTTTATTCACTGGATCTTGGTGTTGCTGACATGAAAAGAGATAGACTGAGATAGGACACTATTTTTACTCATTACTATAGTTATAGTATAGTACCTTACCCTTTTTTTCTACATATTATGTAAAATTTTTTTCCTACTTTTGCAACTTTTATTTTAAAATTCCAAGACTCAGTTTTATATATTAAAATGTGTAATATGGGAAAATGATAGTGAGATTTCATGGCATAACCAAAGAAACATTGCAATTATTCTAATACAAATAAATATTCTATATTTTGATAAATATAGAATATAGCCCATAATTATTTATTTTTAAAACAACCATTTAAAAAACATTCAAAATTATCTTAGTATTTGTTTATACTTTAAATTATAACCAAGAGGATGGTTTACAAAAGTGGTCTGGTATAAGATCCTATGGAACTTAGTATTGACAGGAAAACCATAATTTCAGTGAGATTTATTAGAAGGTGAGATTGCATTAAGATATTTAAAGCAACTGTTGCTATATTTCATATTCCAGTATGGATAGTTTTGTCCAATGTACAATAGACATGAAACATAATGTTTTTATTTAATGATAATTTATCATCATCAAAAGATATTTACAGGAGCCGGCCGAGTGGCGTATTGATTAAGGGCTGGTTTTGGGATGCCAGCGGCCCCGGTTCGGATCCCACATGTGAAGGCCAATGACGCTGCCCTCCACAACTGACAACGGCTCCACCTCGAGCTAGGCTGTGCGAGCCCCAGCGACGATGTGGGCTGTAGCCCCTGCTGCAGTGGGCTGCCATAGGCTACAGTGAGTGGCCGGCAGCCAGCGTGAGTGGCCGGCAGCCAGCACGGGCTACCAACGGCCGCGGTGATCGACATCCAGAGGCCGGCGACCGATCTGCCTCATGCGGGAAGAACGCAGTGAAGATGCCAACATGGGCCAGTGAAGCAACGTCCTTCGCAACTAGACTGAAGAACAAAAAGACAGCAGCTTGTCTGTTCCCCTTCCCTGATTCCACGATGTTCCCCTCCCCCAATTCCCCAATAAAAGTCTTTAAAAAAAAAAAAAGATATTTACAGGCCAGCCGAGTGGCGCATTGGTTAAGAGCTGGCTTGGGACACCAGGGGCCCCAGTTTGGATCCCACCTATGAGGGCCAGTGACACTGCCTTCTGCAGCTAAGATGCTGCGCTGCATGAGGCCCAGCGATGGTGTGGGCTGCAGTCCCTCCTGCAGTAGGCTGCCATAAGCTACAGTGAGTGGCCGTCAGCCAGTGTGAGCAGCCCCGCAGCTGGAGTGAGCTGCCAATAGCAGCCATGAACGGCCAGCTGGGGACCGATCTGCCTCACCCGGAAGAGCACAATGATGATACCAACATGGGCCAGTGGAGCGCATCCTTCACAACTAGACTGAAGAATGAAGGGACAACTTGTCTGTTCCCCTCCCCCAATTCCCCAATAAAAACCTTTAAAAAGAAATACATAAAAAAAATTAGATTGTAAACTCCTGGAGAGTCAGGTCCAAACACTGGTTAAAAAAAAAAAAAAAAGATATTTTATCAGTGTCTGCTCCATGCATATGTAATGAGCATCCTGTATTTCTAGTTCTTGTGTTAGCCAGTGCCATGCACATCTCAGAAGTCATTAGGATCCTAGCACTTAAGATGAGTTACATGTTATCAACATGGAAGGCCCACAGAAAGAAATGATGAAGTGAGCTCTTGTAGTGGATGCAAAGACAAGAAAACTGAAAAAAAAAAAAAAAAAAAAAAAAAATATTTTTAAAGAGTTTGAATATCTCAGCTCATTGTTTCCTTCCTGTACTCCATCTTTGTCCTTCTTAAATTGTCTATTTGGGGACCTTGCCCTCATCATTGGACGTATTTAAAGAGCCACCCTGTACTACAATCTCAGAAAACAAAGGGAATAAAGAGAATATTCAAATAATCCTGTAGTAGAGAACAATAAAACTTTATTATGTTCTCACCAAGTCCCCTCCTCTTTTTCTCTTTTAATTCAAATTCATACAGTTAAAGTTCTTAAAATTTTTATAGATTTCCCAAATTCCTGTTAACACACCTGGGTTCCTCAAAAGCTAAGTACTTCCTAGTTGAGCAGTTTTTAACTGAGTCACCGCATATAAATGCAAACACATTTCTTTTGCATATGTCAAGATGCATATCTAGATTGGCATCTTTCTGCCCATGGCTGTATATATGCCTTACTTGTAAAGATGTGGGTGCAGAGGAATTTGGTATCTTATTTTGATAAGTCACAAGAACCAATTTCAGCAGAAAATTAAGATTTATAGACAGTAAGAAATCTATGCCTATTGTGAAAGGAGAAAAGAAAATACCACAGGGATAAGATGAAGCACATCAAATTTATTTTACTCTGGAAATGAAACTTTTAATTATGGTGTCTGTGGAAAGAGTGACCTGAATAAAACTGAAGATAGCTGAGTAAATCATGAAAGGCTGAGAAATTTGGGTCCATGAGATACATGGCCATAGAAATAAGTCCAATCTGTTTTTGTTTTTTTTAATCTCTTGGTTTCTATCATTTAAAAAGTGACATTCCTGGGCCGGGCAAATGGCGCGGTGGTTAAGCGCTGGCGTTGGAAGCCAGCAGCCCCGGTTCAGTCACATATATGAGGGCCAGTGACACTGCCCTCAAAAAAAAAAAATAAAAATAAAAAAAATAAAATAAAAAACATAAAGTGACAGTCCCTTCTTTTATTAGCTTTTCAAAGGTATTTTGATCTGTATTTTCCACTCAACCTGTTTCAGTTGAGTTTTACTTAGCTATTAATACCCATGAAGTATCAGGAAACCATTGAAGCTAAAAGGAACACACCATCCTGTTACTTGTAGGCCTACAAGATTGCTAAACAGAGTCCTTTCTTCCATAAATAAGTTTTGCTGGCATACTAAATGTCAGCCACGCTCTAGAGTTTGGAGATATGAGGAATGACTAAAACTCATGAAGTCCTTCCCTTTATAAAACTTACATTCCAGGGTTGGGGTATCACCATTAAGCAAAAAACCTAGCAAGCACTTCATTTTGACAATTCTAAAATCCATTGTTTTTCATATTTTCAAATCTTTGTAAGATGCATCTTACAATTGAAAATGTTTTATAGTCACTGTTGGCTAGGTGGCATTCATTTAAAACAAGCATAATTATAGCTTTTCATATTTTCAGCACTTCCATGGAGTTGTGAGTTGTGTGAGTCCACTGTGCCATACCTGTCAAGTTCACTGCCATGTAGAAATGTCTTCTAAGAGATTACATTATAACCTAACATTAAAATTAAAGTTATTTTTATATAGAAAACCACAGATATAGAGCAGTAGGGGGCATATTTTATATTAGTTAAAAATATTTATCGTGGGTGTATAACCCAAGTTTCTATTTTCATGTTGAGCAATAACCACGTGCTTCATTTGACTGAATAAAAGAAAATGGCAGCATATAAATGAAGATTATGTTTTGTTTCTTTGTTCCAATGTAGATGTGTGTCAAAGACATTGAACTAACACAGACCAAGCAATTCAACAAAAGGCAATATCAAGCCTGCAGAACAAATCAAGGAAAGGTTAAGGTCTGATTCTCTTAATAAAGATTTGATACAGAGAATTTATTACTTAAATAGACAGAAAAGGAAGAGTAGGTAGAGTTGCCAGTTCCTCATGGTCCTGTCCTACACACCAAAACTGAAGGGCACTGTAAACCAGATGACACTGTAATGCGACTTGTGAGGCATCCCGGTGCCCACAGGCACATTCTGGAGCCAGCTGAGCAGTGTTGTAGTTTGTCCCTAGACCTTAAGATGGGTTGAGCAGAAACCAGAGAGGCAATGAAAACCTGTCTCATCAGAGCCCCGCAGAGGACACAGGGAGGCCAGTGAAAGAAGGCTTTGGGGCAGCTCATCACAAACTTCCCATGCACCTTTGCTCCAGGAAAATCACAAAGTGCTCTGTCCGTACTCCGATAAAATGCAGTGGGAGCCTTTTCTTGCATGACCTATATGGACACACGCAAGATTGCCATGGCACCATGGTGGAGATGTTTCCCTATATGCAGAAAGTATTGCCAAATCTCTTAGACTAGATAAAAATGTTCTTCAAAGTACTGAGAGACTGGAGTGACATTTGACTTTAGTTAAATATGAAAAATGTTTCATTGAAACTACAATAGATACCAGTAGCTAACAAGAAAATTACCAAAAAAATTAGTGAAGCAATAATTTTAAAAGATGCTAAATTACCAAAGCCCTTCAATGGATAAAGGATTATAGTGTGAAAAAACAAAACAAAACATGAATATAAGCAACTCACTGTTTCTTAATGTGAAAATCTTTTAAATAACTCAATTTTCCTTATTGCACTTTTCATTTTTTTTTTACATGTAGAAGGGTGATATGTGATAGATACCTATGCTTAAATAAGTCTTAAATAATTCTTTTAGTATTATTAAAATAAAAATTCTAAGTGAAGAAAGATTGTTTTCATTATTTAACTGGCAGTGTATTTTCTTTCTTAGTGATGCATAAAATAACCATGTATCTTACAATCCCTGCAACTTATATTCAATTAAATAGTTTATGTAAGGGGATAATAAATGCGATCAAGTGAGCTAAGATGGATGGGTAAGAAGGGAAGGAAAGCCCATTTCATAAGTCATCAGAAGAGTCTTCTGTGATGAGGTGATATTTGAACAGAGACCTGTAGAAAGTAAAGGAGGGAGTCATGTAGATATTGGAGAGAAGAAACTTCAAGGAAAAGGTTACAATACTTGCAAAGACTCTGAGGTAGAAGCTGATTGGATACACTGGAAGCATAGCAAGGAGGCCTGGGTGACTCCAGGAGAGTGAGAAAGAAGGGGAATGCTGGGGGCTGACGTCAGAGAATTAGCAAAAGCCTAGGTCTAGGAGGGTCTTGTGGGTTATGGTTAATACTTAAGCTCATACTTTGAGTGAGAGGAGATGCCATTGGAGTATTTTGAGGATAAGAATGACATGCTTTGACTCATGTCTCAAAAACACCATCCTGTTTACTATTTCTAAAACAGACAGTAGTAGGGAAAGGGGTGAGATTTGTTGGTAGGTTTGAGCTAGGGGGACCCGTAAAGATGAATAAAAATGTTTGGATACCGAATATACATTTAGAAAGTAGAGCTAGCTGAATTTTCTGATGGATTGGATGTGGACTGCAAGACAAATAAGGACTCCTAATTGTCTGACCAGAACAGCTAAAAGGATAGAATTGCCACTTGCTGTGATGAGGAGGACTGTGGGGGGAAGATGAGAAGATAGGAGTTCAATTTGAAATGTGTTAGGTTTGAAATGTCTTAGATTAGCTACCCAGGGGACAATGTTGAGTTGACAAAATTGACATGAGCATTTGGAAATCAAGGAGGTGGGTCTGAGATGAAGATTTGATTTGGAAGTTATCAGTATACAGGCTTCTTTATGAAAGTTTCCTGTATTTTCTAGTTTGAGTTCTGCCCCAGAAATTCACACCCCTCTGCCAATACAAAGAGGAGAGTCCATATGCCACTCAAGTTAAGTACCCCTAGACCCTGATTGTTGAAGATTCTGTCTTTCTCAGGACCTGTTTCCCTTCTTTCCCTACCTCTAAGTTTACCAAATTTGTGATTCATCCACTTCCACTTCAGAGCTTAGTTATTCATTTGAGTTTACAAGCAGACTTACTTCGTTTTATAAAAGAGAGTCACACTGGAATTGCAATTTTGAATTGCATAAAAACAAACAAACAAACAAAATAAACCTGTCCTTTCCTCATTTGACTACTCAAAAGCCAAAGAAATCAGTGAGAGAAACTCATTGCCAATGTCTAAATGAGCAGCACCAAATAACAGGCTCCAGCACTGTCAGTAATGAGATGTCTATAAAAGTCTGTGATACTCATCAAATTTTAAGTTTGTCGTGAAGTAAAAGTATGACTATGATGACAACAATAATAGTGAAATCAGCATGTTATTTCCGTTATTGACAGCAATATTCATGATATAAAAGTGAGCAGAAGGAATACTTTTTTGTTAAAATGATAGAAATTTTTCTTATAGATTGTATATAAAGAGCACCATAGTGAAAAGTGCAAGTATGTCTTTGTTTTTCATTTGTTTGGAATGAGTGAGTACTTGTGTTTCTAGTTAAAACCATCACTTGATTCAGCAATTCTTTAAATCCCTAGAGAAGGGATGAAAATATAAAACGTCATTTTTATTATACAGTGTCCTGTATTTATATCATCAGGTAACTTTGATACAAATGTTAGTTTGGGGGATTATGGAACAAAAGCAACATATTCAAATAAATTCCTATAATATTAAAAACAGATATAGACTAATGTAGCAGGAATTTTACTTTTGCTATTCATTTGAAGTTCTATTCTATGCTCATAAATCAAAAACTCACCCAAATGATATTTTCAGTATGTGAAAATGTGGATATGAGCACTGTTGCTTTTCAATAGTGCAGAATTTCTAAGAACACATCATCACTGTTGGTGCATTATTTTATGTTGGAAATACTGTAGACTATTGCAAATCCAAACTAATGTTTCTCTAGTCATCAATTATACCAAAAGTTTAAGAAAAAATTCACTAACCACAGCTCTCTTACTTGTTTAGGTTAATATATTTTACCAACAAAAACTAAAACCTTTTACCCTTCAGAAAATTTCAGGAAAAGGTCATTAAGGTAGTTTAATAGGATTTTTAATCAGGATTATTAAATAGGATTTTAATAGGATTTTATATAGGATTATTAAATAATAGAAACAGAAGGACTGGTGATATTTAATTTCTTAAGCTTGTTGATAGTATATGGAGAATTATGATATTGTTCCCTGTACTTTAGGGGGCTGGGACATTTTATAGTTAGCAACAATATATGCTAGTTATTGAGCCATTCAAAGAAAAAAGTGGGTATGTAAATAAACAGCGTTTTTTACTTATGATTTTATTTTTATATATGATTACTTATGACTGCAAATTTGGCCATATGTGACTGGCTAGTTCTGTACTCCCAACTTATTTTGAAATTCACACTCTTTTACATTAGGCCTGGCAAAACTGTGGGAAACCAAGGATTCTACAATAGAAGAATGTTTGATTTGACAAAGTTATTCAGAACATGCCAAGATTTCTATTTCCCCTTAATTAAGCTATATTACCTTACCTAAAATGAGTTGGTAATAGCAAAGTCCAGTTTAAGATAATTCTGGGGTGCAGTAGTAAGGACATCTATAAATCCACACCTCCAAAAAAAGCACTGAAAATTTTGGCAAAAGTGTCAAAATCTCTAGAAATTCACCAAAACCTTGCAGAACTCTGAAGAGCATTAATTAATGAAAAATTGCTAAACTTTGTTAAGAATAGCAGGGTTACAGGCTTTTTATCATGGCCTATTCTCATTCTCCTCTCTCAAGCTTTGTAGCCTTGGAAACCATCAGCCTCACAATCACAGCAGTTGTAATAGCCAGCAGCCTTGAAGCACTGGAGGGAGCAGGCCAGAATGGGAGTTCTTCTAAAGTTACCACCCCCAGAGCAGTGTCACTACTTGGCCTGCCTCGAATTCCCTTCTGGAAAAGTCCCAGTTGTAAGGTATTGCCATTATTTGACCTGATTCAGAATTTGCTCTATAGGAGAAGCCCTATTTTCAGGGTGTTTCTCAAAAACATCAATCAGCAACAGTTATTTAATATTGCAGCAGCCTGAGATGCAATACCATCAACCAAGACATTAATTCAAGAAGAAATAGAAAATATCAATGGATTTGTAACAAGTGAAGAGATGAAATTAGTAATTCTAAAACTGCCCACAAAGAAGTGTCCAACCCAGAAAGCATCACTGTCAATGAATTAAGAATTAATATAAATCTTTCCCAAAATTCTACCAAAAAAATTGGAGAGAAGATTTCCCAACTCATTGTATGAAGCCTGGTATCAAAAACAGACCTAGACATTACAAGAAAAAAAAATAACAACTAAATACCAATATTCCTCATGAGCATAAGCACAAAAACACTCAACAAAATGCTAAGAAAACCACATCCATCAATATTAAAAAGAATTATAGAGGAAAAGAAAGAAAATGAAAAATCAATTAATTAGCCTTCTTCACAATTAAAATCTTGATTTCTTTAGCATGCATCTTATCTCAATTTCCCTTTGAAACTTTAGACTTTTACCCCCTCACTTTTATATTTTTGTTGTCACAAATAATCCCTGTTTATGCTGTGAATTCATTTCCAAGTTGAAGTAGCAAATCGTGTTCTTCTCTTTTTCTTTTAATGTTTTTTCCTCCTTTATTCTTTATGTTATATTTAAGAGTAGTGTGCCTTATTCTGAGTAGGGGGTGCCATTTCCTGTTTCCGTCTGTTAGTCATCTTACTCATAGTTTTGTATCCTTTTGTCTTTTTGTTTCAGATAGAATAACCCCCTTCAGTATTTCCTGTAATGCAGGCCTTGTGGTGGGAAATTCCTTCAGCTTCTGTGTACCTGGAAAAGTCTTTATTACTCATTCATATCTAAAGGATAACTTTGCTGGATATATTATTCTTGGCTCATAATTCCTTTCTTTAAATAGTTTCAATATTTGATTCCACTCTTTCCTAGTTTGTAGAGTTTCTGCTGAAAAATCTGATGATCATCTAATGGGCTTTCCTCTGTAGGTTGCCATCTTCTTTTCCCGGGCTGCATTAAGAATGCTTTCATTGTCATTAATTTTTGACAGTTTCAATATAATGTGCGTTGGAGATGTCCAATGTGCGTTGGACATTGAGATAATTAGGTATTCTGTTTGCTTTTTTGATTTGAGGATCCAGTTCTTTCTGTAGGTTTGGGAAGTTCTCATCAACTATGTGTTTGAATAGCCTCTCTGTGCCCTTCTCCCTCTCTTCTCCTTCTGGTATACCCATTATTCTTATACTTCTCTTTCTGATGAAGTCAGATAGTTCTTGTACATTGTTTCCATTTCTTTTAACTCTCAAATCTCTCCCTTCTTCATCTGCATCATTTCCATATTTCTATCTTCAATATTACCAATTCTTTCTTCCATCAGGTCAGCTTTTTTTCCTAAGCTCCCTATTTCATTCATCTCTTTTATTGAGTTGTTCAGCTCCAAAATTTTTATTTGTTTCTTTTACAAAAACTTCAATAATTTTGGTAAAGTATTCCTTTTTTTTAAAATGATTTAATTTCTGAGTTCATTAAACTGCCTATCTCAGTTTTCTTCTATCTCATTGAGGCTTTTTAGGACTACAATCTTCAATTCTCTGCCATTTAAGTCACATATTTCCTTGCAGCTTTAAGTTTTAAGTTTATTTTCTGGATATTGTTCATTCTCTTCCTGAGCTGCCTTTTTACTTTCATTGTACATGGTAATTGATGGATTATTTCTCTTCCTAGGCATCTACAGGAATGAATTCTGGAGCATGTTAATAGAAAGAGGTCTTTCTTTTGTTTTCCAGTAGGTTGTGCTGGAGCATTTTATTTTCTCTTGCCCTGTCTACCAAACATTCAAAGATGATTTAATGCCTGTACTTCTCAAAGTCTTCCAAAAAATTGAAGGAGAGGCAATACTTCCTAACTCATTTTATAAGACAACATTACCTTAATACCAAAACCTGGTAAAGATAATACAAAAAAGAAAACTACAGGCTGATATCTCTGATGAATATAGATGCAAAAATCCTAAACAAAATAGTGGCAAATCAAATACAAACAATACATTAAAAAGATTATATATCACAATCAAGTACGGTTCATTCCAGGGGCACAAGGATGGTTCAACATATGCAAGTTGATCAATGTAATATACCACATAAACAAAATAAAGGATAAAAATTGTATGTCCATATCAATAGATGCAGAAAAAATACTTGACAAGGTACAACATCCATTTATGATTAAAACACTTAATAAAACGGGTATAGAAAGAAAGTGTCTCAACATAATAAAGGTCTTATACAACAAACCTTCAGCTAATATATTTAATGGTGAAAAATTGAAAGCTTTACCTCTATGATCAGAAACAAAACAAGGATGCCCCCCTCTCACCACTGTTATTCAGCATAGTATTAGGAGTCCTATCCAGAGCACTCAGGCAAGAGAAAAATAAATAAGTAAAAGGCATCCAAACTGGGAATTAAGAAGTCAAATTATCACTTTTTGCAGATGACATAATTTTTTATATAAAAACCCCAAAAGACTCCACCATAAAACTATTGGAAACAATAAACAATAATACTAAATTTGCAGGATACAAAATCAACGTATAAAAATCCATTTCATTCTTATATACAAACAATGAAATTTAAGGAAAAGAAATGAAAAAAAAATTCCTTTTGCAATTCCAACAAAAGAAATAAAATACTGAGAAATAAACTTAACAAAGGATGTGAAGGACCTATACACTGAAAACTATAAGACATTATTAAAAGAAATTGAAGAAGACACAAAGAAATGGAAAGATATTCTGTGTTTATGGATTGGAAGAATCAACATAGTTAAAAATGGACATATTATCCCAAGCAGTATATAGATTTAATGCAATCCCCATCAAATCCCCAATAGCATTTTTTAAAGAAATAAAACAAAAAAAATCATCATATATTTATGGAATCACAAAAGACCCTAAATAGCCAAAGCAATCCTGAGGAAAAAGAACAAGGCCAGAGGTATCACACACTTCCTTACTTCAATTTGTACTACAAAATGACAATCATCAAAACAACATGATATTGGCAGAAAAGCAGACACACAGACCAATAGAATTGAGAAACCAGAAATATACCCACAGTTTTTGACGAAGGAGCCAAAAACATACAATGGAGAAAAGAAATACTCTTCAATTAATGGTGCTGGGATAATTGGAAAGCCATGTGCAAAAGAATGAAACTAGACTGCTATCTGTCACTGTGTACCAAAACTAATTCCAAATGGATCAAAGACTTAAATATAAGACCTGAAACAATAAATTTCATAGAGAAGAGCATAAATACTAAACTAATGGACCTTGGGGTTAAAGAGGATTCTTTGAATTTGACCTTGAAGGCAAGGGAAGTAGAAGCAAAAATAAATGAATGAGACTTTATCAAACCAAAAAGTTCTGCTCAGCAAAAGAAACCATCAACAAAAAATTGAGACAACGAACCAAATGGAAGAAGATATTTGGAAACAACACCTTCAATAAGGGGCTAATATCCAAATATATAAAGAACTCAAACAACTCAACAATGAAAAAGCAAAAAATCTGATTCAGAGACCTGAACAGACACTTCTCCCAAGGAAACATGCAAATGGCCAACAGATAATATGAAAAGATACTCAACTTCATTAGCTATTGGAGAGATGCAAATCAAAACCACAGTCAAATCCACCTCACACCTATTAAAATGGCTATCATCAATAAGACAAATAGTAAGTTTTGGAGAGGTTGTGGAGAAAAAAACTCATACACCACTGGCGGGTACGTAAATTGGCACAGCCACTATGGAAAACAGTATAGAGTTTCCTCAAAAAGATAAAAATAGAATTATCATACAAACCAGCACTCCCTATTCTGGGTATCTACGCCAAAAATCTGAACGCATTTATCTATAAAGATATATGTTCCCTTATGTTTATTGTAGTATTACTCATAGTGGCCAAGACATGGAAAAAAACTCTAAGTACCCTTTGACAGGTGATTGGATAAAGAATATGTGGTACATATACACAATGGAATATTACTCAGCCATAAGCAAAGATGAAATACTGCCATTTGTGACAACATGGATGGAATTTAAGATTATTATGCTAAGTGAAACAAATCAAACAGAAAAAGTCAAGAACCATATGATTTCATTCACATGTGGGATATAAAACTGAAATTAACAAACAAACAAGACAAACAAGAAAAACTCATAGGCACAGACAACAGTTTAGTGGTTACCAGAAGGTAAGGAGGATGGTGGTAGAAGTGGGTAAAGGGGGTCAAGTATATAGTGATGGAAGGAGGACTGACTCTGGGTGAGGAACACACAATGCAATATATAGATGATGTGTTGTAAAGTTGTACACTTGGGACCTGTATAATTTTACTAACCAATGCCACCCCAACAAATTTAATAAGAAATTAAAACCTTTTTAATTTGCAAAAGGCCATATTGAAAGAATGAAAAAGCAAATCTCAAATGTGGACAATATATTTACAACTCACTTATCTTGCAGAGGATTCATATCAAAAATATGTAAGGGACTCTAAAAATTCATCAGTAAAAAAAAAATTCCAACTTGATTATGGGCAACAGACATGAAGAGACATTTCACCAAGGAGGATATACATATGGCAAATACACAAATGAAAAGTTACTCAACATTATTGACCATTAGAGAAAGCAACTTAAAACCATTATGAGATATTTCATACATATCAGTAGGCTAAATTTTTTTTAAAAAATACTGACATCAAATGCTAGAAATGATGCTGACAAACTGGGTGTTACATATATTGCTTATGGGAATTTAACATGGTACAATCAGTCTAAAGACATTTTGTAACTTTTTAAATTGAACATGCAACCATTATACAATCCATTAATTCTACTTCTGAGCATTTATCCCACAGAAATAAAAGTTTTGTTGACGTAGAAACCTGTTTATGAATGTTTACAGCAGTATTATTCATAATATCTAAAAAACTGGAAACACCTACGGGTACCTCAAAAGGCAAATGGATAAAGAAACTGGAAAATCCACACTATAAACTAATACTCAGAGAAAAGGAAGAATCTATTGTTACACACAGCAACCTGGATATCTCTCTAGAGAATTATATGCTAAGTGAAAAAAGTCAGTTTCAAAATGTTATATATTATGATTTTATTTATATAACATTCTCAAAAAGACAAAGTTATAGAAATGGATAACAGATTAGTTGTTGACAGTGATATGTGAACTGAGTGGGTTGAGGGAAAAAGTGATAAGTGTGTCTATGAAAGTGTAATATGAGAAATCCTTGTCACAATGGAAGTGTTCAGAATCTTAACTGTATCAATATCCATATTCTGGTACTGATATTGTATTATATATTAAAATATATTACCTTTGAAGGGAACTGAGCATAGGGCACAAGGCGTATAGGGTACTATATCAATTCTTATACCTGTACGTAAATCTACAGCTAAAAATTATGCATCCTAAATAAATGGTGCTTCTCCCAGGATTGCAATGTTTAACATTTGAAAATCATTCTATGTAAAACACCATGTGCAGTTTATAGGCAAAATAATGTCTCCTAACTATATCCATGTCCTAATCTCTGGAACCTGTGAGTATGTTAGGTTATATGGCAGAAAGGGATTCAGGTTGCAGATGGAATTAAGTTTGCTAATCAGCTGACCTTGAGATGAAGAGACTGTTTTGGTTTATCTGAGAGGACCCAATGTAATTACAAGGTCCATGTAAGTGAGAGTCGATGTCACAATGATGTAATGTGAGAAACATTTGACTATCCATTGATGTTTTTGAGATGAAGGTGAGGGGCAAGCCATGGAATGCAGAGAGCCTGTAGAAGCTAGAAAAATCCAGGAAATGGGTTCTTCCCTGGAGCCTCCAGAAAGGAAGTCAGCCCTCAGAACACCTTAATTTAAGCCAAGTGAAACCCATTCCAGACTTGTGACCCGCAGAATTTTAAAATGATACATTTGTATTGTTTCAAGACACTGAGTTTGTAGCAATTTGTTACAGAAGCAACACACTGTGTTAAAAAGGCAATGTTTTATTAGATATGAGAAAATCAGAGGTGTCAAATGAAATTAAAAAGGTAGTTAAAGTTCATCAAAATTAAAAACTTTTATGCTTCAAAGGACACCATAAAGAAAAAGAGGGCCAGCTGAGTGGCTCAGTTGGTTAAGAGCTCGCTCAAGAGTGCAAGTTGAGCTCTGAGCAACAGCAGTTCGATGCCCAGCCCAAGATGAGCTGCCGCTAAGCTGCCAACAGGTAGCAGGATGGCTCAGCTAAAAAAAAAAAAAAGAAAGAAAAAGGAAAGATAATCTATAGCCAGGGAGAAAATATTAGTGAATCATAGATAGCCCTTTATCAATAAGAACTTCTAATATATAAAGAATTCTTGCAATTTGTCAATAAAAAGACAAATAACCCAATTTAAAAATAGGCAAAAGAATTGAATATACATTTCTCCAAAGAAGATATACAAGAGACAATAAACACATGAAATAATAATTACCATAATTAGTCATTAGGTAAATACAAATAAAATCACGAAGAGATAGAATTTTACACCTACTAGGATTGCTGTAATCAAAATGGCAGACTACAACAAGTATTGGTAAGGAAATAGAAAAACTGGAAGCTTCATACATCGGTGGTGAGTATGTAAAATGGTCTTAAAACAGTTTGGCATTTTGTCAAAATACTAAACATAGAATAACACTATGATCCAACAATCCTACTCCTAGAGATGAAAGATAAATGAAAACATATGTTCCCACAAAAACTTGTACAAAGATCCTCTTTGCAACAATAGTGAAAAAATGGGAATTACAAGTGTCCAACAACTAATAAATGGATTTAAAAATGTATTATATCTATGCAATGGAATACGATTAAATAATAAAATGGAACAAAAAACTGATACATGTAAAACCTAGATGAACACTGGATACATTATACTAAATGAAAATAGGAAGTCACAAAAAAAAAATCTATATACCATATTTTGCTGTGTATAATGTGTACTTTTTTGCCCAAATTGGTGACGGGAAAATAAAGATGTGCATTATACCTGAGTAGTACTAATTCTGTATGCATATGACTGTTTTTAATTCTTTTATTTATGCTTATGAGTTAAAAGTGTAACTCTAGAAATCAATAACAATATCCACAGGAAAAATAATACCCTGGAATATGAAAATCGATTTTGTTGAACTTATGACAAACTTGCCACGATGAAGAGTTCTTGGCCTTCTGTGATACATAAATATCATAAATTTGTTACTGGTACATAAAATTTCTTTTACCTTGCACTTGTTCTTGTGTTTTGTAATTATTTGTTACATCAAATTTCTTGTACCATAATATGTTAAAAAAATAAATGCTAAAATTCCTCTATAATACAAAAACATGTACCTAAATGTAAACAAATAAAAATTTGAATTAAAAAGTTAAAATGAAAGATTTTTTTTTCCTGCAAGTTTGGGCCAAAAACATGGGTACGCATTGTACATGGCAGTGCATTATGTACAACAAAATATGATAATTTATAATTCTACTAATTTTAAAAGTCCAGATATTGACTAATGCTCTGATACTAGTGTGGGCAAAGAAAACAAACAAACAGAAAACAGCCAAAAGTTTAAAAAGGAGATCTAAGAACAAAATGTTTATAGGGCACTTTTTAAAGCTCTAACGTATTCTGTGGAAGCCTTCCGTAGAAGCAGAAGGCTGTAGAAGGTTATGTGCACATGCAGGGCTGTATGTATGCTCAGAAAAGACCTTGCAGGACACTGATCATTCACTTTACAGGCCCAGCCTGTGCCCTTGCAAAATGAGGAAATTAAAGCTAAAGCAGATAAACTGCCATCGTGGCAAATGATGGCTTCAGCATACACAGCACCTCTTGACAAAGGGGGAGAAACTTGCAGGATCAAGCAATTTAAGGAAGTCTCTCACCAATCATTATCTTACTACTAAACTAACCAAACTGAGACTTCAGTCGATGCATACTACAGGGACTATGACATAATAAAATTAATCTAGAAAATTTGGATTAATTAACTAACAAACCACTGCAAACAAAAATAGTAGAGAATGGGGGAAACAGGATTTCCAAAATCCTATATCATATTACCTAAAATATTCAGTATTTTATTAAAAAAAGAGGTATGCAGAGGAACAGAATGACACCCACCCCCATACACACACACACAGAGCCATTAATACATGCTTCTCTTGAAATGATCAGGATGTTAGATGTATTAAATAAAGATTTAAATTAGTTACTAGAAATATGTAAAAGAACTAAAAGAAATCATGTCTAAAAATTAAGAAAAATATGACAGTGATGACTCACCAAAATTAGAATATCAATAAAGAGACAAAGAAGATATTTCTAAACATAACTCAACAGTGATTTGGGAAATAAGTACAACAACAAATTAAAATTTTACTGGGGGTTGTGTCAAATGAGATTTGAGCTGGCAGAGAAAAGAACCGGCAAAGTGGGAGATTCATCTATAGTTCTTTTAATTTGATTGAGAAAAAAGAATGTAAAAAAAATAAACACCTTCAGAAACCATCAATTATAAGCACATATGCATAATATTAGTCTCAGGAGAGAGAGATAAAGAGACAAAAAAAATTGAAGAAATATAACAAGTAAATAAATTGAATTAGCAAGCCAAATTCTTCTCACAAAGAGAAGTCCATGCCCAGGTAGCTTCACTGGTGTATTTTAGTAAACGTTGAAAAAATTAATACCAATACTCCACAAACACTTCCAAAAATTAGAGAACAAAGAAAATTTTGAACTTGTTCTATGAAGACAGTGTCACTGTAATATCAAATCAGACAAATCCATCACAAAGAAAGGAAACCATCATTGCTTATGAATACAGACAAAAATCAGAAACAAGACAAAGATATTCTCTCTTTCTCATCTATTTAACATATGTTTTGTGGTTGCCCCTTAGAGGGCAAGATTAACCACCTTCACATGTTGAGATAGATAATGCCACACACACATTGTATTAACTCCATGTGACTGCTGTAACAAATTACTGTAGACATAGTGGCTTAAAATAAAAGAAATTTATTATCTTGGATTTCAGGAGGCCAGAAGTCTGAAATTAGTATCACTGGGTGAAAATCAAAGTGCTCACAGGGCTGTGCTTCCTCCAAAGGCTATAGCAGAGAATCTGTTTCTTGCTTCTTCCATTTCTGGTGGCTGCAGGCATTACTTGGCTTGTGGCCATATCACTCCAATCTCTACCTCTGTCTTCACGTTGCCTTCTCCTCTCTGTTTCTTTTCCTCTTCTGACTGTGTGAAATCTACTCCCGCCTGTCTCTAAAGAGGATACTTGTGATATCATTTAGCATCACCCTAGATAATCCAGGATAATATAGCAATTTCAGGATGCTTGATTTAATCACATCTGCAAAGAGGCTTTTCCCCCCTAAATGTAACATTTACAGATTCCAGAGTTTAGCACTTGATTGATATCTTTGTGAGGGTATAATACAGCTACTACACATACCAACAGAGAATGAAGAAATTTATAGCATATTCAGGTTTTCTAGGGAGAGTAGGGCAGGCATCAGAGCTAGTCTAAAAATGGCTTGAGTAAGGGAAGGGTAAATGTTTCTTGTTTTTATTGGTGGTGAGGCTGGCGTGAGAGCCCCTGTATAGGCTAGGTTTTGTGTGGTATGATGAACTTCTCCATAAGTATCAAAGAAGAGAGTACCTATGTTTTTATAACAGCTTGTGCAATTGCTGAACAAAAGAAAAAGGTGAGTGTTGGGATGGGGAAGCAGTCATTTCTCAGACATCCAAAATAGAGTCAGACTCTATTACAAAATAGTATTTTAGGTTCAAGCCAGTGAAATCAGGCAAGAGAAAGAAATAATAAATATTCAAACTGGGAAACAGAAGTAAAGCTATCTTTATTCACAGTTGATGTCACCCTCTATATAGATAATTAAGGAATCCAACAACAGCAAAGATTAAAATTAAAAACTAAGAACTAATAAACAAGTCAACCAAGGTCACAAGTAACAAAAATAATATAAAAAAATCAATTACATACCACAGGGATATGAATGACAGTTCGGGGAATATGATAATGTTGTAAATATTTTGTGGGGTGTCAGATGATCACATGTCTTGCTGGGAGACCACTTCATGGATGGAGTAGAGGCTTGATCACTGCACTGTATACCTGAAACTGATGTTGCATAATATTGTATGCCAACTTTAATTGAAAATATAGATAGTCATGGGATGTGGATTATACGGTGGAAGGGAGTCATAGGAATTGTAATAGATATGTATGATATGGGGGGAGGAGGGGGGAAAATTGGGGGAGGAGGATTGTCACTTTGAGGGATAAAAAGTATAACTATTGCACTGTGTTGTACACCTGAAGCTAATTTTAAAAAAATGTTTATTTCACAATTTAAAAAATAAATCAATTATAATTTTATATACAAGCAGTGACAACTCCACAAATTCAATTAATAACACATTTCTACTCAAAATTGCATCAAAAATAATGAAATAGTTAATAATAAATTTAATTTAAAAAGTATGATAGTTGTAAACTTATAATTATGAAACTTAGGTGCCACATTCCATATTCATGGGTCAGAAGTCTCGGTTTATGTTAAGATGACAATTCTTCCAAAAATGATGTGAAGATTCAGTGTAATACCTATTAAAATCACAGCAAGCTTTATCACAGAATTAATCAACAGTTCCTAAAACTAAAGAAATGCAAAACACCTAGAATAGTAAAAATAATTTAAAAGAATGAGAGCAAAGTTGCACTTTCACTTGTTGATTTCAAAATTTACTATGAAGCTACTTATTAAAACAATGTGTTACAGGCATAGATTCACGGAGAAAAAAATATTGGAACAAATAGAGAGCATAGTCCATATAATAAGTATAAATGGGACGTTATCATCATAAAAACTTTTTCACACAGAATTTGGAGAGGCACAGGTCAAGATGAAAAAGTAGGTAAGTGCTGTGCTATCCTTCTGCCATGACCATATTAAAATTACAGCTAAATTGGGCCGACAAGTGGCGCGGTGGTTAAGTGCTGGCTTGGGAAGCCAGCGGCCCTGGTTCGGATCCCACATATGAGGGCCAGTGACACTGCCCTCAAAAAAAAAAAAATTACAGCTAAATTATGGAACAATCAACCTGGAGAACTATCTAAAGACTAGCTGAACAGAACTCCTGTAACTAAGGATATAAAGAAGAAGCCACTTTGAGACTGGTAGGAGGGTGAAGACACAAAATGTGCTGGCCTTACACCCACATGTGGTGGTTGAGAATCAGGAAGGATATCCAAGCTGCAGAGGGACCCCTGAGGAATGAAGGGTCCTAGCCACACATCATGTTCCCCAGTCCAGAGCACTAATGCTAGGAAGAGGAGCCCCACAACATCTGGCTGTGAAATTCAGTGGGGATTCTGTCCATCCAGGTGAGAGGGAAGCATGATGGAAACCTGGGTGTTATCTTAAAAGGGCCAGCACACAGATACTCTCTCTCCCAGGCACTCACCCTGGGCTCCAGCTCAGGAAGTGCCAGAGACATACAGGGAGAGACTGACTTGTGTGGCTACAGGGTAAGGGCTGAAGGACAGCCACCATTGTCCTTATGTTGAGTCTTCCTGCCATGTGGCCTGCTTAAAGATGCCCCCTTTTCTGTGTTGAGCCCTGTGTTGAGCCTTTCCCTCACACGACCAAATCTGAATCAGCATTGGCCTGGTGAAAATTACTCAGTTCACTCTGGTGACTCCTTGGGATTCCACACCACTCAATTTATATACCAGACAAAACACTTTCTGCTGTGGTCAGCCAAACCTGGCCCACCACCACAGGAGGCTCTTTCAGCAACAAGCAGCAGGCCTTGGCTCACACACTAGGGGAGACTGTTTCAGCGGTAGGCATCCGGCCTTGGCTGCACTGTAGTATTTCTTGGACAACTCTTGGAGTTCTGCAGGCCACTTGTGGTCAATAGCTGGTCTTGGTGTGTTCTGTGCCTTTTGCTGAGTAGCTCTGGACTCTACACTGGTGCCAAATATGAATCTGCATTAACCTGGTGAACACCTCTCACCACATTCTGGTGACTCTCTGGCCACCTCACCCAACTTGTGTACTGCCTCAAGCTATTACAATGGCTGAGCCTTACAGGCAGCCTGAAGAAAGTGGCAGTTCTCTAGGTGGCCTGGGCCTTTTACTGAGCTGCGTCAGGCCTGGTTATGGTAGCATTCAGACTCAGTTCACATCTTGGCCTTTCGGACATTCCCCCAGGGCCATCACAGGGAGTGACCAATCATGGATCACCTTATAGCACTTCCCAGGTAGCCCCAGGCCAATCACAGGCAGATGCTGACATTGGCTTACACAGGAGCCCCTCCCAAGAGGTCCCAGAAACAGCACACCCAGTGGTTGGCTTCAGATAAAAACAGAGCACGACAAGATGCACATCCAAAGGATGGTCCCAGTAGACACCAGTAGTTGCTGGGGCAATTCCACTTTGTGGGGTCAGACCTGCACAGCAGCTAGCGCAATGTGGTGAGGACCAATCCTTATAGCTAGGTGCCTGAGGGTCATTTCCATTCACTGACCTGCTAGCAGCAATCAAGTCTCAACTACAAGAGGACAGCACACACAACCCTCACAAGGGACACTCTTGGAGAACCTGTTTTAGTGTTCAGGGAGACTGCGACACTAGGGCCCACAGGACACCTACTACATAAGGTTATCATGCCAAGACTGGAAGACATAGAAGATTTATCTTATACATAGAAAGAAATACAGAAGGAAAGCCAAAATGAGGAAATAAACAAGCATGCCACAAATGAAAGAACAGGAGAAAAATCCAGAAAGAACTAAACAAAATGGGGACAAGCAATCTACCAGATACAGAGCTCAAAACACTGATTAGAAGGATGTTCATGGAACTTGGTGAGAACTTCAACAAAGAGATAAAAAGGAACCAAACAGAAATGAAGAATATGAAAATTGAAATGAAGAACACAGTATTAGGAATCAAAAGTAGATTAGATGAATGAGAGGATTGAATCAGAGATTTGGAAGACTAGGTGGCAAAAAACATCTAATTGGAACAGCAAAAAGAAAAAAAATGAGCCAAAAAAAGAAAATAGCTTAAGAGACATCTGGGACAACATCAAGCATAACAGCATTTGCATCACAGGGATACTAGAAGGAGAAGTGAGAAAGCACAGGATTGAGAATCCATTTAAAACAATAATGATGGAAAACTCCCCTAATCTGGCAAGGAAATAGACATACAAGTCCAAGAAGGTCAGAGAACCTCAAACA
The DNA here is from genome assembly GCA_033961575.1 of Aselliscus stoliczkanus. NCBI lineage: Eukaryota > Metazoa > Chordata > Mammalia > Chiroptera > Hipposideridae > Aselliscus > Aselliscus stoliczkanus. Next base: position 101,049,815 of record CM066730.1, on the reverse strand, counting down.
AGATGAACCCAAAGTCCCACATCAAGACATATAATAATTAAAATGCAAAGTTTTAAGACAAAGAGAATATTTTTAAAACAGCAAGAGAAAGGCAGTTAGTTACCTACAAGTAGGCTCCCATAAGACTGTCAGCTGATTTTTCAACAGAAACTGCAGGCCAGAAGGGATTGGCACAAAATATTCAAAATGATGAAAAGCAATGACCTACAACAAAGGCTACTCTAACTAGCAATGCTATCATTTAAAACTGAAAGAGAGGGGGCCAGCCGAGTGGTTCAGTTGGTTAAAAGTTAGCTTAAGAGCACGAGCTCTGAACAACAGGCCACTAGTTTGATTCCCACATGGGCCAGTGAATCTGCACCCAAGCTGAGCTGCCGCTGAGCTGCCAACAGGTGGCAGGATGGCTCAGCTGGTGAGAGCACGTACTCCTAACAACAAGACTGCCTGTTCAATGGTGGGCTACACCTGCCTGCAGCTAAGACTGAACTCAGCACTTTGAGCTGAGCTGCCACCTGGATGGCTCAGTGGATTGAGCATGGCTCTCAACAACAAGATTTCTGATTCAATCCCGCATGGGATGATGGCTATGCCCACCCGTAACTAAGAGTGAACACAACATCTTGAGTTTAAGGCCACGAGCTGCCAACAGGCAGCCAGATGGTGACTGGCGCCCTCCACAACTAAGATTGAGGAACAACTTGGTTGGTTCCCCTCCCCAATTCCCCAACATTGTTCTCCCCCAATTCCCCAACTTAAAAAAAACAAAGAAACAAACAAAAAACTGAAGGAGAGATAAAGAGCTTCTTAGACAAGAAAAAGCTAAAGGAGTTCTATCAACACCAATCCAGTATTAGCAGAAAAATTAGAGGGACTTATTTAAGAAGAAGAAAGTAAAAATAAAAATAATATAAATAAGAACAATAAAATGTCAATAACTGTGTACCTATTAATAATCTCTTTAAATGTAAATGGATTTACTACTCCAATCAAAAGATATAGGGTAGCTAAATGGATAAGAAAACAAGACCTGTACACATGCTGTCTACAAGAAACTCACTTCAGGTCAAAAGGCATACACAGACTAAAAGTAAAGGGATGGAAAAAGATGTTTTATGAAAATAGGAACAAACAAACAAAACAGAAAAAGCTGAAGCAGCAATACATGTACCAGACAAAATAGACTTTAAAACAAAGGCCATAATAAAAGACAAATAAGGATATTTCATAATGATCAATGGATCAATCCAACAAGAGGAGATAACTCTTGTAACCCTTTATGCACCCAACATAAAAACACCTAAATATATAAAGCAAATATTGACCGACATAGAGGGAGAGATCAATAGTAATACAGTCATAATAGAGGATTTTAACACTCCATTGACACCAATGGACAGATCTTCCAGATAGAAAATCACTATGAAAACAGTGGCCTTAAATGACACCTTAGACCATATGGATTTAATCGATATTTTTAGAGCATTTCATCCCAAAGCAGCAGAATATACATTTTTTACAAGTGCACATGGAACATTTTCCAAGATAGACCACACGGTAGGCCACAAAACAAGTCTCAGTAAATTTTGAAAGGTTGAAGTCATATCAAGTGTTTTCTCCAACCACATGGTATGAAACTAGAATCAATTACAAGGAAAAAAACTGAAAAACACACAGACTCATGGAGGCTAAACAGCATGTTACTAGATAATGAATGGGTTAACAATGAAGTCAAAGAGGAAATCAAAAGGTACCTTGAGACAAATGAAAATGAAAACACAATGACCCAAATTCTATGGGTCACAGGGAAAGCAGTCCTGAGATTGAAATTTATATCAATATAAGCCTACCTAAAGAAACAAGGAAAGTGTCAAATAAACAATCTAACCTTCACCTACAGGAACTAGATACAACAGCAATCAAAACCCAAAATGAACACAATGAAGGAAATAAAGATCAGAGTGAAAATAAATTAACTACAGTCTAAAAACAATACAAAAGAACAATGCAACAAAGAACTGATTCTTTGAAAAGATAAACAAAATTGATAAATCTTTTACCAGACTCATCATGAAAAGAAAGAGGGTTCAAATAAATAAAATCAGAAATGAAAGAGGAAAACTAACAACTAACACCACAGAAATACAAAGGATTATAAGAAAATATCTTTAGCAATTATATGCTAAAAAACTGGACTACTTCTGAGAAACAGATAAATTCCTAGAAATATACAATCTTCTAAGAATGAACCAAGAAGAAATAGAAAATCTGAACAGACTGATTACTACAAACAAAATTGAATCAGTAATCAAAATATCCCAACAAACAAAAGTCCTGGATGGCTTCATTGGTGAATTTTACCAAATACTCATAGAAGAATTAATGCCTGTCCTTCTCTAACTATTCCAAAAATTTCAAGAGGAGGAAAGGCTCCCAAGCTCATTTTATGAGGTTACCATTACCCTGATTCCTAAACCAGATAAAGACATTACAAAAAAAGAAAATTATAGCCTGATATCCCTGATAAACATAGTTGCAAAAATCCTCAACAAAATATGAGCAAACTGAATTCAGTAATACATTAAAAAGATCATACACCATGATCAAGTGGAATTTATTCCTGGGATGTGAGGTTAGCACAATATCTGCAAATCAGTTAATTTGAAACATCACATAAACAAAATAAAGGTTAAAAATCATATGATCATATCAATAGATGCAGAAAAGCTATTTGGATAAACCCAGCAGCCATTTATGATGAAAGCTTAGTAATGTGGGAGTAGAGGAAAAATATCTCAATATAACAGTGGCCATATAAAACAAACCCATATTTAACATCAGACACAACAGTGAAAATTTAAAAATGTTTTCCTTAAGATCAGGAATAAGACAAGGATGTTCATTTCCACCACTATTTATTCAACATAGTATTGGAAGTCTAGCCACAGCAATCAGACAAGAAAAAATAAAATAAAATAAAATAAAATAAAATAAAATAAAATAAAATAAAATAAAATAAAAGGTATCCAAATTGGACAGGAAGATATAAAGTTCTCATTATTGGAAGATGATATGATATGATACATAGAGAACCCTAAAGAGTCCACCAAAGAAACTATTATAGAATGGATAAATGAATTCAGTAAAGTTGCAGGATAGAAAATTAGTCTTAAGAAATCAATTGCATTTTTAAACACCAATAATGAACTATCAGAAAGAAAAATTAAGAAAACAATCCCATTTAAAATTGCACCCAAAAATATATATATATATACCAAGGAATAAATTTAACCAAGGAGGTAAATGACCTATACTTGGAAAAGTATGAGCCATTGAAGAAAGAAATGAACAAGATATAAATAAATGGAAGCATGTAACATACTCATGGATAAGAAGAGTTAACATTGTTTAAATGTTCGTACTACCCAAAGCAATATATAGATTCAATGCAATCCCTATCAAAATACCAGTGACATTTTTCACACAACTAGAATTCTTCTAAATTATTCTAAAATTTATATGGAATTAAAGAAGTCCCCAAAGAGACACAGCAATCTTTAAAGAATAACAAAGTTCAAGGTGTCACACTAATAGCTAACTATACTACTAACTACAGTAATCAAAACAGATTGGTACTGGCATATAAACAAACACATAGATCAATGGAACAGAACACAGAGTCCACACAGCAGGCAAGAATGTACAATGGGGTATATATACTTCATTCAATAAATGATGTTGGGAAAACTGGACAGATACAAGCAAAAAAATGAAATCCACCTATCTACATTATATACAAGAGGAAACTTAAAATGGATTACAAGACTTAAATATAAGACCCCAAACCATAAAAATCTTAGAAGAAAACAAAGGCAGTGAACTCTTTAAAACTGCTGTTTGTAATATTTTTTTTCTGATATATCTCCTTGGGCAAGGGAAACAATAGAAAAAATAAACAAATGGGACTACATTAAACTAAAAAATTTTGCACAGGAAAGGAACCAATCAACAAATTAAAAATAGCCTATTGAATGGAAGAACATACATGGTTAATAATGGAAATATTCAAATGTATAAGAACTCATACAGCTCAATACAAACAAACAAACAAACAAATAACAACAAGGAAATCCCCCAAAATGGACAATCCAGTTTAAAAAATGGGCAAAGGACCTGAATAGAAATTTCTCCAAAGAGGACATACAGTTGGACAATATACATGGAAAGATGCTCAATATCACTAATCATCAGAGAAATGCAAATTAAAACAACAATGTGATATCTCCTTACTCCAGTCAGAATGGCTATCACCAACAAACAGGAAAGACAGACAGGCCAATACAGAGAATCACAACTTACTGGAACAGAGGCCCATGAGCAAAAAGCTTTGTGGGAACAAGTGGGAAGAAGTAATTGATTAATTGCTAGAGGCTCCTTATGGACAAGTATGAGAGTTAAAAATCTCGATGGGTACCCAATCACAGGGAGCCCCCACACTTTTGTGAGATTTATCTCCAGGAGCTCTACTGGGTTTTCACAGTGAATATGAGAGAAAAATCCACGTCCGTTTCCTTCAAGGCAAGAGGGAAATTTCAGCATTTGGAAATATGCAATTGTATTCCATTCTTCTTAACAAGATCTGTCATCAGAAGGAACTATTTTACCAGATCCTAACCTGCTGGGGTTTTATCAGTGTCCATGAGTAATCTACCTAATAGTAGATTAGAACAGTAAATACACATCTCCAGCCAGCTCTAGCCTTTATATGTGGGGGAATAGAAATCCCAAACTCTAGCCCTCTATAGCTATCCCATTCCACCTAAGTGGAGGAAGTAAGGAGAAAGGCACTAGTGAAGTTCACAGTCCATGGGCACTGGTTCACCAAAAGATGGAAGTCTTTTCATAGGTCTACAGAATTCTTCCTCTTCCCCACAACTTATTACACACCATTAAAGCTATATTTAATAGCGTTTCTTACACCCAATATATCATATCCAGATTTGGGGGCAGAGGGGTTAATATATATATTCTACATTATTCCATACTAATGGGAAAAAATTAAAAAGACAGCTTGCAGAGACTGAACAAGCAACAAAACAAGAATCAGATGTGGCAAAGATGTTGGACTTATAAGGCAAGGAATTTAAAATTATTATGATATTATGGTAAGATAGCTAATAGTGGGAAAAAATGTAAGAACAGATGGATAATGTAAGTAGAGACAAAAATTCTATGCAAGAATAAAAAAGATATGCTAAAAATGTTTAAAAAAATACTGCAACAGATATAGATATAAAGAGTACCCCTGATGAGCTCATTAGACTGGACACAGCTGAAGAGGGAATTTATGAGCTTGAAGATAGAACAGAAATTTCCAAAACTGAAAAACAAAAAGACAAAAAAAAAAAAAAAACACAAACAAAAAACCACACAACAAAAACAAAATGAAAAAATCCAGAATATGTAACAGATGTGTAATAGAAATATCAGAAGAAGAAAGAGGGAAAAGAAAAAGAGAAATATTTGACTCAATAATGACTGAGAATTTCCCACAAATTAATGTCAGACACCAAACCACAGATCCAGGAAACTCAGAGAATACTAAGCAGGACAAATGCAAAAAACACTTCCTAACCATATCATATTCAAATTTAAGATAGCTACAGCTTAAAGAAAAAAATGTCTTGAAATAAACCAGAAGGAAAAACAATTTACCAATAGAAGAACAAGATAAAAATTACCCCCAACATTTCCTCAGAAATCGTTAAGGCAAGAAGGGACTGCGGTGAAATATTTAAAGTGTTGAAAGAGAGAATATCACCAACGTAAAACTTTCTACAGTGTGATATTATCCTTCAAAAGTAAAAGAGAAATAGACTCTCAGACAAATAAAATTGAGGGAATTTGTTGCAAGTAGACTTGCCTTGCAAGAAATATTAAAATAAGTAAATTATCGAGAAGGAAAATTATATAGGTCAGAAATTTAGATCTACATACTCAGAAATAAAGAGCATTAGAGAAGAATAAGTGAAGGTAAAATAAAAGCTTTATTTTTCTTATTTATTTTTTTTTTATTCTTAACTAACCAAACAGATAACAGTTTATTCAAAAAATAATAATAGCAACAGTGTATTTAACTATGTATGCTTATTTATAAGTGAAATGACAGTAATGATAAAAGGGGCAGGCGGAAGAAAGTAGGAATATTTGGTAATAGAAGATATTTGTATTACCCATGAAGCAGAACAGTGTTATTTGAAAGTGGGGTTGGAATGATTGTAAATGTAAATTGTAAACTCCAGGGCAACCACTAAACAACAAACAAACAAACAAACAAAAAAAGTACAATAGATATGCTAAGAATAGGGAGAAAATGGAATAAAAACAATGTTCAACTAAAGCCACAAAAAGCAGACAGAGTGTGGAAGACAAAAAGTAGGAACAATGTAGAACACAAACAAATAGAAACAGTAACAAATGCTGATCAAATTATATCAATATTAACTTTGGACATCAATGGTCTAAACAGACCAATTAAAACAGAGATTGTAGGAATAATTCAAAAGGGAAGTCCCAACTGTATGTTGTCTATCCAAAACCCACTTAAATATAAATGCACATGTTGATTAAAAGCAAAGAGATGGAGAAAGATATGGATGCTAATAGAAATTAGAAAAACTAATTAATTTGATGGAGCAGACATCAGAACAAGAGGAATTATTAGGGTAAGGAGGGGCATTGCATAATAAAAATGGGGTCAATATTCCATAGAATAAATAATTATCCTTAATGTGAATGCATCTAACAGTAGGGCACCAAAATATGTGAGGGGAAAAACCAATAGAGCCATAAGGAGAAATAGATGAATCGTCTGTTATAGTTAAATATTTTGATACCCTTCTATAAGAACTAGATCCAGTATGCATAAAATCAGTAAGCATATGCATATGGTTGAACTCAACAGCAACATCTATCAACTGGATATAATTGACATCTGTAGCCTACTTCATTCAAAAACAACAGACTACACATTCTTCTCCAGCTGACATGGAACATTCAACAAAATAGATCATATCCTGGGCCATAAAACAGACTTTAACAAATTTAAAAGAATAGAAATGTGTGGTTTCAGATCATAATGGAATTAAATTAGAAATCAACAATAGAAAGATAGCTGGAAAATCCCCAAGTACTTGAAGATTAAACAGCACACCTCTAAATAACACATGGTCAATAAAAACATCTCAAGAGAAATATAAAAATATTTTTAATTAAATGAACATAAAATACAACTTATCTAAAGTTGTGAAATGCAGTGAAAGCTGTGATTAGAGGGAAATTTATAGCATTGAATGTACATATTAGTAAAGAAGAACGATCTAAAATCAATACAATAAGTTTCAAACTTGAAAAATTAGAAAAAGAAGGAGGAGGAGGAGGGAAAGAGCAGAGAAAGAGAAGAAGAAAGAGGAAATGGAGAAAAAAAGGGAGGGGAAAGGGAAGGAGAAGGGGAAGAGGATGGGGAAGAGAAAATAGAAGAGAAAAAAGAAGAAGGAGGAGGAGACAGAAGAAAAGAAATAGAGCAGAAATTAATGTAATTGAAAACAGGAGGGCCGGCTGAGTGGCGCGGTGTTTAAGCACTGGCTTGGGAAGCCAGCAGCCCCGGTTCGGGTCCCACATGCGAGGGCCAGTGACACTGCCCTCAAAAAAAAAAAAAAAAGAAAAAAAAGAAAACAGGAAGCCAATAGGGAAAAATCAACAAATCTAAAAGCTGGCTCTTTTAAAAGATAAATAAAATTGGTAAGCCTCTAGCCAGCCTAACTAATAAAAAAGGGATGGGGGGGGGGTGGAGAACACAAATTACTAATATCAGACACAAAAGATGGGATATCTCTACAGAGACCATGAAAGCAAACAGGATAACAAAAGGATACTATGAATAATTCTGTGCACACAAATTTGATAACCAAATGAAAAAGAACAATTCTTTTGAAGGACAAAAGTTGCTAAAACTCACACAAGAAGAAATAGACAATCTGAATAGGCCTATATCGATTATATAAATGAAATTAATAATTAATAATTTTTCAAAATAGAAAGTACCAGGCCCAGATGGATTTACTGGTGAATTTTACCAAATATTTAAGGAAGACATTTTATTAAGTCTCTATAATATTTTTCAAAGATAGAAGCAAAAGGAATACTTCCACATCCCATAATGTAATTCATCCAAACATATCATTCTCTGCTACTGTCTTGTGGTTTTCTTTGAAGTTGTCATTTCTGAACGACTGTTAAAAAGAAGGTTAAGATTATGGGAGAAGAAAGTTGGAAGAGATGCACCACACTAGCTGTTAATTAGAGCTGCTTTATTTTCTCATTGGTGTCTATTATGGATTATGAGCATACATCCAGGCTGGAGGTAATTAATAATATATCTCTTCATCTTTTTCAAACTATCATATCTGTAATATCTTAAGCAAAAATGCATCTGTGATTCTCATTCAGCTCCATAGTTCCTGTGTCTGTCAAATTTTGACAATCGGGTAGCTATGAATCTTAGTTTCATTGCTGTTTTTCTCTATGTCTGTATTAATGTTGATATTTTATTGGAACATTTAGAAACCTACATTGAGACAGATGGCCAGAGTACACTTTCAGTTAGATTCCTGGTTTCACAAGATTTGAATCAGTTCATTCTCTTGTACACCATACTTCTGTGTCAAAGACTTAGTGTATAAACTATTCTTAAGTAAAATACAGGAGCTAAAAAAACTATAAAGAAATAACATTATCTGAATTTTTATAAAGAAGCATCTATTCATTTATCTTTTGTGCAAATCCAGAATTTTATACAGTATGGTATTAAATAAATTATCATTATAATTTATTTTCCTTGTATTCTGGAAAACATTCATTCTTTTAATTTTCAGTTTCCTCTAAAACTGCTCTTTATATATTGAGTCACTATCTCCATCTGCCTTCCTGATGTATTTCTCTATTCTACTTTTTCTGTTTTATCTTTGGGTTAACTAGCTCTTTTTTCATTCTTTTTTAATATGCTGGAAACTTTCCTGACAATTTGCAAGGAAGCAACATCGAATCTTCTTTGAAAGAGAAAAAAGCAAGCTTCCAAATGAAGAAAGATCAAATCAGCATAAAATATTAGTATGGTATTATGTTCTAAAGCAAGGAACCTATCTATAACTAAGGAACACAGTGGAAAAAAAAACAAACACATGGAACTATTTTATCTTTAACAGTATGCAAAGGCTATATTTAACTACAATGCTTAATAATAAATATTATGTTTTCCTTTTATTGTTGCAGAAAATAATTTGACGGAAGACCTAAAAGTAACATGTGAGAAAGGGAGTAAATAGCATTCTACAATTTAACTTTCCAGCTAAATGAAACATATAGGTGCTTTAAACATTATATAATCCCAAAAAATAATCATGGATTAAAATAATAACAAAACCATACAATAGGTATTGGGTTTTATTTCTTTATTTCTTTTTTCTTTTTTTTTAATTAAAGTTTATTGGGGTGACAATTGTTAGTAAAATTACATAGGTTTCAGGTGTACAATTCTGTAATACATCATCTATATATCACATTGTGTGTTCACAACCCAGAGTCAGTTCTCCTTCCATCATTGTATATTTGATCCCTTTTACCCTCATCTACTGCCCCTCCCCACTTACCCTCTGGTAACCACTAAACTATTATCTCTGTCTATGAGTTTTTGTTTCTTCATTTGTTTCTCTTGTTCCTTTGTTGTTTTCAGTTTTATATACCACATATCAGTGAAATCATATGGTTCTCGACTTTTTCTGTCCAATTTATTTCGCTTAACATAATAATCTCAAGATCCATTCATGTTGTCGCAAATAGCAGTATTTCATCTTTTCTTACGGCAGAATGGTATTCTGTTTTATATATATATATATATATATATATATATATATATATATATATATATATATATATATATATATATATATATACCGTATCAATTTATCTAATCACCTACTGAAGAACAAATTGGGTGTTTCCATGTCTTGGTCACCATAAATAAAGCTGCAATGAATATCGGAGCACATATATCTTTACGGGTAATATTTTCAGGTTTCTTAGGCAGATACCCAAGAGAGGGATTGCCAGGTCATATGGTAATTCTATTCTTCATTTTGTTCAAGGAACTTCTACGTATTCCATAGCGGTTCGCCAATCTGCATTCCCACCAACAGTGTATGAAGGTTCATTTTTCTCCACAGCCTCTCCAACACTTGCTATTATTTGTTTTGTTGATGATGGCCATTCTAACTGGTGTGAGGTGATATTTCATTGTGGTTTTTATTTGCATTTCTCTGATTATTAATGATATTGAGCATTTTTTCATATGTCTATTGGCCATTTGTATGTCCTCTTTGGAGAAAGGTCTATTTATATCCTCTGGGTAGTTTGCTTTTTTAAAAATTATTGAGTTGTATGAGTTTCTTATATGTTTTGGATACTAGTCCCTTAAGCAAAGTGTTGTTTGCAAAAACCTTCTCCCATTCTGTTGGCTGCCTCTTTATTTTGTCAATGGTTTCTTTTGCTGTGCAGAAGGTTTTTGGTTTGATATAGTCCCATTCATTCATTTTAGCTTCAACTTCACTTGCCTTTGAAGTCAGATTCATAAAATACTCTTTGAACCTAAGGTCCATAAGTTTAGTACCTATGTTTACTTCTATGCAGTTTATTGTTTCAGATCTTATGTTTAGGCCTTTGATCCATTTTGAGTTTAATTTTGATATATGGTGACAGATAGAAGTCTGGTTTCATGCTTTTGCATGTGGCTTTCTAATTCTCTCAACATCATTTATTGAAGAGGCTGTCTTTTCTCTGTCATATGTTTTTGGCTCCTGTGTCGAAAATGATCTGTCCATATTTATGTGTGTTTATTTTTGGGTTTCAATTCTGTTCCATTAGTCTGTGTGTCTGTTTTTCTGCCAATTCCATACTGTTTTGATTATTGTTGCTCTATAGTACAAGCTGAAGTGAGGAAGTGTAATACCTCCAGCACTATTCTTTTTTCTTTGGATTGCTTTGGCTATTCAGGGTCATTTGTCATTCCATCCAAATCTGATGATTCTTTTGTTCTATCTTTAAAAAATGCCATTGAGATTTTGAGGTGGGTTGCATTAAATCTGTGTATTGTTTTAGGTAATATGGTCATTTTAACTATGTTGATTCTTCCAATCCATGAACACGAATGTCTTTACATTTCTTTGTGTCTTCTTCAATTTCTCTTAAAAATGTCTTTAGTTTTCAATGTATAGGTCTTTCACATCCTTGGTTAAATTTAGTTATGAGGCAAAACACTCATTTCATATGTACAAAGTTGATATACTATATGCATTTTGAATGTTTTCTCTTACAAATTTTAAAAGGAGAAATATAAATACTAATTCATTTATTATTCCCTAATGTAAACGTGAAAAAAAAAATTTGTTTTTTTTTCACATTCCAGATTTCCAATTTTTAAAAAATACTTGATTTATTTTTCTTTAAGGGCCCAGGACAATTCTATCAGGGCACAAAGATGGCTGCTTTTAATTGCTCAGTTACTCTATCCAGTGACTCAACTTTGGCTTTAATTTGTTATGGCAATTAACATTAGAAAATTGGCAACATAGCCTAATAATTTTTCATTCAGTCCATTATATGTGGTTACAGCAAACCAAAAAGCTCCCTAAAGATTCTGAAACAGATACATCACCTCTATAGGTAATTAAATGTTTTGGTGGGAATTTGTGCAAAAGCTTGATATACAATTAGACAAATATGTTCACATATTATGTTTCATTGAAGTTTGTATGAGCCTACATGCTTGTCAATGGGTCCTGATCCTAAATGCTTTTATGCCTGATTAATTATCAATATCAGGCAGGAGCTTGCTCATTAGCTACTTGCAGGACCCATTTTAGATTGCAAGGAGCTTCATTTAGAGATGATATACTAACTGTTAATAAACTGAATTGAATTTTTGTTCTTATGTGAACAGATTCTGTTGAAAAAAATATATATGAAAATCTTTCAAGCTAGGAATAAATTCAGATTATTCTGTTATAAAATTTGCTGTTATGTTATCTAGGCCCCCTTAGTTAAATAAAAACTGTGTATTTTCTTTATATATTTTCAATTTGTTTGGTACCTCCCATAGATATAATGATGCTTTCAACTATAACTTCTATACTTATTAACACAAATTTAAGATTCATTGGAACTCAGTAACAAACATTTTAGGCAGAAATTCAAATCAAAATAGGCAATATTTAATTGTAAAAAAATGTATATTTCAAACCATTAATCAAAACTCTAGAAGGCAACTTGTTCACTATTTTTTTCTTCAAAGTTATTAAAATTACTGCAGACCCAATAGTAGACATGCTTTATTAATATATGTGAACACATTTATAAGGTGAGGAAATATTCCTCAAAAGCACAGAAAAAGATGGTGTTAATAGGCATGGCCAAGTTAGTTCAAGAAAGAGGACTAAGAAATGGGTTATGCCAACTTTTCCTAATCATGATTTTTAGAACATTATTTTTGTCTTGTTTTGCTTCTTTTTGCATTAAATCAAACATGAGCTGAACTTTGTGATAAAGAAGACTATCATCTCAAGGTCACAAATTAAAACAAAGCAGGAAATTTCAAAATTATCAAAGCACCACTAATTATTTTATTAAGCTTACATCTACACACTGTAAATAGACTAAGTTCATTTAATAAATAGTTGCTCTTCTCATTATCTTATCTAAAGTAAGAGAATTAAGGAAATGTGAGAAAAATACTTTGAGTTTGGAGCTTCTAGAAGAGAAAAAAATTGTGAAAAGGCATAGAATTTTCTTTCAGAAAACAATTGCAAATATACTAATTAAGGAATCAGCATCAGAAATAATTATATATATTTAAGGCTATAACATTAGAAATAATTATCTGTAATCAATAATTATCTCTAATCATAAAAAATAGAGATGATAACCATCATTAAGTACAACAACATGTTTCCCTATTTTTTAAGACTTTTTACATTGGAATTTCTACTGAAAGATATGATAAGAAGTTAAAGAGAATTCCAATTATCTTACATGTAGAATAAAAAGACATCTTGAGTAGATAGTGGGAACAGTGTATTTCTACTGGCATTTAGATGATAACTGAAGATTTTACAAACTCAAATCATTCATGAGCCTAAAGAAAAAGTTTCTTGTTTAGTGATATTGTATGATTCTCACAAAGACATAGTGAAAGACATAATCAAATTCTCTATTTTATTAAAATTTACAAAATAACACAGATCCATTCTTGAAAAGGAGAGCATACATGTTTTTGAATAATATATACTCAAATAACCCACAAACTATAGTATTTTTCTCCCCTTTTTAAAAGCAAGTTCAGGAGACAACGAAAAATAGGAATTATCATGGAAAAATAGGAATACAGTGTTCCTGAGTATCACTTATTTTCCCTAGTAATTTGTATTATTCTCATTATTCAATTATTTAATTTAAGGAGTTCTGTGACTACTTCCACCAATGACCAAGTAAAACTACTTATGTATTAATTTTTTTTATCACAGGTTAAAATGAATATACAGTAAAACTTTGGATTGCAAGTAACGTGGTTTGCAAGTGTACCACAAAGGGGGATCAAACAGTTCTAATACCTTTTAACATGGTAAACAAGTGATGTCTTGCAATATGAATAGTTTGTTTCTGGAACGAATTATGCTCACAAACCATGGTACTACTGTACATGAAAATATTGCTTGGTACTTATTTCCAAATATATGTCATAACAAAAACAAGTTCTATGAAAGTAAAATGAGAATTCACAACAGAATCTAAAAATACGTTTATTAGAAAATAGAGGATTAGGAATCTTTTAAATAATAATATCTCTTCAGTGGCATGTAAATTCCCAATTCAAAAAAATAAATGTTAACTTTGAATCATATGAGGTCAGACAATTAAATATGCAAACTCATCCTAGAAAAAGTGCTACTTACCTCATTGCTGAATATCACTACAGTCACCTTTGAAATACTCCCCTTGGGAAGCTATGCACTGACGCCAGCGCCTAGTCCACCCTTCAAAGCCATTTTGGAACTTTTTTTCAGAATGGCCATCAGAGCTGTTGTCATATTACCCCTTGATGTCCTGAATGTCATAAAAATACCTTCCTTTCAATATTTCCTTTATCTTTGGATAAAGAAGGAAGTCATTGGGGGCCAGATCAAGTGAGTAGGGAGGGTGTTCCAATACAGTTATTTGTTTACTGGCTAAAAACTCCCTCACAGACAGTGCCATGTGAGCTGGTGCATTGTTGTGAATTGTTAGTGAAAAGCTCAGGTCATCTAAGTTTTTCATGCAGCTTTTTCAGTACTTCCAAATAGTAAACTTGGTTAACTATTTGTCCAGTTGGTACAAATTCATCATGAAGAATCCATCTGATATCAGAAAAAGGTTAGCAACATGGGTGCAACAAGTTCACGAACTTAATTGTCAAATCTTTCGTAAAGTAATTCGACCTTTTTCATCTACTCAAGAGGTTTCCTTAAACTTGTCTGTGTCTATGAGTTTTTGCTGGTTGGCTGATTGCTTTCAGTTTTAGTGGTTACCAGAAGGTGAGGGAAGAGAGGTGTGGTAGAAGACAGTAAAGGAGGTCAATATATGGTGATGGAAGGAGAATTGGCTTTGGGTGGTGAACACACAATGCAATATATAGATGACGTATTATAGAATTGTATGCACAAAACCTATATAACTTTCTAACCAATGTCACACCAATAAATTTAATAAAAAAATTTTAAAAGGAGATTTCCTTGAAGTGTGTTGTGCTCTCGCAGCAATTAGCGTTAGGATCTCAACTCACCTGTTCAAATATCACAACTTTTCTTTCAGAGACCTACTCATTGAAAATTGTAGTAATTGTTGTTTTCTCAGCATATGCTGGGGATTTTCTCTTCTATACTTGTTCTTATGAATATTTATAATACTCATATGCTATCCATCTTAAACTTCAAGATAATATCCATGTACTTTTTTGGATCTCTTTCAGTACCACTAGCTTAATGCATTCCTGAGTACTCCTATGGGATATGATCCCTTTAATACTGAAATCCCTAAGACTTTTTTTTATTGTTCCTTTCTTATTTTACTTAACTTGCAGTAAATTATGTGGCTTGAATGCAATCATAAAATCTTGTGTAGTGGAATATATGTATATTTATTATTAATAGACAGAAGGCAAATGCAGTAATAGCAAACTCCATAATAAGGTATGAAAATAATATTTTATCTAATGTGGGGGATGGGGACAATATCTAGAAGTAGAATTGGCAGGTCATTTAATAAGTTTATGTTAACTTTTAAAATCATATGCCAATGGTTTCAAAGTGGCTAAATCATGATACGTTTTTACCAGTAACATGAAGGTTCTAGTTTCTTCACGTCCTTGTCAACAACTGATGTTGTCTGTTAAAAAAATAAATAACCTTTCTAGTGGGTATCTTGTTTCTTTAATTTGCATTTACTTAATGAGCAACATGTTAGCACCTTTTCATGTGATTAGTAGCCATCCATATATCTTCTTTGGGGAAATACCTATAAAAACATTTTGCCCATTTTTAAACTGAGTTGTTTGTGAGTTTGTTTATATTATTATTATTATTTTTATTAAAGTGTTCTTCATATATTCTAGAAACAAGCCCTTTCTCAAATATGTGAATTGCAAATATTTTCTCCTAGTTTGTGCCTTGTCTTTTGTTTTCTAATTGGTGTCTTTCAAAGCTCAAGTTTGTTTTGATTTTGATGAATTACAATTTATCTGTCTCTTTTTGTTGTTATAGATTGTGCTTTTCATGTCTAAATGTCTCTTTTCCTAAACTAAGTTCACAAAGATTTTCTCCTATGTTTTACAGTAAATCTGATTTCTTTTTGTTTCTTTTGAGTTCGTTGTTGTGTATGATGGGATATGAGAGTTGACAATCTTTTGACCTGTGGGCATCCATTTGTCCCTGTACTATTTATATAAAAGACTATCCTTTCCTGATTGAATTGCCTTGACATCTTTGTTGAAAACCAATTGGCCATAGATATACATGTTTATTCCAGGACCCTCAATTCTGCACCATTGATCTATACAACTATCATTATACCAATTGCACCCTTTCTTACTTAATATTGCTTTTTAATAAGTTTGAAATTGGGAAGGGTAAGTCCTCAACATTTATTCTCTTTTTTCAAAGTTAATTTTGGCTAATATAGATCTTTTACAATTCTTTATGAATTTTAGGATCTGCTTGTCAATTTTTGTTAAAAAAAAAGGGAACTTACTGAGATTTTGATATGGAGTGTGTTAAAACTATAAATCAATTCAGAGAAGAATTGACGGCATGAAAATGTTGATTTTTCAATTCATACATACGGCATGTCTCTTCATTTAGGTAAATTCTCTTTAATGTCTCATCACAATGTTTTGTACTTTTCAGTATATATAAATCTTGCTCTTCTTTTGTTAAATTTATTGCTAATGTTGCATTATTTTTAGTCATTTTGTAAATGAAATTGTATCATTAATCTAATTTCTTATTATTTGTTTACTAATTTATAGAAATGCAATTTCTTTTTATTTATTGATCCTTTAAGGGTAACCATCCTGACCTCCTTCATTAAGTTACATTATGGATTCATTAGGATATTTTTTTACATATATGGTGATATGTGATGGTAGTTGTACTTTATATTTTCAAATATGGATATATTTAATTTCTATTATTAATAATAATATTATTTGCCTTTTACACTAGCTGCAACCTTGATTACAATGGTAAATAGAAATGTTGAGGCCTGGGGTCGGTCGAGTGGCGCGATGGTTAAGAGCTGGCTTGGGAGGCCAGCGCTGGGTTCAGATCCCACATATGAGGACCAGTGACACTGCCCTTAAAACAAAAACAAAAACAAAAAAAAACCAAATCTTTAAAAAAAAAAAAAGTTATTTGGGCTGGCCGAGTGGTGTGGTGGTTAAGAGCTGGATTGGAACGCCAGTGGCCCCGGTTCGGGTCCCACATATGAGGGCCAGTGACACTGCCCTCAAAAAAATAAATAAAAGGGTTATAAAAAAAAGAAAGAAAAAGAAATGGTGAGGCCTGATGCCCTGGCTTTGATCCCATCCTACAGGGAACACATTCAATCTTTCACCACTAAGTGTCATATTATCTATAGGTTTTATAAAAGTGTCTTTTAGCAAGCTGAGGAAGTTATCTTCTATAACTTTGTTGAGAGTTTTTATCATAAATGTTTGTTGGATTTTGTCAAATGACTTTTCGGCATCCATAATCAAGGGCTGAATCATTATTTTCAGACATTCAAACAATAGAATCACCTTTTCTCTAATATCTGGAAACATTTAGTATACTTAAAAATCACTGCATATAGGTAATTATTTCTTTTACCATTGTTAAGGCTGCTTCTGGCTCAAGGAAGCCCTGGACTTTAACCAATCACACTAAAATTTTGAAGACTTACAGAAACAGGCTGCTTTTGTGGCTTAGCATTATATTGCTGAAGTTGTGAGAAGGTTTGTGTGTGTGTGTGTGTGTGTGTGTGTGTGTGTGTGTGTGTTGAAATACACATAACATAAAGTTTACCTTTACACGATTTTAAGTGTATAATTCAGTGGCATTAAGTACATTCACATTGCTGTGCAACCATCACCACTATCCATCTCCAGAACTTTTCATTGTCCCAAAGAGAATGTGCCCATTAGTCCTTCCCCTCAGCATCAGGTAACCTCTATGTACTCTATCTCTCCAGCTGTCAACCTATTCTAGGTCCTCATATAAACGAAAGCATATAATGTTTGTCCTTTTATATCTGTCTTACACCTATCACGATGTTTTCCAGGTTCATTTATTATGTATTAGAATTTCACTAGCATGTATTAGAATTTTATTCTGTTTTAAGACTGAATAATATGTCATTGTATGTATATAGCACATTTTGTTTATCTATTCATCTGTTGATGGACATTTGTGTTTTTTTGCATCTTTTGACTAGTGAATGATGCTCTGTGAACATCAGTGTACACATTTCTGTTTGAGTTTCTTCTTTCGATTCTTTTGGATATATTCCTAGAAATGGGACTACTAAATAATATGTAATTAAAGGTTTTACTTTTTGAAAATGTCACCATAATGGCCACTGTTTCCCACAGTGGCTATATTATTTTAGATCTGCACCAGCATTGCACATTTCTTCTCATTCTCTCCAACTTTGTTTATTCCTTGTTTCTTTGTTTTTCTATAATAGCCATTTTAATGGGTGTTAAGTTGTACCTCACTGTCATTTTGATTTTCATTTGTTAATGACTAGTGATGGTAAGCATATTTTCACGTTTATTGCCCATTTGTATATCTTCTTTGGAGAAATTGATATTGAAGTTATTTTTTTTTATTTTTATTTTTTTTAGCTGAGCCAACCTGCCAGCTGTTGGCAGCTCAGTGGCAGCTCAGATAGGGCTGGGCGTTGAACTGCTGTTGCTCAGAGCTCAGCGCGCACTCTTGAGCAAGCTCTTACCCAACTGAGCCACTCAGCCGACCCCAATATTCAAGTTCTTTTGTCCAGTGTTTGTTTTTCTTTTTTCCTTGTTCAGTTTTCGGTGGTAGTTGTATATTCTGGGTAATAACCTCTAATCAGATACATGACTAGCAGATATTTTCTTCCACTCCATGGGTTGTCTTTTCATTCTTTTGATATTGTCCTTTGATGCACATTTTAAATTTTGATAAAGCCTAATTTATCTATTTTTTGTTGTTTGTTGCCTGTACTTTTGGTATCGTATCCAAGAAATCATTGGCAAATCCAATATCATGAAATTTTGCTTCTATGTTTTCTTGCCTCTATTTTATTCTTTGGTCTTATGTTTACATGTTTGATCTATTTTGAGTTAATTTTTTTTTGTATATGGTGTAAGGTACAGTCCAACTTCATTCTTTTTCATGTGGATATCTAGTATCCAGGGTTACCAGCACCATTTGTTAGAAACAATGTTCTTCCCCCATTGAATGGTCTTGACAGTCTCATCAAAATCATTATTTCTAGGAATTCTGTTTAGTTCCATTGGTCTGTTTGTTCTCATGCCAGTATCACACTGTTTTAATAATTATAGCTTTTTAGTACAATTTGAAATTTGAAATTGTGATTACTACATATTTGTTCTTTTTCAACATTGCTTTGGGCATTTGAGGACCTTTGAGATTCCACATGAGTTTTATCATGGGCTTTTCTATTTCTGCAAAACAATGCCATTAGAATTTTTACAGAGACTTCATTGAATCTGTAAATCACTTTGGCTAGTGCTGACATCTTAACAATATTGTCATCCCATTGATGAATGTGAGATGTCTTTCCATTTACTGTTTAATCTTTCAGCAGTGTTTTGTATATTTCAATATAAACATTCTTTGCATCCATGTTTAAATTTATTTCCAATAATTTTATTCTTTTTCATGTTATTGCAATTGAAAGTATTTTCTTAAATTTCTTTTCAGATTGCTCATTGTTAGTACATAGAAAAACAGCTGATTTTTTTGTGTGTTCACTTTGTATCCTGCAACTTTGCTGAATTTGTTTGTTACATTCCAATAGTTTTTTTTTGTTTTTGTTTTTTTTTAATCTTCATGGTTTTCTGGTTTTAGAGGAAAAATACTTTTGCCTTTCATCATTTAATGTGATAGTAGCTGTGGGGTTTTTACATATGGAGTCTATAATGTTGAGGAATTTTCCTTCTATTCTAGTTTATTGAATGTTTTTATCAAGAAAGGGTGTTGCATTTTGTCAAATATTTGTTCTGTATCATTGAGATTATCAACCTTTTTCCTTTCATTCTATTATCTCTTTATCTACTTCTTTAAACTGCAAAGTTATTTTATTGATTTGAGATATTTTTTATTTTTAATGTATGCATTTACTGTTACAATTTTCTCTGTTAGCATTGCTTTTGCTTCATCATATAAGGTTTAGTATGTTGTCATTTCATTTGTCTCAACGTATTTTCTAATTTTTCTTGTTTTTCTTTGACCAATTTGTTGTTTAAAGGTGTTATGTTTCATTTCCATATATCTGTAAATTTTGCAGTTTTATTTTTTGTATTGATTTCTAGCTTCATTCTTTTGAGATCAGAATAATACTTGTATAATTTCAGTCCTTAAAAATACATTAAGATTTATTTATTGCCTAATTTATGTTCTATACTGGAAAATGTTTCACCTGCCTGAGCAAAATGTGTTTTGTGCTATTGTTGGGTGGAATGATTGTATATGGCTATTACGTTCAGTTGGTTTATGGCATTTTCAAGTTCTCTAGTTCCTTATTGACATTTTATCTCATTGTTCTATCAATTATTGCAATTGGGAGTATTGAAGTTTCCAACTACAATTACAGAATTGTTTATTTCTCCTTTCAAATCTGTCAGTGTTGCATCAATGACATTGTGGCTATGACATTTGGAGCATATATGCTTGTAATTGTATATTCTTGGTGAATTGACCTTTTTACCATTACATAACTTCCTTTTTCTTTTTTTGTCAGTTTTTTTTTTTTTTTGGTAGTATCATTTTTAAAAAATGAGTTGCAGGTGTACAACACAGTGCAATAGTTATACTTTTTACCCCTCAAAGTAACAATCCCCCTCCCCCAATCTGTCCCCCTACTCCCCCCCATATCATACATATCTATTAAAATTCTATTGACTCCACTCCCACACTATATTCCACATCCCATGGCTATATATATATGCAATAATAGTTCACATACAACATTATACAACATCAGCTTCAGGTGTACAGTGCAGTGCAGATCAAGCCTCTACGCCATCCATGAAGTGGTTTCCCTAACAAGACATGTGACCATCTGACACCCTACAAAATATTTCTCACTTATATGTGGAATCTAAAAAACTGAATGAACAAACTGGTGGTTGTCACAGTTTTTGATTTAAAGTTTATTCTGTTTTAGTGTAGCTACACTAGCTCTCTATTAGTTACAATCAGCATTGAATATCTTTTTTCCATTCTTTCACTTTCAAATGATTTGTCTTCAATTTAAAGTGAGTTTCTTGAAGACAGCATATAGTCTGATCATGTTTTCCATCCATTCTACCAAACCATGATTTTTTTTTTGAGGGCAGTGTCACTGGACCTCATATGTTGGACTTAACCGGGGCCGCTGGCTTCCAAAGCCAGTGCTTAACTACTGCGCCACTTGGCCGGCCCAAAGTATGATTTTTGATTGATTGGAGAGTTTAGTCCATTTATATTTAAAGTAAGTACTTAAAAGTAAGGACTTCTGTCATTTGCTATTTGTTTTCTGTATGTCTTATAACTCTTTTCTCCTTCATTATTGCCTGCTTTTTTGTTTAGTAGACTTTTTGTAGTGACAAGTTCAGTTTCATTTTTATTTTCTTTTGAATATATTCCATAGATATTTTATTTGAGGTTACTGTGGGGATTACATATAGCTTCTTTTTTTGTTTTTTTTTTTTTTGTTTGTTTGTTTTTAAAGATTTTATTGGGGAATTGGGGGAGGGGAATAGTGTTGGGGAATCGGGGAAGGGGAACAGACAAGTTGCTGTCTTTTTGTTCTTCACTCTAGTTGCGGAGGACGTTGCTTCACTGGCCCATGTTGGTATCGTCATTCCGTTCTTCCCAGATGAGGCAGATCGGTCGCCGGCCTCTGGATGGTCGCTCACTGCGGCTATTGGCAGCTCAAGCTGGCTGCCAGCTGCTCACTGTAGCCCATGGCAGCCCACTGCAGCAGGGGTTGCAGCCTACACCATGGCTGGGGCTCGCACAGCCCAGCTCCAGGTGGAGCTGTTGTTAGCTGTAGAGGGCAGTGTCACTGGCCCTCATATGTGGGATCCAAACCGGGGCCGCTGGCATCCCCAAACCAGCTCTTAACCAATGCACCACTTGGTCGACCCCTACATATAGCTTCTTAAAATTATAACAATTTATTTTGAAGTATTACCAACTTGACCTCAATTGCATATTTAACTATACTCCTATAAAGTTTCATCTTCCCCTTATATTATTGATGTGACAAATTACATATGCATATTTTGTGTGCCTAGTAACATAGATTTATAATTATTTTTTATATTTTTGTCTTTAAATCCTGTAGAAAAATAAAGTGTGAGCTACAAACCAAATTTATAATAATAGTGACTTTTTTCTTGCCTATAGTTATGTATTTACATTTACCAGAGAATTTTATATCTTCATATGGCTTCAAGTTACTTCTAGTGTCTTTTCTCTGTAACCGAAAGGACTCCGTATAACATTTCTTATAGGGCAGTAAACTTCCTCAGTTTGTTTTTTTGTTTGTTTTTTATGTTTTGTTTTGTTTTTTACATCTGGGAACGTCTTAATTTTTCCCTCATTTTTGAAGGACAGTTTTGCTATATAAAAATAGTTCTAGGTGAGAAGAGTTTTGTTTTGTTTTGTTTTGTTTCTGCTTTTGTTTTCCAGAACTTTATATTATCTCACTACCTGCTGGCCTCCAGGTTTCTATGGAGAGATTGGCTGAAAATCATATTGAGTATTCTTTGAACATGTCAAATCACTTCACTGTTGCTGTGTTTAACATTCTGTACTATCCTTGGCTTTCAAGAGTTTAATTATAATGTGTCTTGATTAGAATCTCTACGGGTATATTTTACTTGGAATTCATTGAGATTTTTTGATTTGTAGATCTTTCTATTTGAAAATAATTTGATCATAGTTTTTACAAAAATTTTTTTCTTCCGCTTTCTTTCGCTCTTCTTTTGGTACTTTCATTTACTACCTTAGTCTGTTTGATGGTGTCTCACAATACCCATACACTTTGATTACTTTTGTTCATTTTTTTCTTTCTGCACCTCAGACTCAATAACTTCAATTGTCCCATGCTCAAGTTCAACAATTCTTCTGTAAATCTGCTGTTAAACTCCTCAAATAAAGTTTTAATTTCTGTTATTTTCAGCTCCAGAACATCTGTGTGGTTCTTTTTAATAATTTTTATCCATTTCTTGATATTCTGCTTTTGTTCATATATTATGTTCTGGGTTTCCTTTTGTTCTTTTTCCATTTTTTAAATATGTTTCAGCATATTTAAGACAGTTGTTTCAAAGTGTTTGTCTGGAAAGAGCAGTATTCTGGGCTACCTCAGGGGCAGTTTCTGTCAACTAATTATTTTGCTCCTTTGCATAAACCAAACCTGTTTCTTTGAAAGCCAGGTGATTTTTTTGTTGTTGAAAATTGGTATTTGATTTTTATAATGTTGCAACTTAGATTCTCTCCATTTCATAGTGTTTTGTTTTTCTTTTTTTTTTTTGGTAGCTGAGCCATCCTGCCACCTGTTCGCAGCTCAGCTGCATCCCAGCTCAGGCTGGGCATTGAACTGCTGTTGCTCAGAGTTCAGCTCGCACTTTTGAGCAAGCTCTTAACCAACTGAGCCATTCGCTCGGCCCTTCATAGTGTTTTTGTTCATTTGTTTTTCTTGTTTTGATTATTGAAGTTTATGTATTTCATTGTTTTGAGGCTTTTTCAAACCATTTTTCCAGACTATTCCTTAGTACGTATACTCACTGTCTCTGTTTCTTTAGCTTGTGTTAGCATAATGACAGAGATTTCCTTGAATGCCAGGATCTGAAAAGGCAAACAAACAAAGAACACCAAAAGAGAGAGATCGTGACAATGAGAGAGAAAAACAGAGAGAGAGAGAGAGAGAGAGAGAGAGAGAGAGACCCCCCCCTCACTATTTACAGATTAGAACTGTGTGAGTTTATTCCTTCACCAACTTGTCTGGCTTCCTGTGAGCCTAGAGATAAGCTGAGGTGAAAGCTTAAGGTCTACTCAGGACATTTCAGCATGTGCCTTGCCTAGGCATACGCGACTTCCTAAATTCTGTATATTCAATTGCATTTGAATGTCCTAATTTCCCAGTGAGCCTCACCCCCGTTTTGCCTCTGGGCTTTAGATAATCTGTTGTAGATCTCTACCCAGAATCTCGTACCCGAGGTGTCTGTGGATTTATTGTTTCCTTGTAGCTTTTATGAGCTATGCTGATTGCTTTTCCTACCTATGTCCCAAGTTATGTGAGGCAGAAATGAGCCAGTCATTTATTCAAATACTCTCCAGCCCGGTTAAAATGAACACATAGTAATTTGCAAATAAGTTTCGCTCTGCATTCTTCAATTCAAGGAGGGGAATTAGTATCCATGATTCCATTACTCAAGATCAAAACTGCTCTTGTGCTGGAGAGGAGGTGAGGGAATGGAGAGTGAAAATAATACAAAACGTTCTTAACCTTTTAAAGATGACTTTTTCTTTGGATTGAACACTTGTTTAACTGTTGTAACTTTGATTGTGTTCCAGAGCGCCTACAAACTTGGTTCACACAATTTTATCTTTGGTTGTTGCTCTTGTTCTTATGTCCATATGGGGAAGAAGAGTATAGAGCTTCCTAATTGGCCATTTTGCTGGCATCAGTCTCCTAAGGATTTCCATTTTGGCATGTCTAGTCATCTTATATTTATTCTCTTGTTATCTTCTGAGACTTCTAGGAGAGGTACAGTATCTCCATAATTAAATTCAACATTTCATGGTCACTTCTTTTTTCTTTTTATTGCTACTGGCTGTTATCAGGGATTACTTAATATTCTTTACAGGACGTCATTTTTTAAATTTCAACAACTATGAAAAAAACTATAATAATTTCACTAGTTTGTCTTTTTATGAACACATATCTGATAAAAAATTTCTTGGAACTGATGATATATGTATTATTTCTTTGTTTATTGAGTTTAGGTACTTCAATGGTAGGATTTTGTTCAGTTCTTTCAAAATTATGATTTTCCCCCATAACCTGATATCTTGGGTTGTTGGAAAAGTCATGATGCGTTTTTGCAAAGAAAAACACAGAAAAAATACGTCATGACTTTTCTAACAACCCAATAGTTTCTTGTGATTTCCATTCCAATTTTTATTCCTCTAATAATTTTAAACATATTTATTCTATTTGAATTTTTAGAATATTATATTATTTTCCTTGTATTTGATAATAGCAGTTCTCCTATTTGTTATGTCTGCCTCTTCTCTCAATTCCAGTACATTTCCTTAGATTGTTTGTATATTTAATTCATGAGCTCATACTTAGCAGCATTATTTTTTTTATTTGTGAACTGAATGTCCTATGTTGTATAATTATCTTATAGGCAGTTGTGCCTTTGTTTCCACTGGATCCTGTGATATTCAACTTTAAATACGTACCCAAGTTAAATACGTACCCAAATCATCCCAAGTCAAAATGATATTCCACGCTGATGTATTGGAAGAAATAACATTGTTAAAATGTCCATACTACACAAAGCAATCCACAGATTCAATGCAATCCCTGTCAAAACCCCAATGGCATACTTTGCAGAACTACAACAAATAATTCTAAAATTCACACGGAACCACGAAAGATCCTGAACTGCCAAAGCAATCTTGAGAAAGAAGGACAAAGCTGGCAGCATTACACTCCCTGGTTTCAAACTATACTACAAAGCTATAGTAAGCAAAATAGTATATTGGCACAAAAACAGACACACATGTCAATGGAATATAAATGAGAGCCAGAAATAAACCCATACATGTATAGTCAATGTAAGACAAAGGGACTAACAACATATAATGGAGGGAGGATAGTTTTTAATAAATAGTATTGGGGAAACTGGGCAGCCACATGCAATGGAATAAAAGTAGACCCATAATCAAAAATGAACTCAAAATGGATTAAAGCCTGGAAAGAAGACCTAAAACCATAAAATTTCTAGAAGAAACATAGGCAGTAAGTTCCTTTACATTGGTCTTAGCAATGACTTTGTGGACCTGTCTCCAAAGGCATGGGAAATAAAAGCAAAAATAAACAAGTAGAACTACATCAAACAAAAAGCTTCCACGCAGTGAAGGAAACCAGCAACAAATGAAAAGGCAACCTATGAATGGGAAAAGATATTTGCAAGTCATATATTGGATAAGGGGTTAATGTTCAAAATGTATAAAGAACACATACAGCTCAACAACAAAAAAACAAACAACCTGATTAAAAAATGGGATGAGGATCTGAAAAGACATTTTTTCAAAGAAGTCAGACAGATGGCCAATAGGCACATGAAAAGATGTTCAACAACACTAATTATTAGGTAAATGCAAATCAAAACAGCAATAACATATCATCACATTCCTGTTAGAATGGCCATCATCAAAAAGACAAGAAATAATAAGTGTTGGAGAGGATGTGGAGTAAAGGGAACACTCATACACTGTTGGTGGTAGTGAAAATTTGTGCAGTCACTATGGAAAACAGTATGGAGATTCCTCAAAAATTAAGAATAGAACTATAATATGTTAATACACTTCTGGGTATCTATTCAAAGAGTAAGTAAATACTAATTTGAAAAGATATATGCAGCTCTATGTGCTTCACAGTGTTATTCACAATAGCCAAGATATGGTTACAACCTAAATGTCCATTGATGGATGAATGGATTAAGAAGATATGAAATATATACATAATGGGATACTACTTAGCCATAAAAAAAGAATGAAATCTTGCATTTGCAACAACATAGATGGACATAGAGGGTATTATGCTAAGCGAAATAAGTCAAACAGATACAGACAAATACTACATGATTTCATCTATATGTGGAATCTAAAAGAAGCAAAACAAAACAAAAATAAACTTATATAGGGCCGGCCGGCCGAGTGGTGCATTGGTTAAGTGCTGGCTTGGGACACCAACGGCCCTGGTTCAGATCCCACATATGAGGGCCAGTGACGCTGCCCCCTCTACAGCTAAGATGGTGAACAACAGCTCAACCTGGAGCTGGGCTGCCATGAGTCACTGGCGACTGCGTAGGCTGCAGCCCCTGCTGCAGTGGGCTGCCATAGGCTACAGTGAGTGGCCGACAGCCAGTGTGAGCTGCCAGCAGCTGTTGTGAGCTGCCTAGCGCCTCCATGAGCAGCCGTCCAGAGGCCGGTGACTGATCTTCCTCACCCAGGAAGAGCACAATGATAATACCAACATGGGCCAGTGAAGCAACGTCCTCCACTAGACTGAAAAACAAAAAGGACAGCAACTTGTCTGTTCCTCTTCCCCGATTCCCCAGCGCTGTTCCCCTCCCCCAATAAAATCTTTTAAAAAATAAAAAAATAGTAAATATATATATATATATATATATATATATATACACACACACATACACACACACAGAGATTAGTGATTATCAGAAGGGTTGGGGGGTTGGTGGTTGGGCAAAATGGGTGAAGGAGGTCCTGTGTGGTGATAGATGGTTACTGGACTTGTGGTGGTGATCACTTCACAAAGTATACAGTATTATAATGCTAAACACTGAAACTTACATAATAAAGGAATTTCAAAAAGTAAAATAAAATGAATTACAGCCCCAACTACTCTGTGCCATAGATGTAGTGTTTTTACTTCTCATAGAAAACTTTTCTACACTAGAGTTTGAAAAAGTGAAAGCTTGTTTTCTTCTGCTATGGTATAGTGGAGTAAATATTTTCTTTGCCTTTTTTATGAAGTAGGAAGAACTTCTAGAACCTTAATTTTATGCACAGGGGATCTCATTTGCAACTCCCTTGAATTTTTTTTAACCAAGAGAATCTACAATATGTTTCTCGTTTTCTCTTTATTTTTCAGATTTTAATTTCTATTCAAAACAGTTAAAGGGCATTTCCCATGGGAAGGTCTTTTCATTGCATTGATTAATTACATCTTGCAAAACTCACAAATTGTATATGCTCCAGACATAGTTGAATAATGTCAAAGCAGAATAGTCAGTAAATATTCACTTTGTGAGATTTCAGACTTCATCCAATGCTGATGAATGAATATAATTCATTTTAAAATGCACCAATAATGATAATATTTAATATTGTTACTTTACTGGTCATGCATATTTATATACACAGGGATGTTTAAAAGAGGGTAACTTCAATATGATTCCTAAAGTCTTTTATTCCTTTTTCTCACTAAAAGTAATAATATTCTTCATACAATTAGGACCTCTTTTCCATGTATTCTATTTACTACAACTACTTGGAAATTCATCA
This sequence comes from Aselliscus stoliczkanus, assembly GCA_033961575.1. NCBI lineage: Eukaryota > Metazoa > Chordata > Mammalia > Chiroptera > Hipposideridae > Aselliscus > Aselliscus stoliczkanus. The sequence continues at coordinate 101,021,604 of CM066730.1, read as the reverse complement.
TAATACTTTTTTACTTAGTGCCTTGTGATATCATATAACATCTAATATTTATCTTGACCACATGTGTGTCTGTCTGGTTGTGTGCAGCTCATTATGTCTGTCTCTACCTCTTTTTCTGTATAAATTGATAACATCTTAAGTGATATATATTGAACATCAAAATTTAACCTAAATGTGCTACACTGACTATCTCTCCTTACAAGAGGAGAGTAGGGGATAATTTTGTGGCCTCTAAAATTGTCAAAAAGTTCAGATTAAAGAATGATAGAGAGGTACAGCTGTAGAAGTCCCATGAGATGTTATCTACTTCAGTAAGATTTCATCTCATGGAACTCCCAAGTGCTATCAAGCCTCCATTTTTATTCTCCCTTTGGTAACTATACCTTTGGATAACTCCATGGTAGAAAAGGATATAGTTGTATCAGTATGATTTCCCCTTATAAAATTTTATTGAAATATCTATTTTGTTGATATTTATGGTTGGTAAGCCTCAAATTGAATGTTGTAGAAAAAAAACAAACCTATAATTGCTGATTTTTTTTTTTTTGGTAAGCAGAACACAACATCAACTAACTAAATTAAATAACTCATAGTAAGTGTTCAACAAACTGTGTGTGTGTGTGTGTGTGTCCATGTTTGTGTGCCTATGTGTGTGTTTCAAAGGTTCTTCATTTTTATTCACATGCTCAGTGTAAATGGCTTTTGGAATATTGGAATTTTGTATGAGTCAGTATTGCCAAAGCGGAATGGTTTTTAGCTACAATTTGTATAAGACTTTTATTGGGGGAGACATTCTCTCACTTTTGATTTGGTAGAGAAATGGGCCCAGGGGTAAGTAGAGGACAAAAGAATGCTTCCGATTACTTCTGGGGGCAAAGGGGATGGGGGCAGGGTTTCACACCATGTTGACTTGTTCTAATTGCAAATCTGACTCTGAATTTTTGTCACACTTGTATATAACATGGTCACATTTCACTAACTCTAATCATGCTCAAACCACACACACACAAACACACACACACACACACACACACACACAGATACACACAGTGTAGTGCCTTTTTAGTACAGATAGATAAACACTCTTATGTCCCACATGTCACAATTCTTAAAATAAAGAAATACTTGGGACTCTTCACTTTTTTTTTTTTTTTTTTGAGGGCAGTGTTACTGGCCCTCATATGTGGGACCGGGGCCGCTGGCTTCCCAAGCCAGCGCTTAACCACCGCGCCAGTCAGCCGGCCCAAGGGACTTTTCACTTTTGATTCTCTACCTTAGTCCTACAAGGGATTTAAAAGACGAATTTTTTAATGTAGAGGTCCAGAAATGAATTTGAGTTGCCATGATTACAAACATCTTTTTCAGTGTGCTAAGGAAGTGAGAGGCTCTTGACTATATATATATATATATATTTTTTTTTTTTTTTTGCAGTGTTTTCATGGGATTCATTTTCATTTTTTATCTTACAGTTAGGGGCATCTCTTATGGAGTTTCAAGCAGGATTTTGCCATTATGCACCAATGGCCAAGAAATGTTTTATTCTTTACTTTTACAATAAATATGATTTCACGATAAGGGGTTTTTCCTATCAATTTGTATTTCAGGAGATTGAGGCCAACTTAGGTGCTGTTTAATAGGTGGGATATAGATGTGTGGATAGTAAAAATAGTACTCCTTCCAAAGAATTCTTTATATAAACCGTAGCTTTGTAGATTTGGTTCTAGCCAGGAACAATATCCGAGGTAAGATAATTCAGCTGAATCAGTCTCTCTCTTCACATTAGGCAGTACATGAAACCCACCTGGGGATCTTGGGAACGTCTGTTCCACACACCCATATGCCCCGTTTTGTTTTTCTTCTTCCACTGCCAAACCTCCATGAACTCCAAAGGACATTCAATCTTTCCAGTTTTCCCACCTGTAATGAAATATACAAGTGTAAGAGCTCCATTAAAGGAACTCAAGTACAATTGCTCTTCGGCCATTAAGTTTCAAACAGTTGAAAATCCGGTTAAGCCGTCTCATCAGAGCTGGCCACTGAACCACAAATCTGGAAATATTTTTTTCCACCTCCTAAATGCCATTACATAAATATGCTCTTGGATGTTGTCAAATATAAATCATCAAAAGAAAACAGGGCAATAGCATGCGCTTGACCATGAATGTCCCAGGGGCTCATTTTGTACCTACATATGAATCAGAGAACATTTTATAGCAATGTTTTCATGCCTGGTCTGAGTCCATCGTTGTCCAGCTGCACAGGACTTGATGCCCTTCCATCGACACCACCACTCAGTGATTGGGGTAGAATTCCAATCACATTGCTTTTTATAGTATTTCTAAGGAAATTTGGAAATCAGAAATACAACCTGCTTGTCCAGCTTTATGTTCATATCGACTTTTTAAATGCAGGGTTTCAAGAATGGTTTTATAGGAATCATTAACTTTTTAAAAGGCAGCAGTTTCCTTCTGTCATTAATGATATGCGTAACAGTTTAATGTAATGCTACTTTTAATTATCACAGCCCTTTCTTTTAAATATCAAATTTCCCTCTCTAAACTGTCCTGCGTTCTCTTTAGAGTCTCATCTGTCACTGTAAATGCCATCACTTTATTCCTCCTTTTAGTTGCAGTGACAGGCCCACTCTTATCCCAAGCTTTATCTCTTTTTCCATCCTTTATTGTACTACAAAGATCCCTTTTTCATAGTTTACAGCTGTATCCGCTTTCCACACGTGGCAAATGATTGCCTCGGTAAAGGTATTTTCTGTTTCAATCTTACATTTTCCCAAGGGAGAACAAAAGGGACAAGCTTTCTGGAGTTGGTTTCACTGAGAAAATTGTTTAGAATTGCCTCATTCCTCAGCAGATTAACGAATGCATACAATCCCAGCTTAAGTGCTATTGTACTGCACAATTTGTCCATTATACTTTGTCCTTTCCATTTAGAAAACCCCTCACCAATTAAAGTAATACAGCCTCCCAATACCTGCTCCCAATTAAATCTGAGCTGCATTACCTGCCCAATGCAGCTGGTCCCAGATTCCTACCACTTACCCGCATTCATTAGGCCTGTTCATTATCAAGGGGATAGTGGCAGGAATTCAAGCCACTACCTTTCTTTTAGGGCTCACCAAAATTATCAGCTTCCCACCTAAGGTCCCAATAAGGACAGGGTTAAGCAAAAGGAGAAGGAATTCCTACAGTAGCAAACTGCCATTGTTTCTGCCTTGCTCATGTCCTTTCTACCTCAACACAGCAGAAAGATACAGTACAGGTACAATAAAAGCACTCCTCTTAATTAAAGGATCACTTTTCCCTCACTTTCCAGCCAAAACCATACCCTCCCAGCTTTGTTCCTCTGTCTTTACCGCCCTCCCGCTTCAAGCCCTTTCTCCAAGACCACAGTGAGAGCCATAAAGAAAGGCTTTGAAAGTGACCACGACGCCCACTTACTGGGAGCTTTGTCATTTAAGAGTGGGCTTTTCTTGCTGCAGCCTGGACTCCATTTTTGAGAAGTGTTATTTTTCTATCCAAGACTTCAAGTAACCCTGAGAAAGGAGGAGGGCGTGGATGGCCAGAAAGTACTGAGAGCTGGGATTTGATAATGTGTCATTATTGTGTTAGTGGGGTCTCCCAGATAAATTTAATCTACTAAGAACAATACACAAAAACATACAACTAACACTCTACTTTCATTCTGAAGAAGGAATTAGAGCTGTTAACTCTTTGGGAACTCAAGCAGTTCTCTATTGTGATTATTGGCCAGAAAAGAAAATCAAGTAGGGGACATGCCACAGATGGAAAAAGATCATGGATTAAAAAGGAAAAGTGTATTAAAAACACTAGAGAGAAAGCACAGGCTAACTGCCAGGAGTTGTAAAATTGTGGTCCTGAGACTTTATTGTCAAAATAAAAAGTCATAAAATCGTGAACACGTATTGCCCCCTCAGCCCAGAAGAGAGCAAAGCTGGGAGCTCAGGTAGACACTGGTAGCTCTCAGGGGCCAGATGGGGCGGGGTGGGGGTGGGGGGTTGAACGGAGGCTCCTGAGTCCTTTCACAGGAGGAGCCAGAGCAAATTCCACCCATCTCGTCTGGGGAGAAGAGACCAAGATCCTGCACCAAAATGTCCCTTTAAAAATTTTACTTAAAAGATGGAATTAATGTGTACCCTCTCCCGAATTCCTGAATAATCACTTATCCTTTAGTTAGAAACATTTTAAGAGGACTTCAGTGACCTCCTGCCTCTAGTGAGCAGGCGCTGTGGGGAAATCCTGATCCTAGTGAAACTGTGGACATTCACAGAGGAGCAGATATAGGTGAGCAGATCATCAGTGAAAATCATCCTTAGCAATTCTGGAATCAACTTTACTACAAGTCTTTATTGTGTACATACAAATCTTATCAATGAACGACACCATATGCATATCCATGGCTTTTTTTTTTTTTTCCTTAAGGAGGGAGGTTGTATATTAGTGTTTTCCTCTCAATTAACTTCTAGGCAATTTTCCCAGCTAAATGCATAACATCTTTGGCAAGATGCCAAACAAAACCTTAAGACCAAACACTAAATTCTGCATTTATACAGGCAGCTTAGATTTTCACGCAGTGAACTGGAAGGGTGCCAGCAACTCCCACTATAAACCCAGCAGTGGGAAATTATATATATATATATAAATTTTTTTCAAGAAACTCTACTTTAGATTTCCAAGACCACTTGAAAATTGCACTATTTTAATGTGCCTTTTAGACAAAATAAAAGAAAGAGTTAAACTGCTTTTAAACTAACCCAATAAGCTATTTATTTCATGTAACCTTACACTTCGGACGATGTTAACTCAAATAAACTGGCAACAAATGAAATTTTAGTGAATTATGGAAATTCTGAGATGCACTGTAGACAATAAGTTCTTATGTCTTTTCCCTCATCCTTTGCACTCTGATAAGATGATCAAAATACTTAATTTTTAAGAGTTCCTCTTTTTATATATGAAATGGAGTCATCCAGGATAGAATGCACGGATGAGGGGCTGAGGAGTAGTGGCTGAAGGAATTAACAAGTAAAGGAAAGCTAATCAAAGAGAAATTTACAAAACACTCATTCCTTGGAAGGCTTGCCATCAATCCCTCAAACTTTGCTTTTTGATTTTGCTTTTATTTGTACATTCCATTCGACATGTGTTCTTCCAATAATGTAGTACTTTTCAAAGGACTAACTGCAGTCAGGCTGCTTTGGATCACGTTCAAGCTTTGTTGATGTTAAATTTAGAACCAAACTCTAGGAGTTTGAGTTCATGTCCAGTGGGAACTACAAGTTGAGGGAAAAAACACTTTTGAGAAGTTGTATAGTGTCTGATAAACCTCTTTCAACACTAAAAAGCTTTTGGAAAACAACATTTTGACGATTTAAGAGGCAGTGAACCAGAAACATATGGATTAAGTTTCCCCTGAAATACTCAGGGGTTTAAAAATTAAGGAGGAAATGCTTGGCCAAACAAATGTTGCCCACCGCCCCCCACCCCCTGTAAAAAAATTGTAGAAGATGGTCCAAGATAGTTTGCCAAACCCAAAGTACAGATTAACTCTCCTTCCTGAATATTAACCATTACTATTATTTTTTTGAAATTTTCATTTGACAAATCTGGAGTTTTAAACACATCTGGAATGGGTTCAGAGAACAGCACTTCACATCAAAGTGATTTTGCAATTTCAAAAACAAATCATAAATCACAACCAAACAACATTGTGAATTTGTCTACATAGATTTGAGAGCCAGGATAGTTTGGCCGTGAACTTGCTCACACTGGCACCCATGGCAGGGGTGCCCAATGTCTGTTAAGGTCAGATGTCCTCAAAGATGGGAGGACTCTAGTTAGAGAGAAACAAAGGCACCACTTAGCCAATGGACTATGGCACCGGTTTCAACCAGACAGACATAAGACAGATGGTAGGCACCAATGGAGGATTTAATATAAAAATACACAGAAAGATAATTCCCTAGGTCACCTCATTAAACTTTGTTACTTAATGGCTTTGAAATCTACCTAAGAAGCTATTAGGAAGGTATCGATCCCAAAAGAATTCATAATGTTTACTTGTTGGTTGTCAACAGCTTTCAAGAACTGACAGAGTAGCTACTCCTGCCATTTGACCCTCTGTAAGTTTTTGCAGTAATACAAGACTCTCATTGCACAAAACCACAACAAAATAGCATGACAGAGCATAAGACTGTCTCAACCATCTTTTCCACTGTCTTTTCCTATATTTGTCATCTGTTTCCTCAAATCATGGTTGAAAGAAGGCAGGTTCAGTGCAGTGTGTGGCAGATTCAATATTGAAAGAACCAGAATGAGTGTGGACTTTGAAACTAAGGACACCAGAGGCAAAGTATAAATAAAAGAGGACAATGAAAGAATAAAAGAAGAGAACAACAACAACAAAACAAAAGGAAGAAAAGAAAGGAGGCAGGAAGGGACAGCAAAAGGGAGGAAAGAAGGTGCTAAGCACACATATAGTATTAAGAGAAAGGAGACTAAAATCAATTTGATAAACACTTGCTCTACATTTGTACATATAATTTATTTGCCTTTTTTGGGTGGGCATGTAACTACCATTCTGCAAACAGGTCAGTTATAATTGCACATGATGTGATGGTGGTAGAGGTGGTGGTACGGTGGTGATAAGATAGATCAGCATTTAGAAACTTTAAAACTGTTTCTATGATAGAAGTGACAGTTTGATGTGAAAAAAACTCCCTTTAAATATTTCGAAAGAGTCATAAGAGTCATTTGACATTTAAAGATACAGCAGCAGTTAACTAGTTGACTATGGAGAACAGATATTTAAGGGAAAAAAATGTATTCATGCAGCTAAAACATCACAAATTCCAAAAAAATCTCTGGATATATTTATAAAATTAACTTCTCTGTATGATCTATGTTACACAAGAGACTTTTACGTCCAGAGACTATAGTGACTACAACAAAAGATCTTATACTATTGAGAGAATTATTTTTTTTTTTGTTTGAAACTCTTGAAAAAATGGAAGGAAAGTGATTTGATTAGTGGAGGAATTTCTTAAATTTGTATTAATGAATCAACTGGCAATTGAGAAATGGCTTAATATATCATTTTCCCCATCTCGTAACAACAACAACAAAAAAAATTCTTCCATAAGGGCAGTATAGAAGATTGGGCATGATTCATATTGCATCTTATTACTCCCCTCAATTTGTGTCTATTTATATAAAAATTAGCATAATTTGATTTAAAACTTATATTACTTTGTAAAAGAGTTATTTCACACATTTCTCACCAGAAGCAGCAGCAGGCTTTTCAAATTTTCAGCTGGGAAGAATAGTCTACACTTGTATTGATGCATAGCTTCACTCTTACCTGTGCAATCCAAGATTGCAGGGAGACGGACAAGAAAAAAATACAATTTAATCAAGATTCATTGTAAGGATTTTTAAAAATATCATTCACTCAAAACAAACAAACAAACAAAAACAAGATAAGCTGGTTTTAAGAGTACTTGCTTTGATTTAAAATGCATTTTTTAAAGACCCATGTCGAGCTTCTTTTCAGAGGCATTGCAAGGCCTGCTTGCCCTTGGCAGGGGGCCTTCCGTTTTTAGGACCTACATGTGTCAATTTCCACCTAGCACAACATGTAAAATTACATGTAGCTGAGCACTACAACATGCATGTCTCTATCCAGACAGAGAATCGTTAGAAATCAGGGATTATCTTTATTAGGAATAAAAGCTGATGTACAACACCTTCATAAATAAATAAATAAATAAATAAATAAATAAATAAATAAATGGAACCTGGAAGCCTTTCAAGTCTGGAATTAGTGTCAGAATCCCAGGTGGGGAGGCAATGTCAGAAAGCCCAAATCAGAATTTCTGATGAAGGTAAATGAAGGGTGACATGTAGTTCCAAATCCCAGCCCCAATCAGACATGAGAGAGGAGGTGTTGCCTAACCTTGAATCAGAATCCCACATCAGGGTCAACAGGCCCGTGAAGGGGTAAGCCAGGAAGTCCACACAGGTCAGGACACGAGGACAGTAGCAGGCCACTGATCGGTCCAGAGCTTCTCAGGCTTGTGTGTGAGAGAGAGTGAAAAAGACGCCAAGCTGGAGATAAAAGGCAGCCCGGAAAGCAGGGTTGGGGTGGGGTCAGCAGGTTACTGTGCCTTCATCAGTCAAGGTCCACACCTGGCAGCCAGGCCCTGGACCCTGGCAGGCTTCAGCGGAAGGGGGAAAGCCTTCCTCCTGGGAATGGAACAGTAAATAACATAGATGCGGAGTTATAGCTCTACTTACGTAACTATTTGTTTATTCAGAAACTCGCCATTATCAAAGGCTACTAACTACAAGGAAAATGCTGCTTGCTCCTAGGAGGGCAATTTATTTCTGTACCATGATTACTTCTGAAAAACTAATATTTCTTTGAACTGGGAAGAAAAGATATTGTAAAATATGCATTATTTAAAGATCCTGTTCTCCTGTCTTTGTACTGATCTTTCTGCTCTTTTATTGATTCATGTCTCAGGGTCCAAACATAATCTTGTCTTTTTCAGCAGAGTTCAAAGCAGAGGAGATGTTATCTCATCAGTTTTCATAATTTCCATATGATTCACCATCTGGCTCTCCCTTCTCTCGGTGGCGTCATTCCCCGCTATACCGTTCCACTGACTTCACAGCACAGCCTCACCTGTGGCTCCTTCCCAGACGCTAAACTTCATGTGTTCTTCTCTCAGCCCGAACCACTCTCCTGTCTCCTTATTTACACAGCAAATATTTACAGAGACCCAACCATGTGTTTAATCTCTGCTAAGAACTGGTGGAAGAAGGTGACCTCTGGAGCTTAACACCCAACGCCGAACTTTTTCCTGCAAGACTCACTTCTGCCTTCCTTTGGAAAGCCCACTCTGTCCTCATTTTGAAATCTGTCACGCCTTTCTAAGAGCCACCACAGGGAAAACAAAGTTATTTAGCACTACTCCACCAGAGTCTATATTCTAATTAATTATCTGAATGTTTCATCACTAGGGGATAAGCGATACCCATCCTGTCTTATTCAGCACTGGACTGACACTAGGGCTTTGTGAACTTAATTATCCATTTGCAGTAGCTCTTTGTTAAACGAATGGTAGTGGACAGAAGGATGGATCGGCAGACCGATGGATGGACGACTGTTTGGATATGGACAGTTGACTATTATGCCTTCCTTATTCCTTGAATTGACAGTGTGTTGTCCATCACTGTTTAAGACAATAACTTGGCATTGCTTTTCTCCTTAATCTTGAATTAATGACTTTATCATTTAAGCTGTACCTCCATAGTAAGCAACAAATAGAATAATTTCTCATGTGATTTGTCATAGAATTACTCATTGTAAATGTTACTGGCTGTATAATAGTTTTCTGTTACTGCACTAAACTTTTATAAGAGTAGTTGTGTATATTTGTCAACCTAACTACAGTATAAATTTAATCATTGATGAAGGTGTTTCAAAAAAAGGTCTGAATGGCAGTTTGATGTATTTTTATATGTTTAAGAAAAATAAATTTGTATAAAAAAGGTCAATTATGCATTTATGTGGGAGGACATAATGATTAATGTTTATAATTAAATGTTTCCAATTTGCTTTGATTGTACAAAATTATGAGACTGAATGATCAATTTATATATCTCTAACTTTCTTTTAGAGATATTTCAAAAAGAATACTTTTAAAATTCATATATAGTTGATAATCATATTTTAGTATATTCTATGCAGAAAACGGGAGTTTGCTCTATCATGTTTTGACAATTTAAAAAAATTCATTTCTCTATCCAAAAAATTCTTGATACAGTAGACTGATTCTGGCACAGGTATCATAATTTAGAAATGTGTAAAAAAATGCTCAGAGAAAGGCATATCTAATATTACAGTCCTAACACATTTGATATAGATATAGTATCACCGAGCTCATTATAGCAGACCCTGTACTATAATTACATTACACACATTTTAAATTATCATTATAATTTAAGTCTGCAATTTTGTTTGGGGCTTAGATTTTCCATATTTGTTCTCACATGTGAATCATTTAAATTGTTGAAGTGGAATCTATTTAGCTGTTTTGAATTATATGAATGAAAGAAAAAATAGTTTCTCTTCAAAGCAAATTAGATATTTGGGAATTCAAGTGACACTGTCTGAATTTATAAGCTTGAAAATTTTGGAGTCAATATGAATATAAAAAATACTTCCTAATTTCCCTCAAACGCAATTTAAAATTACAAATGAATTAACTCTTTGATATAAATCAGATGACATTATTAGCTTATGCAGTCATTTTAATTTTACTACCAAGGATATTAAAGCTAAAATTAACATCATACATTATTAAACAATTATACATATTTTTGGTTATTATACTATTTTAGTATATATCAGTATATGATTTAAATATTTTAAACGTTTGGATATGGCATTTAGAGGTACAAATAACTCCTATTGTTCATTTTTGTTTGATATATAAATATATGAAAATGCAAAAGCAAATGTAATAATTATTAATGTACCCTGAACAAATGCAATATTTGTTACTGGTAGTTGGAGATTTTAATTGGAGACCTGGACACCATCAGTCCTCTAGACTATGTATCATTTATCTATTTTTACTGTGTGAAGAAACCTGACAAAAACTCCAAATAAACAGTAAAAAGATTTAGGCTAAGGTTTTAAGGAAGGAAAATTTTATCATTCTTTCTAAAATCAACATAAAACATGAACTTTCAGATATTTTAAAAAAATCACTTAGTCCATATCTACACTCAGCTTACTTCATGTTTTTTGTTCGTTTGTTTGTTTTGTTTTTAAGAGGGCAGTGTCACTGGCCCTCATGTAGGATCCGAACCGGGGCCACTGGCGTTCCAAGCCAGCTCTTAACCACTGCACCACTCGGCTGGCCCTTACTTCACGTTTTAATGCTGTAACATAATCGTTCTTTATTTCCTTAAACACTTACCTTTGGAACTCAGCAGAGAGATGCAATAATCAACCTGAATTTGTACTCTAGGTAATAGAAGCATTTCAGTTTATAATAAAAATCAACATATTAAAATTTGTTCCGCTGACGTTTATAAAACAACAGCACAAAGGGGTGCTTCCTTATAAATCCTTAACACTTGTGGTAGCAGCTGAACCTTTCAGGCTCTCCAGTTCTTCAGCCCTCCCTTGTCTCACCTAGACCAGGTCACACAGAGGTGACTAAAGTTAACTCCTCGGACACTGGCCAGAGGCTCCAGGATGAACCTGGGCTGCATTTTACACTTGGGAGAAGGAAAAGGAAGATAAGAGACATGATAGGATTGCAGACATACGATTTTCTAGTTGGCATCCTGTGCTCACTGCTTAATCTTTTCTTCTGTATTATCACAGAAACTTTATTAAATATGTCATGGACAATAGGACACATTTCTCTTTCCTAAATATTCCAAATAGCAGGAGGCCCACAGAGTGTTTATTATTGTTAATGAAAGATGAAGGAATGGGGTGTCATGGGTGCTCTAACATTAATACCCATTCAAAAATCCCCTAACCCAAATGTAAGTAGGTTTACCAAATCCAGTGGGTCATCATTATCTGAAAAAAATGTAGGCACTGCATGTCATGACAGACATTCAAATGCAACTGGTGAAACAGTTAATTTAGATTTCTAACTAGATTACTGAAGATTTCAAACTACTAATTCTGTAGATTAGTTTTAGACAAGTTGCACAGAGAATAAGTTTCTGTATCTCAAATAGAAATCATAGTGCTGTTTAAAGTTTTAGCTCACTTGTTTTGTTTTGAAATATGTTTTGGTACTATTATGGATAAGGAAACTTGACTTTTTTTTCTCCCCCTCAGTGTTGCATTTCGACTAAATAACCTTCTAAGTCCTCTGGAAACTGCAATTTAATTAAATTCTACTGTGCAATCTTTCATAAAATAAAGAATATTTGGAATGATTGTTCATTCTGAATTTGCTTTAAAAAAATTTTATTTCTATCTACCAAACTTCAGAATGTATTCTCTAATTTTCAATTTTAAGTATATGTAATGCTGAGTGTGCTTTTTTTATATTGTCTTGAGCTTATAATATTTATGAGTCATATTACCAATGTTCCGATTGCTATTTAAGCACTAAAATGTGGGGAAGAAGAAATTTTATTTTATTTTTTTATTTCTTAATTGTAATTTTGTAATCCCTTCACACTTGCTTATGAGCCATCTTCCCTTGGTGAGACAGGGATTGGCAATGCTTTTCACTTGGTTAACCGTTTCATGATACTTCAGATATTATTTAGCATTATGTGTAGAATGCGACAGTTGTCACATAGGTTTTGTGAGTGAAAACTTTTTGCCTGTGTACTGACTATGTTATGACAAAGTCTTAATTGTAGTCAACAAGGGAGAATAATCCACAAATTTAGTGTGGCTCTTACTTATAGATTAAATTCATTGTCATTTGTGATTGAAAAACCTTACAATTTAATTTTTCTAGTGGTTGGTAAGGCAAAGTAATTAGAGAAGATTTGGCTTGTGAAACTGAGACCAAATTTTTATTTTATTTTTTTAAATTTTAATTACTATTTTTATTTAAATACCAACTGGCCTGGAGCCATACACCTTCATTTGAAACCTGATTCCATCTGTTGCTGTGACTAGGGGGAATTCCATTTCCTGAACCCCAGTTTGTTATGCCCATGAAATGGGATAATAATACCTACCCCATTGAGTTGTTATGAGGATTAAGTAGGATGCCAATCCTTAAATCAGTACCTGGTACAAGTTAGGGACTCGATAAATGTTAATGCATCATAGAGGTCTGCGTTTTGCACTTCACATCAGCCAGCTTAATATAGATGGAATACCATTGTAACTAAACCAACAAAAGTTTTGGATTCATCTATTGTTTTTAGCATAAGTAAGTGTGGAATTCTGGAACTTTCTGTGACAAAAAGACACAACAGACAGACCATCAACTTTTTCTTAAATGGAAATAATATAATAATAATAATTATTATATATATAATATAATTTATAATAATAATCATATATATTATATATTTTTAAGAGATTGGTGTAGTCTGCTTTAAAAAAACTATTTTGTGTGAATTTGATTGATTCTGGAGGTCTGTATATGAACACAAAACCATGAAATATAACTAACCTTTGTATTAATTGCAAAAATATAATGCTTTTATAGTAAATGAATACCTAGTAGTCCTCAGGATATTAAAATTAAGAAAAATATAGTGTTTAAAGTAATGCATATCTTTATATTATTGGATACTTATTTACTAATATTAAAAAATTTATAATTCTTATGAGACTTTTCTTTCACTAGTGAATAGGGATAACCTTATCTAACTAGTCAAAACTGAGTTAATGGATAAAACTCCAGACAAAGGCCAACTGTAAAACTAAGCAAGCCTGGAGGGAGGAGAGTTAATAGAAGCCTCTGTGATTTTTTTTTTTTTGTATTCACATAATATCCCCAAATTTTGGACAACTTATGTGTCCTCTAGCATATAATAAGTAGACATGCAAAATCTTTTCCCACAAATTTAAATATCTTCAAAGAATGTGATTTCTGGTATGCTGTAAATATTGACATTTAAAAAATGAAATGAAAATGTTGCACCACTCTTTAAAATGTGTTCAATGAAATATAGGTATTTGATTTGGACCACCATCCATTTAAAGAATATAAGCACAGGATGTTCTTTAACAATCAGGAATTTTCTATTGTTCTTTTCTTTTCTCAAATGTGATTTCCACTCCACTCCCTTGAAGAAGTTTATCTTAATGTAATATATTTTTATGCTTAGAACTCTTTTATTGTTCTCGGAATCTTGCAGTAAAAGAGTGCATGTAATTGAAATTCTAAAATAATATTCTGTGATCATAGCAATTTGTTTTATAATATTTCTATGGGTGGAGTTATTATAACTCTATGTAGTACACAGTTGAGGAAAACAATATAAATATATTATGAGATTGATAGCACAAGAATGGAACTTTGCAACAAGTTAAGTAGGGTGGTTCAAGTTGTAATATTTCCTTCAGATGCACTATTTGATTTGTTCTTATAGGACTCTCCTCTTAAAATTGTGTACTCTTTGAGAGAAGTACAAGTTTAAAAAAGCAAAATCCCATAGAAATTTACCATCACTTTTCTCCATTCTATAATATGCCCAAATTCAGGAACACCAAGGAGCCTGTCTTTGCCCACAACAATATTTTGGATGTTCCTTTTCTTTAGCCCTCCCCCCTACACACGCACACAATAATATGTCAAATAAAATGATGGATGGGCAAGAAGTATGCCTGATTTTGTAAAGTTAGGAAACATTGATTATGGTGTGAACCTGATATCTTGAGAAAAAGAATGGAGGAAATTAGAAAAAAATAATTTGAAGAAGGCTTTTAAAAATCTCATACAAGTTTTCAGACTTGTGATATATTGATAAAACAAGGTCTCCATTGAATTACACCTCCCTTGGTCTACACCCTGTTTGCAGTACGATGTTTTTCCTCTGCTCTTCCCATAGTACTCTGGCTGTCCTTTCCACTTACCCTAGAAAGCCATGAAACTGACATGTGAGTTCTAGTGTCTGGCTTTAAGATGCCTTGCAGCTTCTGCTTGAAGACTATTGGGAACCTCAAGTCAGCATACCATGCGGAAGCTCAGTGTAGCCTCCTGAATGAGGAGCAGACATGTGGAGATGATGTGCAGCGTCTCAGCCAACAGCCATGTCAACTGTCAGACATATGAGTGAGGCCATCCTGGACCTGCCAGCCAAACTGACCCTCCAACTGAATGCAGAAGGAACCAGCAGTGGAAACATCCAGATGACCCACTCACAGAATAATGAAGACTTATAATTCAGTCCTGTTTTCAGTCACCAAGATTTGGAATGATTTGCCATACAGCAATAAATAAATGACACACCCATCAACTTGTAAGACATTCTCTAACATTTTAGTTATATTTTTAAGTTGATACTTTCTCCCAGTGAAATAAATCAAGTTGTTTTTAGATTTTTACAGGCGAAATAAAAGATGCTCCAGATTATTGGTTAAAAAGAATTATGTCTTAGTGATGAAAACTATATAAAAAAAGCTTATTTTAAAAACCCTAAAATAAATTAATATTAATATAAATGTCTAAAGCTAGGTTTTGAACACATGGAAACACACACACACACACACACACACACATACGCACACACACACACCTCCTATAAAGTCAATTAGAAATCAATTAGATTAAATTTAATGTATTAAAATCAGGTAGAATTTTCATGCATGTAAAAGAGCAGAATCTGGCTCATAATAGAAACACAATGATATTACAGGGAATAATCAAAAAGTTATTTTATTGTGTGAATAATATCGACCACTTCTAACAAAAATGACATTGATTTGGGAATTTGGGACATAACCACAACATCTGTAATAAAGTATTATTTTCCATCTTACAGAGACAACATCATAAAATATTTCTTTTACTCTAAACCACAATTCTTGTAGAGGTCTAAAAGGTTTTGTGTAGTATATTAAAATGCCAAAATAAAAACCAAATGATTTGGGAGAACTATGAGCTAATTTTCAAATACAAAGTTAAAGTTCTTCTCTTTGCTTTATGTCTAAGTCAATTTTCAATTGCTTTAAATTTCAATATTTTTCTTTGTGGACACCCTTGGATTAAGAAAATAAATCCCCTAACGAAATTCGTCACACCGTATTTGACATGCATGACATTGTGTGGCAGAGGGGAGCTCAGAACTATGCCTTTCCCCTAGAAGACTATTTTGCTTCTAAGGACACAATATGTGGTATTAGAAATTAATAAGTGTAGAGCATTTAGAGGATAGAATATGAAGATGAAACCAGAGAGCACTAGCAAAGGAAAACATCTTGGAACTTTGTCAGTCCACACACACTTTTGACATTGCAAATGAAGGAAATGAGGTGCAAGGAGGCAAAATTGCAATTAAACAGGGGCAGCAATCAATATACTCAGAATTCAAACCCAGATCTCTTAATTTTCAGCAAAAATGGGCTCTTGTCTAGAGGTACAAAATGTGTTATTGGAAAGTTTTGGGGCCAGATATTTTGAATACTGACGGTTTCAGAGTTGAGTGTATTAGCTAATCACGTTCTATGTTTCATAGCACCCCCAGTAGGATCTGAGATAATATCCCCTAAACAAATTTGTTAGCATTTGCACAATGCAATGTATGGCTGTTCTCACTAATTGGGATAAATAAAAATTAAAAAGCACTTATCATTTCATGTTGGGTTCTCTGCCTAATGAGTTTTTGTCAAACTTAGAGAAAAAACAAAACAGATCAAAATACTTTCCTTTGGATTTTGGAATTCCAAGCAAGGGATTCGGAATCTTATATATTTCTTACTCAGAACTTTCTTTTAATCCCTCTCTATAGTTTTATTGTTTTTCACACACTGCTTCTGGATTATAGTTCAATGTACAGTATCGTTTTTCGTTGTTATTGTTGTTTTGTTTTTTAGCCTTTTTAATTTGGTTCAGTCTTTTTTCTAGTATCTCTTTTCCCTTCATATTCTCTTCAATAGCAATAAATGGTGGCTTTATTGGCTTTTTGTTCCATTTAAGTATACAGGCTGTTCTGATGAGGAGAAAGACAAGTCATTTTTTAGAGACCCCTTAACTATCAGCATTCACACACTAAGTGAGGACTATATACTAAGAGATCATAATGTATGTATTTGTCACACTAAGGCTTCAGTCTTCAGATGCGGGAGGCAGCTTTAAAGAAGGATCAACATCAGAGTCAAAATCTGTCAACAGCACTCAGGGATTAAATGATGCAATGGTTTCACATGACTCAGGGATTACACAAATGTTGGTAGACTGACTCTGTCATATATAATGAAAGTTTAATTCAATTAAAAATATAAGAACGCCAAGGACTAGCCAAGGCAATGTATAACTATTGTGAACATAAAGACATTTTAAGTGACACCAGAACTCAATTCAGGACCTATGAAGAGGAAGAACATTAATTATTTCTTTACTACATATTTTATAGTTTTCAATTAATTATTCAATTGTTGTTGAGAGATATTTAATATACTAGTTTAACAATTGATTATAAAAAAGAGCCTACATTTAAAATAATATTTCTTTTATAATTTTTCTAAAACCCCAATGCCTTTAATACTCATTTGATTGTTATTAGGTTTTGTGGGAGATATTACAAATTCATCAACCTGTCTTATTTTTCTCTCTTTCTGGGTATCTGAAAGTTATATTTCCCCACTTTTTTGAAGTGGGGCACGATAATATAACTAGTTTTGGTCAATAATATATGGGAGAAATGTCATGTGTCACTTCTGGGCAAGCATTTGAAAGGCCAAGCATGATTCCCTGTTCTTACTTTTACTGTCTTAACAGTAGATGTCAACAGGATCAGATGGTGGAGACTCTCTCAGCCTGGATTCCTGAGTGACTGCATGCAGCAGAGTACTTTTCTTCTCCCCGCTCTCATACCAACCTGTGTTGGACCTCTAGCAAGACTGAAAATCAGTCCTATTGAGAATTTTTTTTTTTTTTTTTTAGATTCTGGGATTATCTCAGCATAATCTGGACTATCTGCTGGAATAATAATTTCTCTACAAAATGGCTGGTTATCTATTAATCGTTACTCTGACTCTGAACTTTAGAGAATTTCAGTCTTTTAAATCTATATTCTAAATGCCAAAACTTGATAGAGTACCTTGCTCATGGAAGTGAATACATAAAATATTGATACAACCCCCTCAAATGGTCTAGTAAACTGCAGTTCAATGCACATGGCCTATTCTTGCAAGACTATTGTGATATGACCACATTTACATAACAATATTGTATTCATAGATCCCCAATATCAAGAGTTTAATGGCATATTTTTTCACTCCAATTTTTAAGATTGGTTGTACCAGTGAATTAAGAGTTGTAGAGATCTGTTCAAAATAATGGGAGATTCTGGAAAAGCATAAAAGGTAAAGTATTACATGAGAAAATTTGGCTGTTGTGCATGACTTTAGGAGAAAATATGTTGATATTATAGAAGAACAAAATCAATATATCTAAAAATCCAAAAAGAGCCCAAATTCCCTCATTTAATTCTATGAATCTCTACAATACTTTAAAATATATTATAAAGTATTTAGGAGCTTAGATGAATGGAATATTTTAGTAAAAACCACATATTTTAGTATAAGTCTTTGCAGTCACTCTCTTCTATATGAAGTTAACATTGGATTTCAAAACAGAAACACTCAAAGTGGCTCATGGTGACTTCACAGCACATGTGTACATGAGAAGATGATTGTCCACTATAATTCTCAACCCTTGAACTCATGGTTTCCAATTATTGCTTTAAAAATTTTTTTGTTTGAAATCAGTCAGGTCTTATGTATTCCAAATAATAAAATTGGAATATTCTAATATATAATAAAGTTTCATTATAGCTTCAGTGATATGTGTGGTTATGGTGTATGCAAGCATATATATACCACGTGTGTGTGTGTGTGTGTGTGTGTGTGTGTGTATTAACAAACATTTTTAAATTGCTTTAATCTGAATCCAGGTTTGTTGAAATTCAATTCTTCCTTACATGGTGATCTGAAATATAATTCTTTAAAAAATTACCTTTGAAGTCCCAATATTAATATGTACAATGAGAAAACAAAAATATGAAAGGATACATTTATACATTCTATTTTGAGTTATCATAAGAAAGAAGTTGAATCCATGTAAAATGACAAATCTTTCAGTATTACAACATATTACATTTAAATTACATTTCATTATTATCTTCTTTAAAATAACTTTACTAACCATTGTTACCCCAATAAATTTTAATAAAAAAAAGAAACCAAACCTTTGTAATTTGTGGAACCAATGTTCATTTTAAAATATCATTAAAAACATACTGTACTTTTCAATCTGTAAAATGGGTATAATAAGTTCCCTTTCAAAGTGTGGAGGATCAGATGAAATAAAATGTGTGAACTATTTTGGAGTGAGAAATCAACTTACAAATGTAAGATATGGTTTTAATTTTCTATTTTCCTTAGCAACAATTTTAATGTAATTCAATATGCTTTTCTCATCAATCTGCATTTTTATGTAAGGAATCTACTTCTTCGTGCTAACTGCAGACACATTTACTGTTTGCACTTGTCAAAGTTGTAAGTTCTAGGCAGGCTGAGTTAACCCTCATCCTGGTTACGCTGAGTTCATCACAATTAGATTCGTAGATATGAAAATTGCATTACTTTATTCCATATCCTAAACTTGATCACTTTCCAGGAAACATAAGTCTCTTTCAAGAACACACATCACATCCAACTTACCCTCACATTTAATTGACCACTTGCATGCAAATGCAGAAATATAATTTTAATTATTTTTTTAAAAATTAGAATCCTTCATATATTTTGGTTATTTTTTTATTAATTGCTGCATACAAGTAGTCAATTTTTTGAGCAGAAGTGATCCTGTAAAATTTTTAAACAAAATCAATATTTTCTCTAAGCTCATGAGAATATTTGTCTAAGTGCTTTACTTCTGTATTATTTAAGTTAACTGACAGATCCACATACATAAATTCAGCTACAGTTTGCGTATTGGAAAATATCATAAAGGGTTTCCAACAACTAGAATTTGTAGGTGTACAATATTTAAAATCTAGCCCCTTAAAGTAAATATATAAGTGTTTATCAAAATGTTAGTTGACAGCCAGCATCATATCTAAGATGCTAAATCTATCCCAAATACATTAGAGACTGCTCCATTCTGCTCAGTGACAAGTCTTTTGGTTTTTGTTTGTTTGTTTATTTGTCTCCTATAGTAGTTGCTTCCATCAAGTTCATTTTGCTATTTCCTTAAATCTTACCTCCCCCTGCTGGCTGTGCAACATGGAACGTGTCTAAGTAGAGTAAAAAATAGTTTGCAAAGGTTGGAGACCTTTCAGAAGCGCAACTAGTAAAAACAAATACCTACATATATGTGTATACAAATGCATGCATACACCGGTGCATACGCACACACGTACACACACACACACAAACACACACAAGGAAGCTAGACTTTTTGGTAAATTAAATTGAATCTTAAAAGTTTTCAGGCAATAATCAATAAACAAAATTATATTCAAAAGAGTATATCATAGTTTTAACATGAAATACACTCAAGATGCATCCCATATTCACATAATAGTAGAATAATGCTGTGTACTTTAATCTAGTTTTAGTTTCACATACGTGATTTGCACAGTGACTTACAAGAAATACTAAAAGAACAACACTAATACTGCTATATGCTGATACGTATATTAATAGACCAAGACATTGATTATATAGCAATAAAATGTGGAACTTTTATTGCATTATAATGACATATGTAAGTTCACAGAAACTTTGGGCCATTTTGCCTCTTTCTAAGTTATAGACTGGTACTGCAACTAGGATTTCTAATCTGTAATAATTAAAATACTTGCTAAACAAACATATATGGGACCACAGGATGCATAATTTCAGAATTGTATCTACATGGTGCAATTTACATTAAATTGCTATGTTTTGGTTAAATGGCACCTTAGCTTCCAAGCAACCCTTTCAATAGTTGTTTCTTTAATTATTATTTAATTTTGTGGCTATGACTGGTTTTCAGTTAAAGAGGGTACTACTGACAAATTCAATTAAATGAAAATAGAGGACTTAATGGTCCATGCTAATGCTTCATTTCATACATAATATTTTATCATTTTCTGTGCAAATTTGTAATGAGCGCTTACTTCTTATTAATAAATGCTTACATTTAGGCTACATAAAGTACAGTAATTAAAATACTTTGCTAATAATATTTACTTATAAGTGGCCTAGAAACAATTAACCCATTAATGCCAATTACTTCTAATAAACCAACTTCCAAGAATACAATTCTTTGGCATCAAAAATGTTATTTTAATGCTACTATTAATATCGTGCCCTGGGTGCTGTTTTGGTGTTTTTTAATAGGGTATGGTATACATCTGCTGATTTTGGGAATATAGATTTCATAGAATAATGGCAAACAAAAATTTAAACAAAACTACCACTTTTTGGAATTCTGAACAAAGAACACATATGTTATAGATCTCCTTTCTAAATATTTAAACTGAGAAATGTAACTGTTTATTATATTGAAATGAGTAAATGTTGGTTGTCTTTTGCCCTTTAAAGTAAATGTTGCTCTATGGTATTTTTGCTTATAACCTATAACAGAAGTCATCTGTAGACAATTTACATTCCTTCTTATACTAAAAGAAGATATACTGCCTCCCCAAATGAGTAAAGATCTTATTTACAAATACATTGCAGAATATGTGTTACTCATAATTCAAGAAGATTACAGAGTTAAAAATTAAATATAGATATATAAAACTTATTAACAAACATAAAAGAGGTATTTTGTTTTATATATTAGAAAGCTGGAATTAAATTTCTGTAGGATTATTCATTTTTCCTAGTCCTCATGAAAAAGAGACAAAGTATTTTAAAATTCCACTTTGGGAAGTGTAGTAATTATAATTGACTAATCCATGTTTCAAGTTTTCATGAAAATAGCAATTTGCACTGAATTCCAACAGCAGGAAATTAGAGATATTTTAAAACAAAACAACATCCTTTTTCAGTACTTTTTTTGCTATTGATGTTGAATCGATAATCTCAGAATAAGGAGAAGCAGAGCCCCGACTGCCATAATGCATTAGATTATAAAATAAGGAAAGAAAAAAAAAAAAAGTCTCGGTGTAGTCTCTTCCTTTAAGACCAACCATAAGAAAACGAAAACCTAAACTGAACTCTTCAGATTTCTAAAGCATTAGGCATCAGCTTTTAAAAAGGCGTGAAGATATAGTTCACTAGGAAAAGCACTTATGTTCCAAGCAAGTTGCAGACGATGGCCTCAGTTTTCACATCAAAATACAAGGTGTCCAACGAGAACTCTTCATTAGATGTCTCCGGCACTACTTCGAACATTTCCTTGCAAGAAAGAGCCACAAGAGTCTAACATATAAAAGGAATTATTACTATTTTCAAGGAAAGAAAACAAACACAACTTCAGGTCAAACACTGAATAATAGGAAGTCTAATTTGTAATTCAGATGTACCTTGGCCTACATGGTTACCATTTTAATTTGTCTTCCAGACCCCTGTAAAATTATACCTTGTAAATTTTCATTTAAGAATATCTTCAGTAAGTTTAACGGGGTTGACAAAAGCACAGTTAACACTGAGTGGGAATTAAAATATACATGTATGCATAGAAAAGGCATGTTTGTTCATTTAATTGATAGGTGTAGTAGATTGTTCCACCAACAGCCAAACAGGAAGAGGCGTGTCCATCAACATGTAACATGCTCCATAATGCTGCCAGCACACAGTTTACATGGGTTCATGGAAGAGAAGAACTGAAGGTAATCCTAAGCAATCGCCCTTATCTACAAGGGTTTTGTTTCTAAGGTCTATGTGCTGCTGACTAAATGACCAGATTTGATAAATTTGTGCAAAATAGTTCACTCAAATAAAACAATTAAATTAAATATGTTCTATTGTTTACAAAATCAAGCAACTTTCCACTTTCACCCCAGAAAAACCTGCCCCTGGCTATTTATTTAAATAAGATTCAGTATTGAGTAAGTATTCCAATTTTTATTCTCTTCCTTACACTTTGAAAGTAGCTTTAATGTGTAAAATATTTTTTGAATCCCTAAGATAAATCTCACTGTAGAAAATGCTTCTGTCAAAGTATTAATGGTTGAATCATTTCTCTTTCTGAAGCTACTGTTGATACAACAAGA
The DNA here is from genome assembly GCA_033961575.1 of Aselliscus stoliczkanus. Lineage (NCBI taxonomy): Eukaryota > Metazoa > Chordata > Mammalia > Chiroptera > Hipposideridae > Aselliscus > Aselliscus stoliczkanus. The sequence goes on along the minus strand of CM066730.1, from coordinate 100,998,682 downwards.
TCTAATCCTGCATCTTGCCTGGCAAAATATGACAGAGGAATGAGGAAACTGGTGTTTTGATATCTGGGTTGGCCTGCTCTTCTTATTTCATGCATGTCAGTGTGGCGTCAGCAACTGTTGCTTGGAGCATGGGAGATGTGAAACCTTTCTGTCTGGTTGCCTTTGGAGAAGTGGCTAAATATGCCAGCTAGAGTCTGGGACATATCCTTATGAACACAAAGAAAATGAAAGCACATGCTCTACATGGGATGAAGGGACTACCCAGCATCACCTCACTGGACATAGAAAGACAAACCTTTTTCTTTCTTTGCTTTCATTTTAAAATTTCCCTTGTTTGGAGTGTGACAGCCCACTTATTGACACCATAAGCAAAATTCTTCAATGCGAATTATTTTGGGAATGAATGAAAAAGAGTGCTAATCCACTACATGATCATACTTAAAACGGAGACTTAAAGACCTCAACGTGACATTTGAATGCTAATTACATTAACTGAGTACAAAGAGTTATAAGCCATCTCAAAACACCCACTTTGGAAAGCATTTGCTAGTAATAAGATTTGACGTAGACATTTGTTCAAGTGATGTGTAAGATACAGAACATGGTGCTTTTCACCTGCACCAAACCCTGCTTTGCTCCATTTCGTTTGACCCCGTGGTTTTACCATGCTTCCTCTCACTCCGTGTCATTGAGATTTTACCTGTCGCTTTTCTTTTCTCCTCTTTTTCTTTAAAGTTTTGTATTCCTTAGAGGATAGTGACTGTGGAATTTTGCCTTTCTGTGTTTTATCTTTTACTGCACACTGTGACCGGAGAGTCCCTCAGGATCCTAGAAGTGTTGAGGGCGAATTCCTCTTTTCTTGGTCAGTAGCAGTAGAGCTCAGGCCCAGGGTCAGTTCCTGCTGTTCTCATGTAAGTTACCGACTCAAGATTTGCTAGGTCTCTTTCTGGTTTTAATATCTCACGACATTTAAACTAAGTGTTGCACTAAAGATACATGACTGACAAGGACTCATTTCTGATAAAATGCTGTGATGCTGGAGATTGGTTTTAGCCACTGGATGATCTACTTATTCTCATACTGAAAAATATCAAATCAGCTCTTCAGTTGCAACACAAATTGCTAAGTAAAGCAATTTAGTTAGAAGCAAAATATATCATTAAAGAAAACACTCAGTCTTCAGAATAACTTTATCAGATATTTCATTGGCTGAGAAGTTAAATAGAAGTAAAATTAAACCCATAACTCCTCTTCTGTTAGACACAGTGATATAGCTCTATAGAGGAGTTAGTTCACTGTTAAAATAGTGGGGTGACTGTTTGTGTGTGTGTGTGTTTGTGTGTGTGTGTGTGTGTGATGTGTAGAGGTAGTAGGATGGAGAAAATAAAAGAGGTAAAGAAAGGCAGAAGAAGCATATATCTCTTTCTAGTTAAGAATGGGGCAAAGGAGCTGATAAGTAAAATAGATTTGATTGTGGTTGGGTTTTGCTGCATTAATTTAACCAGGTTAAGTAACATATAAACTACATTCGGAAGCACATAGAGCAACTAGTATTTGACAGAAGATAGGTAAGCTATCAGAAATAAGTAATGGTATTTTGAGCAAGATTGACTTCATCATGCTGAGTGAGGAGCAGAGGAAGGAAATGCACATGAAATGCAATTGGGATACAAGAAAGGGAAACAAATGTTAATATACTGAAATCTCTTTTAAAAATTCAATGCAATGCTAGACTCTAGACAGAGAAAGCACACAATCAGTGTCTGTTGCATGGCTGACTAAATGAATGAATGAATGAATGAATGAATGATGGTAAAAATAGTTTTAAAATCATAGAAAGAAAGAAAACAAAGTGTTTTCAGATCATGCTGTAAATATTGACAAAATTTTTGTGGTTCAACAAACTCAGCCATGGTATAGTTTCATCCAAACGTTGTATATATTATTATTAAGACCTGTCCAAGCTTTATTTCATGGAGATTTTGAGTAAAATGCAACTTATAACGGGCCTTTTCTGGTCAATTATGTGTATTATGCACTGGCTTTTTGGTAGACACCATGTTTGGAACAAATCCAGTGCATCATACCAGTACAATCGGAACATGTCTGTTCAGTAATGTCCATGTGCTAAAAATCCCCCAGAGAGCTCTACTGGGAGAGGATTAAAACTTGTCATTACGCCAAATAACAAATCTTTGTTGGTTCTCTGCAGTGCGCAGCGATGTTAGATCTCATGTTACAGGTTAATTGCTTTCAGTGGTGGAGTAGCCTCAGTAAGGTTTTCCTTGGCTTAGCAGAGTATTAATAAGGACACCCAACACCACATGCCACCAATACCAGGGACAGAATCCTGGCCGGCTAATACAGGGAATGGCCAATGGGAAAGCCGCAACACCATGCAACATGCAGAACACAGAATTATTTTACCCTAACGGGGTCTACTAATTTTAAGTAGCAAAGCCCTCTTCCTTGAAGGGTTTGTGAGATTTAGACAGACGGTACATAAAAAGTTGTGGTCCAAGTGAAAAGTGGAAAAGAAAACGAACATAGGTCATCAGCCAGAAAGCCAAAGATTTATGAGTAGGTGTTGTCCATTCGCTAGAGATGTTTAGCCTGGAAATAGTCTTGATTATTTGACTTTCTTTCAAATTGGCTTAAATAATAAGGAGATTGTCCATCACTGAAAAGCGGGTGCTAATTTTATCTACAGCATTTTTTGTAGCTTGATTTCAAACCCCTGAAAATCAGCATTCTTGGTATAATGGGAATACTGTGTATATTCACTATCACAGCCTGAACAGTACTAATTACCCATTCTGTACTTAGAAAGTAGAAAGATGGAGACTATATGCATTTACAGCATCCATGTTTGCAGAGGTAGCTGGCCCGTCAGCATTTTCATTCTGTAGGAAATGCCTGAGAAGATTTTAGCAACCCCAAAGCTGCCTCTTTAGCATCAATCTACATTGCAATTTTAGCAAACTGGCATTACTCAGAACACCATACAGTATATCCCAGTGTACATAGTCAAAGTCCAATTTGAATCTGTGGGATGAATTAAAATACCATATACTAAAGAGCTGTTCAAAAATTGTCAACTACCATAGCTACCAGCTGCAATCTCTTATTTTTCTTGAAAAGTCTTCTTGGTTTAAGTAAGATCAGCATATGGCTTATCCAAACTATGTCTTGTAATAACTCCATAAAAACTGGCTGACTTTTGGAACCTTATACAGCCCAGGTACAGAGAAGGGCTGATAAACTGAGCTTCTCACAATAGGGTCTCCCACCATGCTAAAATCAGTGCAAGCCCGAGACACATGATCAAAAATATATCTCTGAGGTTATGCCTTTTTATTCCTCTGCAAGCATTGCATCCTGCGTTTCTACTCCAGAGATTCTGTAGCAAGATACATAGACAATAACAAATGTCTGAACCTCTGCCCCACGGCTGACCACCTAGAAAGAAACGTTCTCTGCTCGGAGTCCTGGCCCTGTGTGCAGCTGGCTGTGCTTTCTGCATGGCTTGTGCCGGACAATGTCCTACAATCAGCTTCAAACTGTGGTGTCAGTCAGCAATCCGGCTCATGTGCAACCTCAAAGGGTGAAAGAAAACGCAACGAGGTTGTGGTCAGTGACTAGGGGCCAGGCTCGGCTGGTGTGTGGGTGAAGTGGGGTGGAAGGAAGCAGGTCGGGGAGATGGCATTCCGTTTTCCCATGCTCTGACAACAAGCGACCAGGGAGAGCTTTCCCTTTCTTGTCCTGAGCATCCACTCTCCTCTCTTGCCCTTTCTGCCCCCGCCCCTCCCCCTTCACCTCACCCCTACTGCGTCCTGCCTTTGGTGAAAGAAAGAGACCCAAGTGGTACAAAAGGCGAAGAGTAGCTCAGTTTCAGACCCCAGGGCGACATGTGTTCAGCGAACAAGAGTGTAAGAAACACTGAATATAGCAGTTAATACTTTAGACACACGATTTTCTGACTATAGTTTTCTTTTGCACCATGCATATTTATTGCCATTCAAAGAGACTGTGCTTGCATACCAGCAAACAGCTATTGAGAACACAGCAAATCTTAAAATGATTAAGGCACCGGAGTTTGCTAAAGATGTGGCATGCAAAGAATCACGAGAAAGCCATGGAATATTAAAAAAAATATTAATAATGTCAGTTCTAATAATTCCGTCTCAGATTTATTTTAGTGCAGTTCTGTCCCAAGTGGTGTGCATTGCCTTTTTGTTAAGAACGAACAAAGATCATGGAACAGATTGTAACCTAGGTAAATTGCATGTCTGTTTACAATTGTATTTCACATATTCTATATATCATTTGCAAACTATTCCCCAAAGAAATATGTATCAAACTTTTGGAAAAAAAAATTGAAGATTTGATGACAATCTGTTTTCCTTTCATTTGTTTCAGATGCTGCATGAGAGTTCATCTGCTGCTTAGATTCTTTGTCTGTATGTTGAATACAGTGTCCCGTCATGTTCATCATTGTTTTCTTTTGTTCTTTCAGCTCTTATGTTCATAAACTACATTTCTTGAAATGATATCACCACAATTAAGCAAAGAAGCAGTGAAAAAACACCTTCGAGAAAACTGTGGTGACGTTTACGTCTGCAATGTAATCAGGGAATTCTGATCCAATGCGCCTGTCCAGTACGTTTTCATGTCTCACTTGAAAAAAGAAATCAAATTGCTCCCCACACCCCAATTATTTTCTTTAAAGGTATATGCAATTTTTGAGTTTTAGGACTTGTCACTGCAAAGATGTCTTAGGTTATATGCTGAGGAAAACAGTTAAGTATTCGAGCATATTTATGAACATGTTTTCATCATCTGTACTTTTGGGATGGGAAATTAATCCCTAGTAATTAATTGCTGCAACTGTTTTAACTGGCAAAACTAAAGATTAATCTTGCAGTCACAGTTTAACCAGTAGAACAGCCAATGGCAACCTCTCAGGAGTATGACTCAGAAAACACGCAGAAAGAGCAGAGCTTCTGAACTACACACTAAATGGATCTAACAGCTCAACTCTAGCATTACTCACAATGTATTAATAGAAACTTTTTACTCCTAAGATAGCACTGAAATCAGACAAAACACTCTCATCAAGAAGAGAAAATTTGATCCTACTACAAATAAGGGCTCTTAGTTCATACTAAACACTATCGCACACTAAACATTTAATTATTGCTTGTACTAGAATTTAAATCATTGGGAAAAACACATTTATTTTAAAAAAAATGTCTTCAAAGTGATTATGAGACAAACAAATAAATATTACTCTGTAAACTGGGCATTTGGCATATAGGCTTGTAATAAGCATGTACCATATAACCAATCACTGTGATTAATTATAATAAGACTTGTGTAAAAGTTGGCTTTGGCTTAGAAATTGAATACGTGCATTTGGAAATAAATGATAAAGATCCCTGGTGAGGCACGTTACAGAGCTTGGGAAAAGAAGCAGTTACTCAGTGAAAATGCTGTTGGCAACTCTTGACCTTTGAGTTCCTAACTTAAAGGACATACAAACAACACCATTCTCCAGCAAGTTTTCCTTGATAACCTGCTGGAAAGAGGACAGAATATCCTGAAGCCATTTGACATGCACAATTTAGCAATTATGTGGTCAGGAGAGGAATGATTCCGCTAAACCATTGGGAATTGCTGGTGTTTACAGCCTTCACACGTTTATAGCAAAATCTAAAATTTAACACAGCATAATCAATATCAGGATGGATTCTCCTTTTCAGCCATGTTATGATATCACACATTTCTACAGGAAAAGCAAATTTAGAAGATTTCAAATACTGGATTCAATCTAAGCCCCCCAAAATAAGTACATAAATAACAATAAAAAGGGAATAGAGGAAGGCGGAAGAATAAGTGGCCAGGGGATATTCATTACCATATTTAAAAATAAACACAAGTCAAAATTAATGTGATGATATTTTTAACCTTGGATTTCAAAAAATAACATTTCTTCAGGTGAAAAATAATTAAGTTTATTTAACTTTTCAACTAAAAGAAGTTGTTTTTTTTCCTAAGTCACCCTTGCTCTCCTAGAAGTTTTGATTTATTTTTATTTTACTATAAATGCAGAAGGTTGCAAAACCAATGATGCTAATGCTTTAAATATTTCAGTCTGACTGAAGACTTTCAATTCATTTCCTCTCTGAATAATTTAAAGCTGTTTTCCTTTTGTTTAGTTTTCTTGATATAAAAATAGTTTGTATTTGTTTTCTTAACAGAGGGAAAATGGTTTTCTTCCCCTCTTAAAAAGTAAAATCATTTTCAAGCTTTTATATTCACATGAAGTGCTGTTCAACACTTTCATTCTCAAAGCTCCACTTTTAATGGGCTGTTTCCATAATTTTGTGCATTCATCTATCAGGTGTCAATTGTAGCTTGGCTAATCAGGTCCTGTACACCTCCACTATGCTCGCTGCCTAGTCATTGCCCTCCAAATATTGCGGGAGGTGACTTGAATAGCCATAGCAGACCCAGGAGCACCCTTAGTGTGTGCTGGTGGGTCCCTATCATCCCCACAGAGAACCCAGAACAGCTGCTGTCTAAACACAGGGACTGGATCACATCAGCTTGCAGAAGAGCATCCCTTACTGTGCCTCACAAAGGGTGCCAGGATGTAGGCCATTAAACCAGCTGCCCACATCTATATCTTACTCCAACGTCTGCTCCAGGACACCTAAGCTGCATTTGGCATTCAGACTCTAGGTTTTAGTTTGTGTTTGTGGAAAAAAAGAAAAAAAAAAAAAAAAAAAAGGAAGGAAAGAAAGAAAAGAAAAAAGAGTCAAGCAATGAAAAATGCATGGATTAAAGAACAAATGCATGCTTTTAATAACCTAATTGAGGGTAATTCATGTGAAATGATCACAGTGATAGAGGTAAGTTCAAGTGATAAGGAAAGATCTGTTGGCATGGAAATTGGATGTCACTGCTCCTAGGATCCCAAAGAGCACTCTGTCTCTGATGTAGTCTTCATGCCAGTGTCATTTTTCAGCATATGGAACGCAGAAGCATGGGGCTTCCCAAACTAAGTCACACAAAATTGTGATTCACCCATCGTCAAGATTTAAGAACTTTTTGAGAACTACCTGGAGAGGAAATGTATGTGAACATTTCTCACAACACAAAAGATAACATAGTGGCTCCCGAACTATTTCCTTGTGGTGCTCATCTCAACAGATGTCTTTATATTCGGTGCATCTCTTGGACACATACATTGGGCGTAACTTTCTGCGTTAGAAGGACGAAACATCATGATTTCCCACATGCTGAGATGTTGAACAGTAGTGTGTAGGCTCCTTGTTTGATTACTTACTGCTTCAGTGGCAAAAGACAGCAACGGTGATACCTTTGATAGTATTTCTTGTAGGAATTAGAAAAAGCTCATTTGGCTTATTTTATTTTCATTATTAAAAGTATCATTGATTTATCTCTTATTTTTTTCTTAACAGATTAGAATGAATTTCCAGTTCTATCTTAAATACTTAGGTACACACACACACACACACACACACACACACACACACACACACAGCATATTATCTAGTGATTCACAAGATCTTGCTGAAGACAAAATCATGGGTACTGTGTTAACAAAAAGGGTACCTAGTCTACAATGGAGGTACAAATTTCTGATGCCTCTATAACTCAGCTTTGTGACCTTGAGCAAGTCACCAAACCTCTTTGAATCTCATATTCCCTAAAATGAGGTAAAAATAAAACCGACTTTCTAGGTTTGGGGGGGTCTAAATGAGCTACAACATATAAAATGCTTCTTACAATGGCTGGCACAATTATCTCCTTTATGTCTTATAGCTATTGCACAACCCCACCCCACTCCCAAGACACATTTTCTTCCCTTTCCTTGCTGTATTTTACACTAGAATACTTTTGCCTACAAACATGCTCCAAAATTTCCCTGCTTGTTTCATTTACTGTCTGTCTTTTCCTCAATAGAATATAGTTTAGTATAGGAATTTTTGACTATTTTGTTTATTACTCTCTACATTACTAGAACTCTGAAAATATTTATTGATTGAGTGGATAAATGAATAAATACATTCATGAATGAAGGGCTTCATTTATTTAAAATACCTCTTTGCCATCCTTTGGAATAACATGGACTACTTTGCCATGAATTTATTGAAAATATCTCTTTTCAAACCCTTTGGCCCAAGGAGAATATTTTCTTCCAAATATACAAAGTAAACTCCATATTTTTAAGCCTGTTTCTTAAGGCACTACTGATGTTAAATCGAGTATGGAAATTAGCCCTTTGTTCACTTGAGAAAACACTTTGATTATTGAAATTGGACAGCTTGGTACCAGATCCTGGCTGGGCTGTCTTCTGACTCAATTAAATGGATGGCCATTATCAGACCCAGCAACGTGGCACAGAGACCCAGGGTGTCACACGCAAATTGGCTGAGCCTAGAGCCACATTCTCGTCTTTGCATGTTCTACACAAGTTGCCTCACCTTTGGAAACTCAGGGGAACCATCAGGGCTTTGACTGCATCATTTATAAGAATCATGCACTGAATTGAGGTCCATTTTATGCTCTTAGGACTTATAACATTTCATTTTATACCCCTTAAACTAGATAGGTTAAATGGATCTTGGTAAACACTTCACAATATATAAGTGTATCAAGTTAACCTGTTGTACACCTTAAAATTATACAATATTATATGTCAGGTAAGCTGGAAAAATCCCAAATGCATCCCGCTTCATGTCTAATTGAATTCTATGGTTGACCCTGTCCTCTGGTGTATCAGTACTGTTTAGGACTCACCTTTGTAGCCACCCTGATCCCTGGGAAAACAAGTACAGGAAAATAAAAACAAGAGACTGTGGCAATGCCTGGGGCCTGTAGTCCTATTTCTTTTCTTTTCTTTTCTTTTTAAGAGCATCTACAGATTTATTAAATCAGGAGAAGCGAGAGAGAAAAAATCCCTAATTTTAAATGCGTCCCTTAGCGCCGACTATTCTTAATGTAGATGAAAGGTAAAGTAAGCCTGCACTGAAAGGCATATGATTACAATAAAGAGAGGAAAGCAAATCCTTTTGCAGGAGAGAAGGTTATAACTTACACATGTTTAGAATTACCAAGAGAGCTATTTGTCCTCCTAATGCACACGGAGGGGTGCTCATGTCATCGCCGCACACGCTGCCTTGAACAAGTCCTCTGCTCTTTTGTGAAATTTTATGTCACTTACTTTAAGTGGGAGTGTTAACACCTTTGCTATTTCTCTAAAAATGGGGTTTGCTTCTTTTTGAGTTAAAAAAAAAAAAGATTGCTATAAAAGGGAGCATTAAGCAAGTTAACAAAGTACTTTTTTAAGGCATCAAGCTAAGGAAGGCAATACTTCCTTAAAAGGTTTCAGTTCTTGTTTCCCACCTTACTTAACTGTGTGACAGAACACCCATGGAAAGGCTCAAAGGAGAAATATGTTGAAACTCAATTACCTGTGTTAGTGAACCACCTACAGATATTTAAAAATATTCTCTTTTCACAGGTACCCAGTATGAACCAAGGGTTTTATTTGTGTCTCTCAAGCCCCATTAACATAATGAAATGCTGTATGCCTTTTTTCACAGTGGGAAGAAAGGTCCAAAAGGGTGATAAAATATCCATACTAACTGCAAACTAGTGGACAGCACCTTTAACTGCTTCCTGGCTGCTTATCATGAGTGGAATACCAAGCAGGCCTAGACGGCATCTCTATTTGCAGTTCCCAGGGAACCTGAAGCTGACCTGAGTTTTGATCTGGACAAGGGCCCTTTGGTCCAATCGATTTTCTGCAACTTGTGAAATCAGCAGACTGGGTTTACAACACCAGGAATTCTTTAAAGATTTAGTTCTCCACATAATTTTATTTGAAATAGAAAGGTTATACATATGAATATAGTCTCCCTGAATAAGACCTCTAGTTTTTGCCTGTAGATGGGGCCACCACAATTCATATTCAAGGGAGGGAAAAGCCAACAAATAGGAATGAATCTAGATACCAAATATTCAGCCTTTTATATGAAATCATTCTTGAAGTTTCAGCCACCAAATAGAAAGAGCCACAGGCATTCTTTCATTCACTTTTCTCTAAAAATAGGTTTGAAGTGCCTGCTAGACACAGAATATTGTACCTGATGTTCTCAGTTCAACTGCTGATTTTTTAAAGATTTATTATTGATTATTAATTCCATTTGTGTTTGTTTAACAAACATTAACACAATACCTCTTGAGAGAAAGTGTGAGTGAACTAATAATTTCCCACTGTCTCAGATGCAACAGAAGCACTCATTTCCTAAATTCCCTACCATTACCCTTGTCACACTGGTTAGAACCAACTGACATCTTACGTCTAACAACTCCCTCTCTAACTCCCACCTCCCTCCTATCAATCTATGCTATCCATTCTCTCCTTATATCCCATTCTTTAATTTATTTTATGATTTCTATTAAAGTATAGCTAACATACAGTATTATATTATTTTCAGGGGTACACCATAATTATTAAACATTTATTTACTGAAAGAAGTGATCACCATGATATATCCAGCAACCATCTGACACCAAAACCATGCTATCACAATATTAGTGACTATATCCCCTACGCTGTATATTACATCCCCATGACTTATTTGTGTTACACCTGGAAATTTCGACTTCTTATTCCCCCTCACCTTTCCTCCCTGCCTGGGGTAGCTCTGCAAAAAGCCAGGACACCCAGAGGCCTGCTGCTGCTTGCTGGCTCCCTGAAGGTTTAGCCACTGATAAGGCTTCATGCGGTGTACAAGCTGATTGAGGCAAGGTTTCAGGAAGTCACTAGAGTGGGAACAATTGTGTTTACCATGTTAGTGTAAATTCTGGTTTGGGGCCAGTGCTGACTGAGCCTGTAGCTACTCAGCAAAAGTTACAGAGCAGACAGAGGCCAGTCACTGCCTGCCTAGGTCCTGCATTGCAAGCTGGGCTGGCTGTTCCATGAGAAAGCGCTTCCTTCTGGCATTGGGAGAGTGGGTATGGCAGCTCACAGTGAGTCAGCAGGGTGGAGCAGCTGAGCTCACCAAACCAATCAGATTCAGATTTAGCCTGTGGGGGCAGGCTCAACACAGGAAAGATGGGGCCAGCCTCCAGACTGCATAGGAGGAGGCCTCCTCACAGGGAAAATGTCAACTCTCCTCCAGTCCTCCTGAAGCCACACACCTCAGTCTGCCTCCTGTGTGCCTCTGACATGCTTGCCTCTGCCCCCAGAGTCACAGTCCCTCTGCTGGAGCCCAGGGTAAGTGCCTGTAAGTGAGTGAGTCTGTGTGCCGTCTGTTTAAGAAGGCGTCTGGTTTCCTGCAGCCTTCCACTCCACCCAGATAGTCAGAATCACCACTGTTTTTTACAGCTATATGTTGTGGGGGCTCCTCTTCCCAGAACCAGAATTCCATTGGGGATGTGGGCATGGGGCTGGGGATACTTGCTCCTTTGGGGGGACTGTCACAGCCAAGATATCCCTCCTTATTCTCAAGTGCCACATGGAGGTTTGGGGCCAAGCTGTTTTGTGTCTCCACCTCTCTTAGCAATCTGTTATGGCTTCTTTATATCCTTAGCTATTTAGCTGAACGTCAGATATTTCTCCAAGTTGATTATTCTATAATTTAGTTGTGATTTTAATGTGTCATAGAAGGAAGCAGGCACAGTATTGATCTACTCCGCCATCTTGGATCCCTCTCCTTATGCCACATTCTTTATCAAACTTATTCACGAGTTCACTGCCTGCCCACAGGATCAAGTTCAGTTTCTAAAATTCTTGTACACACATTCTGCCCCAGTCATACAGTGCTCTTTACTGAATGCGGTTGATTTTTCTGCGACCATACCTCTCCCTAGAATGCCTTTATCCATCCTACTCACATTAACACCTCACTTAGGCCTCAATCCTCGACCAAGCCTTTTGGAATAATTCCAGCTGGAAGAAACTTCATTTTCTACACATTTTGTACTCTAAGCACTATTTTTTTAGTAACACCCATTCCATTCTAGCTTCTGACATCTTTTTTTATTTGTTGCTGTGTCTTCCCCCAAATAAATTATAATCTTACAGACGACAAAGTGAGGTCTCATTTTCATAGTTATCCCCCTCCTTATATAGTGAAGACGTGGAAGAAACTCATGTCAAATGAAAAGCAAAACAAACAAACAAACAAACAAACAAACAAAAAAGCTGTCAATACACATATAAACATTTAATTGAAACTTGTGAATGCTTTCTTTATTGATAAATTGATTTCTCACAGTATTTATTAATTTATTTTATTAATAAAAATTCATTACTTATTATTCCATTAGACTATAAAGAACCCTTAGACAAATATCCAGAATATGAGAAAATAAACAAATAGGTGAAATTAAATCCCCAAAGACCAAAGACAAAATTCTGTATTAAATAATTTAAGTTTAGGGCCGGCTGAGTGGCTCAGTTGGTTAAGAGCTCGCTCAAGAGTGTGAGCTGAGCTCTGAGCAAAAGGCGGTTCGATGCCAGCCCAAGCTGAGTTGCTGTTGAGCTGCCAATAGGTGGCAGGATGGCTCAGCTAAAAAAAAAAATAATAATAATAATTTAAGTTTAATGATACTTTAGTTGATTAGTAAAATAGCTGTGTCTTCTAGATTCAAAGTTAAAATGTGTGTGTGTGTGTGTGTGTGTGTGTGTGTGTGTGTGTGTAAATGGATGAATATGCACTTATCTGTTGATAAAGAAATTAGAAGCATGGAGAATAAAAGTATACAGCCTGGGAGTTGCAGTCTAGAAGATTATAATACAGGAGGACAATACTTGTTGTTGTCATAATTTAGATCATTAAGTGTTAGAAGTAGGCTACATATATATTGAAGAACATTATATTGAAGAACCTGATTGAGCAGAGGCTATGGGGGCCCCATTTTAGTCACAAGGCACAGGAAAGCACCCTACAAAACTCAGACTGGAAGCCAAAACAAGGTGGAAGAGATAACATTCAAGGCAGAGTAGACTAATTCCAGGGTCAGGGAACATAGCAGAAGAGTATTTCAATAATCCAGGTAAGAATCTATTTAAGACAATGTGAGAATTAATAGAGAAAAAATAAAAAATTAAAATAAAAGAATAAAAGCAAAATATCCCATAAGGGAAATAGAAGCACTTGTTAACCAAATAGATTTGCCAAATATAATGCCAAAAGTAATAGACAATTAAATCACATAATTAATCAGAATCATTAAACCATTTATTCACTCAGAAAAGTTCAGTCTAATATGAAGACAACATTCACCAATGACTGTCCCATTTATAGCAATGTGTTTATTAGACCTATTTATAATATTCTCTAAAAACACAGAGGAGGAGACAATAATTTTCATTGGAGAGACAATAGTTCTCATTGGGGATTCAAGGGCTGCTTTATAGATATACCAACTTTATTTTTGTATCTATAAGTGAGCAAAAATTGACCAGGCAGTAAGTTTATGCTCAAAGACCTATGTGAAATAGGCCAAGACAATCCAGAAAAACACTGCCTGACAGAAATACAATGTAAGCCACATATGTAATTTAACATTTTAAGTAGCTATATTTAAAAAATATATATAGAGAGAGAGCTGAAATTAATTTCATTGTTTTAACATATAATCCATATAAAACAATATTAATGAGTTTTTTACATCCTTTTTCAGAGAAGGTTGGTAAAAAGTTTTTGAAATCCCATGTATATTTTACACTTACATATATTTCAATTCAGACTAGCTATATTTCATGTTCTCAATAGCCACACATTGCCAGTGGCTACGGGTATTGTATTGGACGACACATTTTTAGAACATGGCAAAGGATTAGGTGAGACTAGAGCTTAATTCTGAGTGTTGTCAGGAAATAATATTTTTGAAAGGCTTACCTTCCACTTCTTCCACATCAGTATTTTTAATTTCGTTTTTGGGGCTTTTAAGAAGTGTGTGTGTGTGTGTGTGTGTTTAGTAGTAGTGAGAGAGACATGAAAAGTTTCTATTGTAAGAAGCTAAGTTTGGCTAAAAAGCAAATATAATTTAAGCATCTACACTGTGCCAAACAAGCCTTAAGAAATGAATTTTAAGTATAAGCTGTGGTGTATATATACAAAATATTACAATATACTTAGATGGGCTATTTGAACAATGGTTAAGTAAGAGACAAAAATGTTAATTAGATAGTAATGATTATTATGCCATTTTATAAGAATTTAAAAAGTTTAGAAGAGAATTATAGGGAAAGAAGATTTCAGTAGAAACTTGTGAAGATAAGGCAAGGGCAGGTTTAGACATATAGATAAAAATATAAAAGACAATTCCAGTTTAAATTGGCATATGGTTGCCAGATAAAATATAGGATGCCAAAGTAAATTAGAATTTTGTAAAAATAAAACAATTTTGAAGAGTGTAAGTATGTTCCAAATATTGCATAATTATGCTAAAAATGTATCAACGGTTTATCTTTCACTACTGTAATACTCAAGCAAAATTATGAAAGCTGGGGTTACAAGTTCATATTAGAAAGTCCATGAAAAGAATTTCTAAATGAATTCATTAACAGTATCACATTTAGTTTTCAAAGCAGCATTATGTGGTAATGCCTTTGTGTTAGCATCCCTAATTTAAAGATGAGGAAACTGATTCTCATTAGGTAACAGGTCAGAAGTCACATAGCTAGTAAATGACAGATCCAGTAATTGAAACTAGGCATGTCTTCTACCATAAAAATATTCATTCCAGGGTTGAATGATATTGGAAAGAAATGGGTTAGAAGTTCATGAAGGGTGTGGAAGTTATTAACATTTAAGCTTCCCTGTATTCTAAGATTCAGAATCCACTCTAAGAAAGACGTACTACTAGATCTTGGTTAAGATCAGACCAACCCTCCTGCAAAGAATGACTAAAATATCTGAAAAAAATGTAAAACCAGAGAGCTACCCAGACAGTGAAGACTTAAGGACTAAGATGTTGGAAAAGGAAAACCATTGAAGTAAACATTCGCTTTCATTTTCCTTTGGAGGCATTTGCTTCCTGGGCAAGATAACCCAAGAGGCTGAGAATTTAAGAAAGTAGCAGCTAAGAAGCTGAGGAGCCAAGCACAGCTTCAGTAGTCCCATGGAGTAGATAAAACAGTATATTTCAGATCTATCATTGTAGTCAAGATTGAGATATCAAGATCCTAGAGACATATGGGTAGAATGTTCCACATAGCTTTTCCATTCAAAACATTTACCTATTTATAAGTGTTGATCAAGTGACAAGAAAAAGATCAGAGATTTTGGCAGTCTCTCAGTGCTGGGACACAAAAATTAGAGTCCAGGGGCTGCCAAAGGGAGGGTACTGAAAAACAACCAAGACTTTTACTTGGGACCATTGAAGGGCTACACCTTAGATAAAGGCTGGATTGAAAATGAATCAGCACTCACAAAGATTATATACAGTTTCAAGTCAGATCAATCCCAAACTGGACTAGTGTAGAATATTTTTACAATAACAGACTCCAAAAGAAAAAAAAAAGAAAAAAAAAATAGTCACCTCGAAGAAGAACATTTATTCCAAGTGTCTACTATATTTAATATCAAATTTTTCAATGCAATTTCATCAAAAATCATTGGACATACATAGCAGGAAATGGGACCAAAGTAAAAAAAGAAAATAGAAGTAAATTCACAGATGATCTATGTATTGACATTATTAAGCATAGATGATAAAATACTGTAATTAATATGAAAAAAACAAGACTAGATGGAAAATTTCAAAAGGAAAATGAAACCATACAAAACTCAAATGTAAACTCTAGAAAAAATAAAAGAATAAAATTAAAATTCAATATATGAGTCTGGCCGAAGATAGAATTCTGCTAAAATGAAGATTAATTTAATGAAAAATGTTAGTAGAGAATATCAGACTGAAACACACAGAAAAAAAAAAAAGCAACCTACAGAAAATATTAAAATGAGGACAAGAAATGTATAGAACATAAGAATGTATATATAAATGGAGTCCCAGAGGAATCGGAGAGGCAGAATTTGACAGAATAACATCTAAGGGATGATTTTGGGGAATTTTTCAAAACCAGCCAAATGATTTAGTAATACATTGTAGAAGCACTAAAATTCCAACAGAGGATTAGAAAAAATACAAATCATAGTAAAGCTGTTGAAACCTAAATAAACATTAAACGTATCCAGAAGAAGAAAAAAAAGATCACCTTCAAAGAGGCAAAAACTAAATCTAGAAGACAATATTATTTTCAAAAATTTAAAAGAATATAATTTAATCTAGAATTCTAGGGCCAGCTGAAATGTCCCTTAAAAATGAAGATGAAATTAAATCATTTACAGAAAAAAAAAAGAATTTTAAACCAGTGAATCTGCACAAAAATAGCCAAAGAAAAAAAATGCTCAAAAATATTTGTGAGCATCACTAAAACAATCTTATATGGAAATACAAGAAGAAATAAAGGGTAAAAACTATGATAAATTTAAAGAATATTTGATATGAAAAAATAATATCTTCCCTGGCTTACTATTATATATATATATATATATATATATATATATATATATATATATATATATATATATATTCAGGGCCGGCCAAGTGGTGCATTGGTTAAGAGTTGGCTTAGGCTGCCAGCTCTGAGCAGCAGGGCCCTGGCTCAGATACCACATGTGAGCCAGTGACGCTGCGCCCTCTACAGCTAAGATGGTGACCAACAGCTCGATCTGGAGCTGGGCTGCTACAAGTCGCCGGCGACTGAGTAGGTTGCAGTGGAGCTGGCCGGCAGCTGACGTGGGCTTTCGTGAGCTGCCATGAGCCACTGTGAGCAGTCGTCCAGGCTGGTGAGCGACTGCCTCACCTGGGAAGAGTGCAATGATAAATACCAACATGGGCCAGTGAAGAGATGTCCTCCACAACTAAACTGAAGAACAAAAAGCACAGCAACTTGTCTGTTCCCCCTCCCCGATTCCCCAATGCTGTTCCCCTCCCCCAATTCCCCAATAAAATCCTTTTAAAAAATTAATATAATATATATATAGAGAGAGAGAATTAAAAAATTTAAAAACACAAATGGCATAAAAGAATAAATTGCATAAATGTGTGTTAAAGTCTCTTCACTGTCCTTAAATTGAAAAAAAAAAAAAAAAGCCTTATTGAAGATAGACTAATATTGCAGAAAAATTCTGGTGATTTTAGGACAACTAAGAAAACATGGTAGAGAGTTATAGAATAGCTTATAGAAAAAGATGGAGGAATAAATGATATTAGCTAATGCAATAAGGCATTAAAAGGCAAGATATACTAACTGTAAAGGAAGAAATAAAACTATCTTTGTTTACCAATGGCAATTGTCTATGTAGAAAATTTGTAAGAATCAACAAAAATACTCTTGAAATAAATAACTTATTATAGCAAGTTTGCAGGACACAAGTTTGATGTATGAGTCAATCACTTTTCTATATATTAGTAATGAACAAGTGGAACTTGCCATTAAAAACAATGAGATACCACTACACACCATTCACATGAGCACATTACATTGAAAAAATCAAATACTTAGGTATGTACCTAATAATATATATATATATATATGACGAAAACTACAAGATCCCGATTAAAGGACTCAAAAGGACTAAATAAATGGAAAGATTTTCCCTGTTCCTGGATAAGATTAAGTATCGTTAAGCTGTCAATTCTTTCCAACTTGATCTATAGATTCAACACTATAGAGTCAAAATCACAACAAGTTATTTTGTGTAGATTGGCTAACTAATTTTAAAGTTTATATGTAGCATGTGATGATGTTTGGTAGCATTTTATTCACAGCAGAACTTCTTTCAAAATCCTCTCAAACTCTGCTGCTGCTATATCAACTAAGTTTATATAATATTCCAAATCCTTTGTTGTTACTTCAACAATGTTCATACGAGGAATAGTTTCCATCATAAGAAATCACGTTTTTTACTCATGTATAAGAAGTAACTTTTCATCCATTAGGGTTTTACCATGAGATTGCAGCAATTCAGTGACATCTTCAGGCTCCACTTTTCATTCTAGTTCTCTTGCTATCTCTACTACATCTGCAGTTACTTCCTCTACTGAATTCTTGAACCCCTCAAAATCATCCATGAGGTTTGAAATCAACTTCTTCCAAACTCATGTTGATGTGGATATTTTGACCTCTTCCCATGATTCAGAAATATACCTAATTCATCTAGAATGGTGAATCCTTCCCAGAAGTGTTTCAATTTACTTTGCCCAGACCCATCAGAAGAATCACAATCTCTGGGCAGCTATTGCCTCATGAAATGTATTTCTTAAATAATAAAACTTGAAAGTCAAAATTACTTTTTGGTCCATGAGTTACAGAATGGGTGTTGTGTTAACAGGCATGAAAACAACATTAATCTTGTTGTATATCTCCATCAGAGCTCTTGGGTGTCTAAGTGCATTGTCAATGAATTAATATTTTAAAAGGAATTTTTTTTCTGAGCAATAGATCTCAACAGTTGACTTGAAATATTCAGTAAACCACATTGTAAACAGATATGTTATCATACGAGCTTTGTTGTTCCATTGATAGAGTATAGGCAGAGTAGATTTAGCATCATTCTGAAGGGCCTTCGGATGTTAAGAATGATAAATGAGCATTGGCTTCATCTTAAAGTCACCAGCTGCATTAGCCCTTAACAAGAGAGTCAACCTGTCCTTTGTAGCTTTGAAGCCAGGCATTGACTTGTCCTCTCTAGCAGATGAAAAGTTCTGAATGGCTTCTTCCAATATGACTGTTTTATCTATATTGAAAATCTATTGTCTAGTGTAATCATGTTTTTAAATTTTCTTAGCTAGATCTTCTGAATAACTTACTGCATCTTCTCCATCAGCACCTGCTGCTTCACAAATATTATGAAACCAAAATATTAGCATATGAAACCCAGAAGCTTTGAAAACAGTGAGATGTGCAATGACAGATTTTTACTTTGAAAAACTGGGAGTAGAGTTATATAAGAAATTTCAAGAATATAAAAATGGAATAAAATGTATGTTTGTCAAATATTAATATATATAGTATCTAGTGAATAGAGTAAATCCCCATTGGATTTGAATTTCTCATAAAATTATAACATGTATTTTTCTTGTAGCACATAGGAAAGTAAATTATAGAACTTGAATATGACCACAATGCTCTAAAACAGGAAATAATTTTGTTTTATACTGTAGCTGAATGTATCAGATTTGGGGGCCTGAGAAGAAAATGTATAAACCATACTACAACAAATGCCTGTCAAAGTGTATATACAACATATTAAAAGAAACGGGGATATAAAATTTAAAAATGAGTATTTATAAATGAACTTGAGTTCTCTTGGAGCCGTTGAAACCTATAGGAACCATTTCATAACAGAAATGTTAACATGTCTGAAGGTAAAATTGGCAAAAAATTTAAGAAATTGTAAAGTTGAAATGGTGGAAAACACTATCAAATGCTTTTCCTGTTTCTGTAAGCATACATTTTGACAGTGAAGAGTCAGGATGAATGGAAGAAAGACAACTAAAACAGAAAAAATGTTCCCTACATAACTGCCATAAATCTTAAGACTGGAAAAAGATAAGGATGAAATATCTTTAATTTAATTAACATGTTTATACATTCCATGAGACAATTAAGCTCCTTGGGTGTGCAGTGCATTAAAAAATATATCCAGAGCCAGCCAAGTGGCGCGGTGGTTAAGAGCTGGCTTGGGATGCCAGCGACCCCGGTTCAGATCCCACATATGAGGCCGGGATATATATATATATCTCCAAACTTTAATGAGGTTTTAGTTTTATTCAGAGAGTCAGAGTGAGCAAGCAAGCTGGAGGTGGGGAGGGGAATCGCTTTACAATGCTTATAATAAATTCTTGAAATTCAAGAATCATGTTTGTACGAAAAAGATACTGGTAGAGGTCAGAAGTTTGGGAGCACATTATATGAGAAAAATTAATTTAGGACAATTTAAAATCTGTTAGCAAAAATTGGAAAAATGAAAGCATTGTAATTTCCACCGTTATACTGGCATTTTGGATAGAGGAGAAATGGTCTCAATACTGAATTTGGAGTTTCTTTCCTTTCTTAATGAAGGATGACTATTTTGTCATGCTTAAGTCTGTTTATGGCCTCAATTGACTAAGTTTATCTTAGAATATACTTTCTCTAGTTTACTTTTGTGACTTCTAGGCAATGTCAATGTATCAAGGATGAAGCTGCATCATTCATCAAACTTTAAAAATAGAGAATTGCCCAAAGTCCATGCTATTCACTGCAGTAGTGTGTGACAGGAAGTAGAAGTCAAGTTTGTGGTGGCACATGCTCGTTTATCAACAGTGTAAATTCTCTCCACCAAGAATTCATATTCATTAGTAATCAATTACAAGAAAATCTTGAGCATTCTTAGAAAATAATGTGTGTGTATAAGAAGTGATAAACATTTTGAAAAAATGGATATTAATAACTGATTATTGTTCTTTGAGAGATTGTTAGCATAAATTTAGAATGACACTCACAATCTCCTTGCCATTTGTAAAATCGTGGCTCTTTTTTTTAGGTATATAACATAAACTAAATATAGTAGAAATCCCTTTCAATCTTGCTAAGCTACAGTGAATAACAAAAAATTCAGCCTCAGAGACACTAGACCCTTGGACTTCTCTGCTAGAACTGATGAAGTGGAAAATCCTTGTGTGGCTCAACTGGCTAAGAACCATCAGATTTACCCCAGCGTTTGATGGAGGAAGTAAAGGACTTTCTCCAAAGAAGGGCTTCTTAATGTATTCCTTAAAAGTGTTATCTCAAAAGATTATTAAATGGTGGGAAGAATAGATATAACTATTGTTGACTTCATTTTTGGCCTGCACAAGAACTTTCAAAAAGACATGGCCCCATGTTGAACCTCCCAGCATTACAGAACTGGCACTTTTGCAAAATCTCTGCTTCAGCCAGTGCTCCAGCAAAAAAAGCTTGCTTAAAGAGTGTAGACAAACACTGGCTTAGAATGGCCATTTTGCAAAGGTGTGGGCAGAGCTGAGGGAGCAAGGAATGGGAAGCACCCTGGGATTAACAGTAACCAATAGCTGTTACCATGCTTAGGACTGGAGGCTCAAGGACAGGATGCAATGCGCTTGGAACCCAGGGAAAGCTGACCTGAGGAAGGAGGGAGCTGGCAAGGGTGTCAGATTGGACTGCAGCCATGCCAGACCCTGCTGAGCCAAGGATAAACTTGGTGGTGGTGATGCAGGAATAAGCACCCTCACCAGTCTCCTCTTACTGTCCAGAATTCTGCTGGTGCTTTCCATCAGCCAAACCTAAGGTATTATTTCACTCTCTTCCAGTGATTTTTCATTATCATTGTAAAAACTCTAAAGATACATTTTTTAAAAAGTCTCTACATGAACAAGTTTATATCTACTTTTCCAACTTCACCTATTAAAATCCACTGTTCCTTTTCACTGTATACTGTGGCAGCGTTTGACTTTCTTGCTGTTTCTGGAACAAACCAAACTGTCCTTTGTCCAAGGGCCCTGGCTGTATATCTTGTTTCCTGTGCCCAAGGCACTACTCTCCTACAACTTAGTTCAGTTGGCTTCTTCCAGATGTCCTCCTTGAGAAGCCCTCTCCCCACATCGATGTAAATGGACTTGCCCTTCTTACTCACTACCAATTCATCTGAGTTTTTTTCTTCCTGTGCTGAAATTATCTCATTAATTTGTTGAGTTCTTTATTGTCTTTCTCCCTTCATTAGAATATTAGCTTCCTGAAAGTAAAGACTTTGTCCATCTTGCCCACTAATATTTCTCCAGACTCTAGAACATGATAGGCGCTCAATAAACATTTGTTAAATGAATGAATAGGTGTATAGTTGAATGAAGGTATATTTAGACTAATTTACCTACATAGAAATGCCTAAAAACTCTCAAAATCAGATGTTTTAAAAATTATTTCAGTCACAATCTTTAAAATTTACTTCATTTAATTTAATAATATGTTCCAAATAAACGTGCTAGACTCTGAGAGGGTTAGGAATATGTATAAGTTAGTTCTTACACTTAAAATTTTTAAATTCAATAGAAAAAATAAGTGATTTATATTTAGCTACAACTCCAGACAGAATATGCATCATGTAGTAATAAGAGTTATATAATAAAGTGCTTAATTTTTTTAAATGTAAATATGTCACTTGAGTAGATATCTGGAGGAAGTTTTATTTGATATAGACACTGAAGATAGCTAATAATTTAACAGGTGGGAATGGAAGGAGGAAAGGCATAATAACGCAAGTGTGAGCTGAGATGGAATATGAGAAATCTTGGACCATATCTGGGAAGAATGAGTAATACTGTTTTGCTAAACAATAATAATAGTTAATACTTATGGAGTGATTGCCATGAAATGCATATTATATCATTTAATCTCAAAATAATAATATACAATTATTATTATTATAGATGATGAATCTTATGCCCAGAAGTTAATTCACCCATCCAAAGCCATATAATTACTAAGCTGTAGAACTGGGAATTTGAGCTAATTCAAATTGAATCCAAAGCATTATTAAAAAATAAACCAGAAAGGTAGATGGAGGCATATGAAGGAGAATTCTTGAATGCAATGCTGCAGACTTGGCAGTTTGTAAATTGATAGAGATTTGACCACATTTTTCAGGAAGGCTTCTACGGAAACAGTGTAAAAATCATCAACATATATGAGACACACGCACACAACTACAAAGACAAGACTGGAAGGAAAAGTAACAAAAAGTTAACGTTATTTATCTATAGGCATATATGATACATTATGGGGAATTTTTAGTCTTCTTGTAATTTCTGGAAATTATATCTCACTGTTGATGTCCATAACTATGGCTATAAGGGTCTATAGTAGATAGCCTTCAAGGTAGTGGAAGAATGTGATGGAGTCGAGAGTAATTATGGAATTCAAATAAGAAAAATCAAACTGGATATCCTTCAAAGAGAGTGTTAGAGTGTCAAGGCAAATGACAACCTTTTCTACGTGAATAAGAGCATGGTTCTGATATCCAAGAAGCTGATTATTCACACCTTTTTTTTTTTGGTTTTGTTTCTTCTGAGCTTCAGTTCTTCTTTATATATTAACACATTTATATTTTTTGAAGAGAGTTGAAGGAGAATTAGGATTCCATATTCAATTTTATGCATATACCTTTTTTTAAATTAAAGATGTGGTGTATATACACAATAGGATACTATTCTGACATAAGAAAAATGGCTTTTCTTTTTTAAAAGATAGAAGTTATTTCTTTATTCCAATATAATTCACTTGTATACATTTTTAATTTTTTAATATGGTAAGTACAATAAACATGAGATTTACACTCAACAAAATTTTAATTCTACAGTCCAGCATTGTTAACTATGCACAGAATCTGAAACTTACTAACTGAAACTTTACATACTTTGTAAGAAATGATTTATTATGTATATGAAGCAATTTATTTTAAAGCTCAATTTAGTTTCTGCTTATCGAACAGCAAGTAATTATCAAGTTTATAGTAGAGACCTTCTTCACATTTCTCATTATCATTGCCATTCAGTCATTATCAGAATCATCTTTAGTAAGAAGGATAAATGCAAAAAGTAGAACGAAAGTCTTCCTTTCCTGCCCGTGTGGTGTGTAAGCTCTATGTTGTTGATATGTGGGTCTATTTTTTTTTTTATTGATAAAGTTTTGAAAAGATTGCAATGGTGAAACTTTTTCAGTGTGAAAAAAATTAAAACACTGAAACAAGCGAGAAGAAAGAAAATAAATATTCTCAATATTACTACATGGACAATCACTAAAACTTTTATATTTTCTTCTAGTCTTTCTTTAAACAAGAAAATACATAGTTGAGATCATAAAATATACTCAACTTTGATAACTGACTTTTTATTTTGAAATTATAATATTAAAGATTTCCCATATTGTAACTCAATTAATAAATTAATTTCCCCATTGTCCCTAATTATATTTGAGAAATAGTATTTGGTAAATTGTAATTTAAAATTACTAACTTCACATGTTCATTGTATCAAAATTAGAAAACATGGAAAAATTTTTTCAGTTGCCTATATATGTCATCTCACTAATGCCATCTACTGTGCATATTTTCCTTCATCATTGTAAAGTTTATATTTAAGTGCTCTCTTTGTTTTTCCAAATATGGCACTGCATATTTTGCATTCAACAAAATACTGTAAATATCAAAATGAGTGTTCATGTCATCATTCTTAAAAGTGTAATATATGAATTTATTATAACTAATAAATCAGTCTAGTGTTATTGGGCATGTATATAGTGACAATTCTATAAAAAGTATACTTAATCTTTGTCACATTTTATCCTACAAGTGAAATTGTAGAGTATGTACTTTAAATGTTTTATTATACACATTGTCAAATTGTCCTGTAATTTCCCCCTTAGAAGATGGACATGTTGCTTTTCTCATACTCTTTCCTAATATTGTCATTCTTTTCAATGTTCATTCATCTGAAAGACAGAATATCTGTGTGTATGTTTCACTTAATTTGCATATAATTAGGACCAAGTTTTTATTGTTTATTATGTACATGTAATTTTTAAATTAATTAATATGTTGTCAGTTTTTAGAGAGATGCTTAGTGTTATTTTTACATAGTTAAAATTACTTTTTATATTTCAAGGATAGTAAGCCTTTCTTAAACATACAGAGGATGCAAAAAAAAAGTATACACATTTTAAGAAAGGAAAACTGTATTAAAATTGTAATACTCAATATATACCAATAACAAAAGATGAATGCAAGTCACATTTAACTTCTGCAATTACAAGACGTGCTCAAAGTGGTTACCATCAGCATCCATACACTTCTGATTACAGTGAACTATCCTTGAGCAATGTTTACCAAAGGGTCCACTGGTATACGTTTTTTTGACACCCATGGTATTTTGTGTGTGACAAAGAATGTATTCAACATATGTACTTTTTGCCTTTTAACTTATTTTTATATCCCAAAACGTAAAACATTTTATATAGTCAAAATTAATATTATAATTTACAGATTTATCTTGGTAGTATGTTTAGGAGGCCCTATGCATATAATTATAGTATATGAATTTCACGTATATTTTTAGTTTTTATCATTTACTTTTAAACTTAAATGCTTAATCCATTTGGTATCATTTTTTTTTTTTGCAGTTAACATAGGCGCTTCTATATTGTTTGCTTGTTTTGGTATTGAAATGATAGATTCAACTCTTGGATTGTAATTCTTCTTCCATTCAATATTTAACATTTCCCAGATAGCTAGGGGTATCTTTGTGATGACAAAGCTGAAGGTCATAGATAAAGAGATGACAAATAGGACAAGGCTTACTTTCAAGAAGTAACCAATTTATGGGTAGTTTGAGGGGAATATAGATTGCTCAAAATTATACTGTAAATATGGCTTTATCAAATCAATGACATTTGTACAGGAACTTAATTACATGGAATATTTCAATAGGAAAAGATGAAGTGGTAGGCATTCCAAGCAGGAGAGATTTTTTTTAAAATTAAATTTATTGGGATGACATTGGTTAATAAAATTATACAGGTTTCAAGTGTACAATTGTATAACACATCATCTATATATTGCAATGTGTGTTCACCACCCAAAGTCAAATCTGCTTCTGTAATCATATGTTTGACCCCCTTTATCCCCTTCTACCCACCTCTGCCCCCCTTACCCCCTGGTAACCATCAAACTATTGTCTGTGTCTATGAGTTTTTGCTTGTTTGTTTATCATGTTCATTTGTTGCTTTGTTTTATATCCCACATATGAGTGAAATCATATGGTTCTCGACTTTTTCTGTCTGGCTCATTTCACTTAGCATGATAATCTCACAATCCATCTATGTTGTTGAAAAGGTTTCTCTCTTTTTCAATTTAAAGCAAACCGCTACTTCTAATGTAATTTAATTTATTGACATCAAGGATGGAAGTTTTCTAGTTTTAAAACCATGACACTATAATATGCCGTCTCTGCCTCATGATATCCCATCTGTGTTTATATTCACATATATATTCATTACATAAATGCTAAGGGAATGGGAACTTGTCCAGTCTCATAATTGTTAAAAATAGATCATTGTGCTTTAAAAAGTTATCTCAAGAATTTTGAAACAATATATTTTCATTTGTCATTCATTACTATTAAACTTGACTTTCATTTAGTCCCCAAAACATCCTTGCTACCTTGTATTCAGGGTTCACAGCATGAATCACTGATTAAGAATCTAACTTAGGCCATAAGTTGGCTACAAATTCTTCCAAGTCTTCTTCGTGATTAAAAAGTTGTACTGACTGTAAAATTACATGGCAACAAGGAAGCTATGCTGACAACTGCAGAAAGTATTTCATGGAGAAAAAAAAATGTATCATTTTTCACAAGCCAATTCTGTTTTGCTCAGACCTATATTGTAAGCTTGCATTGTTCTCTCACTCAGTGATGAATGTATGTTGATGCCTTTTTCTTCTTTAAAAAATACATTTCCTTCTGAGTTCTGTTTGTCACCAATGTTTAGACACACAGCTGTCTATCTGCAGTGGCTCTGCATACTTGTATGTTCAAGAATGTATTCCAGTAAATAAGTGTTCTTTATAAACCCGCAGTACTGTCTGTTCCTTTGTTCCCGACCCAAGCCCCAAGTCTTTTTAACTTAAAGGAATGACCACTTCTGCATATGACTAATGAAAAAAAAAGCAACCCACACATGGCTTGGAAATCATAACCTATAGCTAAGGAATATTGTCATTTTAATGCCCTAAAACTTGACATACTCTAAAACTGGTTGTTGCAAGGACAGTGCTTCTGAGATGAATCATACTGGGGCTGGGGAAAGGGAGCAAGGCACAGATGTTCTATAACAAAGCGTGAGGGAAAATAGAAGTGTGTGACTGTGCACACTTTCAAAGAATGAGGAAAGTCATCAAGCTTAATCCAAACTGCTAAATACCAATATAATGTCCTATGGAAACTCAGTAAGCACTTTCAGTTAGAATGTGTGATAACAGCTTGCATGCAAGGACCAAAATAAGAGGGAAATGTTGTGATTTAAAGTTTTAAACAGTGAAATGCCATGTGATGCTTATGGATATAACAAGAAATCATTTTAAGGTTTTGATTGCAGGTCACAGAAATCAACTTTGGGTTATGGCTGTCTTAAACAAAATAGGGAACTGACTGAAAGGGTATAGGGGACTCAGGTGATGCACAAGAGACTGGATGCCAGGTATGGGAAACAGGCAGACGTGTGTTGGAATACAGGCAGCATGAATCCAGAAAAACTGAGTAACAGGAGTAAATAGACTGCCCTCTGATGCTACAAGGGTCCATGCCACACAACTGCCTCTTCCCTCTCACTCCTCATCCTGCGCTCTCAACAGCCCAGTAAGCCCTTTTCTCCTTCCCCGCCCAGCTCATGCTCACATTTGTGACAGTAGTCACTTCACATCTTCTCTGTTCTCCTGAGTCTGGTGATGCCACAAGAGTTTTAGCCAACTGTGCAATTTGAAGCAACACAGTCCACACAAGACCATTCCCACTTCTGACACCAGTTGCAAGTTCAAGGAGATTCTCTGGTACCCTGAGTTTTGATAGTTCACTAGAAGGTCTCCCAGAATTCAGTAAAAGCTGTTATATTTATGGGCATGTGTGACTACAGGGAAAAGATAGAAATTAAAACCAGCCAACAGAAGCATCTCATGGGGCAGAGTCAGGAGAAATACTGAATACAGAGCTTCTGCTGCTCGTCCCGGTGGAGTTAGGATATTTTATTGCCCCAGCATTGATGTGCGACAATACACATGGAGCACTGCCAACCAGGGAGACTCCCTTGAGCCACCGTGTCCAGAACTTGCACCAGGGTTCCACCACACAGACATAACTAATTGATGGCCAATGTGGTTGATCTCGGTCTCCAGGATGACTGGCACAATATAACCAAGCCCCCATCTTAAATCAAATTGGTAGTCTTTCTGGCAATGCCAGCCCTTACCTTAACTCAAATTGTGTGACTACTGAGGTGGTCCAAGGACCCCAAGCAAACAGAGACACTCCTTTCAGGCATGACATTCCCAGGGTTCAGAGATCACCTTCCAGAAGCCAACAGCAAATGCCAGACCTCTTTGGGGGTAAGGTTAAATTCTTTACTGCCCAGATGTCTTCTCTGACCTTACTGGCAGCAGCTGTCCTCATTTTCTATTTCACAGAGATGATAGAAGCCATTAGACAAGGTTGTCATACACCCCTCCCCCCTTAAACAAAATAGGGAACTGACTGAAAGGGTATAGGGGACTCAGACCACATTACTTGTACCTGTACTCATCATGTCATTTGTACCTATTGTTACAGTGGGTGAGAGTCTTTCCTCCTGCCCAAAGCTAATTTCTCTGCCTGTGCTTTGAATTCTACCAAGTGACACTGTTCCAGAAACCTCCTCCCTTCAGGAGTATCTTCTCTTTCTTTTAGGCTCAGCCTTTCTCTCTGTATTAACACTTCTCCTTTGACATGTCAGTATGCTCCTGTTTTCCAAAATGACAAAAAAGTTTCTCTAATTCTCATCTTCATCTTCAGCTAGCATCTTCAGCTGCTGGCCCTTACCACTACAATTACTTTCTCAAAGGTCACCAGTGACTTTCTTATTATAAATCTAAGGAATGGAAGGTAGGTGGACACATGCAAAGGCCTGGAGAGAGCCTAGGATACTTAAAAGCTGGGGAGGTGGAATTCTCTTTGATCAATGCAATCTCTTTTTAACATCTAAACCTGTTCAAATTCTAGAAATACTGTCTTCTCTTGTTTCTAGAAAATGCTGTTTCTTATCATCCTGGTCCTTTCTTCTCTTTTTGTGGCCTTCCCTTCTCCAAATACCCCTCCAGGGTAGGACCTCCTCGAGCATCTATTCTGGACACCACCATCTGTCCTCACTGTGCACTCTGCCCTGGCAGTCTCTTTTGTTGGCACAGCTTCCATTCTCTTCTAAACCTTCAGCCCCTAAAAACGTTCAAAGCTCCACATTGTCTCAGGTAGTAGCTTCTTCTTAAACTTCTCTTTTTGGATATCAGATAAGCCCTTTGAACTTAATGTCCCAAAACTAGTGAGTTATCTTGGCTTGTCCCTCTGACTCTCCTGCCAAATCTATTGCTCTTTTAATGCACCCTACCTTAGACATCAGCACCCAGAACTTAGCTACCCAGCAGAGATATCGTAATCCTGTTTGACTATCCCTGTTACACCCACAGAAAACCACTGACTTAATCCTGTTGCTTCTGTGACTTGCAAATAGCTCATGAACTCAAATCCATCCATGCCCCTCACCTGAGTTCTCTTCAGCATTTGGCATCTGGGTACTGCAGCAACAATCTCTTTCCTGTGCCACCTGCCTCCTTTCTTAGTTTCTCCTCAGTTCTTGTCCCCCTGTCAGCCATAGTTATCTTTCTAAAATGCAAAAACACTCATCTTGTCTTGCTGCTTTATTTCTTCAATTTCAGTGTCATTTAAGATAAAGTTCAAACTTCTTAGTGTGGCCAACAACAACTCCTCACATCCTCAGTGTTTTCCATCCCACCTTGAGCCTCTGGCTCTATTTAACCCCCCATTCCTCCAGATTGGAGTAGCCTAGGCTTTCTCCAGGCCTTTGCATGTACCCACTTAAACTCTACCACTCATTCAACCTTTACCTCTAAACTTCAACATCAGTTCTTCTGGCTTTCCTGAGACTGAATTAGCCCATGGACTCACAGAACTCCATGTTATCCTTTCAGCTTTTTAAAAATTAGTTTTGGTATACAAAACAACATAATGATTAGACATTTACGCCCCTCACAAAGTGATAACCCCACCAAGTCTACTACCCCTCTGACATTGTACATAGCTATTCCAATACTATTGACTATATTCCCTATGCTGTACTTTACATCATATATATATATATATATACACATATATATATATATTCATACACACACACACACACACACACACACACACACACACACGGTGCCAAAAAAATGTATACACATTTTAAGAAAGAAAAAGTCTGTATTAAAATTGTGATACAATGAATGACAATAGCATTCACTTGATTAACGCCATCTTTTGAGTGAATGTCATGCTGCACATTGCTACTGTAATTCAATTCAACTTCAAAAAGTAATACATAGATAACATCTCTTAAAATGTGTACATTTTTTGACACCCTATGTATGTGTTTACATATATACAGACTATATATATACTATTTTATATTAATAGTTTCAGGTGTACAATGCATTGGCCAGGCGTCATGCAACTTATGAAGTGATTCCCTTGTTAAGTCCAGCACCTTTCTGACACCATACACAGCCTGACAACATTATTGACTATATTCTCCATACTGCATCCCCATGAGTCTTGTGAATCCCCATTTGTATATTCTAACCCTTCATCTTTCTCATCTCCCAAACCCCTTCCCATCTAACAACCAGTTTGTTCTGTGTCTATGAGTCTATTTCTGATTTGTTTGTTTATTTATTCTGTTCTTTAGATTCCACATATAAGTGAGATCATATGACACTTGTCTTTCTCAGTCTGACTGATTTCACTTAGCATACTATCCTCTAGGTCCATCCATGTTGTTGCAAATGGTAAGATTTCATCTATTTTTATGGCATAGTAATATTCAGTTGTATAAATGTACCACAATTTCTTATCCAATCATCTTTTGAAGGGTATTTCCATTGTTTCCTTATCTGGCTATTGTGAATAGCACTGCAGTAAACATAGGGGTGCATATAATTTTTTTCAAATTAGTGTTTTGGATTTCTTTGCATAAATAACCAGGAGCGGAATTGCTGCGGCCTGCTGGGTAGTTCTATTTTAAATTTTTCTATAGTGGCTTCACCAATTTGCCATTCCACCAACAGTGTACAAAAGTCCCCTTTTCTTCACATCCTCAAAAACACTTGTTGTTTGTTGATTTATTGATAATAGTCATTCTGCAGGAGTGAGGTGGTGTCTTATTGTGGTTTTGATTTGCATTTCTCTGATGATTAGTGATGCTGAACATCCTCTCATATGTCTATTGGCCAATTGCATGTTCTCTTTGGGGACATGTCTATTCAGGTCCTCTGTGTATTTTTTAATTGGATTGTTTGGGTTTTTTGGTGTTGAGTTGTATTAGTTTTTTATAAATTTTGGATATTGACCCCTTATCAGATGTATCATTGGCAAATATCTCTCCCATTCAGTGGGATGTGTTTTCATTCTGTTGATGGCTTCCTTTGTGAAAAAACTTTAGCTTGATGTAGTCCCATTGGTTTATTTTTTCTTTTGTTTCCCCTGCCTAAAGAGATATATCAGTAAAACTATTACTAAAAGTAATATCTGAACGTTTTTTTCCCATATTTTCTTCTAGGAATTTTATGGTTTTGGGTCTTAGATTTAAGTCTTTAATCCATTTTGAGTTTATTCTTGTATATAATGTAAGAAGGTGGTCCAGTTTATTTAATTTTTTGCATGTATCTGTCCAGTTTCCCAGCACCATTTATTAAATACACTTTTTTTTTTATCCCATTGTGATTTTTTCTTGCTTCTTTTGTCATAGATTAAATGACCATATAGGGGTGGATTTATTTCTGGGCTCTATTCTGTTTCATTTATTTGTGTGTCTGTTTTTATTTCAATCCATGCTGTTTGATTACTAAGGCCTTGTAGTAATTTGATATCAGGTAGTATGATACTTCCAGCTTTGTTCTTCTTTCTCAGGATTGCTGTAGATATTTGGATTCTTTTATAGTTCCATATAAATATTACGATTATTTTTTCTAGTTCTGTAAAAGATTTATTTGGGATTTTGATAGGGATTACATTGAATCTACAAATTGCTTTGGGTAGTATGGACATTTTAGCTATATTAATTTTTCCTGTCATCAAGCATGGTATATGTTTGCATTTATTTGTAATTTCTTTAATTTCTCTCTTCAATGTCTTATAATTTTTGAGTACAGGTATTTTACTTCCTTGGTTAAATTTATTCCTAAGTTTTTCATTTCATTTCTTTATGCAATTGTAAATGGTATTGTTTTCTTAATTTCTCTTTCTGATAGTTCATTATTGGTGTATGAAAATGCAACCTATTTCTGAATATTAATTTTGTATCCTGCTACGTTACTAATTAGTTTGTCAGTTCTAATAGTTTTTGTTGGAATCTTTGGGGTTCTCTATATATAATATCATGTTATCTGCAAATAATGACTATTTTACTTCTTTCTTTCCCATTTGGATGCCTTTTATTTCTTCTTCTTGTCTGATTGCTGTGGCTAGAACTTACAAAGTTGGCATCCTTGTATTGTTCCTGATCTTAAGGAGAATGCTTTTAGCTTTCCCCCATTGAGTATATTAGCTGTGGGTTTGTCATACATAGCCTTGAGAAATTTTTCCTCTATTCCCACTTTGCTCATTTTATCATAAATGAATGCTGTATTTTGCCAAATGCTTTTTCTGCATCTATTGATATGACCATATGATTTTTACTTTTCATTTTGATTATGTGGTATATCGCATTAATTGATTTTTGGATATTGAACCAACCTTGCATACTGGGAATGAATCCCACCGAATCATGGTATATGATCTTTTTTTATGCATTGTTGAATTTTGTTTGCTAATATTTTGTTGAGGATTCTTAGATTTATGTTCACTAGGGATATTGGTCTATAGTTTTGTTTGTTTGTTTGTTTCTGTAGTTAGTGTCTTCATCTGGTTTTGTAATCAGGGTAATGGTGGCCCTGTAAAATGAGCTTGGGAGACTTCCCTCCTTTTGGATACTTTGGAATAGTTTGAGGAGTATAGGTGTTAATTCCTTTTTGAATGTTTGGTA
The DNA here is from genome assembly GCA_033961575.1 of Aselliscus stoliczkanus. Lineage (NCBI taxonomy): Eukaryota > Metazoa > Chordata > Mammalia > Chiroptera > Hipposideridae > Aselliscus > Aselliscus stoliczkanus. Next base: position 100,965,690 of record CM066730.1, on the reverse strand, counting down.
AAGTTCACCTGTGAAAGCATCTGGTCCAGGACTTTGATTTGTTTAGAGCTTATTTATTACTGATTCCATTGTGTTTGTAGTAATCAATCTGTTCAGATTATCTGTTTCTTCTTAATTCAACTTTGGAAGATGGTATGCTTCTAGGAATTTATCCATTGTTCCAGATTGTCTAATTTGTTGGCATATCATTGCTCATAGCATTTTCTTAATTTTTTTTTTTTTTTTTGTATTTGTGTGGTATTTGTTGTCATTTCTGCTTTTCATTTCTGATTTTATTTATTTGGGTCTTCTCTCCTTTTTTCTTGATGAGTTAAAGGTTTGTAAATTTTGTGTATCTTTTCAAAAAACAAGCTTTTGGTTTCATTGATCTTTTGTGTTGTTTTTTTTGGTTTCTGTTTTGTTTATTTCACCTGTGATCTGTATTATTTCTTTCCTCATACTCACTTCGGGCTTTGTTGCTGCTCTTTTTCTAATTCCCCGAGGTATAAAGTTAGACTGCTTATTTGAGATTTCTCTTGTTTCTGGAGGTAGGCCTGCATTGCTTCGAATTTTCCTCCTAAGGGAACAGCTTTCACTGTGTCCCAAAAACTTTGGATCATAATTTTTTCAATTTCATTTGTTTCAAAGTATCTTTTCCTATCTTTGCTGATCTCATAGTTGACCCATTCATTGTTTAGTAGCATGTTATTTAGCTTCTGTGTGTTTGTGTGTTTTTCAGTTTTTTTCTTATAACTGATTTCTAGTTTCATACTATTGTGGTCAGAGTAGATATTTGATATGACTTTAATCTTCTTAAATTTATTGAGACTTGTTTTGTGCCCTAACATGTGGTCTTTCTTGGAAAATGCTCCATGTGCACTAGAAAAGAATGTATATTCTGCTGCTTTGGAGTGGATTCTCTAAAAATGTCAGTTAAATGCATCTGGTCTAATGTATCATTTAAGGCCACTGTTTCTGTGTTAATTTTCTGTCTGGAAAATCTGTCTATTGGTGTCAGTGGGGTGTTAATATTCCCTACTATGATTGTGTTACTGTTGATCTCTGCCTTTATGTCAGTCAATATTTGCTTTATACATTTAGTTGCTCCTATGTTAGGTACATAAATGTTTACCAGGGTAATGTCCTTTTGTGGGATTGATCCGTTTATTATTATGTAATATCCTTCTTTGTCTCTAACTATAGTCTTTGTTTTAAAGTCTATTTTGTCCAATATAAGTGTTGCTACTCCAGATTTTTTCTTAATTCTATTTGTGTGAAATACCTTGTTCTATCCCTTTACTTTCAGTCTGTGTGTGTCTTTGAATTTGAGGTACATCTCTTATTTTTTTTTTTTTTTTTTAGGGCAGTGTCACTGGCCCTCATATGTGGAACCGAACCGGGGCCGCTGGCTTCCCAAGCCAGCACTTAACCACCACGCCACTTGGCCGGCCTGAGATACATCTCTTATAGATAGCATATATATGGGTCTTGTTTTCTTATTCATTCAGCTACCCTGTGTCTTTTAACTGGAGCATTTAATCCATTTACATTTAAAGTGATTATTGACAGGTACATAGTTATTGCCATTTTAATAATCATATTTTTTTATCTTCATTTATTTTCTCCTTTCTTCTGCTTAGTGAAGTCCTTTTAACATTTCTTGTAATACTGGCTAGGTGATAATGAATTCTTTAGCTTTTTCTTGTCAGGGAAGCTCTATTTCTTCTTCAATTTTAAATTATAGCCTTGCTGGCAGTGTAATCTTGGTGGTAGGCCCTTATTTTCATTACTTTGAATATTTCCTGCCACTCCCTTCTGGCTTCCAAAGTTTCTGTTGAGAAATCTTCTGGCAGTCTTATGGGAGCTCCGTTATAAGTAACTAGGTGTCTATCCCTTGCTGCTTTTAGGATTCTCTCTTTGTCTTTAACCTTTGCTATTTTAATTATGATGTGTGTTGGGGTGGGCCTATTTGGGTTTATCTTATTTGAGCCTCTCTACTATTTCTGGGCTTGTATACCTAGTTCCTTCACCAGGTAAGGAAAGTTTTCAGTCATTATTTCTTCAAATAGGTTCTCAACCTCTTGCTCCCTCTCTTCTCCTTCCGATACTCCTATGATGTGTTGTTGTTGCACTTGATGTTGTCATACAGATTCCTTAAATTATCTTCTTTGTTTTTTATTCTTTTTGTGGTTCCAATTGGGTGTATTCTGCTACCTTGTCTTCCAAATCACTGATTTGATCCTCTGCTTCATCTTCTAAGCTGTGTATTCCTTCTAGTATATTCTTCATTTCTGACTGGTTCTTTTTCTTGGTTTCTATGTCCTTCTTTATGCTTGCTATCTCTTTATTGAAATTCTCCCAAAGTTCCTTAAGCATTCTTATAACCAGTGTTTCAAACTCTGTCTCTGAGAGGTTGGTTGCCTCCATTTCATTTAATTCTGTTTCTGGAGATTTCTCCTGTTCTTTCATTTGGGATGTATTTCTTTGTTTCCTCATTTTGGCTTCCTCTCTGTGTTTGCTTCTATGTATTAGATAGCTTCATATTAGGTAGCTATGTATTAGGTTGCTTTATATGTCTCTCAGTCTCTTCTGGGTGGTCTTATGTAACTTGGGTGCTGTGTCATCCAATGGCATAGTCTCCCTGATCTCTTTGCGTGTGTTCCAGGAGTGTCTTTTGAATGTGTTGTGTGTGTTCTTCTGTTGTAGTTGAGCCTTGATTGCTTTTGGTGCATCAATGGGTGTGATTGCCTCCCAGGTTGACTGACTGTGAGGATTGGCAATGCCCATAGTGTATGAGCTGCTTTTGAGGGTTGACGCATTAGGGGAAACTTGCCCCCATAGGCTCTTGTGCCCTTTGAAACCACCCTTTGGGTGTGCCACTTGTGGGGCTAATCAGGTAGTGCTCTGGTGTGGTCTGAAGCTGGCCTCTGGTTTATTGTTTCTGAGTCTCTTAGAAGGTTGTCTCACACAGGGCAATTTCAGCCTTGCCTGTGACTGGCCCACAGCTACCTGGTAAGACCCACACTATATGTGGTTTGTTGCTGTCTATGCTGGACTTGGAGGCATGTGGGAGAGGCCTCACTGTAAACTGAGGCTGGCTACCACTAGTAGAGCCTGTTGGCAGGCCACAAGGCTCAGTTGTTATTGTTTGTTGTTGTTGTTGTTTTGTTTTGTTTTATTTATTTATTTATCTATTTTTTGAGGGCACTGTCACTGGCCCTCATATGTGGGATCCGAACCAGGGCCGCTGCTTCCCAAGCCAGCGCTTAACCACCACGCCACTCGGCTGGCCCAAGGCTCAGTTGTTGAAAGAGCCTCTTTAGGTACGTGAGCCAAGTTGGTTAACCCAAAGTTGAGAGTGCCCTTGGAGATGCGATCCTAGATTGGGAGGGTGAGGTCCCAGGGACTCACAAAGCAGGCCAGTGGTTTTTGCAAAGTTAATGCAGATTCAGGTCTTGCATCAGTGTCTAACCTGTGACCACTTCACAAAGCATCCTGAGAATACCACAGCCAATTCCTGCTCAGCTAAAATCAGTGCCTGGCCTGTGACCACTTTGTAAATCTCCATTAGAACACCACAGTCAACCACCACTTACTTCAGGATCACAAATTCCCAAGAGCTGCCCATAAGAAGCTGTGGCACAGGTTTTGGGTCACAGACCAACATCAACAGTTCCTGGGTCGCTGCAGGCTATCTGCTGCTTTTAAAGGCCTCTGCTACTTGTGGGACAGGGCTGGCTAAGGTGGTGTGCATGAATGGATTTTACCAGAGCAATGTGATCTCAGATTTGGCCCTTCAGAGGAGGGTACAACATAAAAAGATGGAGCCCTCCTGTAGGCTACAGGTAAGTCAGGATCCACACAGGCATAGTGGCTCCTATCCCTGCAGCCCTATCACTGAAGCCACACAACTGTCCTTCCCTGTATGTCTCTGGTGACTCGCAAGTTGTTGTCCCTCCACCAGAGACCAGGTGAGTGTTTGCAAATGAGTGAATCTGTGTGCAGGCTCTTTAAGAGGGCCTCTGGGTTTCCAGCTGCCTTCCATCTCACCGAGATGGGCATACAGAGACCTCACTGATTTTCACTGTTAGATGTGGTGGGAACTCTATTCCCGGCACAAGACCCTTGGGCTGGGGAGACTGATTTGGGTATGGGACCCCTCTTCTGGGGGGAACTTTGCCACTGAGGTGTCCTTCCCAGTTTTCAATCACTATCTGTGGGTTTGGGGTTAGCCTGTTTCCTGTCTCTGCCTCTTCCTACTGGTCTCGATGTAGCCTCTTCTTCATATCCCTAGTTATAGGGGTCTGATTCAACTAGTTTTCAGATGATTCTTAAGATTGTTGTATAATTTACTTGTAATTTTGGTGTGATCCTGAGGCACAGTAGGCATAGCATTTACCTAATCTGCCATTTTGGACTTCTCTCCTCCCCTTAACTTTTATTCACTATATTGTAATTGCCTGTTGGATTGCCTGCCTCATCTTTTACCTTAGATGTTTTGAGAAGATAGGGACTCTCACTTTTTATCACTGTTGTATTTCCATCATGTAGCATAGTGCTTGACACATAGTAGGCTTTTCAGAGGTGAATGGCCAGTAATACAACACTGGAAATGAAATCTGGGAATTAGCTGTGAAAGAACCTGCAATCCAGGCTACTAGTTTTATCTACGCAAGCTTTTAAGAAGGAAAGCAACCTAATGAGGCCATATGTTTTCAAAATGGCTACAATGTAAGATCCAAATAAAACTCACACAATTTTTTTCATTTCTTCTTTACCATTTTTGCTGAATTATGTATTATGAAGTACTTTCTAATTTTACTCCCTCTAGTTTCAGTAATTCCAGTTATAGCCACTGTACAAATGTTTTTTCTTTGGAAATATTTATCTAGTAATAGTTTATATTAGTCTTTGCATTAATGACTAGAGCTTTACAGTAGAGGCTACGATGTACTTTCATATGAAAGTTTCATTTCATTGTTGACACAGCTCTGTGAATACCCATTTTGTGGATAAAATAAATGAGAGCCAAAGAGTTTAGAGACATGAGAAGCATAGGAAAATGCTAATGAAATTGAATTTTGCTAAGGCACACACATTATTAAGTTGGACTGTATGAAACTGCCATTTTTTTGTAAGTTAAAAAAATAGTGGAGTATTGACAATTTTATGTGGTTCAAACTAAAACATCTTGAAATAATTGTGACACTACAAAGCAGAATACACATAATCAATTGTCAAAATGAGTGACAAAAATAATTAATGCTATGGACAGACAATAATTATATCAATTCAGGAGGAGCATAGAAAAGACTACATTATCAATTTTTCCTCCATAAATGTCTCCTTTACTTAATTTCTCCCACAAGACAGTGTCAACATTTCTTTAGAGTCCTGAGTCACGTGTATGTTTCCAATGGAGAATGCTGCCATAACTCAAAGACTTAGAACAATACATTGAAACCAACATCTCCCCATCCATACTTTAACCATGTCCTTTCTTTCATTATGTCCACATTAAAAACTAGATTTCTCTGGACTTCATTCTTTTCCTAAGCCAAAAATGAGACCAAGTCTAATGGAAGCTCTTTTGAAGCCACTAATATATCAGTTTCTCTTTTGAAAATGCCTATAACTTTCATAATTCGAGCATAACTTATAATAACAAACAGTAGATTTGTAGTTCTTTTTTAAATAACCTCTTCATTGTAGTACGAATGCATGGAAAAAATGAACCCATTATAAATGTACAACTCAATAAATGTTCACAAAGTTAACAGATCCATGGAAACAACATCTAGAGAAGAAAACAAAATATTGGCAGTAAACCAGAAGTATCCACATGCCTACTCCCAGTCACTATTGTAAATACTTGAAATAGTGACTATCCTGGCCTATCCCCATGGAGAGCTTTTGCCTTTATTGAACCTGATATTAATGGGATTATATAGTATCTACTCTTTTGAGCAGGTTTTTTCCCTCAATAATTTGTTTGTGTGATTTATTTCCAATATTATGCATTACAGTACTTCATTCATTTTTATTGTTTTAGAGTATTTAATTAGATAAACATACTAAGTTGTTATCAGTTAATGGCTGTTAGAAATCTTGCTGCTATTACTAATTCTTTTTCACATATTCTGGTGTATATATCATGCATGTCTTTTGGGTATATAACCAGAATTTGAGCATAATTTCTGCATTAGTAGGTAATGCCAAGAATTTTTCCTAAGTGTTTGAAATAATTTATACTTTTCTTAATCAACAGTTAGTATTGTTAGTCATATTAATATTAGAAATTCCTATGGGAGTGTAGTACTATCACACTGTGGTTTTAATTTTTAGTTTGCTAATGTGAATAAGGTAGGGAAGTTTCATGTTTATTAGCCATCTTGATATAATCTTTCAAAAATGCCAATTCACGTCTTTCCTTTTTAAAAAAAAAAAAGTTGTTTTTTCTTGTCAGTTTGTTGGAGTTATATATCCTGAATACAAGTTCTTTTTCAGATACATGTATTATTAATGTTTTCAATAATTCTGCATTTTTTTATTCTCTTATGGGTATATTTTGAAGAGTTGGATTTATTAATTTTAATATAGCCTGGTTTGCCAAAGTTTTCCTTATGATTAAAAGGATTTGTAACTTATATAGGAAATTGTTGTCTGTCCTCAAGACTTGTAAACATATTGTCTTACATTATTTTCTAGAAGTTTTATGATTTTTTTTAACTTTCATAATTAGATCTGTGTCTGTTTATAGTTATATAATTTGTGTCTGTGGTGTGAGACAAGGGTCAGTGTTCATTTCTATTCATGAGTAGCAAATGGATCTACTAACATTTATTGAGAAACTATTAAAGCTGCACCCGCTATTCTAGAATGTCAACATAGTCATAAAATAGTTGTTGATATATATTTATGGATATATTTCTGGACTCTTTATTCTATACCTCTAAGCTAATACTGTACTGTCCTAACTATTGCTTATTTATATCTGGATGTAAAATCCTTCAACTTTGTCCTTTCTCATGATTGCTTTAGCTATTCTTGGCCATATATATTTTAATATAAATTTTAGAATTGGATTTAGAAATTTTGCAAAAAAAAACCAAACCCTTAAATACCCTTGTTAGGATTTTCAGTGATATGGTGTTAAACCAAATGTGCATGTAGAAAATAACATCTTTACAATGTTGACTGTTTCAATCCATGCATGATAACTTGTCTCAATAATATTATATAGGATTTTCATGTCATTGGCTTACCTATATATTTTTTTTTTTTTTGAGGGCAGTGTTACTGCCCCTCATATGTGGGACCGAACCGGGGCCGCTGGCTTCCTAAGCCAGCGCTTAACCACCGCGCCACTCAGCTGGCCCAAGGCTTACCTATATTTTAGTATATTTATTTCTAGACATTGTTTCTTGGTATTAAGATAATAATATAATTTAAAACATATTTCAACTGGTTTATTGCCAGTATAGAAAAATACAGCTGATTTTTATACATTTTGTACATACCCAATGACTTTACTAAATACACATAATGAGACTTATAGATTTTTAAAAAATTCATACACATATTCAGGACATCTGCAAATATTCATATTTTATTTTATTTTCCAAGCCTATACAATTTTTTTTGCCAATTGCACTGGATGGAACATCTGACACAATGTTAAATAGATGTGGTGATTGTGGGTATTGTTCTCTCCACCCCAATTTAATTTGGAAAAAAGTTGTTAATATTCTAACACTAAGTATAATATTTGGTTTTTTGGATGTGCTATGTTGGACTAACTTTGTTTCTCTTCCTTTCCTCATTTACTAAATCATTGGTGCTGTTGTTTTATTTTAATTTTACTAATGAAATTGCGAAAGCATGATGAATGTTTTCCATTTCCTTTTCTCTCTGTTTCTCTCTCTCTGACCCTGTTCACCTCTCCCACCCCTTCCTGACCCTTAGCATCTATTGGGAAGATATTGTAATTGTTCTCTGCTAGTTTGTAAATATCATTTACAAGAATGGGTTTTTAAAAGTTAAATTAAATTCACACTCCTGGAATATATACACCTTTGTGGTGATATAGTTTTCTTTATATATGTATATCTGAATTTAATTTTTAATGTTCTTAAAATTTATTTCTAACATGTGTCTAGAATTTTTGCATCTATGTTAATGAGCGAGATTAATCTGTAATTTTCCTATCTGGTAATGCTATGAGGGATGAAAGCATCTCATGCTGGCTTCATGAGTTGGGAAGGGTTGCCCTTTCATTATTGTGTAAAAATTATAAAACATTCATGATTTTTAATATATTTATGGGGGAAAATTCACTATTAAAGCCAGCTAATCTTGCATTAGTTATTTCTGGGAAGGTTTTTAGTCATCAGTGAAATTTCTACCCATATTTTGTTACTTTTTTTACATTGTAATTTTCTAGGAATATACCTTTTTCATGTAAATAATCCACTTACTGGCACAGAGTTATTGATGATATTTTTCTATTATCATTTGAATGCTTGCAGAATCTGTTGTGACAGCCTCTTTTTCATTTTGATAATGATAGTTTATGACTTCTATTTTTTTAATTTAATAGTCTATATTGTTTTGTCAACTTATTAGTTTTCAAAGAAGTCAGTGTAGAAATTTCTTTCATAAGATATCTTTTTCCATCCTATTGTTTTTTTAAATATTGTTTTATAATTTTTCAATTCGTGCTCTTACTTTATTTTTCCTTCTAAATTCTTCAGATTCAATTTATTATTCTTTGTGTATTTTGTTAAGATAGATATTTAGATAATTGATTTATAGGTTTTCTTTTTTTATATTGTATGTATTTAAGGAAAAACATTTTCCTTGTAGATATGACTTTATTTGAATTTCACATTATTTATTATTATTATTATTGTTATTGTTATTATTGTCATTATTATTATTACCACTACTACTATTGTTCAGTTAAAAGTGTCTCCAAACTGTCTTTGACTTTTCCTGGACCTATTTGCTATTTTTTTTTCAATTTTTATTTTAATTATTTTTATTTTTTTGACATTCAATATTAAATTTCAAGAATATAGCATAGTGGTTAGACATTTATATAATATACAAAGTAATCCCCCTGACTAGTACTCACCTGGCACTATACATTATTAATTATATTTCCTGTGCTTTACTTTACATCCTTATGATTATTTTGTAACTACCAATTTGTATTTCTTAATCTCTTCACCTTGTCACCCCGTCCCGACCCCCTCCCATCTATCACCCTGGTAGATCAAGTACCCATCTGACACCACATAGTTATTACAATATTTTTGGCTGTGTTCCTTATGCTATACCCTAAATCCCCATGATTACTTTGTAATGACCAATTTGTGTATCTTAACCTGTTCCCTTTTTACCTATGCCCAACCCTTCTCCCATCTGGCAGCCATCAAAGTATTCTCTGTGGCAATGAGTTTGTTTCTGTTTCATCTGTTTATTTCATTCTTTAGATTCCACTTATAGGTGAAATCATATGACATTTGTCTTTTGCTGTCTGACTTATTACCCTCAGCACAATATCCTCTAGGTCCATCCATATTGTCACAGATAGCAAGATTTCCTTTTTTATGGCTGCATAATATTCCATTGTATATACGTACCACCTCTTCTTTACCCATTCATCCATTCAAGGATACCTACTTGGCTTATGTAAATAATGCTGCAATGAACATATGGATGAGCATGTTTCCTTGAAGTAGAGTTTTCTAGTTTTTTTGATAAATACCCAGAAGTAGAATTACTAGGTCCTTCTTTGTGTCTGGTATAAGTATTGTTACACCAGCTTTTTTGTTTCCATTTTCATAAGATATCTTTTTCCATCCCCCTTCTTTTGATCTGGAGTAAGTCTCTTGTAGGCACCATATGTAAAAATCTTTTTTTCTTATCCATTCAGCACCCATATCTTTTGATTGGAGCACTTAATCCATTTACATTGAAAGTAATTGTTGATAGGTATGTAGTCATTGCCATTTTGTTATTCATAGTTTTTATTTTTTATTTTATTTTTTGTCTTAAAGAATTCCCTCTAAGATTCCTTGTAATACTGGTTTGGAACTCCTTTAGCTTTTTCTTATCTAGGAAACTCTTTATCTGTCCTTTGATTCTAAATGATATCTTTGCTGGGTAGAATAATCTTGGTGTAGGTTCTTGCTTTTCATCATTTTGAATATTTCCTGCCAGTCCCTTCTGGCCTGAAAATTTTCTGTTGCCAAATCAGCTGATGATCTGATGGGAGCTCCTTTGTGGGTAACAAACTGCTTTTCTCTTTCTGCTTTTAAGAATCTTTCTTTATCTTTAACTGTGGAATTTTAATTATGATGTGTCTTGGTATGGGCTTCTGTGGGTTTGGGATTCTCTGTGCTTTCTGAACTTGTATATCTATTTCCTTCACCAGATTAGGAAAGTTTTCCATCATTATTTCTTCAAACAGGTTTTCCATTCCTTGCTCTCTCTCTTCTCCTTCTGGTACATCTATAATAAGTATGGAGGTATGTGTGATGTTGTCCTAAGAAGACCTTAAACTCTACTCATTTTTTTGGAAGCTTTTTTCTTTTTGTTGTTCAGATTGGGTGTTTTCTGCTACCTTATCTTCTAAATCGCTGGTTCAATCCTCTGCTTCATCTAATCTGTAGATTCCCTCTAATGTATTCTTAATTTCCATTTTTGTGTATTTTATTTATGACTGATTCTTTTTTTATGCTTTCTATCTCCATTTTTATGTTTCCTAATGCTTTGTTGAAGCTCTCAATGAGATCATTGAGCATCCTTACAACCAATGTTTGGAACTCTGCATCTGGCAGATTGCTTGTCTTCATTTTGTTTAGTTCTTTTTTTTTTGGAGCTTTGTTCTATTTTTTTTATTTGGGTCATGTTTCTTTGTCTCCCCATTTTGGCTGCCTCCCTGTGTTTGTTTTTATGTATTAGGTAGGGCTGCTATGTCTCCAGGTTTTATAGCGTGGCCTTATTTAGTTTGTGTGCTGTGGGACTCAATGGTGCAGACTCCCTGGTCACCTGAGCTGTGCACTCCAGGTGTGTCCCTTGTGTGAGTTTTGTATGCCTTCCTCTTATAGTTGAGCCTTAGTTGCTGTTTCCCATCAATAGGAGGGATTGACCCTCAAGCTCATTGGTTGTGAGGACTAGCTGTGACATCCTTGGAAGAGTTGTTGTACAGGAGCTTACCGTATAGAGCAGGATCTTTCTCAGCAGGGCTCTAGTGCTTGCTCAATCACCCCTTGGGTATATCATTCTTGGATGCAGTTGCATGATGCGCCAGCCCAATTCAAAGCTGGCCACTGGGCACACCAGCCCCAAGGCCACCTGGGAGGGGATCTGCTGCAGGTCAAGTTCAGCCACAGCCCATGCCCCACCTGAAGCTATGCGGCAGGAGCTACAAAGCAATCCACAGGTGGCTGTCACTGTGCCATGCTTGGAAGTGCCTTGAGAGGCCAAGCTGTGAACCAAGGTTGGCTGCCTCTAGTGCTGAGCTTAGGGGTGCTCAGCCAGAGGCACAGGACATGTTCAAGACAAATGTTCCTTGTTTGGGTTTTGTGAGCCTTTGAGAGATTTTAGGAAAGTCTGCACCATGAGGCAAGGCAGGCAGTTTGTATGGAAAAAGCCCCTGGAAGCAGGTTGGGTGGGCCCAAAACTTGGGTGGCATGGAGTCTTAGAATCATTAGGGTGTGGTGGATGAATGGTGTCAGCCAACTTGATGGAGACTCAGATATGGTGGCCTCCTGCATCTGCACACTGAAAAAGCGGAGGGCTAAACAAAGAAACAATGTCTTCCACCAGCTCCTCTCTTTTTTAGAAAGTTGCTCCTTCAGCACTCGTCCAGAAGACAGAAAACTCAGTTCCCCCTGTATATCCCTGTTGCTTCTCTAGCAGCTGCCCCAGTGCTGGAGCTCAGAGCCAGTGATTCTGTGTAAGTCCATGTGCGGTCCCTTTATGAGGAACACTTGGGTCTCTAGCTGCCTTCCGTCTCACTCACTTGCAATCTCTGCTGGTTTTCACAGCCAGAAGTTATGGGGACTTCTCTCCCTGGCACTGAGACCTAAACTGGAAACCCTTGTGTGGTGTTGGGACTCGTTGCTCCTCTGGGGTGGACCTCTGCAGCTGAGATATCCCTCCTGATTTTAACAGTCACATGCAGGTGTGAGACCAGCCTGTTCTGCATCATGAGGTGGCTTCTTCTGTATGTCCTTGGTTGTAGGCTTCTGTTCAGCAAAATTTCAGGCAATTCTCAATGATAGTTGTTTTGTAGTTTGCTTGTAATTTTGATGTGGTCATAAGAGAAGGCAAGCACAGTGTTTATTTACTGCACCATCTTGACCAGAACTACTCAACCTATTTGCTATTTAAAAGTTGTCCAGAGAAGCGCAGCAGGAGAACGGCGTGGGCGAGCACCGGCTCTGAGGCAGAAGCCTTAAACCCAGGAGGAGGGGTAAAAAGAAGACTGGCACACGGAGAAGCAGCACACGCCGGCTGGAGACACAGGTCCCAGAGAGACGGAGCAGGGATCTGAGCCCCGCGGCAGGGTGCGCGCAGTCCCCTAAACCTAGGCGGCAGTCCCTCCAGAAGTGCAGCAGGAGCACCGCGCCGGTGCGTGCTGGCTCCAAGGCAAAAGCCTGAAACCCGGGAGGAGGGGAAAAAAGAAGACTCGAGAGCAGAGACGCAGCGCGATGGGCGGAGACGCAGGTCCCCAGAGATGGAGCGGGGATTTTAGCCACACGGTAGGGTGCACACAATTCCCTAAATCCCGGCAGACCCTTTGGGAGAGCAGCAGGAACTCCGCTGGAGCATAAGAGGCAAAGGCTTTAGCTTAAAACAGTGTTGGAACTGTGGCTTTGTTTATTTTTACATTTGTTTTTTTTTTTTTTCCTTTTTCTACTCTTGAACAGAAAGAAAAAAATACCAATAACCCACCCACTCCCACAAACTTTGGCCTCCGCCAAGACAGAGTCTTAAACTGACTCCTGAATGGAGCAATAGGGGAAGACTACGAAAGTATTCCTACCTGCAGGGGGTTGAGAATTTCCACCCCAGTAAAGGCTGCAGAGTGAGACTACCTACCCCGCCCCCACCTTTATGCAAGGCTTGGGAGGCAGGGCAGGTTCACCTGCTGAGGCACTAATTAACAGATTCTTAGCAGCAGGCTTTTGGTAGTGAGGAATTCTTTAATTCTCCACAGCTGTCAACCCAAAGGGTGCCCAGAGACACTCATTGAGCCTTTAGGGGTGCAGCCTGCCTTGGGACAGGCAAAAGCAAAAAGGCAGTGACTTTGTAAAAACCACCAATCACACGTCACAACCACACTCAAGTACAGCAAACCTGCAGTGCCAGGATCACGCTAGGCATCAGGTGGCCTACTGTTCCCACAAGACGCACAGGAATTTTTGTACAGCAGAGGGAAAACTGAAGAGAGCTTGGTGGACTTTAGCCAAGACTGGCACGGGGATTTTTGGTTTGTTTGGTTTTATTCTGTTTTGTTTTCCCTTTATTGGTTGCTTATCTTGGTTGTTTTTGGTTTTTATTTCTGTTTCATTCTTATCATTTTGTAGTTTTTAATATAGGCATATACATAGGTGTATATAGGTGAATATATGTCCATATATATGGGTGTGTAGACAAATATATATATATATATTTTCTTTTCCTTTCTTTTCTTTTTCTTTTTTCCCCACACTCACTTTCTCCCTTATTTTAGTCATTCTTCTCACTGCTATACTTTTCCTCTTTTCTGCAAATTTTATTTTTTTAATTTTTATTCTTACTTTTTTATTATTATTATTTTAGTTTATTTTTATTTTTTATTTTTTAAGTATAGCTAATCGATTTCTCATGTTTATTCTATTTTTTATTTTAGGATATTGTATTTTATTTTGTTTCCTCTTCTGTTAATATTGTGTGTGTGGTTTTGTTTTGTTTCTGTTTGTTTTCTTCATTAGTATGATTGATATTTCTGTACAAGTTGACTGTAGTTTGATGGTTGTTTTTTTTTTACTTGTGTGAGCATTTGGTTTCCTTTGGTGGCTGTGGAGGTTGTTCTTATTGATCTGTTATGCTCTAAAATCACTCTGCAGCAGTGGGTCCAAACAAACAGACACAAGAATCATCATACCCGGAGACCAACTTTAGATAAAACCAGAGCATTTCTGGGTTTGACATACAAGAGTCACATCCAAAAGGAAGTTGCTACAGGTACTAGGGCCCATAGGGTCCAAGTTTCATCAGAGGGGTCAGTCCTCTCACAGCAGCTCATAAACTGCAGACGCTGCTGATCCTCACAGCTAATCAGTCTGGGAGTCAATCCTACCTACTGACAAGCCAAAAGTAATCAAAACTAAAACTTCAACAAGTGAGGACGCACGACACAAGAAACACCTCAGATACAAGCACAGAACAATAGGGAGACTGAGTAATTCAAATATAAAGGACACACACCGTATAAGTTTACCCAGAAAAGACTGAGAAACCTGGGGGATCTGTATGTTATATTGAAGCAAACACAAAGAGTAAGCCAGAATGGGGAGACAAAGAAACACAACACGAATAAAAGAACAGAAAAAACTTCCTGAATAAGTGGAACTAGAGGAAACAGAGGTAAACAACCTATCAGAGACAGAGTTCAGAACACTGATTATTAGAATGTTCAAGGAAATTAATGAAAATATAAAGAAGGATAGAGAAATCATGAAAAGCAACCAGCTAGAACTTAAGAACACAATTACTGAATTAAATAACAAACTTGATGGAATCACTAGCAGATTGGATGAAGCAGAAAATTGAATCAGTGACTTAGAAGACAAAATAGCAGAGATCACCCATGCGGAACAACGAAAAGAAAAAAGAATGAAAAACATGGAAAATAGTTTAAGAGAGCTCGGGGACAACATCAAAGGCAATAACCTAGGGGTCATTGGAGTACCAGAAGGAGAAGAGAGGGAGCAAGGGATTGAGAATATATTTGAAGTAATAATGTCTGAAAACTTCCCTAACCTGGCAAAGGACATTGAAATACAAGCTCAGGAAGTGCAGAGAGTTCCAACCAGGATGATTCCAAACAGGCCCACTCCAA
Organism: Aselliscus stoliczkanus; assembly: GCA_033961575.1. Taxonomy (NCBI): domain Eukaryota; kingdom Metazoa; phylum Chordata; class Mammalia; order Chiroptera; family Hipposideridae; genus Aselliscus; species Aselliscus stoliczkanus. The sequence goes on along the minus strand of CM066730.1, from coordinate 100,950,590 downwards.
GACACATTATAGTGAAAATGGCAAGGGTTAAGGACAAAGACAGAATCCTTAAAGCAGCAAGGGAAAGGCAGCAAGTTACTTACAAGGGTACCCCCATAAGATTATCAGCTGACTTTTCTACAGAAACTTTGCAGGCCAGAAGGTTTTCAAAGTGATGAAAAATAAAGGCCTACAACCGCGATTGCTGTATCCAGCAAGGTTATCATTTAAAATCAAAGGCAAGATAAGGAGCTTGCAGAAAAGAATAAGTTAAGGGAATTCATTACCACCAAGCCAGCTTTGCAGGAAATGTTAAAAGGGCTTCTTTAAGTAGAAGAGAAAAACAACCTAAGAAAGACTACGAACACAAATAACAAAATGGCAATAAATACACACCTATCAATAATCACATTAAATGTAAATGGATTAAATGCTCCAATAAAAAGACATAGGGTGGCTGAATGAATAAGAAAGCCAGACCCCAGCATATGCTGTACACAAGAGACTCACCTCAGATCAAAAGACTCATACAGGCTGAAAGTAAAGGGATGGAGTAAAATATTTCATGGAAATGGTACTGATGAAAAAGCTGGAGTAGCGATACTTATATCAGATGAAATGGACTTTAAATTGAAGAATATAACAAAGGACAAAGAAGGACACTTCATAGTAATGAAGGGATTGATCCAAAAAGAGGACATAACCCTAGTAAACATCTATGCACCTAACATAGGAGCCCCTAAATATATAAAACAGATATTGTCAGACATAAAGACAGAGATCAACAGTAACATTATCATAGTAGGGGACTTCAACACCCCGCTGTCACTAATGGACAGATCCTCCAGACAGAAAATCAATGTGTAAACAGCGACCTTAAATGACACATTAGACCAGCTGGATTTAACAGACATTTTCAGAGCATTTCACCCCAAATCTATAGAATATACGTTCTTTTCAAGTGCACATGGAACATTTTCTAAGATAGACCACATGTTAGGCCACAAAACAAGTCTCAATAAATTTAAGAAGATTGAAATCATTTCAAGTGTCTTCTCTGACCACAATGCTATGAAACTAGAAATCAATTATAAGAAGAAATCCGGGAAGCTGACAAATAAATGGAGGCTAAACAATATGCTATTAAATAGTGAGTGGGTTACAAATGAGATCAAGAAGGAAATTAAAAGATACCTCGAGACAAACGAAAATGAAAACACCACGACCCAAAATCTCTGGGATGCTTCAAAAGCAGTCCTAAGAGGGAAATTTATAGCAATGCAGGCCTACCTAAAGAAGGAAGAAAAATCTCAAATCAACAGGTTATCCTTACACCTAAGGGAACTGGAAAAAGAACAGCAAAAGAGGCCCAAGGGGAGTACAAGAAAGGAGATAATAAAACCAGAGCAGAAATAAACAATATAGAGAACAGAAAAAGAATTCAAAAGATCAATGAAACCAAGAGCTGGTTTCTTGAGAAGATAAACAAAATTGACAAACCTCTAGCCACGCTCATCAAAAAAAAAAAAGAGAGAGGACTCAAATTAGCAAAATCAGGAATGAAAGAGGGGAAATGACTACAGACATCACAAAAATACAAAAAATTCTAAGAAATTACTATGAGCAACTATATATGCCAACAAATTTGACAATCTGGAAGAAATGGATAATTTTCTAGAAGCATACAACCTTCCAAAGCTAACGCAAGAAGAAACAGAAAATCTAAATACCCTGATTACTACCAAGGAAATTGAATCAGTAATTGACAAGCTCCCAAAAAACAAAAGCCCTGGACCAGACGGCTTCACAAGTGAATTTTATCAAACATTCAAAAAAGAACTATCACCTATTCTTCTCAAACTATTCCAAAAAATCCAGAAGGAGGGAAGGCTCCCAAACTCTTTTTATGAAGACAATATCACCCTGATTCCAAAACCAGATAAAGACATCACAAAAAAGGAAAACTACAGGCCAATCTCCCTGATGAATATAGATGCAAAAATTCTCAATAAAATATTAGCAAACAGAATTCAGCAATATATTAAGAAAATCATACATCATGATCAAGTGGGATTCATCCCTAGTGTGCAAGGCTGGTTCAACATCTGTAAATCAATTAATGTGATACACCACATCAACAAAATGAAGGATAAAGATCACATGGTCATTTCAATAGATGCAGAAAAAGCATTTGACAAAATCTAGCAGCGATTTATATTAAAAACCCTTAGCAAAGTGGGAATACAGGGATCATATCTCAACATAATAAAAGCCATATATGATAAACCTACAGCTAACATCATACTCAATGGGGAAAAGCTAAAACCATTCCCCTTAAGATCAGGAACAAGACAAGGCTGTCCACTTTCTCCTCTTTTATTCAACATAGTGCTGGAAGTTCTAGCCACAGCAATCAGACAACAAAAAGAAATAAAAGGCATCCAAATTGGCAAGGAAGAAGTAAACTTGTCATTATATGCAGATGACATGATACTGTATATAGAGAACCCTAAAGACTCCATCAAAAAACTATTGGAACTGACAGACGAATTCAGTAAAGTAGCAGGATATAAAATCAATGTTCAGAAATCAGTGGCATTTGCATATACCAATAATAAACTAATGGAAAGAGAAATTAAGAAAACTGTCCCATTTACAATTGCGTCAAGAACTATAAAATACCTAGGAATAAATTTAACCAAAGAAGTGAAAGATCTGTACTCAGAAAATTATAAGACACTGAAGAAAGAAATCATAGAAGATACAAATAAATGGAAACACCTACCATGCTCATGGATAGGAAGAATTAATATAGTTAAAATGTCCGTACTGCCTAAAGCAATATATAGATTCAATGCAATTCCTATCAAACTATCAAGGGCATTTTTCACAGAAATGGAAAATATAATCCTAAAATTTATATGGAATCATAAAGGACCCCGAATAGCCTTGGCAATTCTGAGAAATAAGAACAAAGTCGGGGGGATCACGCTACCAGACATAAAAACCTACTGCAAGGCTACAGTAATCAAGACAGTTTGGTATTGGCATAAAAACAGGCACATCGATCAGTGGAACAGAACAGAGAGCCCAGAAATAAATCCAGGCATTTACAGACAGTTAATCTATGACAAGGGAAGCAAGAATTTACACTGGAGTAAAGATAGTCTATTCAATAAATGGTGCTGGGAAAATTGGACTGACACATGCAAAAAAATGAAACTGGACCACCTCCTTACGCCATATACAAGAACAAATTCAAAATGGATTAAAGACTTAAATGTAAGACCTGAAACCATAAAAATCCTAAAAGAAAATATAGGGAGTACATTTGCAGACATTACCCGGAGCAATATTTTTACTGATACATCCCTACGGGCAAGGGAAGTAAAAGAAAAAATGAACATACAGGATTATATCAGACTTAAAAGTTTTTTCACAACAAAGGAAACCATTAATAAAACAAAAAGGAAGCCTACTGAATGGGAGAATATATTTGCCAACGATTTATCTGATAAGGGGTTAATATCCAAAATTTATAAACACTCATGAAACTCAACAGCAAAAAAACAAACAACCCAATTAAAAAATGGGCAGAAGATATGAAGAGACATTTCTCTAAAGCGGACATACAGATAGCCAACAGGCATATGAAAAAAAGTTCAACCTCACTGGTCATTAGGGAAATGCAAATAAAAACCACCATGAGATACCACCTCACTCCAGTCAGAATGGCTATCATCAATAAATCAACAGACAACAAGTGCTGGCGGGGCTGTGGGGAAAAGGGGACCCTGCTGCACTGTTGGTGGGATTGCAGATTGGTGCAGCCACTATGGCAGTCAGTATGGAGGTATCTCAAAGAACTGGAAATAGAGCTACCGTTTGACTCAGCAATTCCACTCCTAGGTATTTATCCTGAAAAAACCAAGACACTTATTCAAAAAAAGTTATGCACCCCTATGTTCATAGCAGCACAATTTACAACAGCTAAGACTTGGAAACAACCAAAATGCCCATCAGTAGATGACTGGATTAAGAAACTGTGGTATATTTATACAATGGAGTATTACTCTGCTCTAAAGAAGAATGAAATCGTACCATTTGCAATGATATGGATGGACCTAGAAACTATTATGTAAGTGAAATAAGTCAGTCAGAGAAAGACAAATACCATATGATCTCACTCATATGTGGAATCCGAAAAACTGTATGAATGAGCAAAGTAAACAGAAACTGTCTCATAGATATAGAGGAAAAATCAGGGTTGCTAATTGGGCGGGGGATGGAGATGAGGGAGAAGGGGAAGGGATTAGACAGCAAAAATAGGCAACTACAATTTTGCCACTGGGATATGAAAAACAGTTTGGGGAATATAGTTAATAATATTGTAAATATTTTGTGGAATGTCAGATGGTCATAGGTATGGTTAGGGAGACCATTTCATGGATGGAGTAGAGGTTTGATCACTGCACTGTATAACTAAAGCGGGGGTTGTATACCTACTGTAATTGAATATATATAGATAGTCACGGGATGTGGATTATACTGTGGAAGAGAGTCAGAGGAAGAGTAATAGATATATGTGATATGGAGGGGGGAGGGGGGTGGCGAATTGGGGGTGGCGGGTTGTCACTTTGAGGGGTAAAATGTATAACTATTGCACTGTGTTGTACACCTGAAACTAATTAAAAATAAATTAATTAATAAAAAAAATAAAAAAATAAAAGTTGTCCAATATTTTTGGAATTATTTAGGCACATTTTTTGTTATTGAGTTCTGATTAATTTTACTCTTGTCAGAGAACACCCTCCCATATAATTTTAATCTTTGTGTATTTATTGTCTTGCTATTTTAAGCTGATGGCCAATTATAAAAAAGGTGAATTATAGAAAAGATCCCATGTTCTATTGAAAAGACAATGTATCTTGTAGTTGTTAGTAGTAATGTTCTATGTATGTTGATTAGGCCCACTTCATTAATCATATTATTTATGTCTTCCATATCCTTGCTAATTTGTGTCCGTGGCTGTGTCAATTACTGAGAATAGTGTGTGAAAACTGTCCACAATAATTATAGATGGTCCATTTGTCCTTTTAATTCTTTCATTTTTTTTTTCATACTTTTTAAACCTGTTCTATGAGTGCATACAAAGTTAGAATTATGGTGAATTGAACCATGAGTCATGAGTGAATTTTTTTTTAATGTCTAATCAACTCATATCAGTATATCTAATTAGTCTCATATCAGACTTTTTATGACTAGATGTTTCAGAGTACATATTTTTGTACATTTAACATGCAGATATTGTAAGTTACATAGAGTTGTTCTAATCTAGTTTGACAATATTTAATTTTAATTTGAAATTATGTTGTTCATTTACATTTAATTTAATTATTTACATAGTTCACTTTGTCTAACATTTTACTATCAGTTTTATATTTGTTCTGTCTGTTCTGTTCCTTTTTTCTCTATTTCTTGTTTGTTTTTTTTAAATAATCACACATAGGCATACCTCATTTTATTGCACTTCACCTTAGTGTATTTCACAGACACTGCATTATTATTTTTTTATTTTTTACAAATTGAAGGTTTGTCCCTTCATTGAGCAAGTTTATAGGCTCTATTTTCCTAATAGCATTTGATTACTTCATGTCTCTGTGTCACATTTTGCTAATTATTGCAATATTTCAACTTTTTCATACTTATTGTATTTGTTGTGGTTATCTTTGATCAGTGACCTTTGATGTTACCATTGCAATTGTTTTGGGGCATCACACACTGCACCCATATAAGATCGCCATGTAACCTTAATGGATACGTGTGTGTATTCTGACTACTCCACCAACCAGCCATTCCCCCATCCCTTTCCCTCTTCTCTGGCCCCCCTATTTCCCAAGACAGAACAATATTAATTTTAGGCCAATTAATAACCCTACAATGGCCTCTAAGTGTTCAAGTGAAGGGAAGAGCCACACATCTCTCACTTTAAATAAAAAACTAGAAGTAATTAAGCTTAATGAGGAAGGCATGTCAAAAGCCAAGACAGGCTGAAAGCTAGGCCTCCTGTACCAAACAATTAGCCAAGTTGTGAATGCAAAGGAAAAGTTTTTGAAGGAAATTAAAAGTGCTACTTCAATGAACACATGAATGATAAGAAAGCCAGACAGCCTTATTGCTGATATGGAGAAAGCTTTAGTGTTCTGGATAGAAGATCAAAGCAGCCCCAACATTCCCTTAAGCCAAAGCCTAATCCAGAGCAAGGCTCTGACACTTTTCAATTCTATGAAAGCTGAGAGAGATGAGGAAGCTGCAGAAGGAAAGTCTGAAGCTAGCAAATGTTGGCTTATGAGGCTTAAGGAAAGAAGCCGTCTCCATAACATAAAAGTGCAAAGGGAAGTAGCAACTGCTAATGTAAAAGCTGCAGCAAGTTATCCAGAAGATCTAGCTAAGGTAGTTCATGAAGGTGGCTGCACTAAACAACACACTTTTAGTGTAGACAAAACAGCCTTATATTGGAAGAAGATGCAATCTAGGACTTTCATAGCTAGACAGGAGGAGTCAATGCCATGTTTCAAAGCTTCAAAGGACAGGCTGATTCTATCTTCCAGGCAAATGAGACCAATGCTCATTTATCATTCTTAATATCCTAGGACCTTTACGAGCAATACTAAAGCTACTCTACCTGTGCTCTATCCATGGAACAACAAAGCCTAGATGACAGCATATCTGTTTACAACATGGTTTACTGAATATTTTAAGTCTACTATTGAGACTGGTGCTCAGTAAAAAAATTCCTTTCAAAATATGACTGCTCATTGACCTGGTTACCCAAGATCTCTGATGGAGATGGACAATGAGATTAATATTGTTTTCATGCCTGATACCACAGCATTCATTCTGCAGTCCATGGATCAAGGAGTAATTTTGACTTTCAGGTCTTATTATTTAAGAAATACGCTTCAGAAGGCTGTTGCTACCATATATAGTGATTATTCTGGTGGTTCTGGGCAAAGTAAATTGAAAAACTTCTGGAAAGGATTCACCATTCTGGATGCCATTACGAACATTTTTGATTCATGGGAAGAGACAAAAATATCCACAATAACATGAGTTTGGAAGAAGTTGATTTCAACCCTCAGAGATGACTGTGAAGAGTCCAAGAGTTCAGTGGAGGAAGTAATGCAGATGTGGTGGAAACAGCAAGAGAACCAGGATTCGAAGTGGAGCCTGAAGATGTGACTGAATTGCTGCAATCTCATGATAAAACTTGAATAGAAGAGGAGCTACTTCTTGCACAAGAGCAAAAAAAGTGGTTTCTTGAGATGGAAACTGCTCCTGGTGAAGATGCTGTGAAAATTGTTGAAATGACAACAAAGAATGTCGAATATTACATAAATTTAGTTGATAGGGCAGCTGCAGAGTTTGAGAGGGTTGGCCCAGTTTTGAAAGTTTTACCGTGCATCAAATGCTATCAAAAGCATCACACACTACTGTGCAATCGTTCAAGAAGTCAGCTAATACAGCAAACTTTATTGCTGTCTTAAGAAATTGCCATATCCACCCCAACTTTCAGCAACCACCACGCAGAACAGTCTGCAGTCATCCACATGGAGGTGAGACCCTCCACTGGCAGAAAGGTGACAACTTTAAAGGTTCAGTTAATGGTAAGCATTTCCTAGCAATAACGTATTGTTAATTAACATATGTATATTATTTTTTAGTCCTAACGCAATTACATGCTTTAGAGACTGCAATACAGTATAAACATAACTTTTATAAGCATTGGGAAACCAAAAACTTCACGTGGCTCACTTTATTTTGTTTTTTGCTGTATTGTGGTGGTCTGGAACTGAACCCACAATATCTCCAAAGTATGTCTGTACACTGTGTTATTACAATACAATACAATGTTGCCTGCTAAAACATTGAGAAATTTATCAGTATTCATTAGCCTTGCTGAATAAAAATTAAAGTGCTGTTACAAGTGATACTAGCTTGGGGATTCATTTAGTTAACTCCATGGGACACTCTTTGTTTACTGCATGCTTAGGTTTTGCTAAAGAATAAAAGTAACTTTCATGTTTTCTTGGATTGATGAATGGCATAAGAGATTATGTTCTCATGGCTCTGTCAAAACTTCATTAATTGGATGCCAATGACATCGATTTTCTGACAATTCTACCTGCCTCTTGTGATGTTCACCCATAAGTGTTTTTAGAAACATAATTGTGAGGCAAATTAATGGGTGTAAATGCAATTGCAAGTACTGGATTGACTTTGTGTAAAGAGATCACTTTTGAACAAAATTAAATATCAATATCTAAACATTCTTATCCTTTTGTTAAAATGGATTGAATATGTTAATAGTGGTTCAAGTCACTCTGTGTAATAAAAAAAGGAAATTTAGGTGCTACCTCTGTAAATCTAATGTTTCTGTCCCCAGAGGCCTCTTCACAGTGAGATTAGTTTTCAGGCCAAAACCTTATAATCCAGTTTTCACTATTTTAAATCTGACCTCCAAAATTAATAACACTATGCAATATGTATTGTACAAAATTACCAATTCTCAATTAACTATTTGTGATTATAACTATACCTCATATATTTGATAATTCTCACATTTTCAAAATATTGGCAACTTTTATGAAACATCATAAAATTGAACACAATTGACTCAGGTTCCATCTCCTTATGCATTCACAGATGCTAACAGCTAATTAAAATATGCTAAAAAAGGAGGAGCAATAATGTCTGAAAATCTTTCAACTAGATACTTTATGAATACCCATTAAGATAAATTACATATTCTTTAAGAGGAAATTCCCCTTAAAAAATATTGCACAACTTTATGTACAGCTGCATGCAATGCACTGAGCTCAGGGTTGAAGTGGGCATTCTTGGGGGTCCGGTGCACCCCTGTTAGAATAGTTTTAATAGTTGACCATTTAGAAAGCACTATTCCACTGCCAACAAAATATACCTAAGGAGCTTTGTAGCTGTAGGAGAATTCAGGCTACTGGAAACACCGTTTCAAACATATACCCTCTGTGAACCCTATGGATCCTGTTCCAATAAAATTATGTATTCCTAAGCTTACACAATAAAGTTTGATAATTAAAGGTCCAGGCTTTCTTAGCAGTTATTTACAAAAATATTTCTTTATCAGATGCAGTTTTCAAAGGTTGTTCTTTATTTATTTGAATAATAAAGGTGTAAAAGTAATAATTACTATAATTGAAGATGTTATTAAGATGTTATTGGCTGTAAAATGTTGCCTCACTTTGAGCACACCTTCCGCTTTGGTATTGTAACTGCTGTTTTTACATTCATATAAATTATAACCTCCTCTCATAATTTTCCTTATACGTCAAGAGTTTTATTCCCAGTGACTCTTTTCCTAAGCCCCATATCATCTAGACAGGAAACAATTTATTTTATTCATAAATGACATTTTCTTACTATTGTTCAGGGTGCTTGTCCCAAATTTGCTAAATATGTAAAAATATGTGAATAATTAATGAGAAAAACTTGCGACAAATTATAATGATAGAACAAATCAAAGTATTTTTAAAAATACAGCCACTGGCTTATAATAGCCAAAATATTCAATGTCTGCTTTGACCAAGCATAACAGTTGAGTGTGTTACCATTTCCTCTAAATAATAAACAATTGATCACTATTTCTTTTTCTTTGGATAAAACTGTTGTGCTTTTATTCATAGCAGTGAATTTGTTAAGGATAGTATAATCATTTAAATTATTTTGACAAATACTTCTTGAGTGGCAATTCTGTGCCAGATGCTGTGTAAGCACTGGATAAAGAGAAATGGAGGTGGTATGGTAGTTGGCATGGAGTTAAACCTAGAGGAAGGTTGGCTCATAAACTAAAGCTTAAGGTAAATCTTTAACGAGGGCCAGGACTTCCTGTGGTGGGTACTTGAGTGGTGGGTAAGCTTGCCATACAGAGAGAGGGAGAACATGTGTGTCACATGTGTGTATTTATATTCTCTGTGCTCTCTTCAGCAATGGTTTTACAATATTCAGTGATTGTAACTGTTTGCTGAGTAAAATTAATTCAATAAATATCTAAATAACTTACTGTTGATTGGCCTTGGGTCTGCTATTTCAGTGAGTTGTTATGGAAATTTCAAAGTAAATGTAAAGTGGCTTACTTAAAAAAGCTAGTGAATGCGATTTTATACCCTTACAAGTCAAATTACTTTTAATTATATACCAAAATTAATGGTAAGTACAAGAAAATGTGTTTCTTCACTCAACAAATAATTGATCAGCTGTTACGTGTAAATAACTCACTGTTAGAGCAAAGCATAGTTGATTTTATGTAGGAAAATACATGAATGATCCTTGACAGACATTTTGGTTAAAGCAGCTCTAGCTCTGGGAAGTGCTGGCATAGAGTAAGTGAATACAAACAGACCCCTGACATGCGATGCTTAATAAAGTGGAAGATGGACCCAGGTTCCATGGGAAGCCAGGGATGGAGTGTAAGTGGGCGACTAGTAAACAGAAATTCAGGGAGAAGAAAAACATCCAGGGTATCAGGAAATAGAAGGGGTTCAAGAAGTTGGCACTAAGAAATGACCTAAAGAAAACTTGCCCCAAGGAAATCTTTATGTTGGAGAGGCCCAGACTATTAGATGAGTTTTGTACGCTTGGCTGTGCTGTGTTGTGCTCTCCCACAGGCTCATTCCTCCATTACTTAGACAAAATTTGAAGAAAAGTTTGACACATGCTGACATCTTAACGGACAATGTCCACACCAGGAAAACAGAGTCTTAGGGGGAAAAGAAGAGCTGCAGGAGCCAAGAACTACATCTTGGAGTTAATGGACTCAGGAAAGCAATTTCGTACATGATTCAATTTAGAATTAGATGTGAAGTAAACATTCTTTCTCCAAATAATATTAACATGAACCATGGAAGAGGGAGCAGAAAATCAGCTGACTTCTGTCATGTCACAACTCATGTATATACAATAGAAGACAAATAGAGTGATACAATAATTACTACCAGATTTCAGGACAAGGGCTTTTTGAGGCTGGTGTTGTCACTTTTGGCTAAAAGAGGAGATTCCACTGGAGGAGGAAATTTAGAGACAATAAGAATATCGTGGGAGTGATGTGGATTCTTCTCAGAAAGAAGCCAGGAAGCAACAACTGTGGATGTTTTGACTGGATTAGAGGCAATGCAGTAGAGTGAGCTTTGGAGTCAGACAGTCCTAAATTAGATCCTCACTCTACTATTTCTTAGCTCAGTAACCTACAGCATTTTTGTTAACATGTTTGTGTTATGAGGAGAATTAAGTGATAAAATGTCTGCAGAATTATTTCCTTAGTGCTTGGCACATAATAAGCCCTTCCCAAATGACAGTTGTGTGGATTAGAGTTAGACAACGGACAGGTGATTAAGTCATGGTTATGGTTAAAGAAACTACGGGTCAACTCTACAGGCTAGGGTTTGAGTCTATGGAGAACTTGAGCAAAGAGCTTCTCTTTAGTGAAAATTACTTGAGCAGAGACAAAGATGAGTGTAACATGAAGAGGTACCAAAGTGGCAGGCCCGTTTTGTTGCTTGGATAATATAGTCCAAATAAAACTTCAACATGAACTTTGGACACCACCTTCAAACCAGCCTCTGCAGCTCCCTAAGCTAAAGTTAAACAGGCTGAATTCATGATAGCATTGAGAATTTGGACACAAACTGTGCCATCTCAGACCTAGGTTTTAAATGAAAATCCAGGTTGGGAAAGGAAATGTCCTTCTCCAGCCATAGTGAAACTCTGACCCATACGGAGACAGTCCAGGAAGATCCTTCTCACGGAGGCACCCAGGCTCCTTCTCATAGAGATTGTCTTCCTGACTTTTTAGTAGACTAAAATGTGTGTGTGTGTGTGTGTGTGTGTGTTTGTGTGTGTGTGTGTGTGTGTGTGTGTGTGTGTGTGTGTGTGTGTGTTTAAGGCAGTTTATCATACAGCATCACACTGGGTGGGGTGGTTATTGTGTGCAGATGTTCTTTCACTTGGGTAGCAAGGACAGAACAAAACATTGAAACTTACTTTGTGCCTTCAGTGACTTAGTGGAAGAGAAACTGGAAGCAAAGAGAAGTTAGAGGTGATTAGAGTGTTCAGGTTAGATACCTGCTCTGTTGGTTGTCCTCTCCTTTTCATCTTAAAATACAAAATGAGGATCTGCATAACCATGCAATCATTTGGGTTTTACCAGTCACCTTTCTGTAGCGTCTACAATTTTACCAAAAGAATATCCTCATTTGTCTGTAGTACACATTTTGAATGGATTTTAAAGTAACATAAGGCATTATTTTGGAATGTACATCTTTAGGAGATTAAAGAGCCTTAGAAGAGTATGAAACTTATTGTAAAAAAATAAATAAATAAAAAATAACAAAACTCATCAATGACTTGAATTATAAATAAAGTGCCCAAAGGTTATAGAAAGAAACTGCCATGTTTTCATTAGCTCTCATGGATGAGGAAAGGGAACATAGCTACTTTAAAAAAAAAAAAACGAACTGCCTAAACAAGAAGGTAAAAGTAAACATTAAAAAAAAGTAAACATGCAACATTATCATACACCTTTTACTTAGAACATTACAACCATCTGAAATTATATTACATAATTCTGTTTTTCTACACATCTCCTTTGGTGATGTCACAATAGATTTATAGCCAGTCAACATCAGAAAAGTTGAGATTGCATCCACACTTGCAGCAAAGTGTGGTTCCATCTCAGAAGGTTAGAATGCTTGAGCACACCTCTTAATTTGAGCCCCAATTAATTCTGTCCACAAACAGGATGGGTCACATCTTAGGGAGGGAAAGGAAAGGAATATGGCCATAAGCATGTCAACCTCATCAGGACTCAGCCCAGTGCAGACTACAGCATGACACCTGTGCACACATTCACAGGCTGATTAATGGGCTGTCACCTTACTTGTTGACTGGTGAATTATTTATACTTATAAACCACTAAATAATTTAAAGCTGATATCTTAAATTACAGCTGAGAGTGACAAGGGGAAGGTGGCCTAAAATCCCAATTGAGAGATCAATGCCCTTGTTTTCAGGGTGCTTTGGAATACCATTTCTGCTGACTATTCTCAGGGAAAAAAAAGGGAAAAAAAAACAGGTTGGTTTGATATAACATGGTAGAATAAGATGCTTTCACAATCAAAGGGAAAGGTACTTTCAACAAAACAAACATGACACAACTCTGGAGGACACTAAGCTGTCATAAGAGGTAAAAAAAATATTTGGCTTCAAAATGTAATCATGAAATCTAGACCGACTGTTTTGAGCTTTGCCTCAGAGAAGTTTGCCACATTTTGCGGTCACAGACCTAGACAGATCTTTATTTTCACTTGTGGCTATTGCATTATATATATTTTTTCCTTTTATAACCAATAAAGGCAGCTTAGAAATCAAATATTAGTTAGCATCACACACAGTGAAACAGGTCTGAGAGAAGTGATCAAGTCCAGACATTTTGAATTGAAAAGTAAAAGGAAGGAGAGGTTGAAAATAATAAAAGTTAAGATTTTTAGTATCTTATTGATGCCACAGAGAAATTTCAAAATAATCAAATAGATTGAGGAAAGTTATCTGATAAAGTGGTTATTGTGGGCAAATCAATAAAACTAAATATTTGTTATGGATATTAGCAGTAAATACATTCTAAGATAGCATTTCCATACAAGGTTTCTTTTTGACTTTTTCATTCACTAAAACACTGTGTTTTTTTAAGGCAGTATATCAAAAATAAAAAGGAAATATTATAGGCATTCAATTCTTCTGATTAGTCTTTTTCTTTACATATTTCAGAGAGGTCTCCTCTCAAGCTGGCTTTTAGAGTTGTATCCTTCTTTAAAATGCAGGGTTATTTTAAATACCTACTTACAATGCTTATTCAATAATTATCTTCTGTTGTGTTGGCCTGCTCTGAAATTACTAGTGGATTGCCTTTTATCATAAACTTCTTACAGTAACACTAACAATATTTGCCTAAAATTGGATAGGCCCAGTTTCCCAAAAGCTAGTTTTTTTCTTGAAAGAAAAAAATAGAATTTAAGTTACACCCTCCTGGTTTTATAACAGAAATACTACAATAGCAAATAAAGAAAGAGTGTGAGTGAACCTCTGGGCTACACAGAGTCTGGGATTTGATCTAGACTATGGGCAGTCCTGCTATTATAAGACCCTGGATGAGATAACTGCCTGCCTCATCCTTTGAGAGAACCAACAATGCTCAGTGTCACCCTAGTGTTTTCAGAAGACATCTTCTGGGTTTTCTGTCTCCTACCATAAAATAATAATTTCACAAGGCTCTTTATGATTTCTCATTCCTCTTCACAGCATTTTGAATAGACACCCACTATCATTTTGACTAAGAACAGGGGTGAAATTCTAGACTGATGACGTTCTAAACAAGCCAGTCTCCCCTCTCTGAATTTCATAGGCTTGCTTAGTGACACAATTATGTTCAGTTTCCAAAATTAGATATAATCATCTCCATCCTTATAAAGGTTAATAGACACTTAAAAACAACAAGTGATTGGATAGGCTTCTAAATTTGGGATACCAAGATCAAATAGCTTGGCTTAGTGCTACTGCAAATACATAATATTTAAATCTTTACTATTTTAATATTATACCTGGCATGTACATGCTTGCTCCAAAATTCATTTATTCTATCAAGACCACTACCATGAATTCTAGATTCATATAATAAACTTTCATTTGAATGCTCCCAAATTTGTTGACTGATAAGTACCTAAAATGTAACATGTACAAAAAACACCCTTAATATACTTCCAGCCTACCTCATTTTTTCACCAACTCAATTAACGGGCCACTATTCATTTAGTTCTTCAGATACCAATTTTAGTCCTCTCTGATCACTCTCTTTACCTCAAACTTTATATATAATAATTGAATAAGTGCAAATGACTCACATTCAAGAACATCTATAATTATCTGGATTTTCTGTGAGGGCAAGATTTTTGATGCAGAACAGTATGTGTTATCTTTCCAAATCCCATTAAGCAAAACCCTAAAAACAAAATACAGACTTCTGGTCCAGAATGATAGCCTGTTTCTCCATGGTCCTTCCTACTAAGGACTCCGATGAATACTTGAAATAACACAAGAGACAGAAGACGGAGAATTCTGAAAAGAGGTGAGAAGA
The DNA here is from genome assembly GCA_033961575.1 of Aselliscus stoliczkanus. NCBI lineage: Eukaryota > Metazoa > Chordata > Mammalia > Chiroptera > Hipposideridae > Aselliscus > Aselliscus stoliczkanus. Next base: position 100,935,388 of record CM066730.1, on the reverse strand, counting down.
AGGACTGGCTTGAGAGCTGACAACTCAGGAGATGACAACTCAGACCTGGTATTCCCTGACATGTCGCCTAGCAAAAGAGGGTTGTACAGGTTGGCTCATTCCTCCCTTGGATTAAACTGAATTCCCTCTGACAACATCAGAGGAGCTGAACCCCTGACAGTCAAGAGAAATGTTCTCCTTCCCCATGGGGACAGAAACTCCTCTGTTCAAGAGAGAAGGAAAGAAGAACGAGAATGGTACTGAAAGAATACTTGAAGAAGTAATCACTGAACATTTCTCACATTTCATGAAAAACAAGCCTATGGTTTCAAGAAAGTGAGCAAATCCCAAAGAATAAACTCAAGAAATCCAGACCAAGACACAGAATAAGTAAATTGCCAGAAACCAAGGACAATTAAACAATTCTTAATGGTAGTCAGAAAGAAAGGATACACTACCTATAAAAACAAACAAACAAACAAACAAAAAACCTTGATTGACAGCAAATTTTTTATTTGAAACTGTGGAGGACAGAAGGAAACAGCCCAATATTGAAACAACAAATATACATTTTTTTTCAAGTACCCATGGAAATTTTGTTAAGATAGATCATATCCTAGTTCATAAAACAAACCTCAACAATGTTAAATGAATTGAAATCATATAGAATGTGTTTTCTGACTATAATGGACTCAAACTACAAATCAGTAGAAGAAAACACGAATTTCTAAACATATAGAAATTAAACAACACACTTGTAAATATCCATACATAAAAAAAGCATGCCTCTAAAACAACACAAGTGTTCTTTGATAGATGATTGGATAAAGAAGATATGGTATATATGAACAATGGAATACTATTCTGCCATAAGAAAAGATGAAATAGTGCCATTTGCAACAACATGGATGGAACTTGAGATTACAATGCTAAGCGAAATGAGTCAGACAGAAAAAGTCTAGAACCATATGATTTCACTGTTATGTGGTATATAAAACTGAAAACAACAAAAGAACAAGAAAAACAAATGAGGTAACAAAACTCATAGACACAGACAATAGTTTAGTGGTTGCCAGCAGGTAAGGAGGGAGGGGCGTGGTAGATGAGAGTAAAGGGGATCAAATGTATAATGATGGAAAAAGAACTGACTCTGGGTAGTGAACATACAATGTGATATATACATGATGTATTACAGAATTGTACACCTTAAATCTATGTAAATTTGCTAACAATTGTCACCCCAATAAATTTTAATTAAGAAATTAAAAATACAGGGCCGGCCAAGTGGTGCATTGATTAAGAGCTGGTTTTGGGATGCCAGCGGCCCCGGTTCGGATCCCACATATGAGGGCCAGTGACACTGCCCTCTACAGCTAATAACAGCTCCACCTGGAGCTGGGCTGCGAGCCCCTGCAATGGTGTAGGCTGAAGCCCCTGCTGCAGTGGGCTGCCATAGGCTACAGTGAGTGGCCGGCAGCCAGCGTGAGCGGCTGGCAGCCAGCATGAGCTGCCAATAGCCACGGTGAGCGACCATCCAGAGGCAGGCGACTGATCTGCCTCATCCAGGAAGATCACAATGACGATACCAACATGGGCCAGTTAAGCAACGTCTTCCGCAACTAGACTGAAGAACAAAAGGACAGCAACTTGTCTGCTCCCCTTCCCCATTCCACAATGCTGTTCTCCTCCCCAAATTCCCCAATCAAATATTAAAAAAAAAAAATACATAGAACTGAATAAAAATAAAACAAAATATGCATGTCAAAATATGTGGAATGCTGCTAATGCAGTGACAAGAGGGAAAATCATATAGCTGTTATAATTAATTACTTTTTGTATCCACTTTGAAGAGTGTTTTGTGTAGGATTGAAGTTTAAATCAGTGAATACTGAGTAAACAGATTACCCTCCATATTGTGAGTAGGCCTCATTTAATTAGTTGAAGGACTGAGGAGAACAAAAAGACTGACTTCCCTGCACAAGACAAAATTCTTCAGAAGGTAGCCTTAAGACTTCAGCCACGCCATTTTATCTCTGGGTCTGAAGCTTGCTGCCTGCATTGCAGATTTTGGGCTGCAATAATAGTATGAGTCATACTGTTATATGGCTCCATACTAGCATGAGCCAGCTTCTAATAATAAATCAATCTCTCTATCTCTATCTCTATCTCTATATCTGTGTGTGTGTGTGTGTTTGTGTGTAAAATCTTGTCAAAGTTTTACACAGACATAGAAAAGCTTATTCTAATATCTATATGGCAAATCACTGCCCTAGAATAGCTAAAATAACTTTGAAAAATTAGCATAAAGTGCAAGGAATCACTGGACTTTATATCAAAGCTTGTTATGTAGCTATAGTAATCAAGATAGTATAAACATATAAAATCAATGTAATCAAAGAGAGACCCAGAAGCTGACCCACACAAATGTGCTCAGCTGAGTTTTTGAGAAAGATGCAGAAGAAATTTAGTGGAGAAAGGAAAGCTTTTTCGAAAAATAGTGCTGGAGCAATTGGATATGTACAGGGAAACAATGAAATTTGAGTAAAACCTCATATTTTACAAGAAAATTAACTCGAAGTACATCATGGACTTACATGTACATTTGGAACTATAAAACTTATAGAGAAAAACAGAACAAAGTTATTGGGATCTAAGACTATGCAAAGAGTTTTTAGACTTGTGTAGTCTTAGATCTCAAAAACACAGTCTATAAAAGGAGCAATTAATAAATTGAATCTCATCAAAATTAAATTAAAATATCAAAAGCCTTGTGAGTATAAAGAGCACCAAAAGGGAAGCTACAAACTGAGAAAATATTTGTAAACCACAACATCTGATATTGAATTAGTGTCTAGAAGATATAAAGTACTCTCAAACATAAGTCAAAAAACAAGCAGTCCTACTACAAAATGGACAAAAGGCATGAAGAGCCATTTCATTGAGAAGTATATACTGATGTAAGTCAGCACATTAAAAGATGTTCAATAATTAGTCATTAGGATATGCAAATTAAAATCACAATAGGAAAACACTGTACAACTATCAGAATGGCTAAAATAAAACAAACAAAAATAGCTAAATCAAATACTGGGGAGGATGCAGTAAAATTGAATCACCCATACGCTGCTGGTAAGAAACAAAATGGTGTAGCTATTCTGGAAAAGAGTTTGGCAGTTCTTATAAACTGAAGATGCACTTAACACAAAACTCAGCAATGGCACTCTAAGTCACTTATCTCAGAAAAATGAAAACTTACATTTTACAAGTTCATAGCAGATTTAACCATAGAGCCAAAACCTAGAAATAGTCCAGATGTCTTTCAATAGGTGAATGGTTAAATAAGTTGTGGCACATACTTTTCATGGAATACTGCACAGCAATAACTTAGATACTGTTTCAGGAAATTATAATACAAAGAATAGGCCAACTCCAGAGTGTAAGTGGGTGGGGACGTAAACTGATCGGTATGGCTATGTGTTGCCTTGGAAGTTGTGCATAGATAGTGAAGAGAAAAGAAAGGAAATTTCTAATATCCTAAAAAAACCCATAACATCGAACTCACCATAAAATAATTACCTTCAAAAGGGAAAAGTCCATTTCTGAGTTGCATCCTCAGCAAACATATCTGAAAAACTGAGAAAAACTGGGAGAGGTAACTTTAGGTTCGAAAATGCAGGTAAGTTGAAAGTAGACCAAGAGCTCTCCTAACAGGTGATGGAATGTTGACAATAGTTGGGGTTGACAAAACAAAAATCAACAAAAAATAACATTCAGAATGATCAAGACCCACCAAGTAGAAGAAGATGGGTAAAAGTTATCACTAGGAGGTAGAATTCATATTGGGCAAAGCTGGAACACTAGGGGCAAAGGAAGAGAAAAGGTTCATATACCAAGGGTAGAGATAGAAATTAGCTCAGAATAGGGGAGGGGGCTAACTGAAGGGTATTTCTGCAAAAACCTGATGGCTTCTTTCTCAGTCTGACTTATTTCACTTAGTGCAATATCCTCTGTGTCCATCCATGTTGTTGCAAATGGTAAGCTTTCATTCTTTTTATGGCAGAGTAATATTCCATTGTATGTATATACCACATCTTTTTTATCTAATCATCTATTGATGGACACTTGGGTTGTTTTCATATCTTGGCTATTGTAAACAGTGGTAGAATGAACATACAGGTGCATATATCTTTTCTAGTTAGTGTTTTGGATTTCTTTGGATAAATACCCAGAAGTGGAATTGCTGGGTCATAAGGTAGTTCTATTTTTAATTCTTTGATGGATCTCCATTTTCCAGAGTGGCTGCATCAATTTGCAATCCCACCAACAGTGTATGATCTCACTTAAATGTGGAATCTAAAGAACAAAATTTAAATTTACAAACAAAGCAGAAACAGACTCATAGAGGCAGAGAACAAACTGATGGTTGCCAGAGGGGTGGGGGATGGGTGGCTGTTTGGAGAAGGTGAAGGGATTAAGATATACAGATTGGTAGTTATAAAATATTCACAGGGATGTAAAATACAGTACAAGGAATATAGCCCCTAATATGGTAATAACTATGTACAGTGCCAGGAGATCACCTCATAAATTATATAAATGTCTAACCACTATGCTGTACACCTGAAACCAATATAAAATAATATTGTATGTCAACTTTCACTGAAAAAATAATTAATAATAATAATAAAAGAAATTCAGATGGTAACAGTTAGGAGGCTTTGAGCAGATAAGCAGGATTGCTATGCTGATCAACCTGAAATCCTTATGAAGAAGTCTCCTAAGGTGTAAAAACTACCTCATTTAATACTGACAACAGAAAAGAATTGCAAGTAAACTCCAAGATGCAGGTATTGTAGCAGTAAAGAGCAAAATTAGTTGAAGATTGAACCAGCACAAAATGGAAGCACATTAAAAAACATGGAAAAATAAATTGTAAACAACTAAAATTGTTGTCTGGTGTTACAAAAGAAGCTGAAAAATTAAGGAACCTATAGATGACATTAAGAATACAATACACATAGATGTATTCTGGAATGATATGCCAAAACAAAAAAAGCAGGTGAAAAGCAATAGAGGATAATAAAATATCAAAATAATCAAAATAAGTAAAGATAATTTAATCTAGACATAGGACAAAAGCAAGGAAGATCCAGTACCTTTACCAGAGCCAACAGGAAAAGTAGAACATCAAAGAACAGAATTGACAACAACAAAAAAGCAGATAAAAACTATGGGAAAGTTATTTCTTGAGGAGAATATTGAACCACGTTGCGAACATTGTTTTACTGGAATATTCCACCAGAACAGTCAACATCAAACATATTTTAATAACATTACTTGACTTTAAGATAAGAAAATAACATTTTAGACATCTAGTCAAAAAATACCAAGCCACTAATGAGGGAAAGAAATCAGATTGACATCTTACTTATCAAGAGCAACACTTCATATCAGAAAAATGTTAAGCATCATGCTTAAGATATTCAAGGAATAATAAAAAAAACAAACAGCCAACCATTTCATCCTGAAATAAATTGATATTCAAAGTATAGGCTGTAGAAAGAGTGAAAATTTGTGCAAAAATAATATTTTTCCCACAGACTCTTCCTGAGAAAAGGACAAATGTCAGACAACCACAGAAGATCTTAGGAAAAGCACAAATCCATTTAACTGCAGAACTAAGACTAACAGGCAGGAATAAACATAACAGAATAGTAAGTATCTATAGATTCTGACAATATAGATACATTAATAATAAAACTAACAGAGTAAATGAAACATGAGCAGACTAAAAGGAAAGTGGGAGAAATTCACTGATAATATCCTAAATAGTAAACATATTCACTTTTAATACGATGCAGGTGAGAGTTAGAGGAGGGGTAAGAACACACTTTAGACATCAATAGTATCTTAAGAAAGAGAGAATCAAGTGTCATTTTAGAAACTCATTGTGTAAACATAAGCAATAGGAAAATAACTCTTTATAAATGTCCTAAGATTCACTCCAACAAAGAGTGAGAGATAGTATACAAGAAAAGGAACCAGACATAAAATAGCATGTTATATCAATAAATGCAATTGGCTTAACTCAACCACTATAATTAAAACACATCTCTAGCCAAGTCTCTTGCTGTTGAAGAAAGAAGTCACAAAAAGTAAGAGATCACTAGAATGAATACTGTGATATTAAATTAGAGTCAGAGATACCAGTATAAACTCATTTACTTTAATAGATAGACAAGTAGGAACAGATGTAACACAGATACAGATACATGTGCACACATTGGTTATAGACATATATATATATTTCCTCTTTGTGCTTGCTGACACTGCCTAGAAACAATGACATTACAAATGGTGACAAGAATACCTAGTGCCCAGTTTCTGGTTTCTTAAAAAACTTTTTTTAGAAAAAGGGACAAGGGCATCTTGGAAAAATGGTTGATTCTAGGGCTGGAATAAAGAAAATACAAGATGAGCCTCGAACATCTCGTGGTGCCAAAAAGCACAGAAATGTACATGTCAAAAGGACACAGGAATCCATGTGAAAGATATACCCATGCTCAAGATTGCAGCAATCTGAGCAAGGATATAAAATGCTAGTATTGAATTTTATAGACCAAAGACTAAAGTAAATATCCATGAGTCTATGTTGATGTAAACAACTAACTAACTAACTACCTAAATCAATGGAATAAGGGGGGAATCCTCCTTACAGAAGGGATAATAAATGGAGATACACCTGACAAATAATACACGGAGATGCACCCACCCCAGAGGTAGAGTTCAATTTCTCTCCCTTCAAGTGTGGACCAGACTAATGATTCACTTCCATGGAGTGAGGAAGGGAATGATGGTAACTTTAGGGTACAGAAACCTCGGGAGAGGAAACACATCTCTAAGCCAGTCATCTTTTACCATGTTTACCTGGTCATCCATACATCTTTAAAATGCAATTGGTACAACAACAAAATGGAAGAAATCTGAATTCTGAATTACTGTGCAGAGCAAAGCAGCCCATATTCTCACCTGGACTATGACATGAGAGAGAAATGGTGTCTTCGTTCTTCAAACCACTGATTTCTAGGATCTCTTGATGATTGCACATTAGCTTCTTAACCTTATCCATAAAATCTGATTCGTGATCCATTTGTCACACTTTTACTCTTTCACTTTAAGTTTGTTGAATTCCTTCTGTCTAGCTTTGAAACCTCATGGTTTACTTCTACTGGACAACTAAGAGGTTTGATAACCACTTACAACATTATGTTTCTTTGCCCAGACACACTTGCAATTTAAAAGAAGAGAAAATGAAGCAGATATTTTTGGATAAATTATTATCTTCTAATGATGAATTTCAAAAGTATTATTGGAGGAAGAGGGGAGAGAATTGGAGATTGTGTAAAGATGTTATTTGTTGAGTGTACATATGAACAAATGAAATCAAGCGATGACTGTATATGACCCCACTCCCCTTGCTATGCATATATCTCCTTTCATAGGGCAAATGGTGTGAGAAGGCATTACATGTAGTGAAGAGCAGTAAAATTGATTCTTTCAAGACTTTTACTTGAAAGGTTCGCATATGCAAACTTGAAGCATATGTGAATAAGCCAAGAATGTATTTGCCACTTGAAAATAACTGTGTGATTTCCGCTCATCTTTAGACAAAAGCATTCCATGAAAATAAGTCAAATTCGTCATCAAGAATATCAGGCCATAAAAATCCATGATTAATCATCTGCACAAAGAAGTCTGGCCAGGAGAGGCTTCAGAGGGTCTAAGAGTTCATGTAATGCTTCAACATTTGAAGTTGTGAGACCTGGTGCTTTGACTTGAAAACTCAGCAATTTCATTTTGAACCATTAGATGGAATGACAGAATCAAAGAATTTTAGTTAGAGAGGGAAGTGGAGGGGATGTTGGGGAGCATATTGTTGATCATCCTCTGATGTCTAGGGTAGGATGCCAAGATCCTGATTCTTTCTGTGCTGGCCAGGGACAGTGCCAGCTCCACAGCCAGGGTCTCTTGTCAGGAAGGTGGTTCCAATTCCCACTCTCCTTGCTTAGCCCTTTTGCAAAAGAAATAAGTACACTAGGATTTCAACACCAGCTGCTTTCCTCTGTATAGATCAGGAGTCGGCAAACTTTTGATACGGAAGAGCTGCCAAGGTTCAGCAAACTGTGGCTCGCGAGCCACATGCAGCTCTTTGGGTACCTACATGTGGCTCTGAAGTAAAATTGAAAATGAGGGCCAGTTGAGTGGCGTGGTGGTTAAGCGCTGGCTTGGGAAGCCAGCAGCCCTGGTTCAGGTCCCACATATGAGGGCCAATGAGTGACACTGCCCTCAAAAAATAAAAGAAAATGAAAATAAAACTATCATAGTTTGATTTATAAAATTTTTAAAGGTTATTATTCACATTATGGTGATTATGTAAAAATATATTTATGGGGCCGGCCGAGTGGCGTAGTGGTTAAGCGCTGGCTTGGGAAGCCAGCGGCCCCGGTTCGGTCCCACATGTGAGGGACAGTGACACTGCCCTCAAAAAAAAAAAAAAAAAATATATATATATATATATATATATATATTTATGGCTCTCAAATAATTTTTAAATTGTTGTGAGGGACAGGATTGGCTTTTCCAGGGGCTCAGCAAACTTTTGAGACAGAACATACCCAAAGAGCCGCATGTGGCTCGCGGGGCGTAGTTTGCCAACACCTGCTCTAGATTGACCGAATTCTTCTTGTCTTTTGGTTCTTGTGTCATGCCTCCTCTGACCATGCAAAGCAAATACTCTATTCTCCCTGTTTGTTCTTATTAAAGTGTTTCCTGATAATTTCCTGTTTAATGGGTCCCATCCTAAGAGAGTAAGGATCTTGGCTCTATTGTTTTTATATTCCTGGTGTTGAGAATAGGCACTCTATAATTTGGTTGGATGCATGTTGGAAGAGCATTTTAGTAACATTCATAACTTCATCCCTCACTTGAATTTCTGTGTGTAGTCTAACGTGGAAGATTAGAGCTTGGCCAACTTTTTCTGTAAAGGAGCAGATTGTAAATATTTTAGGTTTTGTAGGCCATACAGTCTCCACTGCAACCACTCAATTCTGCTTTATTTAGCACAAAAGCAGTCATAGAAAATACATGAAGGGATGCCTATTGCTATGTTCTAATAAAACTTTATTTGCAAAAAACAGGTGGTGGACCAGATTTAGCCCAAGGGCAGGAATTTAGCAAAGCCTGTGATAGATGACGACAGCTGTCAGGCTGCTTTGTTAATATATAACATTTGAATTAATCACTCCTCTAAATATTTTGGAATTATATTCAATATTCTATATTTTCTTGAGCAAATCACAGAATATTTCTGCACTGCAGTCTTTGAAAATGCATGCAACACTGTTGACATTGCCCCTGATCACATGTCTGTATGCTAGGTATCTTTATGTTGCCAGAAACTTTTAGACCAATCTTGACGATATAAGAGAGTGGCCAATAAAACATTATAGATTTCAAGGTACTCAAAATAGGAGGCGTTGCAGGTGCTGAGACAGAAGGGTCTTGGCCAATATCAGGTTGATCAGTGTCGATCCAAACAGCTTGTGGATAAAACATATTTATACATTTCAGCACCAGCAGACTTCTGAGAGGATAGACAAAGCTAGCAGAACACTTTAAAAGGAACAGGGAAATTATACATTAGAAATATAATACAAGCAGCTTTGTTAACTCTGAAAACAGTGATTACTTTTCTGGGAGACTTTGAATAAAACTGGCCCAAAGTTTCAGATAATTAGCAAAGGTAAGAGACTGGATCAAAGGGAGACAGCCCCAGATCTCTGAGATACAAAGGCAAGACGTACATCCTCTTATGCTTCCCTTCCCACCTCATCTGCCACAGAATGAACACAGTTCTGACTTCTCCATTTCATTTAGTCTCCAGAGCTATCCTTGACCCATTTTACTCCTCATTTGGTACACGCCCTTCATAAAAGCTACTAATTTACAGCCTTCAGCCATACAAATCGGCCCGTTGTTTTCTTCCTGCCTTTTAATTCTCCTATTGTGAAGCCTGCAGACACCATAGACTCCTATTTATTTTGTATCCTTACCCATAACATCTTGGCTCCAAATTTAGGTCCCTAAGCTATCTAAATTGTTCTGCTAACCAAGTTAAATCCCCGAGCTTAGAGCAGCCACAGGAAAGGTTTTCTACATCTCACACTGGTGCTTTAATTGAAATTAAAGTAAATTATTCACACAGTGCACATTAATGTTGGCGCAGCTCCTTCTGCCTTCTTCCCAAATGACATTATGAGTTATGCCAAACTGAGCTCATTTCCATTTTTGATATGGTTAACGAGTGGTAGATGAGGGAATGCCATTGACAGAGCATAACTTGATTTCAGGCAGGCATTTAGGAAAAACAGTGGCTCTCAGACTTTTCTTTTGGACATGGCAGATATGTTAACTGCCCAGTGCAAGGATATCTAAATAAAAATCGCCAAGACTTAATTAACGGATCAATAAATATCAGAAAGAAAAAATTCATTTATACCTGTTTTCCTCAACGTTTCCTCTTTGACCCAGCTTTGTGGATTAAATACTATGCCACCATTGAAAGCATATTTTTGACGATGAATGCTACAATTTTTTAAAGGGGATAAAACTAAGTGTATATGTATTTTGTTTGTGTGTGCACGTGTGCACGCGCATATGTATGAGAGCATGTGTGCGTGCATGTGTGTGTATGTGTGTGTGTACAGCCTAGGGGGGGAAAGCGACTAGATAGATAATTGATATTATCATTTCAAATGTTATCTCTGAGTAATGGGGTTTAGGTTATTTTTTCCCTTTTATTTTCCAATCGTTTCTGAAATCTATGCATGGTATTGCCTTTCTAATAATAATAAAAAAAAATGATATGAGTTACAGATAGATTTAAAACCTGGTTAAAGCCAACCAATAAAATTGAGCAAGGCTGACTGCAAAGCTCTGCATTTTTATTTTGAAATCAGCAGTATCGTGTGCATGAAATAGAAGACTGCCTTTACTCACAAAGATCTGGGGATTTAGCTAGCCCTAGGCACGAAGGGGGCCACACAGGTACAAGATCACTAACAGAACTAGGAGATCCTTGGTCCAACAGCTAAAAGTACTTAAAAGAATTCTAATCTCTATTTCTTTCCAAGAATACCCATTCATAACCCATAACAGAATCCTTATGTCCCCCATCTTTGCATCTAAGAGTCTCTCATCTCACCAGCTACTCCAGAGTTCCTCACTAGCTGAAACCACAAAACTGTCCCAGTCATACAAACCACTAGGATGTGATTTCCCATAACTCCTCATCTCTCACTTTTCAGTTTCAATCCAGCCAGAACCCAAATAGTGATTGGCCCGGCTCCCCAAATCGTGGGCTCCAAGTGTCTTCATTAATGTGTGTCAAGTTTATTTTCCCAAGAGATTTCCAAGGCATTTTCCAATGCTTAAAACTTTGTGAATCAGAACGAATGTCCTGTGTGTGAGACACTCCCCACAATTTATTAAAGTGTTCATTCTTATCACTTGGTCTTAAGATTAGTCACTCTTTTCCAAGCACAGAGATTTTATCCCATTGTAACTTTTTGTTACATATCCTACTTTTTTCTCTGTATCATTATTCATCGGTAAAAATTTACTATTTCCCCCCACCCCAAACAAGGAGAATCACTGAAAGTATGGTAACAGGTTGAAAATAACATAAAGGTTAACTATTGAAAAAAAAAACTGGTCTTTTTATAAAAGGAGAATAATGATAATATTGAATCTCTACTGTTTAATGAAGGATTTAGATCACATATAATCAAGAGAAAACCATTATTTTAGATGAGAGGTGAAATACAAAATTTTGATAAGAAATGTCCATAGAGGGCCAGCTGAGTGGCTCAGTTGGTTAAGAGCTCTCTCAAGAGTGCAAGCTCTGAGCAACAGCAGTTCGAGGCCAAGCCTGAGCTGAGCTGCCGCAGAGCTGTCAACAGGTGGCAGGATGGCTCAGCTAAAAAAAAAAAGAAGAAATTCCCATAGTCTGCTTATCCTCCAGACTTCATCTCCTAATTCCAGCATTTCTTTCCTGCTCTTCACTAAAAGAGAACCAGGAGAAGTCAGGCAAAAGTAGAAATGACTTCTCTATGTCCCCTCTAGGGTCACATAGACATGATTCATGGAAGTTCAGCTCTAATTAGGATTTTGTTTTTGGTTATGATATCTTAGTTAAATTCTCTGCACGTGGACTCAAGTGCCAGGAGATCATGTGACCTTCAGGATGAGGTCAATATTAGATCCTTGGTTCTGGTAAAACAGATGACAGAAATATTTTGAACAGTCTGTTTTAGTTTTCTTTTCTTTTATATCCAGAATTCACTGAACAAATCATGCACAGGATAGTATTTTAACGAAGAGCAGAATGCCTAAGACAGAGAAACTGAGAGGAAAATCCACCATTTAATGCCAGAAAACTAGTCACCAACTGGGTCCTCTTTCTAACTCAGCTAAATGATGTTTTCTTTGAAGTTCATGTGGTACAGTAAAGGAAAGAGAGTATCTCTGTCTAGAAAGAATAATTCTTTCCATTGAGATGTGAATTTTGAGATTTGTCCTGCCAATCTTAAGAGCATCATAAAAACGTTAGTTTTATCCAACATTCTGCTTTGTTCACAAATGTCTCTACCTCATCAATGTTGAGGTTTGTATGCTAAACATCAAATCAGCATACTGACTGGTTGTTAACTAGGAAATAATCTTGCACTAAAATTTGAGAGCCAAAGGATTGACTCTGGGACATTTCACTAAAGAGAAAATTACAAAACAAAACACAAATCGTTAGTGAAAGTACTTTGCTTAAGTCATCCCAGGAGAGTTATGATGGATTCCCATGATACCATGGAGAGTTTGCATTTTTTCATTTGACTCCTCCCTCCAGCAATGCTGACTATTTTTCTTTTCTCCGTTAAATTCTAACCTAACCAAAGTGATGGTCCTGGGGACAAAAAGAAAAAAAAAAAGTTGTGATTGGTAAATTATGTGAACTGCTTAAGAGGCTATCTTAGTCTGAGGTGTATTGTATTATTTATCACAATGTATAAATATTTATTAAGTGTAGAGCATATCTTTTCTCCAAAAAGGAAAAACACCACTAACAAACAAATGAAACTCTAAACTTTTTTTGAACACTACCAAACTGAATATTTCAGTCAGATTACAGTTTTCAGCAACAGACCACTGATTTAAATGTCACATACTTCAGACAAGCTGCCCTTATGGTTCTACTAGGGATGACTCTCCTTGTTATTTCTGGTCCCACGTGTATTCAGCACAGTATGTCTCCATAAAGCGCAACAGAAACTTCCAGAGAGTTCTGACTGAGGAGCTATTTCAGTATACTACTCAAAAATCACAAACTTTTCAGAAATTCAGCTCCTTAAGTCCTTTGTTTTAATAACAGAAATGTCAAATAATTATTAAAGTTAAATCATTTAGAAGTAAAATAAACTCACAATCTCCCCTACTTCTTAAGCACTTATGATGCATTTTGTTTATATAGTCACCTTAAAACACCTAATTTGAGTACTCTAGAAGCATTCTCATACTTTCCCACAAAATCCATGTGAAGAAATTTTAATAACTTTGGTGGGCAAATAGATGAAATTAAGTATTAAAACAAACAAATATATTTTCTTCTATCTTGTTAAGCCATTTCTTTCATGTCATTTTTCATGATTATATCTTTTTCTACATGGGTTCTGGGATAATATCTCAACATCAGGTCAAGTTAAATTTTTTGTTTTAAGTTTCTACATCTGTGAACTCTTTCTGCATAGCTTTTTGTTATAGTTCTGATGGTCTTTAAGAATGCTCAAATAAACGTGTACACACACACACACACTTCCTTTAATGCTGTTTGGGTCTCAATGACACTAAAAACTATACTATTAAAGTTAATGTTAACTCTCATGTATGCTAGTTAAAAATTTCAGGGTGGAATCTACAAAATTAAATACAGGCGAGCATCTACAAAAAATTATATTGAGCTAGACAATAACATCTGAACAAGAACTAGACTTAAAGATCCATGAGGACATGCCCAATGCCTGTTTATTTCAGTGGGATACTTCTACTGCCTGGCATAGCAACTGACACATGCATTGCAAAATAAATGATTGAAGACTAAAAATAATGATTCCATTAAAATTTACTGTTAGTAACTGATTGCTTGGCTATGCAATACTGATTGTTTGGAAACTCCTTCTGATACTAAGCTGTGAAGAAAAGACTTTAAAATTAGCATGTGTTTCACAATTTCAAGGTAATTTGTTAGTTTTTATTACAGAAGCAATCTTACTCTAGTAGTTACAGAAAAGCTAAAAAATATAGCATGCAACATGTAATGATAATTTAAATAGGAGAAAAAAATCATTTTAAAATCTTCATGTATCTCCTTCCAGGTTTACTTCTGCAAGGCTGTGAAAATTTAGAAAATTTATATTATGATGTACATATTGGTTTTTGTAACTTGCGTTGTCCAGGTAGAAATATCTTATGAGTACCTTCTCATGTTCATAATTTTATTATCTATATCATCTTTAATGGAGGCACATCATTAGTCAGTTTTTAAATTAGTAAGTTTTTGTTTGTTTGTTTGTTTGTTTATTAAGTCCAACAACTTTTAATCCTTTAGCAAACATTCTACTTTGGATCACTTTGCTCCACATTTAATGAAGATTTAGGGCTGATGAACAGCAGTGAGTTCTACCCTTTTTGCAAAACGCCTTGCCTTGTGGGGCAATGCATTGCTTGCATCTGTTGTACTGATTCAATAATCTAACATAATGCTTTGAGCATGAAAGGAGCTATAGATGAAGCTGTGATCATCATTTCCCCTAAAATCTCTTTAAAAGAGAAAAATGTAATTTGTTGTAGTTTATTAAGATGTAAGATAGCTCTAAAATGTAATGTATAAATCTATATCATTGACTAGTGTTTTAATTGTCTTCCCTTAAAACATTTACTCAATGGTTCCACATTAAAATATATTCTTCAGTAATCGTCAAGTTTCCTTGGGAATACATGAAACAGCATATTATATAATAAGATACATTTTATATGTGCATAACTATCTTTGTGAAGAAAATCCTCCTTGTAAGTTGTGATATCATTAGCTGCAATAATTATAATAAAATAACATTATGGGTATGGTACGTTTTGTGTAAGAGCTATAATTATAACCAAAGGGAAAAAAATCTTTACATTAAGTTAAAACTCAGTAAACCAATTTGATTTTGCATGGATTAATTCCCTGGCTCTTTTTCCAGTGACATTTTTTTTTCTTTTCACAATAGAAAGTATGATTTAATCATAACAGCTATCTCTCAAATACATGTTTTGCAAAATAAAATAAACACATAAAATGCAATCCCCACTCTACTTGATTACAAAGCTTATTTAACTCGAAATAGTATTGCAAATAGTCACTCACCCTTTGGTCCTAGGAAAATAATGATTTATGCCAAGCACAAGGCAGAAAATATACTTAATTTATTCATTGCACAACCTATACACCACCTCAGGGTGGGGTGGGGGAAGGCTAGAAAAACATTGTGAGCTAATAAATTATTTCTCCTTGTTTGGAAGCCTGTCACTATGGTATACTGCTAGTAAACCTTATAAATGATTTTTATTCTGGAGATGTTGATAAAAAAAAAAGGAAAATGATTGGGCTTTATGATTAAGCTCTATTTTTCTTTATAAAAATTTGATAGGAAAATGGATATTTAATTAGGCTTTCATCAGAAAATTGTGGGCAAGGAATGACCATAAGAAAAATAATCTAAAATTTCCATGTTTTTTTTTCTTTTCCTCACATGAGAAAATATGTTTTCCTGATTTCCATACTCTCTTCATGTGAGTAGTCTCTGCAAATGTCAGCATTTGAATAAACTTCCCAGATCCTATTCCCAGACAGCCGTCTACACAGTTGACATAATCCAGATAATTCATGCAAAAATACGCAAATAAAACAACTCTTCTTATTGTGTTTATAACACCCTTATTTCTTTTTTCTTGACCTGAATTACCCCCATATTAGCTCTCTGTAGAGCACCAATTCAAAAATAAATATTGACCCAACACTTTATTTTGTGTTGTGTAGACTTGGCAATGTACAGCCAATGAAAGCTATATTAGAGCATCTGAACACTCAATTTAACCCTGAAAATTTGCATTTATAATTGATGGTTATGTTTAGCTGATTAACAGTATAGAGAAACACTCTGAAGATTACCAGTGAATTCCACTTATTTTGTAAAATAAAACCTAAGTAAGACACTGGTTGAATTTCAATCTACCCCCACGATGAGCTGGATTATAAAGAATTTCATGTGTAACCTCCTAAATTCATTTTTTAAAATTAGATGAACACCAGGAAATTTTTAAAAAAAGTGAATACAGACAGCCAACATAATGAAACACCAAATGAAAAAATTATTTAGTTGTATTTAAATAGCTAGAGGTTGTTGCTAAATATCGTAGCACTCTCAAAAACAAGTAATTTAACATTACATATCTGTAAATTATGGAAAAATAAAGTTGACGGAAGAATGTTGACAATGCTAAACAGATCTCAAAATAACAAAATTCAAATAATTTAGTATTAAACCATTTTAATCTAAGAAAAATAAAAGGGCACTTTGAAGAAATATTTCCCTTCAATTTCTGTGTCATCGTATAATTTCTTTTTGGAAAAACTCTCCCTTATAAAAGACTATCTGAAATAAGATTTAGTAAAATACAAAAATTAGTAATTTTTTGGTTATTAATTAGATTTGATTTTAAATTTTGACAGAAAAAAAATTAAAATCAGTTTTTTCACTCTTTCTAAAAGCTTCCAATTTTACCATTGAGGTAGAATGGAAACAACAACAAAAAACTCTATTCAAACCGTCTCTTTATTTGAAAAAAATATGTCATTTGACCAGAAGTGATAGATGGAACTTCTGTTGTTGTTGCTGATGATGACTTTATGAGTGATCATAGATTTTGGAGGAAGAAATAAGAGAAAGTCTATCTACATAGGAATCAGTACCATGTTCAGAAATGGGTGTCAGTCACATTCCCAACATGGAGGGTCTATTTAGATTAAACAGCCACACCTGTTTTTTTTGTTTGTTTTGGGTTTTTTTGAGGACAGTGTCACTGGCCCTCACACATAGGACCCGAACCGGGGCCGCTGGCCCCCAAAGCCAGCGCTTAACCACCACACCACTCGGCCAGCCCACACCTGTTCTTTTTTTAATTTTTATTTTTTCAACATGCATTTATTGAGCTCATAGTAAGTAGTAATCCTACGCAGGATGCTGTGGATGATACAAAGGTGACTGCTCATTTTATATCTTTGTAGCTTTCCTTTTTTCCGGGAAGAATTTAAGACAGTATAAAGACATATAAAACATAGTTGATTTAATTGTGCTTAAAATATATTTTTCACATATTTTTATCAACCATATTTACATAAGATTCTAACTGCAAAATATAAGGGTCAGGATTTTGGCCCAGGAGAGACTGAGAGACACGTAAGTGTGTTGGGGTTTGGCCAATGGGCTATAATGCTCTCAAAACAGCTGCAGCCATGGTAGGTTAAACTGGGTGGAGGCTGTAGCCTCCTGCCGTACCAAAGCTTCACTGATTGGCTCTCAGCTACAGTGACCCTGCCCTATTCCACACCCAAAATGACGTAATGCTGAGCTCACACCAGCCTGGCCTCCCCTTGGCCAACCACATTACATCCTGAATGGCTAGATTTGGGGATAATGTGCTTGAGTTTTTTGTTTGTTTGTTTGTTTTTTTAGCTGAGCCATCCTGCCATCTGTTGGCAGCTCAGCAGCAGCTCAGCTTGGGCCTGGAATCAAACTGGTGACCCTGTTGCTCAGAGCTCGCACTCTTTGAGCAAGCTCTTAACCAACTGAGCCACTCAGCCAGCCAGGGTATAATGTGCTTTTTGATGCTCCTCCCCGCCCCCAACACCTACAGCAGTAGAGATCAAAAACAATCTCTTGAGTCAAATGGACTAATTTAAATTGAATAATGGCAGAGTCAATAACATGCTGATGACTATTGAAAAAGAGTAGATTTAAAAAATTTTTTGACTGGTGTTTCCTTCTTTGAAGAAAACAGAATTGGTGTGAGAGAAACTCAAAGTGTTTAAATATGCTTCCATGTTATAACCTGTTTTTTAAAAATATAAACTATTTTCTCACAAAAAGCATGTCTATGACGCATGTTAAACAAAAAAAATGTTTTTTTTTGCTTTAATATAATTGAAGATCAGGAACATAGAGGAAGAATACAACACATATAATGATCGGGTAGAATTTCACAATTAATAAAAAGGTGAAGGGAGTAGGTAAAATGGCCTCAGGGTGTCTTGAATATATTTATATTTTAACAGTCTGAGCTAAGGAAAATACATATTTTATCCGTGCTGAACTTAACTGATTCTTTGGTGAGGTCATAAGATTTCAGGGACTTTCTAAAAGGGTCCTCGGATGTACGCACAAGCATATATATAAAAATATCTTTCTAAATGATTCCCTTCCAAAAGAAAATAACATACATCTCAGACATATCCACTGGAACTTCCTTGCTTATGTTGATCCCACTTTAACTTTTTCTGGTATATTTTCAATATATATGTCACTTTTATTTGTTTATCTCATTCCTATATTTTTATAATTTTATGTAGAGGCCTTATTACCAAGAACATTTCACTAATTATGCAGTGAGGCATTGCCTCTTTCTTTCTGTCTTATTCTGTTTTTTCAAAGGTCCACTAATGCTACTGCTAAATCAAAATAAATGGCTAACGGTGATTGAAAAGGATTTGGTGATATTGCACATTCCTAGTCTTGGCCCACTGCTAGCAGCCATCTTTCTCCCCTTTTCCCCAGGCTTAGCAGATTTGTCAGTTTCTTGACTGAAGATTGTGCGCCTACAGGGCAGATATGATGTACTGCTCCATCATTCTGCGTGGCTCAGAGTGGGATGTTGGTGCTTAATGAAATGCTAAACATCGTACCAATAATAGTTGTATGCAGTGCATTCCAATTATGTTCATTAAGTAACAGTTATGTGATAGCAGGGTTTATGTCCTCCCATGAATATAGATGGGTGCCTCTATATGTGTGCACGTGTGTGTGTGTCTGTGTGTGCGCGCGTGTGTGTGCACATGCGCTTGCATGTGAGCATGCACCCAAATATGCTCTGACACCCACAAAACCAACTTAGGATAAATGTATAACCCTTTTCTCCTTTATTTCTATATGCCTTTCTGCGTCATACTCAACACAATGTCTGTAATCATTCCTTCTATACTATCACCATGCTGTATGTTTCAGTAGTGTGGCTGGCTTTGTGCAGACAATATAGGAAAATGGTTTGAGGGGTAACTGCATAGGCTAGCTTCCTCAACATTTGTAAAAATCTGATCTTGATTTTTAAAAAATTTAAGTCTGGTTTTCAAAAACCAGATTTCATTGAAGGAAAAATTAGCATGTTCTCATGTAAATCACTGACTAATTAGTGAACAATAGGGAACTATAAAATGTTTCATGACATGTAATTTTATTTTTTCTTATAGAATTCTCAATGCAAATCACGGGAAGCACAAACACAGGCATTCACATGGCTCTTTAAAACTATCTTATGGATAGTAAAAACCAAATCAGAATCAATTTGTTATATGACTTGGAATAAAATAAAGCTAGTTTACAAAACCTGGAATGCATTAGTTAGACCTCATGTCTGATTTTGGAAGGGAAAACATGCAAATGAGTGGCGTCAACTACCTTCTTTATAGAATTGGCATTTTTAACATGATCTGAGTTAGATTTCTATTTTTGAGGCTCCATCCTGCCTCTATAACAGTAGAAAGAAAATTGGGACTTGAATTTTCTTTTGCTATTTTTCTATCTCTAACAGGCAGGACTGCCCTACATCCACCTGAACATAACTCTTCGCATTTTATTTTCACATTTAGAACAAAGGCCACTGCACATGGAAGTTGCATTGCTCCAAAGCAAATCCATCCGATGCTCTAAGGTTCTGTATTAAACAGACCCTAGTATGGTCTGAAAAGAAAATTAACTCCATGCAAGAATTCAGAAAGAAACATAAAGAAAGTAGGCTTTTTCATGAGTTCTTAAGGGGAAGAATGTGGGACATGTAGAATATTATGAAGTTTTAAGATGCAAACTTTAGTTATTTGAAACAATGTTTACAAAGGCTGACAGTGTAGAAAACCCAATTCTAAGCATCCCACGTGAATCATTTTACTTAATTCTCACAATAGTCCTTCATTGGTGTTATATGTCCCAGTGTTACAAAGGATGAGGCTTTTATAGGTTAAAGAGGGTACACATTTTTTCCAAGATCGCACAGCAACCAAGTTATGGGCCCAGGCAAGTAGAATTCCATTTACATTTAACCACTTCCAGTGACTAATATTTATTTATCAATTAGGCAATGAGAACTTGGCAATTATTAAAGTTATAAATACAATAAATATTCAAACTTCTAAATGAATATAAGGTATTTGGGAGTATGATATATGACCTTGTTCTCTTTTACTGTAAATTGTTGATTTGTAATCTGTGATAGAGTAGGGTAAAAATTTTCAAATCCCTTCCTTTGTTTTTTTTTAAAATAGCTTTGAGAAAATAAAGTTTGCAATGACTAAGTGAAATGTTGGGAATGGTAGTGGATCAATTGATTAACAGACCTTTGTTATTAATATGAATAATTAAAAATTCAATGAAAAAATAAAGTTTACAAAACTATATTTCTGTTTCTGTTCTACTAATTACCATTTTATTTTATTTGGTTTTTTTCTTTCATTTATAACTAAACAGTAGATAGCTAAAAAAGCATTCTGCTTTGCTTTGCTGGATGACTATAGCAATTGCAATAAGTATAATATGAGTACTACTCTAGGATAGTAACATACAGGATAAATCATAGCTACACTGCAGATGGTAGCTTTTCTTCACAGAGTCTCTCTTCCTTTTTCCACTGCAGAAATGATATACTTCTTTAATGGATAATCCGAATTATAGAAATGCATTTCTTTTTATCACATCCGAGAAAGAAAAAACTAAAATACATTTTAAACTGGAAAATAATAAAGTATGCCAAATTATGGTTTGCTTCTCAGAGTTTAGAAAAAGCTCCATCCACATTTACCATCCAATTTCATCCATAGACTTTTTCTCTATCCTCGTTTAATTCTCTATATTGTAAGTCTATGTGGCTACCCCTGAATACATCAAATTCACATAAAAAATGAATTCAAAGGTACAAAATAAGCAAACAAATATAATCACACACATCTAAGACATAACACAAAATAAAACAAATTATGAATATAGATTGCTCTCTAAGAGTAGTAATATCTGCTGCGTTTGACATTTAATGAGCTGATCCTTGTTGACAAAGATTATTTTCATTGTCTTGGCTCAGACTCAAAGTTACAAAAACTTCAGCTCCTACACATTAGTTTGGAAACTGAAGTGTATATTTCCTTTAAGGGAATTGATATAATGAAAGGCAATTGTGTTCTATAGATAGGGCATAAGTCTTTATATGACTGAAGGTTAATATTAATGACAATCATTTTCGTCCAAAGATCTGGAAGCAGGGATCAAAGGAGCAACAGAGAAGTGAAGATTTTCCACCTTAAGTGGCAAACATGAGCAAACTTGAAATATTGGCTTTGTCTTGGGCACCCTTCCACTTCATATTCTATTCCTCAGGGGTTCATTGTCTTGCTATTCTCCCAACAATATTTCTCCTCAGGGTAATCCACCACAAAAAAAGTTAACTACATATCAAAATACGCTAAACTCTAAGTTCACTAAGTAACAACAATTCTAACATTTGTAATTATAATAATAACGATAAGAGATATTGATTGAGCATTTTTTATGCATCAGACACTCTTCTAAAGGTTTCATAGCTGTTTGTCCCTTTTATTTTTTTACTGCAGTACTATAGGGATTTTTCTTGTGCCATTTTATGGATAATGAAAGTAAAACCTTCCTAGAAAACGATTTATAAAATGAAAAATAATTAATTCACATAAAATTGAAAATGGCTGATATCTTTCAGCGATATCCACAAATGATGAAGACATTTGATACCAAAGAAGACTCCCTAATTGATGAATTTTCATTCAATAAAATAAGTTACATAAAATTTATTCAATCGTCAGAGAAAAAGAATTTGAAAAAAATCAACATCCATCTATGTTTAAAAAATATGAGCAACAAAGAATAGAAAGGGCCCTCCTCAATGTGATAAAAAATACCCACACAATATTAATGGTGAATAGTATATTAACTAAGTTTCTCCAGAGAAACAGAACAAATAGCATAGAAAGATAGATGATGATGATAAATGATAGATGAGATAGATAGATAGATAGATAGATAGATAGATAGATAGATAGATAGATAGATACCAATTAAAAAGAATTGGCTCACACTCTCATGGAAGCTGGCAAATACCATGATCAGCAAGGTGAGCTGGCAACCTGGAGATTCAGGATGGCCAATTTAGTTTCACTCCAAATCCAAAATTCTGAAGACAAGGAGAGCCAATGATGCAATTCATGTCCAAAGGCGACAGAGTCGAGATCCAGGAATAGCTGACATTTTTAACTACAAAGGCAGGGAAAAGCCAATGTCCTGATTTGAAGACCATCAACAGGAGAAATTCTCTCTTACTTGGGGTAGCTTCAGCCTTTTGGTTCCATTCAGGCCTTCAACCAATTGGATGAGGCATGAAGAGGCACACACACTTTGGTGAAGGTAATCTGCTTTACTTAGTCTACTGATTTAAACATTAATCTCATCCAAAACCACACTCACAGAAACACCTAATATAATGTTTTACCAAATATCCAAGCATCTTGTGGCTCATTGAAATTGACACAGACAATCAACCTTTACAGTGAAAAACTGACAACTTTCTAAGATCAGGACCGAGACAATGATATCCTCTCTCACCACTCATATTCAACAGAGTACTGGATGTCCTAGCTAGTTTAATATAAATTTAATATAAATTGGAAAGGAAGACATAATATTGTCTTTATTCACAGGTGCCATGATCATCTCTAGACAATTAAAAAGAACTGATTTTTTAAAATCCAACGATTAATAAGCAAATGCAGTAAGGTTACAGAACAACAGTCAATTGTTTTCCTATATACCAGCAATGGACAGTAAGAATTTTAAATTTATAAAAATACCTTTTATGATTTATGAGCACCAAAAAAAAAATGAAGTACATAGAGGTATAACAAAATATATATAGCATGTTCATGCAAACAATCTACAAAATTCTGATGGAGGAAATCAATAAATATCTAAATAAATGGCGAGATATTACATGTTCATGAATTGAAAAAAGTCGATATTGTTAAGATGTCAAATCTTTCCAACTTGATCTATAGATTCAACACTGTCACAAACAAAACCCCAGCAAGCTCATTTATAGAAATCAACAACTTGACTCTAAGGTTTATATAGGAAGACTTCAAATAGCTAATATAATACTGAAGAAGAGCAAAGTTAGATGACTCACGCTACACAATTTCAAGATTTACTAAAAAGCTACTGTAATCATGACTGCAAAAGAAGATACTTGGATCAATGTGAAAGAATAAAGAGACCCCAAATAGACCCATGCAAATATAATCAAGTTGTCTTTGACAAAGAAGGAAAACATTTATTTTCAATAAATGGTGCTGGAACAATTAGGCATTCATATTTTATTTTACTTTATTTTATTTTATTTTATTTTGAGGGCAGTGTCACTGGCCCTCATATGTGGGACCCGAACTGGGGCCACTGGCTTCCCAAACCAGCGCTTAACCACCACGCCACTCAGCCGTCCCTGGGCATTCATACTTTAAAAAAATAATTCTACACAAAGACATTACAGCTTTCACAAAAATTACTTCAAAATGGATCATATACCTAGATATAAAATGCAAAATTATAAAACTTCTACATAAAAATATAGGAGAAAAGCTGTATGACATTGGGTTTGGTGATGATATTTTATTATTATTATTATTATTATTATTATTATTTTGCTATTTAATATCTTTATTCTTTATTCTTTTCTTTATTTTTTTTATTATTTTCAGGTATACAAAGCAACATAATAGTTAGACATTTACACACCTCATGAAGTGATAACACCCCCAATCTACTATCGCTCTGACATTCTATATAGTTGTTACAATACCATTGACTATGACGTTCTTTACAACCTGTGAATTCACACACACACACACACACACACACACACACACACACACACACGGTGCCAAAAATATGTATACACATTTTAAGAAAGAGAAACTCTTAAAAATGGTAATACTCAACATATACCAATAACAATAGATGAATACAATCCATGTTTGAATTCTGCAATTACAAGAGGTGCTCAAAGTGGTTACCATCAGCATCCAGACACTTCTGATTACAGTGAACTACTGCTTGAGCAACATTGACCAAAGTGTCCACTTGTGTACATCTTTTGGCACCCCTGGGTGTGTGTGTGTGTGTGCGTATATATAGTTGACATTCAATATTGCTCTACTTCAGCTTCAGGTGCACAGCACAGTGGTCAGGCATCTAAACAATCTATGAAATGATCCCCCTGATAAATCCAGGACCCATCTGGTACTCTACATAATTTTTACAATATTATTGATTATATTTCCCATACTGCATATCCCCATGACTATATTGTAACTAGTACTTTCTACTTTCTAATCCCTTTACCTTCTACCTCCTTCTCATGGTGATGATATTTTAGATACAACACGAAAAAATGCAATCCATGGGGCTCGCCAAATGGCGCGTTGGTTAACAGCTGGCTTGAGACGCCAGCTCTGAGCAGCAGGGCCCTGGTTCAGATCCCACATATGAGGGCCAGTGACACTGCCCTCTACAGCTAAGATGGTGAACAACAGCTCCACCTGGAGCTGGGCTGCTGTGAGTCACCAGCAACCGCCTAGGCTGCAGCCCCTGCTGCAGTGGGCTGCCATAGGCTACAGTGAGTGGCTGGCAGCCAGCGTGAGCAGCTGGCAGCCGGTGTGAGCTGCCAAGAGCTGCAGTGAGTAACCATCCAGAGGCCGGAGACTGATCTGCCTCACCTGGGAAGAGCGCAATGATACCAACATGGACCAGTGAAGCAACATCCTCCACAACTAGACTGAAGAACAAAAGGACAGCAACTTGCCTGTTCCCCTCCCCCAATTCCCCAATAAAAAAATCTTAAAAAAAGAAAAAAATGCAATCCATGAAAGAAAAAAATAAAAGATAAGTTGGAGTTTATTAAAATTAAAAACCTATGTTCCGTGTAAGAAACACTTAATCAAAAGACAAGCCACAAGTTCTAAGACAATACTTGCAAAGCACATATCTGATAAAGGAATTGTATGCAAAATATACAAGGAATCTTAAAATGCTACATAAGAAACCAATAACCGATTTTTAAAAATAGGCAAAAGATCTGAACAGACATCTCATTAAAGATATAAGATAACCAATATGCAGATAAAAGATTCTCAAAGTCAATTGTCATTAGGGTATTTCACATTAAAACAACAACGTACCACTATACACACACTAGAATGACTAAAATCTAAAACTGGCAGTACCTAAGACTGGCAAAGATGTGGAGCTCTCATTCCTTACTAGTGGAAACGCAAAATGTATAGCCATTTTGATACATAGCTTGGCAGTTTCTAACAAAGCTAAACATAGTCTTTCCGTATAATTCAGCAATCAGGTTCCTAGGTATTTATTCAACTGACTTGAAAACATATCTATACAAAAACCTGCACATGAATGTTTATAGCATCTTTATTTATAATAATCAAAATATCGAAGCAACCAAGATTTCCTTTTTCCTTTTAAACGTGAATGAATAAACAAATTATGGTACATGCATACAATAGAATATTTATTATTTAGCATTAAAAAGAGGGCTAGCTGAGTGGCGTGGCGGTTAAGAGCTGGCTTGGGATGCCAGCGGCCCTGGTTCGGATCCCACATATGAGCGCCAGTGACACTGCCCTCAAAAAAAAAAAAAGAGATGAGCTTTCAAGTCACAAATAGATGTGGATAGGTCTTACATATATATTCATAAGTGAAAGAAGCCAGTCTGAAAATGCTAGCTACTCTATGATTCCAATTATATGATATTCTCGAAAGGAAAACAATAGAGACAATAAACAAATCAGTGGTTTTGAAGATATTATGGAGAATGTGACAATAGAATTTAACTATATTAGTAAGTAGGAAACAGGCTCACTGAAGGGGTTGGGGAAATGATGCTTACCTAAGTAACTTTGGCCATGAGTAGAATTTGTAAGACTAAAGGCAACAAGAAATAAACAGAAGCACTGTACTGTAGTTGATAAAGTGTTTTACCTATGGGTACATGAATTAAGAATTCTGACACTACTATACATGTGTGTACACTGGAGCTGAACATTTAAGTAAATGAATGGATGATGGTGAGAACCAGGGTTCTCAGGGTTGGAGTGGAATATTTTTTAAGGCAGCTGGTATTTGCTGGTATGTATTGCTGAATTGTCCTACAAAACCATTTTATTAATTGACATCAACATCAGGACTGTATGAAAAGCCCCTTGCTTCCTTATACCCTCAACAGATAAGCAAGGGAGTAGTCCAATTTTCCCGTCCTCCTCACCCCTCAAAAATATCAGCTGCTATAAGCTATTCCTAAAATGTATTGGGTTTTTTTTTCCAATTTTTAAATTCTCCATTCATAAATTTTCTAAACATTCTGGTGTTCTTTATTGCTATTATTATTACTTAACAAAATGATGTATAACAATAATTTTAATTCTAGCTGGCACCACTAAGTGCTTCATAAATATCATCTCATTTTTTGTCTTTATTAGAACCTTCTAGAAGGTAGTATTCTATTCTAGTTGTAAAGATGATAATACTGAGGCATAGTGTTAAGAAGGAATTTGACTGTGGTCTCAAACCTGATTTAGTCATTTATTAAGATGATGATTATTTTTGAGCAACTACCATGTGCCAGTCCTCATGTAATTAATTATCAGGTGTATAATGATCAACAAACTTGCAGAGACCATGCCTCAAGAGAACCTACAGCCCATGTGGAAGACATATGCTTATCAGGAATTAAAGTATCAGTTTATAAAGGAAATGGACCAAGTGCATGTCTGTAGAGTTAAATGGGGAGAAAGAGGCTTTCTGAGGAAGTCACCTGTAAGCAGAAGTACAAAGAATGTGAAAATCCTAGAGGTGATGAGAGTGGAGGGAGATATATGTAAATGTTTCCCAGCAGAGGGAACAGACTGTGCAAAGATCCCTGATGGAAACATGATACATTCTAGAAACTCATAGGAATTCGTAAATGAAAGAGCAGATACACAATCCTACAACTGTTAAACTCCACAACCCTCCTTTTCTCCAAAGCCAGCACACTCTAAGGACTTTCTTTTCAATGGCTTCTTCTAAATATAAAAGATGTTTACTGTAGGTAAAAGTTAGAAAATTATTAGAAGAAAGCAAAATGAATCAGTAATCCCACTGTACATTGCAAAACAGACATTTCAGCCTCCAGTCTTCTAGTAGATTTTCTCTACCTATTTGTGACTTTTACTTTTCAAGAATTGAGAACAAACCATATCTTTTTTTTATAATCAGACAATTTATTTGTTGTAAACATTTCCTGTGTTATTAAATATTATACAGTGATATTGCTTCAATGGCTACAACTTGAAAATCACTTTATGTGCATGCCATAACTTTAAAAATACCCTATTGCTGGTAATTTCTGTGGTCTTCTTAATTTTAAACTATTAAGTATAATTTGGGGTGAATATTCATAAATGGTATTTTGTTTCTATTACAAATGGATTTCTCAAGATAAATTCTTACAAATGGAAATATGTAGCCAACAACAACCAAAAAAGAATACTTTGAAGGCTGCTGGTATCTGCTGACATATTGCTGAGTTCTATAAAATCATTTTATTAGTTTACATTTACATCATGGCCGTGCTTCTTTATACCCTCACCAAACTGGAAGGGTTTTGTTTTCATAAACTATTTTTGTAAGCAAAATCTAGATATTATAGCTGTATTTTTACATGTTCATTAATTTTTGCATTAGTGAATTATTTCTCCATATTCTTATAAAATATAAATTAATCAGTTATTCAAGAGGCAGTTACTGAGTCACTCCTTTTCTCTACATAAATTTAAAATGACTAAGTTGAATACGTGCATTTTAACCTGTTTCGGAACTTCCTTTTGCATTTTATTGATCTTTGTTCTACTTACTTTACTGCATCACTGTTTAAAGTCTTATAGCTTTATAACATACGTTAGTAGCTGATAATGCTAGCTCCACATGATGATTCTTCAATTTAAAATTTTTATTTCCTGTTTTATACATTTATTGTTCTGAATAAAATGTATGATTTTTTATTAAGCTGAAAATAATTGGGTATTATTTCTGTGTTTGTAGTTTTATAAGACAACTTTGAAATTATATGTTTGTACAAGTTCAAACTTGTATAACAAATACAATACACATGTGTCCTTTTTTTTCATCTCCTTGATGTTCTAGCAACAGTTTTAGTGTTCTTCATATAAAATGCACACATTCTTGCTAAATATGTTTCTGTTTGTGTCTTGTTGCTACTGGGAAGACGAACCCTCCCCTCCCCCAACACTTTGTTTTCTATGGCTAAATTCTACAGGCCGTTTTTCCCTGTTTGTGTATTTAGGGTCATGTCCATTCCAGTGAAAAGTATTAATTGCTTTTACAGTTTCCACTTGATTTACTTAGGCACACTATGTAATTCTATGTCTTTAAATCTACATAATTAATACGCTTCATTGTTCTTTTTAATGCATAGAACTCTTATCTACTTTCTTGCATTATTGCTTTGGCTATAGCTTATCCCAAAAGTTTAAATGACAATAACGGGCATCTGTACCTTGTTTTTAATCTTTGTCAACACCAACAATCATTGACATTTATCATGTACTTACTTTGTGCCTGGTACTGCACTGAGCATCTTTATTGTAAGTCTTAAAACTCCTTTATATAAGTAGGAAATACTTACGTTTCCATTTCTTATAAAAGAGACACTAAGGTATATAGAGAGGAATTCAGTCAATTACCCTATGTCACACAGCGAGTTAGTGGTAGGGATGTGAAGCCAGATACTCTGGTTCTTGGCTCCAGGTCCTTCACATAGGGTTTTGGTCAGTGGTCAAAGTAGTGACATTGAGAAACTTTGAAAGAAGGCACATTCAGTGAAGGAACAGAGCATGAAAAGAAACACATTTTCTGTCCATAAATTCAGAGTTGCCTTCCTTAAGTTTTCATTGGTCATAAAACTCCATTCTCCTGAAACGTGACTTTATAAGAACCGCTCTGCTTCCAGGCATCTTCTTTCCACTTAGTTGTTTAAAACACTTATGAACGTCATTTTAATACTACATGTAGTGATGATAAAAATAGTATGAGAGGGCCGGCCGAGTGGCGCGGTGGTTAAGCGCTGGCTTGGGAAGCCAGCGGCCCCGGTTCGGTCCCACATATGAGGGCCAGTGACACTGCCCTCAAAAAAAAGAAAAAAGTAGTATGAGAGATTTGCCTCTCACTTTCAGTATCCCAACTTTCAAGCACCAAAAGACACACATTTTGATCCCATCAGAAGCTAGTGAGACTGACAGGGAGAGAAGACCAAGGAGAAGATTGGACAGACCGCACCAAACTTCTGCCAAAGCATGTAGACCCCTTCCATAACAGCATCACCACCTCCTCACATGTCCAAAGCCTGCAGACCCCTTCCATAATGGCATCACCACCTCCTCACATGCCCAATGTATGAGTCACTGGCCTTCTCACAAAGGGCTGATGGAGAAACGAAGTAAATAATTATGATGAGCTCTTATGCACACTCACTCACTTAGCTCTGTAGCTATGATCATGAAATGTAGGTCCATTGCAATGGGAGCAATACATGCATGGATACTACAGTCTATGTGAAATCCAGGAACAATATTTCCCATCCGATTTTAGCATAAGATCTTATTTATAAAATTATTATTAGGTAGACAGACTCAAGGGTGGGCAGGGGGAAGACTTGAATATGTGACTGAAAGTATTCTTCTAACTTTAGTGTTTTTAGTGTGCAAATTATCAATATATTCTATATAAAGAAAGAGGAGGGTGGGAGAGAGAGAGAGAGAGAGCAATAGGGAGGGAATGACTCTTAGAGAGATTATATTGAGAGAGCTGTAAAGAGAAAAGAGACACGTCCTTGCCCCTCCTAGCTAAGCACAAAAATGCTTGAAAGCTGGTATGTTATCACTCGATCAATCAGCAGTAGAACATTAACCCTTAATTTGGTTGTATTTTCTGAGACTCCAGTTAGCCTTCTAAACCATATTCCCAAAATCCTGACGGAAGATCTTTAGGACTGCCTCTGTTCCTTGTTCTTTAATACATTTATTCCAAAAAGCATGCTGAAATGCATGGTCACTAAATGCTGATTTGCCCATTCAGTAATTCTTAAGCTGTCCTAGCCTTTGAGACAGGGTCCCCTCCCAGCTTGAGAATGAGGCCCTCTGGATGTGGCAGGGAGGGAGGCTGGCTTATTAGACAGAAACTGACAGTCATAGAATGAAGGGCATGGGGGACCCCTCAGAAACTCATGTGGACCATTGTGGGAGGATTAGCAAAGGAGAACACACTTCAGGAGGCCTGTGGGCACATCTCTACAAAGAATAAAAAGCAGGAGGAAGCAGTAGGATGGGAGGAAGTCCATACTTTTAGATATATGTTTTATTAGTTCTGGTTTGGTATTCAGAGTCTTTTCTCAGGATTGTCCATTTTCTCTCAACTCTTTAATATTTATACCATTCAGGGCATCAGGTACTCTATGATTCGTTGGCACGGGCTACTTTCAATCAGGAGTAATCTGTATGCATTTATATTGCGAGCTGCTCGCTAATTGGTTTTCATCCAAGTAATCCCACAGAGAATAAGGTTACATGCTGAAAAGGGCTGAGGTGAGAGAGTGGGTAAAAGGGGACTGTGAACTCTTTTCCTGGCCTTATTAGAAATGCTGTGAGCATCTGCATTAAAGAGAAAAAAGGTCCAAATTTCTGAGATTCTCCTAAGTCATGAATAAGTACACAGTATGCCCCAGAGCATACCCAACAAGCGACAGAGACAAAACAATTTTTGGATAGCCCTATACATTTCTGCATGACACAGTAACTGGTGTAACATAGATAGAATGTTAGGCTAAAAGGGAACACACAAAGAGAACTTGTTGGAAAAATAACTAATACTGAGAAAAATTAAGCATTTGTCTTAGTTCCAGAAACCTGAAATTTTGGAAGGAATAAACTCCAAGTGAGCATTTTCATATGTGTTTAAAAATGAGGGCAACTGGGCCGGCTCTGTGGCGCGGTGGTTAAGAGCTGGCTTGGGACGCCAGAGGCCCTGGTTCGGATCCCACATATGAGGGTCAGTGATACTGCCCTCTAAAAAAAAAAAAAAAATGAGGGCAACTAAAATCAACTATATTTCTGTTTGCTTCATTTTATTACTGTTTTTTTATTTCCCATGGGTCCTTTAGATATTTTTATTCATGTCTAGCAACACAGCTATTGTGACAATAATGTGTATAGCACATGCGGATTTTTTCTGAGTATAGTCTGCCCCACTGTAAAAGAAAATGAAGTATTTTAGTAGGTCTGTGATTATTTTTACTAATATGATTTAAAGGTGAAAATATTGAGACATTATTTTAAAGTTTTAAAATATGCAGTGAAAGTTTACCCCTGTGAAAGAAATATTACATCTCAATTTACATAAATATTGCAATTGTCTTTACTTGCTGAAAAGAATGTCCATTTTTCACTTGCCATCGTTAGCTGGGCTGATGCCTATATTAGGGTAATTTGTTTCAAGTGCACTAGGTTTCAATAACAGATTAAGGAGGAGACTGGTTGTTCTATATTTTCTGCTATAAAATGAGAATACCATGCTTGGTTATAGCGCTTGTTTTAAAAGTAATTATCATTTTCCAAGTCCAATTCACTCTCAGAAAAGGAATCTGGAATTAGGCTTTCTAAATTAGAAAAAGAGACAGTGGTGTAATTGTTCCTCCCCCTGGGAAATATGCTTTTCCTTAACTACATAAAGCAACACAAAAACTTCTATAAATAATTACAGTAACAACATGTTATGCCAAGTAAATAAAAAGCACACTGTATATCCGAAATTCAAGAGAGTGTTAAAACAACACTTTTTAAAACTCTTCATCACAGCAAAAAATGAAACCACCCAAAGAACTTACAGGAATAAAAATAGGCGTAATGTATGAAATCGTGCTTTGAATTATCTTATTCTCCTGCTTATATGGCAAGTGACTTTATTTTATGATGGTTTATATAGAAGAGTCATATTAAAAAAGAAAGGCTATTTTTCTATGAAGAATCTTATAGGCTCAAAGGCCATTTCACTTAGCTCAGTCATCTAGTTTATTTTGCGTTAGAGGAACTTCTCATTTAATTTACCAGTCCATAATAGGTAACTTTTTCAATATGGAGCTAAAGGTCACTATTATATGTAAGGAAAATTAAGCCAATGTTCTTGGTTGCCTTACAGTTCTCCTAGTTCAACTACTCCAATAAATGAACATGTACAACAAGCCGAAGGGCTTTTTATTACAAATTTAATTCATTTCTCTAGACAACTGTGAAATTTGCCATTGACATTAGTCATTACCCCAAGGCGAACTAAAAGATGATCTCAGTTAATAAATGATCCTTAACAAGAAACGCTCCTATCTCCTGTGATATTGGTGCAGGCACATTTTATTAATGCAGGACTTGCTTCCTGCCAGAACACCAGCGTTCACGACTATTTGGTGTGCTTGTTTCCTCTTCCTGCTCCCGATATTAATAATTATGCAACGGGATAATTAGCAACACAAAGAGACAGTACTATGAGCTTGAAGCTAGATTTTCAGCACGTTAACCTTCTGGGAAATAAAGAACAGAAGCAAAGAGTCTAGCCAAATAACCAATGCAGGTTGATTTCACAGTGTGTAAAAGGCTAATTATCTGTGAAAAGTCTGACCCCAAGTAACAAAATTACAGAAATGTGCAGGCATTTTATTTTAAATAAAACTCAGAGCCAGTGTTTCATACGCGAAAGAAAAGAAACCTGATTAACAAACGTATGACAGGAAAAATTTTGAAACTTAAACAAAAATAAGCGCTGAAAGAAATGATGGTATCTCAAAATAAATGTTAATGATCAGCCTAAACACCTGAGAAGGTAGGGTAAAAAAATAAACTCCTACTTCCTTTCCCTACCCCCAACACACAGTTGTTACAATGAATACACACACAGGCACACAGACGCAGTGTGTGACAGAAGTAGGTTAAGTGTATTTTGTTTACTGGAGACAGGCTACAATAAAAAGCAGAAAATATTACTACTTCTTTACAGATACCATATGTAATTCATTCTGATATAGGAATATTTATCCACTAGAAGTAATAACAAACCACAATTTTTGTCATGAAAAAAATAAATTGTATTTGCAAAAAGCAAACACATTACAGAGTGTGTAAAAATGCAATATTCCCATTTTCTAGTCAGAGTTCCAATTTATTGAAGTAACAGAGCAGAAAATGCACTGACAGCTGTTACATTTTATTGCGAATTAGTATATACGTTTTATATCCAGTGAGCAAATGCATGATACATTGTATTCCAGTAATTGCCACTGGCTTTCCAAATGGAAGCGGAATGATCTCAGTGCAATTACACTCAGGAGAGTACATAGCACAGCCTCCAGTTCTACATTATAGCACTTTAACAATACTAATATTAAATATACTTTCTTTTTAAGAAAAAATGGAGGATTAAAAAGGTCAAGCTACATTTTTTTTGAAACATCAAAAAGTAGTGATCAGATGGTATCTGTCTTCCCTCATTAGTACTCGGTGACTATTTGTTTTTAAGTTACACGCGTTAGAATATTGCAGGTTGGGATATTCAGGTAGGTTAAACAAAGTTTCTCTCGCCCCCTCCCTTTGTTGATTATATTCGTGTTTTCCCTTCCTTGATGTCGCCTCTATATCCTCCTCCCTCTTAGCAGCAAAATATAGGGATTTAAAATGATGGGACCAGGGGGCAGGTGTTTGAATATTTTAGAAAATGAGCTACACGCTGAGTTTTCACTTTGCCCCGAGCAGTCCAATCATCTTTGATTCCCTTCCTCATACCTTCCCTGCTACTCCTGCTAACCTGTATGCGCATTAGCTACCGTCCTAAGCAGAGAGCCATTTGTTTTCATAAGGGTTAACTGATTTCATAGATCACCTTCTAATGCTCAGGACTACTGGTTAACAGGCAAGCTCACGCCAACATGCTAACCGTCTTCGCAGTCAGTTCTAGTTTATTAGAAGCAAATTTCCAGCATACTGTACGAGAAGTCTATGCTGTCTATTTCTGCAAACCTTGCTAATCTACTGCACTCTTTCTCTTGGCAGCGGGTCCGTTTACAGCTCCTCCATCAGGGGCTCGGTGGTGAAGCCTGCAGGAAAGCCGGCTCTCTCCTCCCCTCTAGTGGTTAGCAGCCCGCCTTGCAGGGGAGGGATGGCAGAGGCCCGCAGGGGACCCACAGAGGGGACATTTCTGCAATTCTTTTGGCTTGGAGAGAAAAGGGAGAAAATATAAACCAAGCAGTCCATGGCTACAGAAAATAAAATTTATCAAGCATTTAAAACAATATGTTAGTGGTGGCTACAGCTTAATCAACACCAACCTGCTGACATAGAGTTGCAATTTGAGCTACTTATTAGTGATTGAATTAACAGCATGTCACAACTTGTATTTGGCTTAATAAAAGAAATTGACTAATTCAACAGAACCATAAACAACATGTAATAAGACTTTTTTTTTTTTCTAGGCTGGAAAGAAAATCTCACAGAGCTAGAACAAGAAAGAGCAAGGGCCACTCCCTTGAACCTTGGAGGGCTGTCCCAGTGCAGCTTGGGACTCTCTCCCAAGGGCTCCACGCCCAAGCAGGTGCGGTGGCCCCTCAATAGAAAGACCGTAGAAAACAACACCATTAACAATAGCAGTGACATCAACAAAACTGATGACATCTCCCATCTTGACGTCAGAAACAGTTGTGGCACAAAGGAACCAGGTGGTGATGCCCTTCGTGTAATCACTGCTGCCTTAGAACACAGCTTCCCCGCTCCCTTAAAACTGCATCTAACCCCAAAATTGTTCAGACTCTTATTTGAAAGAAAATGCGTTCAGACTAATATTTACTTTGAAGTATGGACCCTCCTTGTTTTCCTATAAAAAATATTAATATGATGTGTTTTTGAGTTTAAAGTCTTAAAATGTAAGTTTAGGAATTCTCCATTCAATATAACAAACAAATAAATTTGTTGTTCCACAATAATTTTGCTTTTATTTTATTTTTTTATTAGGAAAGAAATGTTAAGGCCTATTCTGGGCTTAACTCATGCCATAATATAATGGAATTACCAGGATTTGGGATCACACACTGTTTATTGGATTTTTTATTAAAAGAAAGATATAAATGTACAGATGACTTACCTATTATGAATAACTTTAGTTCCTCTCCTTTTTAAGGACATTTTGGAGAATTAGTTTAAATTAATATTTAAGGAAATGAAGAGAAACTCACTTATCCATATTTGGGAGACTTTAAGTATAGCTTAAAACGGATATAGTAATTCTGATTAAAGAATATTTTAAATAAAAAATTTGACATTATACATCTGAAATCTATGTACCTTTGTTAACAATTGTCACCCAAATAAACTCTAATTAAAATAAATTAAAAATAATATTGGTACCGATTACTATGAAACTGAGAACAGTAAGTGCTTGTGAAACAGTATAGCAAAAATATATATAACATACAAATAATACAGAATTTTTCCTCTTTAGGTTAATCAGGATCCCAGTCTGAAATCTTTCCAAATGTCTATAGGCAGCTAACTGGAGAAAATCAAGTACACTTATCTCCTGCTTCACTGAAAAGGGGTCCTGCAGAGGCTGATCTGATCTTATCAGGCACTGAAATAAGGCAGTTCTGCAGGGATTACATTAGATCTCAGTGAAGGTGTGAAGTTGAAGCTTGGAGGAAATAAAATAAATCAGATATGGAAAGATGTATACGATCTGTCACAATAGACTTGTCTTTTTTATTTTTCATTTTTTGATAAAATCAATGAGAAATCTGAGTAATTCTAATTTCCTCTCTGACAATGCATAAAATAAGAAGTATACTGAGACTAGTCATTTTGTCTCATCTTATTTTGGTTTGGGTGGGTTTTTCTTACCACAACCCCATGGCTCATAGAATCTTACAGTACAGATGAGGAAACCGTGCTCAGGGAGATGAGGTGATCTGCCTGAAACCCGGGGTCAAGTGGTGCAGAACACCAATCGTATTCCAGATTTCTACTGCACTTCTTTTCTGATACAAGAAAAAATTTGACTTTCCATGAGGCCTTATATAATAGCAATCTGAGATGGATTTCTCATTTCAGGGTTTATCCAATACCTGATATACATTCCAGACTTATATTAATTGGTATATAAACAAAAATCTAAACTAATTTTAATATTTTTCATAGCAAGACAAAATAGGAAGAAATTCTGAGATTTTTGAAACATGTATCCTAAATCCCAAAGAAGGAAAAATATAACGAGTTAATTTGTATTATCTAGAGATTTGGATAAACAGCATTCTTTTTCTATTATCACTTATCATCAGGAGTTGATTATAAATGCTACTTCACTGGGTTAATTTTTAAGGGTAGAATGTTGTTTTTAAATAATTTTTTTTTTCAGTTACAGTTGACATTCAATATTACTTTATATTAGTTTCAGGTGTGCTGCACAGTGGCTAGACATTTATATAACTTATGCAGTGATCCATCTTACACACTAATGCCCACCTGGTGCCATAAATTGTTATTACAATATCATTGACTATATTCCCTGTGCTGTACTTTACATCCTACTGACTATTTTGTAACTACCAATTTGTAGTTTTGTTTTTTCGGGTTTTTTTATTTTTTTTATTTGAGGGCAGTGTCACTGGCCCTCATATGTGGGACCCGAACCGGGTCCCCTGGCTTTCCAAGCCAGCACTTAACCACCGCGCCACTCGACCAGCCCCCAATTTGTAGTTTTTAATCCCTTCACCTTTTCCACCCAGCTCCCTAACCTCTCTCCCCTGTGGCAACCATCAGTTCTCTGCATCTGTGAGTCTGTTTCTGTTTTGTTTGTTTGTTTATTTTGTTTTTTAGATTCCACATATAAGTGAGATAATACCTAGAGGGTATTATGCTAAGTGAAATAAGTCAGACTGAGAAAGGGTAAAATGATTTAAGTTAACTAATTCTTCCTCACTTTCTCCATCTGTGCAAGAAAATCATATTGCAAAAATTTTCTATCACTCCTTCTGCAATATAAGAAAGGAAACATTCCAGGCATCAGAAAAGCATGTATTTAGGAAAATCAATAAATTAACTCAATTACCTCTTGTCATATCTTATTTCAAAGTAGTCTAATTCATCACCATATGGAAAGTAGCCATTTCTCTATCCTTTTTCATTGTAGATTGAGCCTCTTTCAGAAGTAAACAGCAGGGCCTCAACTATAGATTAGGAGTTTATTAGAGAACATGATTAAATGAGTGTGCAATTTGGGGACCCAGGTTTGTTTTAAATTTATTTGTTCAACTAATGTTTATTTACTGTCAGGTGATGTATTGATGAGCAAAAACAAAGTCATTGTTCACATAGAAGTTACAATTTAAAGGGGAAAACAGGTATAAATCAAATACCAAAGAATCATACAAGTATTGTACAAGTAGACAGGCTTTGAAGTGTCTTACTGGTGAACCATAGACAGTGCTATGAGGACTTACAAAAGTGGACGGGCATTAAACCTGGTTTCAAAGATCAATGAAGGATAAAATCATTAATCAATCAGATGCTCAAGACCTGTGAGGATTAATTTAATTAAGGGAGGGGTGTGTGCAGGGGGTGGGTGGGTGGGTAGGGGTGTGGGTGTGCGCATGTGTGTGCACTGTGCATTTTGGGGACAAGGCAGGTACAGGCAGAGAGATTCAGGGATAGCAAAGTTTAGAGGCACTGCAGTGGACTTTAAGGAGACAGGTGGGACCAAGGTACGAGGAAGAGGGAGCAGAAGGGAATGTAGCCCCAGAGGCGAGTCTGGCCATACTATGTATGCCTTTGGAGGCCTTTCTTTTGCAATATACTCATCTTAATTCAAAGAAATGGAATACCTTCAAAACAGGTGATCAGAGCACTCTGCTCCAGTGGGAAGGATAATTGAAAGGAGCAAGGGTGAGTAGTGGGAGGCCATACATAGGATTGCCAAAACATAATCATTGTTCCTCCAAATGATTGCCAAGCACTGCTTAGCAGCTTGCAGAGAAGATTTCTCTGTTTTTCTGAACTGGTTTCAGTTGATGTTTAAAAGCAATTGAGAATTTACAGAGAATTTCTGCCTGTGTTTGATCTTCATACCCTATGAGGTAGTCAGGTGGACCTGATTATTCTCTACAAAACAGACGTATCAATGAAGTAACTGAGACCAGGACCCACGATTTCAGACTTTTACTAACTCTTTCTCCACCATGTTGTATGTAACATTGTAACATTCATGAAGTTGACATTTAATTAGTATAAATTACAAAACAAAGAAGATCCGTAAAAAAGAGACAGCTTTCTTATAAAACAGATTCTCTCTATTTTGATAATTTTATTGGTTCACCATCTCCACATTTTGCAGCATGGCCTGGCAAAGGGATTAAGGAGCGAATGTTTATTAAAGATTTTTCAAATCTTCATTGGAAAATCTACATGAGTACAAAGCTTCTAGTTGTTTTCATCATCACAGTGTGGTTTGGGGGGCACCTAAGCTTGACTTGAATGTGTTCACTTCAAAAGATTGGGTACATATCAATTTCTGATGCAAAAAAATTCTTCTAATACCTAGAACCTGGTTTAGATTAAATAGAGAAAAAGGGTAACCTAAGATGTTCGTCTTCAGATACACATTTTGAAATTAACTCTCATCTAATTTCAAATAAATAATCCACTATGTGCATTAAAATATGTTTACCACATTTTGGTGAAGTAAGTATAGAGGAGAAAATACTGGAAGAATATAATATTTTAAACCATTTAAAAGTAGATTTGTCATTAGAAATATATTTTATACAAGAGAATTAAACAAAATTATTGATTTAGAACTGAAAAAATATAAAATTATGTCTTTATAGATTCTAAGGATATTGGCAAAATATTTCTCTAAATATAGAAAGTTTTTAAAATGATTTTATGTATAATTACAAATAATTTTTCAGTTTGTAAATCTATGACAATTCTTGAGGTACTGTGACTAGTAAAAACTCATGTCTGTAGGAACTTCTTTACCCCAAAAAACTATTGAAAGGCCAACACTATGCATCTTTTCCCTCACAGTGTTACAAAGGTCAGTGAATGTTAAATGTTACTATAAATAGAGGTAGGTGAAAGTAGGGATGGTATACCATGATAAATCTCATTGGCCTGGCTGGGATTTTAGTTTCTTAACCTTTAAGAGCAGTTTACACTACACTCCCTTTTCCCATTGATTCACATGATTATCATCATCAAATTCCCACTAAATAACGTGTTCAAATACTAATAGAATAACCATATTTAAAGCACTTGAACGTTTACACTAACTTAACAAAGAATTGTCATCTTTGCAAAAATACACAAAAATCTAGAAGTGATACTCTTTCACATATCACAGCAATACTGCATGGTTTCAATTTTACCAAAATAATAGGCATAAAGAGCAAAATTAGTACTTTTCACTGTAACTTAATCTCTGTTCTGTCATTCATTTATCATTCATTCGTTCAGGACTTCACTCATTCCTTCTTTCAGTTAGTCAATGACTATCAATAAATGTTTACAATGTCGCAGGCATGGCAGTGTCATTGGGGTCTACAAGAATGAGTATGACTAAATATTTATTGTCCAGGAATTCACATCCCAGTATAAAAGTCAAATTAGTGAACACATAATTGCAATGCAACATGGGGTTATAATGGAGCTATGTACAGGCATGAAGGGAGGATTAAGGAGGCACATTCTGTGTCTTGGAAAGATTGATGATCATGAAAGATGGGCAAAGATCCTCTATTGAGAGAATAAAAGGGTGCATGGGTCAAGTAAGGATCACTGGGTATATAGAAGAGCAAAGATAGAAACATAAAATCATAAAGAATGTGGCCTTTATAGGGGAAGGGAAGGTGTTTTATTAAAGTAGTGTATGGGGATACTCTAGTGGTGTTGAGAAACAGTAGCCAGTCACCTTTTTTTTTTCTTTTTTGTCATCTGCACCTTCTAATCTAAGTTTATTAAGATATCACTAAATTACTTTGCCTCTGAGGCCCTGAAAAAGTTAAGACCTCACACAAAGGTGTTCATCCTTAGAAGCTCATAAACAACCAACATGAATGAAGAAAAATAAAATATTTTAGAAAGAAAATAGTAGGCAAGGACTGAATGAGAATGATGTATTAATGAAGTAATAGTCCCTGAGCATTAGGAGGTCATCAAACATTGTAAAGAACAGTTACTTTGAAACAATCTCAAACATACAGTAAAAGTACAAGTGTAGTATAATACAAAGAACATTTGTTTTTTTCTAAAACTTTTGAGGGAAGGTTTCTGACATGAGGCCTCAGTACCACTGAATATTTTAGTGTGTATTCACTACAAATAAGGACATTCTCTTGCACAACTACAACACCATCACAAAATTAGGAAATTAACATTGACATGTTATTAGCATTTAATTGGTAGAATCCACTCAACTCTTGCCAATGGTCCCCAAAATGTTACTTTTAACAAAACGATTGAGTCCAGAAACACATGTTGTATTCACTTGTTATGCCCTTTAAAAGTTCTTTCAATCTGGAACATGTCCTCATACTTGTCTTGATTTTTCTGATCTTGACA
Organism: Aselliscus stoliczkanus; assembly: GCA_033961575.1. Lineage (NCBI taxonomy): Eukaryota > Metazoa > Chordata > Mammalia > Chiroptera > Hipposideridae > Aselliscus > Aselliscus stoliczkanus. The sequence goes on along the minus strand of CM066730.1, from coordinate 100,894,152 downwards.
CATCCACATAGCTGAGGCTGGCTATTCTGCAAAATGTCCTCAATTTGGGTTCGTCAAATGTTTCTTCATGTTTAAGCCCAAATTATGCAACTTTGGCAGAAGTGATATGGTGTTCTTTCATTGCATCCTTTCAAACATCACACAATGTCAATTTCTTCCATTATAGTGATGTCATTTTTGATCACATGATTAAGGGGGTAACACTCAGACTTTTTCAATGTAAAGTAACTCATTTTCCCTGTGTAATTTAATATTTTGTGGAAAGCTAACTTGTGACTATGTAAATATCATATTCCTTATTCAAATTCCAATGTCTACTTATATATTTATTTATATCCAGATACACATAGTGATTCCTAATTGAATAAAAGGGTTATACCTCTTATAATCATTTTTCTTTTGATAATCAAATTGTACCATATCTGAGAGAACTTTCTGACTTTTTGACAAGTTGTGATCATATTTTGAGCACTTCCTTGCTTAGGGGCATTAAGTTGTTCCAAGTTCATCTTGTATGTTTCGGCCTCATCATTAGATCGTCATTTCTGCAAGGTGCCCTGACCTGTAGCATGGAATTTAGAAATGAAAATCTAGCTGCTAAGAGCACACATTGGTCTTGGGGTAATACTTCTTCCAGGCTCTGTCACGGGATGGCGAAAAAGAAACCATGTACAGTAAAACCTTGGATTGTGAGTAACGTCATTTGCAAATGTTCTGCAAGATGAGCAAACATTTCTAATACATTTCAACATGGTAAACAAGTGATATCTTGCAATACGAGTAGTTTGTTTCCAGAGCGGATTATGCTCTCAAACCAAGGTACACACACACACACACACACACACACACACACACACACACACACACACTCATGTGTATCCAAATCTATATATCTAGTTATCTATAATCTTGTTTAGGGATGGCAAGCATGGCAGCAGGATTATTACACTCAAAGCAGCAGAGATTGGAGATTGCAGTTTCAGGGGGATATTTAAGGCAAATATTCAGGCAACAGGTGATGAGGACAGTGAGGCAAGGGACAGATTTAAAGTGATGTCTCTGATAAAACACTCTACGAGTAAGGAAGTTCATGGAGTGGTTGATAAAAATATGAAGTTTCCTGATTTGAGGCACTAAGTGAATTTCTCAAAATTGTGAATACAGGATAGAGATAGGATCATTATTTGTTTTGTAGGAATTTGTTTTAGAGATGGAAAGAAGATAATTTTAGATTTGGACATATTGAGTAGTAGATGTTGGCAAGGAAATTTTTTTTTCTAGGGAAATGGTCTTGGTAGAATGTTGGCTGTACTGTGTTAAGTAATGAATGAGTGGCAAAAATGAAACAGAGTATTTTAGTTTTTTCTTTCAAGATTTTGTTTTTGGTGGTGGTTGCTTATTTGTTAATTTCATGACTTTAATTTCTTCTCTTAGATAAAGACAGCTGTAGAATATCCTCTCTACATCCAATATTTTTTTTCCTCTTGTTCTCCTTCACTCTCTTCCATTTTCACTTACTGTTTCTCTCCCAGGTGGCTGGCTAATATGATAAAGAACCATTCATGGTAGAAAAACAGATAGAAGAGGAAATAATATGATGCCCAGAGTCAGTCTACTTACATTTTCCTTTTCTAGTTCTGCACATTTCCAATTCTATTAGCTTCCATTCTTGCTAGAACAAATTATGACAAACTTAGAGGCTTAGAACACCATACGCATATTATCTTTCAATTCTAAAGATCCTAAGTCTTAAATGGCTCTTTTGGGCAAAAGTCAAAGTGTTGGCAGAACTTCATCCATTCTGGACTCTCTAGGGAAGACTGTTTCCTTGCTTTTTCCTGTTTCTATTATAGGTTCACATTCCTTAACTAGTGGTCACTTCCGCCATGTTCAGAGCGCATCACTCCAACCTCTGCTCCTTTTGTCATATCTCACCTCTTTATGACATTGATTCTCATGCCCTCCTCTGATAAAAATCCCTGTTATTATATTTGGTTCTCTTGGATAACCCAGAATACCTTCTTCCTTTTAAGATATTTAACTGAATCACACCTGAAAAGTCCCTGTATCATGTAATGTCACATATTCACTGGTTTGGGGGATTTGGACATGAACTTCAATGGGGAATGTTATCATTCTGTCTAGTAGCTGTACTCAACAGAGTGATCAACACTTTGCACTATGCAAAAGTACTTTTTGCACAATCACTTAGCACCATAGCACTTAAAATGCAATTTCTCAATGAATCCTTAAGATAAGCCTATAAGGTACATACCATTATCGCTTGCTAAGTCACACATCTGTTAAATGTTAAAACTCAGAAATTCATCCAGGTGTGTGACTCAAAAACCTTCACTTGTAAACAATGTCTATACAAACTAGATAGTGCAGGTGTTGTTTTTATTTCCATACTGTAGATAGTGACACCAAGGATTTAAAGAAATTCAGTGATACAATAACAATACAAAGTAGATAAATAGTAGCAGAAGAGTGGCTGGAAGGCTTCTGACATCCTGGGGACACTGTGTCCAAGTTCCACTTTCTCTACAGCAAGTTTCTGGCATTTTGGTAGATGAGTGGTTATTATAACTCAGATAATTGAAAAACCAAAGAAGAGTGGGAGGCATAAATATTGTAAAATAAAGGAAAATGCCATGGTAGAAAAAAGGATAAAGAGAAGAAAGCAGAAGGATAGCTTGAAGAGGGGAGACTGCAGATGATGCTTGGTTCTGGAAATCATTTGTGATCCTATTATCTGTGTAACTGGATTTGATGACTTAGGAATGGAATTTTCGTGACAGTTGTGGCTGGATTCCCCAGGGAGGCAATATTGTCTAAAACAACTTCTGAAAGTCTATTTACTTCTTTCCATCTATGAGAAGTTTACAACTATAAATAGAATGCCTCCTTAGGTTTTGCTTTTTTTCCCTCAAGAATCTATATTTTCCTGAATAGTTGCAGTGGTAATTTAAGAGTTTCTAAAATTAAATTCATCAGATATTTCTCTCATCAGAACATAGCAATGCACTGATGAGATATATGTAAAATTAAACTGAAACATAACTGAAAACTATATTTATTTAGTTTTCAGTTTCCTTTTCCCTTGTATGACCACAACACCTGATTTTTAGCAGGAGAGAGATAGAAGACTTCAAGAAGAAACTGGATTATAACGATGCCCATTACTAATATTACCATCATCACCACCAACTTCTTCTAGAATTAAATTTAATGGGATGACAATGGTTAGTAGAGTTATATAGGTTTCAAGTGTACATTTCTATTATACATCATCTTTATGTCACATTGTGTGTTCACCATCCAGAGTCAGTTCTCCTTCCATCACCACCAACTCTTAGGCCACAAGTGTCATTAATCGAATCCATACCATGGAGCAATCAGCTTACTAAAGTCAATGCAACTTTCTTTCACTCAAATGCTGAATTGCTGGGTGATTTCAGAGTGGCAAAACACCATGCTATCATAACTTCATATGATTTCCAAGACTTTGCTGGATGTCTTCTCATAACAGTAGCTGCTCAGTCAAATGCAGAATGACTGGTACCTTAAGACTCACATGACCCAAGGTTAGCAAAGATTTGTGCTATTCTCAAACCTCAGCTCATAAGTTTTAGATAACGTGAGATAATGTAGAAGAGCACAAGCATTAGCCTCTGATAACTCACCAGTCTCTAGATGGTTAACCCTTGCTGGTTAATTTTTCCCTTTGCTAGCTTTGGGACCATGCATGGGCAGATAACATACCTTCTCTTAGCTTTAGATTCTTCATAATACTGATTTTATGAAAGTGTTAGGAAATAGAGTAAAATTGTATAAATACTTTTGGGAAGAAGAGTTTTGAAAGTATAGCAGATTTGAGTCTGCCATTTAGCTTCCATTACTTATCTGCGTATTCTGAGGAAGTATGTGACCTCTTTTAGCTTTATTACTCTGTGTGTGTGTGTGTGCGCGCGCGCGCGCGCATGTGTATGTGTAAATGGGATAAGTGCTACCTGATACATCAGTTTTATGATGGTTGAAAGCTAGAGGCAAATATCAATAGTAGCTGATCAAGATTTTGGTTCCCTTTTATTTTCTTTCTATTTGACCTCCCTGAAGGAGACAATGAAAATGGGAAGTTTACTTGTTTTGCAACAAGGAGAACTTTTGCCATGGGAATGTGGAGCCTGAGGAAGGAATAGAGTCTGAATTCGTTCACTATCCCCCAGCATCCTGAAGAATGCAACAAACTAGCAGTTGGCAAATTCCCTGGAACCAAGTGGACAAGATCCTTAAGTTTTCTCAACCTGGGATTTACAATCTGTTAAAAGGTGTGTAACGCTGGCTTCTACTTCAGAGTGCTGCTGAGTGGGCCACAGGTAAAGATATTAGAGAAACATCTGAAAAAAACAAAGCTTTACAAAAAGATAAGAAACCTGTACCAATATATCTTAATCAACTATTATATTGACCCTAATACCTGGTGATCAGAAACTGTTCTGAAAATATAACTTCAACTGTGCATATGCATTTGTACTGAAACATTTCGATTATTCCCACATTGCACCATAATCCAGTTTACTTAACTAACCTTTCATTCTTTTCCCCCTTAACATACAACCTCTGCTGTGCCCAGTTCTATTTCCTCTGCACACCTGGTATGTAATATGGGGGATGGTGGCTGTCCTTGGCCCAGCCCCTTTCCTGACCAGGAGTGGTCTCTTTCTCTAAGCAGGAGACACTTTCTAATCTGGTCTTTGCTCACCACACAAGACCTAATTGGACTTCCTTTCATCTGAACTGCTTTAGCACTTTGAGTCGACATCACATAAGTTAATACTTCATTATATTTTAAAAATGGAATGAAGGAATGTATCCAGACTCCCCACTCAAAAAAAAATTCATTTACTTTAGTGATAAACCAAGCTAGAAAAAGAGAGGAAAAAAGTGACTTTTATTAAAAAATCCTACCTCCCCAGAAACAGGCTAATCAACCATGCAATTTTTATTTATGTTTCCTTTTCATTTCTTGAGGGCAAATATATATTCTACCCCCGCCAAGATGTCACGCTGCGAGCAGCCATAAATCACTAGTGATGTGCTGAAACCAAGATTTTAGGGGACCGGAAGAACGACAGCAGGATTATTTTCAGCAATATCCACAAAAAAGGTCACTATTGGGAAACATATATAAAAAACAAACCAACAAACAGGGACAGTTTGTCAGATAATATTTCAAGAGATGTTGTTCTCAATGAGTAGGGTAAATACCAATACATTTCTAGTAGCTAAGATCATTTGATTGGATTAAATAACAACTGAAACAGGTTTAGTTTTCTAAATATTTTTTTCTGTGTATATATCTAAGGCTAAAATTTTATGTGAGTTCTAAAAAGTAAACATAACATGACTTAAACAACCCGGTTATTTTTTTCCCCACTATTTGAGAGGCAGTCTAATGTATTCAAAGACTGTGGGTTTTGAAATGATAGCTTTTGCATCTATTGGTTGTCTGACCCAGAATAAAAATTCAGTTTCACTAAATATAAATTTCCTCACTATAAAATGGAAATAATAATGTCCACCTCACTATTATTGAGGACTGACATGGAGAATAAATGGAAAATTGAGCCCTGTGCTTCAGTGAGTTTCAGTGAGTTTCAGACCCATGTTAGTTACTTCTTCCTTCTCCTTGTTGGGATTCTACATATTTATTTTGATGATGCAGCTCTCATAAAAAATTAAAAAACCCTAACATTCTAGAAGAACTCATTATTAGAATCCATTATTTGGGATTGCCATTAGAGTCTGAAACACATTATTTTGATTATTACTGACCATTAATGTAGCTTTTTTAAGGAAATGGTTTAAATAATTTATAGCTCATCCTCAAAGTAAGAGAGACATCACAAAAATATTAGTAAAAAAAGTATCTATAAGGGGACCTAGACTCTAAACTGCAAAGACATTTTAATACCTTCTGTGCAAGTATGACACAAAAATCCATCATGTTCAAAATTGCACACACACATACCACATATCTCTCTTACCTATGATATACATATTCAGAAAATAAATTAGGTGTAAATATAACTACATTTTAAAAAATTGTAATCAGTGGACACTGGGTTATCATCGTTTCCATTACAAATGCTTTTTAAAATTAATTAGCTAATTAATTAAAAATGTAAGTATAGTTGTTATACAATATCATATTAGTTACATTAATTTTAGGTGTACAAATATAATGATTCACCATTTTTATACCTTATGGTGTGATCACCCCACTATTTCTACTAACCATCTGTCACTGCAAACTTATCACAATATTATTGGTTGTATTACCCTTACCCTTTTTCTTTTTTTTTCTTTTCTTTTTTTATTTTTTTTTTGAGGGCAGTGTCACTGGCCCTCATATGTGGGACCGAACCGGGGCCGCTGGCTTCCCAAACCAGCGCTCAACCACCGCGCCACTCGGCCGGCCCTTCCCCTTCTCCTTTTTCATCTATTGCCCTCATCCTCCACCCCTTTCCTTCTGGTAACCATCACTTTGGTGTCTATTTTGATGAATCTGATTTTGTTTTGTTTTGTTTGTCCACTTGTTTTGTTTTGTTTTGTTTAGATTTCCCATACAAGTGAAATCATGCGGCATTTCTCTTTCTCTGCCCGACCTATTTGTGACAACATGGATGGACCTAGTCCTAGAGGATGAAATAGCCATTAGAATGGTTTAAGTGACAAAGCATATTGCCAAATATTGAATTGCAGCTCTGTATAGAAAGTACATTACTAAAAGCTAACGACAGACACTTTTTAATTAACCCTTTTATAGAGAAATTATAAATTCACATGCAGATGTGAGAAATAATGCATAGATATTCCACCTAATCTTTACCCAGTTTTCCTCAGTGGTAACATCTTGCAAAGCTATTATAAAATATCAAAACTAAGACATTGACATTGATACAGTCAACACACAGAACAATTTCATCACTATAAGAATCCCATAAGATGCTCTCCTATAAACTCATCCACTTCTGTACACCTCTACTCCACCCTTAACCTCTGATAGCCAATAATGTGTTCTCCATTTCTTTCTTACTTTGAAACTAAGTGTATAAATAGAATCCTACAGTGTGTAACTTCGGGATTGGCTTTTTTTCTCTCGGCATAATTCACTGGAGATTTACCCAGACTGTTGTGTGTATCACTTTTTTTTTTTTTCGTATTTATGGCTGAGTAGTATTCCATGGTCGGATGCATCGTAGTTTGTTTGGCCCACCTGAGGACATGTGAGCTGTTCTCAGTTTGAGACTATTATGAATGGAGCTGCTATAAACATTCTTCTGTTAATTGTTGTGTGAACATAAGTGTTCAATTCTTTGAAAAAAATCTCCAGTAATGCAATTGTTGCATCATATGTAGTTGCACATTTAGTTTTAAGAAATATTCACATGGCTTCCGGAATGAGTATGCCATCTTACATTCCCACCAGCAATGTATGAATGATTCGTTTTTCTCTACATCCTCGTCAGCATTTGATGTTGTCAGAATATTTTATTTCAACCATTTTGATAAGTGTGTTGTAATATATCACTGTGAATTTAGTTTGTATACCATGATGGCTAACGATGGTGAAAAACTTTTCATGTGCTTGTCTTTTGTCTATCTTCGTATGTGAAATGTATCTTTTCTGCCCCTTTTCTGATTAGATTGTTTGTTGTTTTAGTGTTAAGTAAGGATTAACTTTTTAGAGTTCTTTGTATAGACTAGATACAAGTCTTTTGTTAGATCTGTGATTTCCAAATATTTTCTTGCACTCTGCAACTGTTCTTTTATTTCCCTTACTGTTTTTTTATCTTTATTTTTATTTTTTAATTAGTTTCAGGTGTACAACACAATGCAATAGTTATATTCTTTACCTCCCAAAGTGACAACACCCCTCCCCCAGTTTGCCACCCCACTACCCCCGCCCCCATTACATACATATCCACTACAAATCCTTTGATTCCCTTCCACAGTATACTCCACATCCCGTGACTATCTATATATTCAGTTACAGTTGGGATACAATATTATACAACATCAGCTTCAGGAGTACAGTGCAGTGATCAAGCCTCTACTCCATCCATGAAGTGGTCTCCCTAACAAGACATGTGACTATCTGACATGCCACAAAATTTTTACATTATTATATTCCCCGAACTGTGTTTCATATCCCTGTGGCAATATTTTAGTTGTCTATTTATGCTGTCTAATCCCTTCCCCTTCTCCTTTATCCCCACCCCCCTCCCAACTAGCTACCCTCAGTTTTTCCTCTATATCTATGAGTCTGTTTACTTTGATCATTCATTCAGTTTTTCAGATTCCACATATAAGTGAGATCATATGGTACTTGTCTTTCTCCGACTGACTTATTTCACTTAACATAATAGTCTCTACACAACATTATCAATTACATTCCCAGAACTGCCCCCACATCCCTGCGGCAACATTGTAGTCACCCACCTACGCTGTCCAAAACCTTCGCCCTCTCCCTCATCCCCACTCCCTCTCAGCCAGCAACCATCAGTTTTCCCTTTATATCTGTTTGATATGACTTCAATCTTCTTAAATTTACTGAGACTTGTTTTGTGGCCTAACGTGGTCTTTCTTGGAAAATGTCCCATGTGTACTTGAGAAGAATGTATATTCTGTTTTTTCAGGGTGAAATGCTCTAAAAATATCAACGAAGTCCAGCTGGTCTAAAGTGTCATTTAAGGCCCCTCTTTCTGTGTTGATTTTCTGTCTAAAGGCTCTGTCCATTGGTGACAATGAGGTGTTGAAGTTCCCTAGTAAGATAGTGTTACTGTTGATCTCTGTCTTTATGTCTGTCAAAATCCGTTATATGTAATTAGGAGTTCCTATATTGGGTGCATAGATGTTTATTAGGGTTATAGTACCCTTCTTTGTCTTTTATTGTAGTCATTTTAAAGTCTATTTTATCCAAAATAAGTATTGGTATTCCAGCTTTTTTTCCCTCATTTCCATTTGCATGAAATATCTTATTCTATCTGTAAACAGCATATACATGTGTCCTATTTTCTTATTCACTCAGCCACTCTCTGTCTTTTGATTGGAGTATTTAGCCCATTCACATTTAAAATGATTATTGATAGGTACATATGTATTGCCATTGTGTTATTTGTATTTCTGGTCTTCCTGGGTTAGCTTGTTTACCCCTTTCTTTTGTTTAAAAAAAGCCCTTTTAACATTTCTTGCAATGTGGGCTTGGTGGTAATGAATTCCTTAAGCTTATTCTTTTCTGAGAAGCTCTTTATTTCTCCTTCAATTTTAAGTGATAGCCATGCTTGGTAGAGCAATCTTGAATATAGGCCTTTATTTTGTGTCACTTTGAATATCTCCTGCCACTCCCTTCTGGCTTGGAGAGTTTCTGTAGACAAGTCAGCTGTTAGTCTAACAGGAGTTCCTTTGTATGTAACCTGCTGTCTTTCTCTTGCAGCCTCTAGGATTCTGTCTCTGTCTTTAACCTTTGCCATTTTAACTGTGATGTGTCTTGGTGTGGACCTGTTTGGGTTCAGCTTATTTGGAGCTGTCTGCACTTCCTGGGCTTGTATGTTGATTTCGTTCACCAGGGTAGGGAAGTTTTCAGTCATTATTTTTTCAAATACATTCTCGACCCCTTGCTTCTTCTCTTCTCCTTCTGGTATTCCTATGAGTCCAAGGTGGTTGTGCTGTATCTTGTTCCATAGGACTCTTAAACTATTTTCATTGTTTTTTATTCTTTGGTCTTTTTGTTGTGCCAACTGGGTGATTTCTACTATTTTGTCTTCCAAATTGCTGATCCGCTCCTCTGCTTCATCTACTCTACTGGTGATTCCTTCGAATGTGTTCTTCATTTCAGTTATTGTATTCTTTAGTTCTAACTAGTTGTTTTTTATGATTTCTCTATCCTTCCTTATGTCCTCACTAGGTTTGTTAAACATTCTTATCATCAGTGTTCTGAACTCTGTCTCTGAAAGGTTGGATCCCTCTGTTTCATTTAGTTCCATTTCTAGAGGTTTCTTCTGATCTTTTACTTGTGACATGTTTCTCTGTTTCCTCATTCTGGCTGTCGCTCTGGGATTGCTTTGATGTATTAGATAGATCATCAGGAGAGCTTGGCTGGATCACGCAGGCACACAGCTCACGGCCCAACACTGCCAGGAAAATTCCCAGTCTCAGCCTGTGCCAATCAGCCGCTTGCAGATCAGGCCAAGCAGCCCAACAACCAATCACCAGCCTGGCAACTCTGCAAGCACAATGCAGAGAGCAGGGACCCGAGGGAGTTTGCGCACTCCCACATCTCAGTGAGCAGCCTGTTAGAGCCAGAACGCTGCTCACCAGGCGTTTCTCTGGCAATGCAGCACAAGCCTTGCGGAGAGTGGGGACCCTAGGCGGCTCGCGCACTCCCGGGTCTCAGTGAGCAGCCTGTTGGAGCCGGACCACGCCACCAGGCGTTTCCCTGGCAATGCAGCACAAGCCGTGCGGAGGGTGGGGACACTAGGCGGCTCACGCACTCCCTGGTCTCAGTGAACAGCCTGTTGGAGCTGGAGGGCACCCGCCCAGCGTTTCCTTCGCAACGCAGTATGAGCTAGGCGGAGGGTGGGGATCCAAGGCCGCATGCGCATGCACGTACACACGCACTTCTGCGCCATTTCCACCAGACCAATGAGGTCCCGGACCTGACCCTCTGTGGGAGGGCCCAACCCTGACAAAATGGCGCCCTCCTTACACTACTCGCATGCAGGCTCCACACCAGGGGAACAATAGTACAAAAACCTCCAGCCTTTGCTGGAGGTGCTCAGTTCAGTCCGTCCCCACAGGTTCCCGGGTCCGGCTCACACAGCTACTCCCTCAACCAGGAACCAGGTAAGTGCTCACCGGCGAGCAAGCCCGGGCGCTGGCCCCACTGATTCTCTAGCCGCTCTTAGCCTCACCAAGCTGAGCAAAGAGAGTCCTCACTAATTTACTGCCGGCTATCTTAGAACTCCTCTTCCCGGCAAAGGAACTCTGGGCTGGTGAGCTTGGTGTGCGGCTGGATGGTCTCTCGCCCAACCGGAGACGCCTCCCCACAGCTGGGGCTTCCCTCATGGGGTTCGCCCTCTCTTGTCTCCGCCCATCCTACCAGACCCGACGTCGCCTCCTCTTAAAGTTCTTCATTTAGTAGTTCTGTTCATCTAGTGTTCTGGGGACCCCCAGGGTTGAATGCTGTATAAATTGTTTGTAATTTTGGTGTGATCCTGGGAGGCAGTTAGCACAGCGTCTGTCTATTCTGCTATTTTACCGGAAGTCACTGATTGGGGTTTTTCACAGAGAAAATATTTTTAGTTTTGATAAGGTTCAGTTTATCCATTTTTCCTTTTATGGAATACCTTTTTTGGTAGAAAGTCTGAGAACTCTGCCTAATCCTGTACTGAAGGTTTTCTCCTAAATTTTTGTCTGAAAGTTTGATCTTTTGTATCTAAGTCTATGATGCATCTTGAGTTCATATTTATATTCGGTATGAGACAAAAGTCACAGTTCATTCTTTTTCTTCATATTCAATTGCCCCAACACCATTTGTTGAAAGGCTATCTTTCTTTCATTTAATTGTTTTGCACCTTTGTCATCTTTGCTAAAAAAGTATGCCTTTTGAGCATCTTTGGGTGGGTCTGTGTGTAGAATCTCTGTTTTGGTTTTTGGTTTTTCGTTGCTCAGTGTGTCTATCACTGTCAATACTATGATCCTGATTATTGTTGCTATCTAATAAGCTATATAAGAAACAGGTAGACTGACTCCTCCCATATTATTATTACTATTGTTTTAAATGTATTGGCTATTTTAGCCCTTTGCTTTTTTATATAAATTGCATAATCATCTTGTCTTTATCTAAGGAATTGCATTACATTGTGTATTGATTTGTGAAGAATTAACATCTTTACCATGTTGAGTGTTCCAATGCCCATAAATATGGTGTGCCTTTTCATTTATGTAGATCATTCATTTCTTCCATCAGCATCGTCGAGATTTCAGTATGCAAGTCCTGCCCATGTTTTGTTAAATTTATAGTTCAGTGCTATTTTCTTTGGAGGAGTCTGGCTTCTGGCCAAAATCCTACGTATGATTTTTTTTCAGATCTGACCACAGCCAGTTACAAAAGCTTTACCTGGCAGGCCTCCTAAGAAAGCTTTCCTTCCCACATCAGTGCACAGCTGCAACACTGCTGTCTCTGAAGGAAGTCAGTCAGGGACACAGGCCACTTGTCTGGCCACACTCTCACACATATCTACATTCCTGGTGTAGGTGCCTTCATGAGGAGGACTTTGCATCTAGGGTGTTGGGCAGAAACCTTTTTTTGGCACCTGTGCCGAAGACCTCGCTCTCAAAGGGAAGTGAGGGAATTTAAGACACTTTTCTCCACTTGGACTCAGTATCCAGTTCCATTCCACGTCCAGCCATTCCCAACTACCATGTCCCTAGTCCTCGGATACTTAACACGGCAGGCACCTTTCGTTCAGGAATCCCCAGAAGTGAGACTTCCCCCATAACTGACCCTGCACCATGGCAGGAAAATGTCACAGGAGGAAAATGCTCTTTATCTGGTTAATCTCTTGCTGAAAATCCCTGTAAGTGATTGAGGGCTTGACTCTTGCTTTCATTTTTGGTTTGCTGCTATAGTGGACACTCCAACACTTGACAACTCAAGTCTCTCTAGCTCAATGAGTTTCTAACATCTTCTATTGGTTTTCTCCCCATCCTTCCGTGATTGCAGATGGTGTTGTTTTTATTATTATTAATTTTGGTGTTCACACTCTTTATCCCTAGTATTTAGAAATACACTTTATGTATGTTTATCTTGAATCCATGATGGCAATCTTGTCATCTGGAACTAGGGACAGTTTTACTTCTTCATTTTCCTATCTGTATGACTTTTATTTTCTTTTTGTGCTTTATGTGATTGGCTAGAACATCCAGCAGATTGGCTAGAACATCCATCTGAATAAGAGCGGGGAGCATGGATATCTTTGCCTTGTTCCTGACCTTAGGGAGAAAGCACTCAGCATTTCTATATTAAGTATAATGTTAGCTGTAGGTGTCATTGGAAAGTGGTCTTTATCAAGTTGAGGAAGTTTCCTCTTAGTTTTTGAGAATTTTCATTATTCATGGTTGCTGAGTTTTGACAAATGCTTTTCCAATGTTGATTGATATAATAATGGAATTTATTTTTTCTTTTCAGCCTGTTAATTGAGTAGATTAAATTGATTCATTTTCAAATATGGAATAAACCCCACTTGATCATGATGCTTAACTCTTTCTATATTTGAATTCTATTTGCTAATAGTTTACTAAAGATTTTATGTTTATAGTAATCAAGGAAATTGATCTATAGATCTCTTTTTTTCTATTATTCTTTTATTTTTATTTATTTATTTTTTTGAGGGCAGTGTCACTGGTCCTCACATGTGGGATCTGAAATCCGAACCAGGGCTGGTGGCATCCCAAGCCAGCTCTTAACCACCGTGCCCCTCGGCCAGCCTTATTAATTCTTTTTTTGTATTGTCTTTGTGTGGTCTTCATATCAGAGTATTTGTCCCTTCATAAATGAATTTGGAAGTGCATTATCCTCTTCTATTTTCTGGGATAAATTGTGCAGAAGTGACATTAATTTTTCTTTAAACATTTAGTATAATTCTCCAGTAAAAGCATCTGGATGTAGATATTTTGGGGAGTAAATTTTTAAATTACAAATACAATTTCTTTACTAGTTTTATGACTACTCAATTTTCTGTTTCATCTTGGGTGAGTTGTGTTAGTTTGTGTGTGTGTGTGTGTGTGTGTGTGTGTGTGTGTGTGTGTTTAGGGAGGGTTTACTTTATATGAGATGTCAAACTTCTGTGTATATACTTGTTTACAGTATTCTTTTATTGTCCTTTTGATTACTGAGGGTATTATGTAGTGGTTTTTCATGTTTAATTCCTTATATAGATAATTTGTGTCTTTTCTGCTTTTTTCTTGTCAGAATCACTAGAAGTTTGCCAGTTGTATTGGTTATTTCAAAGAACCAGCTCTTTGGTTTATTGACTTTTACCTATTGGTTTCTGTTTTCTATTTCATTGATTTCTACATTAATTTTTATAATTTCCTTCTTTCTACTTGATTTGGATCTTCTTTGCTCTTCTTTTCATCATTCTTAAAGATAAAGCATAGCTTATTGATTTAAGATGCTTTCTCTTTTTTAAAGTGTGAATTTAGTGCTATAAACCCCTCTCTCAATACTGCTTTAGTTGTGTACCACGAACTTTAATAAGTTTTATTTTAATTTTTATTCACTTCAATGAATTTTTAAAATTTTCTTTGAGGAGACTTCCCCTTTGATCCATGGACTATTTAGAAGTGTGTTTAGTTTCCAAGAATTTACAAATATTCCTTTACAAATTCTAGTTTGATTCCACTGTGGTCAGAGAACACACTCTGTATGATTTCAATTCTTTTACTTTTTTATGCTCTGTGAGCACTTAAATAAATATATGTGTTTCGCTATTGTTGGGTGGAGTGTTTTATAATGTTGATTAAATTCTGTCAGTTGGTGTTGTTGAGTTCTTCTGTATTTTTCTTATTTCTCCCTAGGTGTTCTATAAATTGATAAGAGAAAATGTTGAAATAGTCAACTTTAATTGCAGATTTTTATATTTTTTCCATCAATTCTATCAGTTTTGTTCCACTTATTTTCAAGCTGTATTTGATGCACACGTATCTAGAATTGCTATACGGGTTTACCCTATTACTATTATGTAATACCTCTTTCTGTATAACTTATTTTGCTCTAAACTCTACTTTATCTGATATTAATATGTCAGCCCCACTTTCCTTTGATTACTATTTAAATGATACATCCCTTTCATCCTTTAATACAACCTGATTATACCATTATTTTTTAAATCAATTTTTGTATGCAGTATATTTTTGGGTAATATATTTTATCTACCTGTCTAATATCTGCTTTTTGTTGGTGTACTGAGGTCAGTTATATTCAATATAATTATTTATATTTCAGAGCTAAAATTTGCCATGTTATGTTTTGTTTTCTGTTTGTTCTTTCTGATATTTGTTTCAGTATTTTCTTTTCCTTACCTCTGGTTGGGTACTTGAACAACTTTTAAAATTCCATTTTGATTCATCTATTGTGTTTTTATTGTAAATCTTTGTAGAGCTCTTTTTAGTGATTTCTCTGTCTTATACATACATCTCATCATTATCTATGAGCATCATAATTTTTACCAGTTTATGTGAAGTATAAAAGCATAACCTCTTTGGGCCGGCCGAGTGGCGCATTGGTTAAGAGCTGGTTTGGGGATGCCAGTGGCCCCGGTTCGGATCCCACATATGAAGGCCAGTGACACTGCCCTCAACAGCTAACAACAGCTCCACCTGGAGCTGGGCTGTACGAGCCCCGGTGACGGTGTAGGCTGCAGCCCCTGCTGCAGTGGGCTGCCATAGGCTACAGTGAGTGGCAGGCAGCCAGCGTGAGGTGCCAATAGCCGCGGTGAGCGACCATCCAGAGGCCGGCAACCTATCTGCCTCATCCGGGAAGAACGCAATGATGATACCAACATGGGCCAGTGAAGCAACATCCTCCGCAACTAGACTGAAAAACAAAAGGACAGCAACTTGTCTGTTCTCCTTCCCCAATTCCCCAACGTTGTTCCCTTCCCCCAATTCCCCAATAAAATCTTAAAAAAAAAAAAGCATAACCTCTCTTTATGTTCCTTTACCACCTTGCTGTTGATATTTTAATTATCTAAATATTTTCTCTACATAGAGTTAGAACCATATAGAACAATGTTATGATTTTACTTTAATCATATAATTTAGAAAACTCAAGAGAAGGAAATTCTAATGCATTTTCCCATATATTCACTGCTGTATTTTCATCTTCCTGATTTTTAGAGAGTCCTTTTAAAAATAATTTATTTTCTGTTTGAGGACATCCTGTAGCCATTCTTTTTGGACATGTCTTCTGTCAACATATTCTCTTAGTTTTTCTTCATTTGAGATTATTTTAATTTTTCCTTAATTCCTGAAGGACATTTTTGGGGATAGTATTTGGGTTGACAATTCTTCATTTTTGGCACCCTAGAAACAGTATGCCATTTCTTCCTGGTCTCCATGGTTTTTGATGAGAAATCTTTTGTAATCCTAATATAATGTTTTTCCCACTACAGATAAGGTGTTGTTTTTCTCTGGCTACTTTCAAGATTTTTCTTTGTTGTTAATTTTCAGAAATTTAATTATATGGCTTGGTATGGATCTCACTTTGAATTTGCTCAGCTTCTTGAGTTTGCATGTTTATTTGTCTTGGCAAATTTGTAAAGGTTATAATCATTGTTCACTCAAGTACTTTTCAGTCCCACCTCTCCTTCTTCTGGAATGCTGTTAAATCTTTACTTGTAGACCCACATGTCTATGAAGCTCTGGCTTTTTTCTCCCAGTATGTTTTCTGTAATTTTGTATTGGGTAATTTCTACTGTTTTATACTTTGGTTCAATGATTATTTCCTCTATTCCTTTCACTCTGTTGTTGAGTTGAGGTTTCTTTTGTTTTGTTTTGTTTTTGTTTTTTAAGTTATAGTATTTTTCTGTTCTAAAGTTTCCATTTGAATTTTTTTTTAAATTTCTCTCCCCTGCCTCCTCCTGCTTCATGCTGTTGCTGCTTTTTCTCATTCTCCTTCTACTCCTCCTTCTTTTTTTTCTTAGAATTTCTATTTGCTGAAGCTTTCTATTTTTTAATTTTTATAAGCATATTCATAATTGCTTGTTTTAGTTATTTTATCATAACTGCTTTATAATCTTTAAAGATAACTCTAACATCTCTGTCATCTCAGTGTTGGCATCTATTGATTATCTTGTTTCATTCAATTTGAGGTCTTTTGGGTTCTTATTATGACAATTTTATAATTGAAATTTGGGTGTTTTCCTATTATGTTATGAGATTCTGAATCTTATTACTGACATTTCTGGATTCTCCACTGATCCCCACTGACATTATGATGGGTTTGCCTTGTTACTGCTGGGTGATGGAGAAAGTCCTGATTCTAATAATTGTCTTCTATCACCACCCCACTGAGGAGGGGAGAGGTGTCTCATTGCTGCAGAAAGGGGATGGAAGTTCAGGCTTCTCCTGGGGTCACCACTGTCACCATGGGGGAGAGAGAAAGACTTCATTCCTGGCTAGTGGAGATGAATGTCCCATCTATCTACTTGGCCATCTGTGACACCATGCCTGGAAGGGGATTAGGGCACTTAGCTATAGCCTCATGAGGATGGTAGGCTGGGGTCTCCATTTAGCCTTCACTGACATGCATGGAGTAGGCCCAGATATTTTTCTGTGGTTTTCATCTGGTGTACATTGGTTATTTTCTAAGACATTTTTGTCTTACTAGTCTCTTACTTACCTGGTCCTTTGATTTGAGACAGGGTACATTTTTGTTTGTGTTGTTGACAATTCAGGGTTGCTGGCCTCTTCAGCTCTATGTCTGGGATATATGTATGAAAAAGAAAATCCAAGGGCCTTAATCACCAAGTCTTTTCTTTGGTCTTGAGATCACTAGACAGTATGCCTTATTCTTTTCACCTTTCAGAATCTTGTTATGTTTGTTTTACATATAATGTCCAGGGTTTTTAGCTGCACTTAAAAGTATATCTACTCCATCTTCCCAGAAGTCAAAGTTGAAACTGGTATATTTAAACAAGGGACATTTGGTTCCTTCCATTGGAAAGCATATGTTTATTTAGGGAGACAATGTATACATTTTTAAGCCCACTGGAATCATGTGGTGTGTATTCACTGTCTCTTGTAATGTTTTACCAGAATTCCTTCTGAATTACTGCATGTAGCAGAAATATTGTCCATTTTTATTTCTCTATAGGATTTTGCTGTATGATTTCATCATTATTTATCCATTTTACTGTTGATTAACATTTGGGTTGTTTCTGTTTTTTTGAGTATTATAGAATAATGCTGATATGTAATATTTTCAAATTTCTTCATTGTGAATATTTGTATACTTCTCTATTAGGTATATACTTAGGATTGGAATTGCTTGTCCACAGAGTATTAATACGTTAGACTTTAATAGAGGCTGCCACATAGTTTCCCTAAGAGATTGTACCAATTTATAGTCTTACCAGTGATATTTAGGAGTACCAGTTTTTCCCATTTTTGCCAACACATGGAATTACCAACCATTTTCAATTATTCTGCTAATTATTTTGTAATTCATTTGACATTCTTTTACTGATTAAATAGATTCATCATCTTTTAATATGTCACAGGAAAACAAAAACTAAGAACAAAACAAGAGATATATTAAGATTCTGAGGAACTCTCCTTAAGAAGTGATATTAAATGAACATGCCCATAGACTGGAAGCTAATGCAATTGAACCATTTTGTGGGAGTTTTTTGTTTCTTGGGTAATGAGTTATTATTACTATCCTTTTAAGACCTTGGAATAGGTTACTCTTATTTTAAGGGGTAAGGGCAGAGGGTAAGATCTCTCTTGGGAGAATTTCTGATGTAAAATAGTCAAGAGAGAGGTGGAAACTAAAGTTGGAATGTAAGATTCAGGCAGGTAGTGAAGTTAGCTGTCTCACTCCTTGTCTTAGATCTGGACTTAACAGAATCTAATCATACTTGAGAGTTGTAAAGAAGGACGGACTCCCCTCTACCAGACAGAAATAGGCTAGGACCTAGGTAAGGAACCAAAATGAGAAGTAGGCTACTGTATATTCACTTAGTCAACAAATATTTGCTGTGCTCCTACTAGAAACAGGTACTGGTCCAGAAACTGGGAACTCAGTGGGAAGTAAGACATGATCTACTGTCGTGAGCACTGATACGAGTGTAAGTGAATACAAGGTATGATCAATCAATATGGTGAATGTTTAAATAAAAAAGTATATATATTACAGTAAAAGACACATTGCCTTTAATCCCCTTCAAAATACTCCCCCTCTCTTGAACACATTATTCCATCATTCTTGTCACTTTCTGAAGCAGTTCTAGAAGTTTTGTTTTGTGAGTGTCTTCAGTTGCGCTATTGTGGCTGCCTCGATGTTCTGAATCATTTTGACTTTGGGGAAGAGCCAGAAGGCACAAGGTGCCAGATCTGGTTATAAGGTGGATGAGGACACACTGTAATGTGTGTCCTTTTCATTTGACAGAAATTGCTGTGCCAGAAGTGATGTGTGACACGGAACATTTCCATTGTGATAAGAAAAATACAGTGAATGCTGGTGCCAAATGCCATCCAACAAAAAGGCAGGGATCTTCAATATGGGAAGTGGTGCATCCAACATTAGTAAGTGTGTGACAAGTTTCAACTTGTTCAGTACAGTCAGTCCAATGTGAGCTACTGTTGAGAGAAGGCGTGTTTTTTTGTTTTGTTTTTGCTGTTTTGTTTTTTTTTGAGGGCAATGTACTGGCCCTCATATGTGGGACCGAACCGGGGCCGCTGGCTTCCCAAGCCAGCGCTTAACCACCGCGCCGCTCGGCCGGCCCAAGAAGGTGTGTTTTAAAGTGCCCATAAGTCATCTTCCATTATGGCAAAACCCCATGTCACACATGGCTTCTGGTATTAGGCAATTTCTGTCAAATGGAAACATTACGGTGTGTCCTCATCCACCTTATTCACTGGATCTGGCACCATTGGACTTCTAGTTCTTCCCCAAAGTCAAAATGATTCAGGACATCGAGGCAGCCATGACAGCACTACTAAAGACACTCATGAAAGAGGACTTCCAGAACTGCCTCAGAAAGTGTTAAGAATGATAGGATAAATGTGTTTGAAGTAAGGGAAATATTTTGAGGGGTATTAATGGCAATGTGTCTTTTACTATAATAATCTTTTTTATTTAAACATTCACTGTATTGTTTGATCACACCTCATATATAGTATCCTTATATTGTATGAAGCAGTTTTTCTATGTGCATATTACCTTTTGTTTAGTTTGCTTTGGCTTTCTCTCTGCTCTTAGTATAGTCCTATCTAAATCTTCCAGCCTGGTCTTGTCTAATCTACAGGAAAGTAAGGAAAAAAGTAAGATGCACTCATAGGCCAAAGGACATTTCCTTGGAGGTCATCGAAGCCCCCGATTTAGAGATCAACCTTCATGCACTCCCAGAAATTGAAAAAACATCTCTATGTACCAGCTAAGAAATTTAGCTGGCCTTCACAAAGTGGTCTTCATTCTCCATTACAACTGTTGATTCATCTGGGTTGGATGGTTTGTTTTCAGGGAAAAAACAGTTTTCCTCAAGATCAATATCTGATGGCACACTTGTAGGAATGAGTGTCAGGAACCTAAAACTGGGACAAACCAGAGTTTTGCCAAAGTATTAAGACAAAGAACAAGATGTTTTTGCTTTGTTTTTTTTTGTTTCTGATGCTGAAATGAAATCAAAGTGTTAAAGAAGAGATTCTGAACTGGAGACACACAAACAGATTTTGTTATACTTAAAATATAAGTAGTCTGTGTGTGTATGTGTGTGTGTGCATGTGTGTATGTCTATGCATTTATGATTATATGTGTGCGTTCTTCTAGGGAAAAGAGCAGTCACTAGATTCTTAAAGGAATCTGTGCTGGTGAAATGATGCAAACCACTGGAAATAGGGCAAAAATTTAGAATAATGGTGGGTTGCTAGTGATTAAAGCTTTAGAATAATGAGTAATGCTTTGGAGGCAAACCATACAGTCATGGATGTGTATTCTCCTGAAATCCTTTCATTTTCAGTATCTTCAAATTTATGTAGTTATTTCCTCTAGACCAAATAGTTTAAAGGAGCCATTTTAAAGTTATTTTCCATGTACTTTGAACATTTGGTAATTTATTTAATTACTAACTAGTTGTAATGAATTGTGAGAAGTTGCACCTTGCCAAATTTTTGGTTAGGAATATTTTTGAGGTATTATTTTCATCTATGACATGATGAATTTTTCATGAAAGTGTGATAAGTTGTGTTCTCCAAAGGATACAATCATAACAGTCCTACTTTATTTATTATCTTATATGAATCTTCTGTGTCCTTATTTGTTGTCAATCTGTCATAGCCTGAGAAGAGTATATTGAAGTTTTATGTTAACAATGTATTGATGTCATCTTACTGTTTTGTGTGTTAGGTGTTCTCAGTTATATTGACCTCCCTGCCTGGCTTCTTTCTGGGAAGCTCCCTCTTGCTTTCCATGGGATTATTTATCTCAGTTTTTACCTCACATACTCAAAAAATTCAGCCAATGAAACTACCCTCTTCTAAGAGATATCACTAAAAAAGTCAGATCTTATTGGTTGTTTATGGCTAGGATCTGTTGTCATTGGTTGGTGATGTATTCTGAAAGATCAGCCCACAATGCTGCCCTGGTTATTCACTAATTCACACTAGCTGTATCTATCCCTCCCTTCACCACAGCCAATGGGAGACTTTGCCCAATCTTTCTTCAATGCAAAACCACTCAGTGCCATTTTGAGTGGTTGGACTTATTTCTGTGAAATATAGAGATGCAGAGGTCTTATAAAGCGGGGAGAGGGGGAACACTGCCTGGGACCATTTTTCTCATTATGTGGAGAGAGCTAAGTAGAATGAAATAAGAAAAGAAAGCAAGTACACAGGCTTAAGACCCAACGACGTAATGTGAATGAAAGAAAAAGACCACTCATGATATTATTTGAGCACCCTGATCCACTATGCCTGATCCTTACACCTAGGAATTTTTAAGTCAGGATTCAATCTTATTTATTTTTTATTTTTTTGCTAGCTTTAACTAGTTTAAGTTTTATTTATATCACTTGAAACCCAGGCCCTGTCTAATTTATTTTTATCAAATGTTTCAAATATATCAAGAATACAGAAGACCAATTAAATGTGCACGCACCCATTACCCAAGCAATACAGATGTATATATTTTGTCATATATAATGTATAATCTTGTGGACACAATTGTTTTGAGTGTCCTCTTTATTTATTCTCTGATGCTCTTGGAGGCATTTATTCCAAAGTTGGCATGCATCAATCAAGTGCATGTCTTATATTTTAGTACATATGTATTTATCCATATAATATGAATATATTATTTTATTTTAAAATTACATAATTAGCATTATAAAGAGCTCTTCATTCTGCAAGTTTTTTTTCTCAATATCATATCTCAGATTTATACATGTTGTTGCATTTGGACATGTCCACTCGTTTTCAGTGATTTGCTGTATTTCTGTTTATGAATAGATGATATATATATAATTGTTCTTGTAGTGTTCTGAAATTCTTTCCAGTTTTTAAATCATATGCAACTTTGCAATAGCAATTCTTGTACCTTTCGGAGAGTTTAGTTATGTGGCACTTACATACAAAGGGAATTGCTGGGTTACATTCTATGTTCATTTCCAATTTAATTAGATATTGCCAGTAGTTTTAAATCCTATCCACAGAGTATGAAACTCACAAGAAAAATTTTCTTTAATTTTTCTTAGAAGTTCTGAAGTTACCTTTATTTAGTTCATTAATCAATCTGAAATTAATTTTGCAAATGGTAGAAAGAAAGGTACTAGTAGATGGAGTTATTAATCGTGGTAGAGAATTGAGGACCCAGAAATAGTACAGGAACTGTTGAACCTGGACAGTTTTCAGCTTCACTAGTAAATGACAAGCATGTTTCTATTGACTAAATCAAGTACAGATTTTTCTCTTTTTTTTTAAGGTCTTACAAAATTTAGAAGTCTTGTCTCTTTTACAATTCTAAAGTTGGTAATTTAGCCACTTATTTCACTTTTTCTAGATTAAATATGTAAAATATTATTACAAATATCCCCGCTTTGTTGAAGCTTCACTTTATGCCACTTCAGTTTTACAAAAGACCTACATTAGTACACTTTTTGTTGACTATAAATCTGAAGAAGATTTTTGCTTTTACAGAAAATGGTGGAAAGCAAAAATGGTGTTCAGCACTTTTTTTTTTTTTTAGGGAGTCATTATAGAGGCAGCTCCCCAGCAGTGACAGTGGTCCTGCAAGCTCCTTCTCTGGCCAGGAACCATCCTCAGCATCTCGGCATGAACCTGCCATAGCTTTGAACTGTGTCTGCAAGCACTGTGTCAGCGAGCATCTGTGCTTTATCTCAGTTTACTTTGTGTGCTGGTTTGCATGGTGTGCTCTAAGTAATTACTTCTTCACTTTACACTATTTTACGTAAGAAATGTTTCATATGAACACTCCTTTCATAAGGTGGGAGAAAACGTGTGTGTGTGTGTGTGTGTGTGTGTGTGTGTGTGTGTATTGGGTTGTCTGAAAAGTCATGATGCATTTTTGCACCAAAAACAGAAAAATATGTCAAGACTTTCCTGACAACCATATATATACATATATATCCTTTCAAAAAATCAGTTTTAATGTTATTGCTCTTCTGTGTTGTTTTTATCCTCCATGTTAATTTCTATGCTTATTAATATTATTTTTCCACTTATTTTTAGATTTAGTCTATTCACTATCTAGCTTCCTGATTGGAATGCTGAGTTCATTGATTTTGGTATTTGTTGTTTTCTGATATATGCATTTAATGTTACAACATTCATTTAATTATAGATTTATTTGTATCCTACATATTCTGATAGGCAATATTTTCCTTCTTATTCAGTAATAAATATTTTTTAGTTTATATTATAAATATTATCAATAAATATTTTTCACATTTCTGAATATACAGTGTTTCTTTTCTTCCTTCTTCCCCCATTATTTTGGAAGGGGGCTAGATTTTATGAAGATTTCTAATTTTATTGCTTTGTGATCAGTAATATGATGTGGTCTCTATGATAGTTAGGTTCCTTTTGTCCTAGATCAATATTTTTTATGTAAATGTCTCATGTGTACTTGAAACAAATATGTATTATTCTCTAATTATTGATTGCAAATATCTACAATTATTTGCTAGATAGACCTTGTGAATTTTTAGATTCAAATTCCTAATTTCATCATTATCATTATTATTAACAATTTGGTTTATGTATTCTCTTAGTTTCTGTTCTGGGTGTTTAATAGTTTGCAATGAGTTTTGTCTCTGAAATATTACATTGTAATTCCTTCAGCTAGTGCTTCCGATATTTAGAAGTTACCTTGTTATATATTTTCAGGTTCATTATTGTGGTATTTTCTTCAAAAATAGTATCAATACGATAATGTAATATCTCTCTTTATCCATAGTAACTATTTTTCTTTAATATATATTCAATTTCATATTAATAATGTGTTACTAACTTCCTGTGGGTTTTGTGGTATAACATTTCACCCATTGCCTTAAAACTTTTTGTGATGTTACATTTTAGAGCTTTCTATTGAAGAGTTTATATGAAAGTTTGTAAATTCATAAAGAGCAGTTTGGAACAACTTACATTTATTGTAATTTTAAATATATTGGACTTTTTTCTACAATTTATGTTTTTTCTATTTGCCATGGTTGTGATTGTATATCTCTATATATTTTTATTTTTTCTTTTCATGTTTTTGTATTGAATTTACTGAAGTACCTTTAGTTCTTTCTTTCTGCTTTTCTTCTAGTAATTCTGATGTTATATTATAGCCCCATTCTTTCAGTGGATACTCTTATCTTTTTACACTTATACAGTTAACAAATTCTAAAATTAATTATGTATGCTCTTCTGCTGAAAATAAAAGAATTATTTGACTTTGATACCCCAACATAATTTTAATTTCTTTATGTATTTGCACTTAATAAAAATTGATATCATTCTGTATATATAATTTTATATATATATATATATAATAAAAGAGTCAAAACTTATTTAAGTTTAGTGAACAATTACTATTCTTTTGTGGACACTGCTTTTGCAAATACATTAGTTTTTAAAGATTTTTACTAAAAACATAGTTAACATACAATATTATATTAGTTTCAGGGGTATGCTATAGTATTCAACATTTATATACCTAAAGAAGTGATCACCATGATAAGTCCAGCAAACATCTGACATCCTACTATGTTATCACAATATTATTGACTATATTACCTATGCTTATATTACATTCTCATTACTTATTTGTTTTATACCTGGAAATTTGAACCTCTTATTTCCCTTCATCTTTCTTCCCCCCTTTTTAATTTTTCAATTAAAGTTGACATTCAATATTATTTTATATTAATTTCAAGTATACAGCATAGTGGTTAGACATTTATATTATTTAAGAAGTGATCGCCCTGACTAGTCTAGTACCTGGCACTATATGTGGTTATTACCATATTATTGACTATATTCTACATGTTGTACTTTACATACCCATAACTATTTCATAACAACCAACTTGTGCTTCTTAATCCCTTCACCTTTTTCACCCTGTCGCCCAACCCTCCTCCCATCTATCACCCCAATAAATCTAGTACCTATCTGACACCATACATTGTTATTACAATATTATTGACTATATTCCTTATTCTATATCCTACATCCCTGTGACTACTTTATAACAACCAATTTGTACTTCTTAATCCCTTTGCCTTTTTCCACTCACACCCCTAACCCCCTTCCCATCTGGCAAACATCAAAGTGCTTTTTGTCTCATTAGTTTGTTTCTGTTTTGTTTGTTTGTTCACTTTGTTCGTTAAATTCCAAATATAAGTGAAATCAAATTGCATCTGTCTTTCTCTGTCTGACACTCCACTCAGCACAGTAACTTCCAGGTCCATGCATGCTGCCACAGATGACAAGAACCCATTCTGTTCCATGGCTGAGCAATATTCCATTATATATATGTATATACTAACTCTTTTTTATCCATTCTTCCATCGATGGACACCTAGGCTGCCTCCACATCTTGGTCACTGCAAACAATGCTGCAACAAACACATGTCTCCTCGAAGTAGCATTTGGGTTTCTTCAAATACATACTCTGAAGTGGGATTACTTGTCCTTCTTTGTCTCTTGTTATAGCCTTTGTTTTAAAGTCCATTTTTTCTGGTATAAGTATTTCCTCCTCCTCCTCCTCTTCTTCTTCTTCTTCTTCTTCTTCTTCTTCTTCTTCTTCTGTTTTTTTTTTTTGCTTTTTTCTATTTTCTTGAAATAACTTTTTCCATCCTTTTACTTTCCATCCGTTTGTGTCTCTCAATCTGAAGTGAGTCTCTTGTAGGCAGCATATGTAAGGTTTTGTTTTCTTATCCCTTCAGCCCTTCTATATCTTTTGAGTGGAGCATTTAATCCATTTACATTGAAAGTAATTGTTCATAGATATGTAGCTATTGCCATTTTAGTTTTCATATATTTTATTTTCCATCTTATAGAAGTCTCTAACATTACTTGTAGTACTGGTTTGTTGGTAATGAACTACTTTAGATTTCTCTTGTATGGGAATTTCTTTAGCTGTCCTTCAATTTTATTTTTTTTTTATTATTTATTTTTTAAAGATTTTATTGGGGAATTGGTGGAGGGGAACAGCGTTGGGGAATCAGGGAAGGGGAACTGACAAGTTGCTGTCTTTTTGTTCTTCAGTTTAGTTGTGGAGGATGTTGCTTCACTCACTGTTGGTATCGTCATTGCGCTCTTCCCGGATGAGGCAGATCGGTTGCTGGCCTCTGGATGTCACTCACCGCGGCTATTGGCAGCTCACTCTTGGCTGCCAGCTGCTCACGCTGGCTGCGGGCCACTCACTGTAGCCTATGGCAGCCCACTGCAGCAGGGACTGCAGCCCACACCATCACCGGGGCTCGCACAGCCCAGCTCCAGGTGGAGCTGTTGTTAGCTGTAGAGGGCAGTGTCATTGGCCCTCATGTGGGATCCGCTGGCATCCCAAAACCAGTTCTTAACCAATGCGCCACTTGGCCGGCCCAGTCCTTCAATTTTAAATGATAGCCTTGCTGGCTAGAGGAGTCTTGTTTGTAGGTTCTTGCTTTTCATCCTCTTGAATATTTTGTACCAATCCCTTCTGGCCTGCAAAGTTTCTCTTGAGAAATCAGCTAAAAATCTAATGGGAGCTCCCTTGTAAATTACTAGCTGCCTTTCTCTTGCTGCTTTAAAGGTTCCCTTTGTCTTTAATGTTTGTCATCTTAATTATAATGGGCCTGTTTGGGTTCATCTTGTTTGGGACTCTCGGTGCTTCCTGGACTTGTACTTCTATATCCTTCACCTAGTTAAGAACATTTTCAGTCTTTTTTTGAAATAGGTTCTCAATCCCTTGCTTTCTCTCTTCTCCTTCTGGTACTCTTATGATGCACTGTTGTTATGCTTGATGTTGTCCCAGAGGTCTCTTAAACTATCCTCATGTTTTTGGATTCAGTTTTGATTTTTGGTTTTGTTTTTTGTTGTTCTCATTGGGTGTTTTCTGCTACCTCTTTTCCAAATCGTGATTTGATCCTTGGCTTCATCTAATCTGCTGGTGATTCCTTCTAGTGCATTCTTCATTTCAGTTATTATATTCTGCACTTCTGACTGTTTATTTCTGTGGTCCCTATGACTTTTTTTATGCTTGCTATCTCTTTTTTGAAGTTCTCACTAAGTTCTTTTTTTTTAAATTAATTAATTTATATATTTTTTAATTAGTTTCAGGTATACAACAAAGTGCAATAGTTATACTTTTTACCCCTCAAAGTGACAACCCCCCTCCCCCAATTCTCCCCCCCATATCATACTATCTATTACAATTCCTTTGACTCCCTTCCACTGTATAATCCACATCCCGTGACTATCTATATATTCAATTACAGTTGGCATACAATATTATACAACATCAATTTCAGGTATACAGTGCAGTGATCAAGCCTCTACTCCATCCATGAAGTGGTCTCCCTAACAAAACATGTGACTATCTGACACCACACCAACTTTTAACAACATTATATTCCCCGAACTCTCTTTCATATCCCTGTGACAATACTGTAGTTACCTATTTATGCTGTCTAATCCTTTCCCCTTCTCCCTCATCCCCACCCCCTTCCCAACTAGCAACTCTGCTCACTAAGTTCTTTAAGCATCCTCATAAACTTTGTTTTGAACTCTGTATCTGGTAATTGCATACCTCTATTTCATATAGTTCTTTGCCTAGCGATTTCTCCTGTTCTTTTATTTGGGATGTATTTCTTTGTTTCCTCATACTGGCTGCCTCTTTGTGTTTGTTTCTATGTATTAGATAGATCTGCTATGTCTCCCAGTCTTGGCCAGGTGGCCTTATGTAGTAGGTGCCCTGTGGATCCCTGGCACAGTCTCTCTGATCACCTGCTTTGGGTACTCTAAGAGTGTCCCTTGTGTAAGTTGTGTGTGCCCTCCTGTTATGCTTAATATTGACACATCATTGGGTGGGACTGACCTCAAGCTGATTGGCTGTGGTGTTTGGCCACATCCACAACTTACAGGGTGCTCTGAGTGGGATTCACCCCAACAGGCTTTGGTGCCTAATGAGAATCCCTTGTGTATATGCCACTTGTGGGGCTAGTTGGGTGGTGCTATGCTATAGCCTGAAGCCAAACTCCAAGTATGTTGGTTCTGGGGCCTCTTGTGAGGAGATCTGGTGCAGGCACAGGTCACCCACTGCCTTTGACTGGTTACAGACAAACTGTAAAAGCTACAAAATGATTCATGGTTGTTCACTGCCTTGCTAAAGTTGGAGACATGTGAGAGAGGCCTCGCTGGGAGCTGAGGATGGCTGCCACCAGTACTAGGCCTGGGGTATCTCTGAAAAAGCTAGCACATCCCAAGACCTGCTGCCCCTTGCCATCTCCCTTAAGGTACAGCCACTGATAAAGCCTCATGTGGTACGTGAGTTGGGTGAGTCAGAATTTTAGGGAATCACTAGAGTGGGAAGAGTTGTGGTCACCAGGTTCATGTAGACTCTGGTTTGGTTACAGCACTGAGCCTGGAGCTACTTTGCAAAAGCCTCAGAGCAAACTGAGGCCAGTCACCACCAGCCTGGGGCCCAGGGACTCTGATAGCTTTCCAGGAAAGTGCACAATTCGGCCAAGGCTGGCTGCTCCCTGAGAATGTCCCTCAGCATTATGGGTGGAGCAGGGTCCCAGCATAGTCAGCAGTGTGGAGCAGTAAAGCTCACCAGACCAATCAGATTCAGATTTGGCATGTGTGGGAGGACTCAACACAGGAAAGGTGGCACCCACCTGCCCACTGCACAAGAGGAGGACTCCACACAGGGAAAATGGATGACTCTTCTCCAGCCCTTGCTCTGAGCCACAGACCTCAGTCTGTCCCTTATATGCCCCTGATGCCCCTTGAGTCACAGTCCCTCCACCAGAGCCCAGGGTGAGTGCCTGTGAGTGAGTGGGTCTATGTGCAGCCCCTTTAAGAGGACATCTGGATTTCCCACAGCCTTCTGTCCACCCAGATAGTCAAACTCTAGTTTTTCACAGCCAGATGTTGTGGGGGTTCCTCTTTCAGGCACCAGTACAACAGGCTGGAGAGCCTGGTGTGAGGCTGGGGTCACTCACTTTTCTGAAGGAACCTCTATGGCCAAGATATCCTTCCTGATTTTCAACCACCACACAGAAATTTGGGGTTGGCCTCTTTCATGTCTCCTCCCTTCCTACCAGTCTCTATGTGGCTTTTTTATATCCTTAGGTTATAAAACCTCTGTTCAGCCAGACTTCAGATGGTTCTCCAGGTTGGTTGTTCTAAAATTTAGTTGTAATTTTATTGTGTTCATGGAAGGAAGCAGGCACAGTGTTTATCTACTCTACCGTCTTGGATCTCCCTAATTACATTTAAGTTAATGTTTTTACTGGACTACAACTTTTAGTAAAGGACTGTAAATGGTAGCTTTTCTATTTATTTTGTAAATATTTTTGGTCCGGATAATAATTTAGATACATATAAAATATTAAACTGACTCTGTTTTTACTTTATGTTTTGAAAATTAATATCCCATTGTTAGTGCATCTTATTGCTGATATGATGTCTTCTGTCTATTGTTTTATTATTATCAGTAACATGTATTTATTCTTTAGTTATTGTGACCATTTTCTTTAACATCAGCTTCCTTAGATATAGATTTACTTTTGTCCTTTTGTCTTAGAGATTAGTATTTTTTTTTCAAAATGAAGACATATCTTCTCTCATTTATGACGTTTTCAAACCATTGTATATTCTAATATTTTTTTTCTATTTTTCCTTATTTTCATGTATGTAATTCCTGTTAAACAAATGTTTGAACTTCTTTTATACATCTTAAATGCTCTGTTACACTTTTCATATCTGTTTGCTACATTTTCTGTAATTTTCCTAGGCCTGTCTTCAAATTCACTAATTGTTTCTTCAGCTGTGTTTAGCTTCTTTTTTGACCAATAAATTATATTTTGAAATTTGAGTTTTTTACAATGAAATGTTATATTTTATATTCTTTCTTTTAATTCTTGATAATTGAAATTACTGATTTATATTATCTTTCAGACTGTTCAATTTTTCTTAATAACCTCATTATTCCTTATCATTGTCTAACATTATATATATTTCCTCATATGCTTTCTTTTTTCTTTTTTTAACATTGAGTTTTTCTCTTTTGTGAATTCTGCCCCTTGCCCCTGGCATCCTGTGAATTCTGCACTATAAAGACATTTTTTTATTTTACTCATTTTCTGTTAAATTCTGAGAAAGTAATGATTGTACTTGAATTATATATTTTATCCTAATAAACATCTAATAAAATAAATATTTTGCATATAGTACAATTTCAAAACATATGTATTAGGTAAGAAAGTGTAATATATTTAAAGAAAAAGAATGAAAAATTTAGAAGTTATGTCTTTAAAAAGCTAAAATACCTTTTGAAAACATTAGAAGTCATGGCTAGAACAGAAAGGTTATGGTATCATAGCATATTTTTCCACGGCTTCATAGATATGATCAATATTCTACAATTGGTTGTGATTTTATATGGTAAAATACAATTGCCATATCACTTTCTTAACTAATCCCAATTGGGTATGATTTTGCCTGTGCTCCACCCTTTGTTGGTATCCCCACAGAATTGATTCATAGAATTAACAAAACATGTGGCATTCTATTGAAATTATATAGGTCTTGCCTAAATAATTACCTTTATATTCTTAAATATAGCAACCCTGAAAGGAGTTTGCCTTGAGAGTTTGACTGTCGTCCAAAATCTTTCTAAATCTGGCAACTTTGAGTGTACGATCTCAACTTGAGTGGACTGAAATGGAAGGGTGATATTTTTGGAGGTATGATGCCACCACAATTCCATTTTCAGCTTTGGCCAGTGTGGAGGCTACTCTATTCAGTTGGACACTCCTCCTTCAAAAGAAAGTTCAGTCCCTTATTGAACTAAATCTATACTTCAATTACGGAGCAGAGGTAGTATCAGTAAGTTCTCCACTTTTTAAGTAAGAGTCTTGCAGGAAAATAGAAAAGAAAAACCCAGAAAAATGCACACAAAAAAACTATGAGGAACTAGATTTCTAACTCAGGTATTTGGTTTTTCCAGTGTTTAATAGCACTGCATTTGAATCACATATCAGGACTTGTAGAGAATACTTAATGTATGCAATAGTACTATGGTGACATGGCAGCAGATGCTTTTATTTTTAGGAGTTCATAAAGTCCAGCAAACTGAGAATTGTTCAATTTAATAGGAAATAGGAAAAAAGAACTAAGTTGAATCCACATAAAATATGTTGTACCTTTATTTCATCCTGCTTTTTTTTTTTTTTGGCTTGTTTGTTTGCTTTTTAATTTTTTTTTATATGAAAAGTCCTTTATGAAATACTGTAAAACATTTTCTCTCACTGTAAATACAAAAAATGTCAGTGGTTCTGATTCATGCACTGAACTAATCTGAAGACATGGGTTTGGTTTAATGCTGAATTCAGACTTTTTGTATCTTATCCACACTGGCTCACAGTTTTGGATTAAAATTGTAATTTAGTGTTAGGAAAAATAAGAAAAACAAGTGAAAAGTACAATAGTGTGATGAGGGAAATTAACATAGAAAGTCTCATTTAATAAAACATTCTGGTATTTCATCCTTCTTAGCAAATTTAACTTTACAACTGCCATCTGCTAAAAAAATACCCATGTTTATTGACTTGAATTTTAGCTTGATTGACTTCTTTTCTTGCTTTCCCTCTGTTTGAAAAGGTAAGAACTTCAAATGAGTTTTAAAAGGGGTTTCAGAAATAGAGAGTTGGTGCAGAAAAGAGTGAATAATTAATTAAGCTGGAAAGATATTTTTCACTCTGTTCATGACTAGGAACAAAGTATCCTGATATCTTCTCTGTCATAGTGTAGTTGAACATTTTGAAGGGAACAACAAAAATTGGATAGAGTTTACTTGTGTCCAATTTACAGTAGAATAATAGGAAGCGGATCCCAGCAATTACTTTTGTGCTTTCTCCATATCAGAAAGCCTCAACACTGATTGCTTTTAAATGAGGTGAAAACTAGTAAACTCTTGAGGATTTATTGTATGTATACATTATTGTTTACAGAGTTAAAACTTTTGGTCACACTCAGTAACTATTTCATTGGTCCCTTAAAGATCTGCTGAGGTAAGAAGGCGCCCCGATGATTCCTCAGTCAGCTATCTAAGACTCTTATTTGTCTCCAGTGCAGTGTCTATAAGCCTCTGTACATGAGCATCTTTTCTGGACATTGAAATATGCAGATATGTGGGCCCCATCTCCATAAAGATGGTTATGAAGATGGAGTGATTCAATCACGCATGACCAAACTTAAATTTCCTTTCACTTTTTCATTGCATTTGACATTTGCAAATGTGTTACCATTCAAAGTCAAATTCTTATCATGTCTTCTAAAATCTATTTAATTATTCTTCCTCCATTCCCACTCCCATCACCCCACCCCTAACACACACACAACATTTTTTTGTTTTTTTGTTTTATTTTTTTTCTTCCTTTCAGAATTGGGAACAAAAGTAAGATTAATTTATCTATTGAACAAATACTTAATAAGAATATACTGTGTGCCAGCTACCATGATATGGACACTGACCCCAGTAGGTTCATACAAATAAATACCTCATTAAAATTTCAACCTTTTATATGAGGAAAAAGCATGGTACACTGCAGAGCAACTTATTAAAATAGAAAAGAAAAAGGGGAAGACTTTCATATATAGTTGACATTTTAAGTGAGATCTTAAGGCTGAATTATAACTGACCAGGCAGAGATGGGAGAAAGGTGAGGCATTCTAGAGAGAGGAGGGACTGAGATAGAAAAGAACTTGAGCTGTTGAAGGGACTGAAAGGAAAACAGTAAGATTGAAACACAACACATGAAAAGGAGAGTAAACACCAGCTCTGGAAGAGACAGGGGTCAGATA
This sequence comes from Aselliscus stoliczkanus, assembly GCA_033961575.1. Classification (NCBI taxonomy): domain Eukaryota; kingdom Metazoa; phylum Chordata; class Mammalia; order Chiroptera; family Hipposideridae; genus Aselliscus; species Aselliscus stoliczkanus. The sequence goes on along the minus strand of CM066730.1, from coordinate 100,860,786 downwards.
ATGCACAATTTTAGATGTTATCCTATATGCAATAGGAAGTCATTTAATCATTTTAATAAAGTATTAATACAATGAGATTTGGGTTTGAAATGGACACCTCATATTGCTGCAATGAGATGGATTAGAAGTCACCAACAGAAGAGGAAGAGAAGCAGTTAGCATCAACCAAGGACTAGGCTTAATGGAAAACAAATCCATGGCCCTTTTTTCTGAGCATAATAGAGGGAGACCATCATGTAAAAGTTAATTGCAACATAGTGTGTATGAGTGAGGAAAGGTCTGGCTAAGGGTGGTAAGTCAGCATCTCAGGTCGTGGAAAGAAAGTATGATTAAATTGAAAGAGAAGCCAGGGAATTTGCAAGGAGATTGGGAGATGCTATTTCATACCAAACATTTGGCACTTGATAGTTATGAACACACTTGTTTATTTTCTCATACATTGATAAGCATTTATTGAATGCCTACTGTGTGCAAAGCGAATGGCAAGTTCTGGGTTTATTTATTTTTTATTCAGCAGAGGTCATTTTACTTCAAATGCCACTCTGAATTTATACTTTACAAATGTCCCAAAAAAGGCATCGTTCTTACATTTTGACTCACAATGATGCCTTTTCTAGGACATTTGTTAAGTACAAATTCAGAGTGGCGTTTGAAGTAAAATGACCTCTGCGGAATAAAAAGTAAATAAACCCAGAACTTGTCATTTGCTTAGCACACAGTTTATCAATGTACACACTCTGTGTACTAAAAAAAAAAAAAAAAAAGCCTTTCAGTGTGATCAGCGTCCACATGAAATAGTCAATGTAAACACAAAAGAAGGAAGAGTTTAAATTGAGAACCCATTTATAAGTAGTATAAATCAACACCATAATCATTTATTATGTAAAATCTTACCATGACAGAATATTGCCATCTCCTTTCCATAAACAAAAAGAAAAAAAAATATATATATATATATATAAAACCTCATAGTCACTGTTTCAAAAGAAAACTTTGATATCTGAAATTTTTGAAGGAATGGCAAAAAAAGAACACTTTCAAGATCAGATATTGAACATTTTGGCTAAATTAATAATGGCATGTGTTCTGAAGACAATCTAAGGGATACTGAAAACTTTCTCCACGATTCTTAGACTGTGGCCCAAGGACAACAACTTACTTCTTAATAACCTTAAGTGACTGTGGTTTTGTATGAAGCAATTCAAACTAGAGCCAGGTTAATGCTAATTATCTATAACTGTGAAGGAATCGTTACAGTAAATACTTGTGGTAGGTTCAATTTTGTCTTTTTAGTCATTTAACATTTTTTTCTTGCAATGTATGTGGTGGGTAAGTTAGGGTTGGTAGGTTATTATAACCATAAATCAAAGTATACAGACCAAAAGAAAAATTAAGGTAAAAGTTGCTAATGAACATGGCAGCCTCAAAAACCTAATATTTTAGTTATGAGCTTTTAAAGAGAAATAATATTTAGTAGTCTACACTTAAAATTCATTTTATTTTTATAACTATTATCTAATTGCTATATTTTTCAACTTGCAGTTGTACCCCAATAAATGCACGGGTTGGTTAATTTACACATTTTAGTTTGGTAAGAAAGACTGGCAAGTTCTGAGACAGAAATGAATTGCATCACCTCTAAGAAGGATATATAGTACAACTGTCTTTATACATTTGCTGGCTTCTCTTTTCAATAGGAAATATGCTTAATTAATTCACTTGCTTGTAAATACCTTCTTTGATCTATAAAGTCAAGTGGTTTGGCTAGAAATATTTTCCTCTTAGAACTTTCTAGATTAGAATGACAAAGAATTCAATTATGTCAACAAAACAACTAAGCAAAATGGATGATAACCACAAAATCTAAAAGTAAGAATTATATATAATATCAAAGCAGATTATTAAGTTCTGGTAGTTACATTTGAACAGCCAATTATTGTTCATACTCCAGTTGCCAGTAGTCTTCTTTCTTTATTTTAAAGATAGATCATGTGATTTAAACAATTAAATTGCATTTGGCATTCAAAGTATTATGTGAAGAGGAAGGGATTAAAATTAGATGCCTGATTGCCTTGTCTATTTATCCACAAATCTGCCCACCTAGTTATACTTTTCTCCCTAAAACTCTCATGTGCATCTTTAGAAAGTAGTATAAATCCCATGTTCATTTCAATACAATTGCTTTCAAGGAAGGGATAACTGTGTTGGGAAATTTAAGGCAAGAAGAAGGGGGAAAAGCTAGCTAAATATTCTAAGACCTGAAAAAGATCTAATTTAGCTTGAGTTTTGAGTAAAGGCTTATCACAGTTATTATCCAAAAATTATTTATTCTGCCCTGTGTATGCTGTTCAAAGTTATCTTGAAAGTAGTTTTGAATGATTTTAATTACTTGTAAAAAGCTTTGAGTTCTTTGAAATAAAGAATCTGTAGAAAAGTGAATAAAAGAAAACTTGAATGTCCACAAATGCTAAGACAAAATATTTCCAAATACTATATCACATTATTTTATTTAAACTCTAATTTTTGATGAAAATATAGTGTGAGTTTTATCATTAAAATTACTACTATTAACTCATTTAATAATCAAAGAAAAATAGTTGAGAGTACTTAAAATGTCTACTAATCAATTTTTAGAAAATTAAGTGTTTCTGTTTATTTTACTAGTACAAATATAAACCATCAATCAAATGCTTTAAAGAAAATAAAGCATGACAATTTTTAGCTGCAGTTATATTTTTTCAACCATGCCTTCAATATCTTTCTTTAGACAATAAACACTTTAGACTTCTAAACTGTAAATTAAAAGCCCAGCCTTATGAGTATGAAGAGTAGACGACCCATTATTAAGACATTTAGATATACTAGACGTTTCATATCAAAAGCAACCGATTCTAATGCTTAAAACTGAATGCCTTGAGTTGTTCAGCTTTCATTAGTTCACTGTTCCTCATGAACACCTGAACAGTGTTAAGAGATCTCCGTACTGAGTACGGATGAGCTTCACTGAAGAGCCCAAGTAAGGACATGGAGAAAAGAAGATGGTGAAAGTTGTGTAAATCTACCAAAGTCTCCATTACTTGTTATGTTAATTAATTAATCCTAGGCACATTTTCCTCAGAATCAGAAAAATATTAATCACTGATTCTCAACTCATGTGGCAATACCTACAATTGTATGCATTTATAGGCAAATGGATGAACTATGTCTTCATGAGGATGGCATATGATCCCCTTTTCTGGGGGGGCACTTAGCAGAATTGCAAACTTTTTTGTCCTTAATTCTTTCCTAACAATTGTGTTCTTATATGGTTTAATGATTCCATGCACTTTAACTTAGCTATATTTTTCCTAATAAAATGTAGCCATCTTAGCCAAGTCAGGAAAAGAAAGCTCCAACTCATCACCCTAAAGAACCACTCACTGGTTAATTGAATACATTTTTCCAATTGCCCTGTTGTTTCTTCATGGTGGTCATCTGCTCAAACACAGGTATGAACCCCTGGCGACCCTAAGGGAAGAAATGTATTAGGAGGAGGTCCCTTTGTAATTCTGATCATCTAAAGGACAAGAGAGATACTCTTGTGGGTCAGTTACATGGTTTCTAAGAAGACAAGTTCTTTAGAATGCCATTTTCCCAAAAATAATGGTATGTAGGTACACGTTATTTATTGCATTTAAAACTCAAAAAGTAGTGAAAATGAACTTTTTTTTGTATAATTACAAATTACTTCCTCAGAACAGAATCATATAGGGCTATCAATAAATACCCTTCAGGTAAAACTCTTCCTCCTTGCACTCTATCCAAGAGGATTTTGAAGGACACTAATAAAATCAACTAAATAAAAAGAAAATATCAGTTCTGGGTAAAAGTCTTCTTACAACTCGATTTTCAAAGCTATCTATTTCCTCATGAAAGTGGCAATTAAAAAAAGAAACTTATCCTTAAAATTTCACCACAGAAATATTTCCCTGAGAAGATCTAAACACTAGGAACTTTAGAAAAAGTTCAGTATCGGCAACTCACAGATCATATTTGCAGATTTTCTTTTAAGAAATTAATTTTAAGATGTTTCTTTTACTTAGCTTGTACTTGATTAATGAAAAAGTTAGTTTCTTAATACATAATTTTTCCAGAATGTTTTGGATACACAGAATAAAATAGCCCCCCCCCTTTTTTCCAATTCTGTAGTTTACCTAGAATAGTATTAATACCACAGCATCAATTATTTCTTCTATAAACATCATTTATTTGTGATGAACTCTCTCCTTTGTTATTTCTTAGCAATTAATAGTAGAGAATGACCACTTTTCCTAAGGTAGGCATGGGAACATTTTAATTTAATGATTAAAACAAGTAAAGGCAGTGGTTATTTTGTATCTAATTTTAATGTTTTGTTGATTTTTTCCTATGATACTCAAGTGTCCAGCAATAACTGAGGGCATGTTAAAGGTCAGAACATGTGCTAATAATCACTAAACTATTGTCTGTGTCTATGAGTTTTGTTTCTTTGTTTATTTTTCTTGTTCTTTTGTTTTCAGTTTTATATACCACATATTAGTGAAGTCATATGGTTCTCTACATTTTGTGTGTGACTTATTTTGCTTAGCATAATAATCTCAAGATCCATCCATGTTGTCGCAAATGGCATTATTGGGTAGAGGGAGTCAAATATATGGTGATGGAAGGAGAATTGACTCTGGGTGGTGAACACACAATATAATATATAGATGATGTATTACAGAATTGTACACCTGAAATCTATATAATTTTGCTAATAATTATCACCCCAATAAACTTTAATTTAAAAAGAAAACAACAACATGTGCTGAATTATTAAAGTGTCAATACTGTCTAAATCCAGTCTTTTCCTGAATTGCCGCCATTCCTAAAATATGGTTACTACAAGCTTATAGAATTCCTGGTTTCTACATCTTAGATATTGCCTCTCCCTAGTTTTTAATCTGAAATTGTGACTCTATTTTCATGTACCACTAAGTTTTCCCATCATTTCTTTGTTTTCTACACTTTGGATCACTATTTGGGAGACTGTGAGAGAAAAATGTGTATATATACTTCGAAACAAACAGCAGTTACATAGTAAAAAATGCAGGAATATGTAAAAATATATAGAGAACAGAACAGCTATAACATATTAACATTGAATCATTGTGCTAGGAAAATAGAGCACCTATTTTGTGTAAAGCATTAAAAATTGCCAAATTTACTAACAAAAACAATGTATCATACATAATAAAATAGCAATATTTTTAAAAAATTGAATTTTGTGAATCATTTTGATTTTTGCCAAAATAATTTCACAGATATGCCAGCATTTTCTACTAACTATGGATGTCTCTAAAATATCAGACGAGAGAATAAGTGGAAAACACTTATTTGTGACCTGAATTTAAGTTTTTTACTGGCCTTTATATGTGGGATCCTAACCCAGGCCGCTGGCATCCCAAACCAGCTCTTAACCACCACGCCACTCAGCTGGCCCCTGAAGTTAAGTTTAAGTATCTTACATCTGACCTGGGGGTGGGGAAGGCTAAGCTATAAATGTATTCACTTAAAACTGAGTGTCACAAGAAAGAATGGTGATCCAGGAACAGCATACATGTTACTAAATGAAATTGTGCCCATCTCCACATCTATGCCAAGATAAATAATTTATTTTGCATATGAAGTTTTGTTGGTATTAATAGCATTAATATTATAGATAAATAGAAGTCAATTTGAAGTTCTATAAATACATTTGAGTTTCATAAATCTTGCATTTTTGTGTGTAAATCTGCATGTTGTCACCTTTAAACAATGCATACATAGCACATCTATATCACAAAGAATTATGACTGAATAGAGGTACAAATACCATCTTTAGTAATGAATTACAAACATCAATGAGAGCATGTTAAAGTTACAGACTCTCTTATCAGCCCTTAGCTGGGGTTCTTAAAATATCCTTCAAGAGGAGTCAGGAGACTTTTGTCATCTTTGCAGATGAGGAGATTGAGGCTTGGAGAGTGATTCTCCCATGAAAACCCAGCTAATGGATATGCAGGAACTAGATCCATGCTCTCTCCTCTCTCCTCTCGGGTTCTTCCTATTAATCATCATGTGCAATTTGTCCCAGAATATTAGATTCGGTTCAGTCTTTACTGTAAGTGAACATCCACCAAGCCCTGTTTTTCGTCTTGTTATATGAGCTCACAAAAGTGTTTGGGTTGTTTTTATTAAAATTTATTGGTGTGACAATGGTTAGTAAAATTACATAGGTTTCAAGCGTACAATTCTGTAACTGAAAGCAACAAAAGAAGAAGACAAACAAAGAACCAAAACCTCATAGACACACACAAAAGGGTTTTGGTGAAGGGAAGACATTAAGTTACAATTGTAGAATTTGTTTTAATATTGTGTTTGTCAGATTGATAGGTGGCCCCGTTCACTGAAAATAAAAAGACAGAAAACACTTTGGAGAACAGAATGCTATCTCCTTCCAGGTAGTTGGACATGAAGTTGATATAATGAGTGTGAAGTCTCTTAAATTTCACTTCTTCCATGAGCCACTGACTGACTAATTGGGAGAACAGGAAGGACCTACTGTCATCCAGTAGGTTATGAAATTTTAAGATCTGGGTTATCGTTTAGTCATCTTTGTTTCACCAAACAGTAAAGGAGTCATCATTCATTATTAAAAGTGTGTCCTTAATCAATGAGAGAATGAATGATTGTTAAAAGGAGAGTCATTTAATAGCAGCATATTTGTTGCGCATGTTTGTATTTTGCTCATTTAACAAGACATAGTCCTCTTTGCCCCCCTTAGGGGAATATGTGGCTGTCAAAAGACAAAAATTACCTACCAGTGTTTTGTTTCTGGTGAGGCATGAGTGTGAGGAACTTCACTTTACAAAATAAATTCCCAGAGCATCACAGATACAGATAGTAGGAAAATCATAAAGCCAATGTAGCACCTTTTAAGATCATTAACAGCTACAGTCAGTGATCCATAGATAAAACCACAATCACCTCCCAGGATTCTCTCTGAGGTCTCAGGGCTTTTGCTAACTATTCTATCTAAACACAGACATTTGGAACTTGGTTTCAAAAATATTTTCAAATGCCTGTATGGCCATATTCCTGATGTATAGTAAAAAGTAACCGGATGGATGATTTTAACTTGAGTTATTAAAATGGTATTTGATTCATACAGATCAATATTTGATTTTATGACATAGGATCATAAGTAGAATTTAAATATATATTGATAAATGTATGCCATATCATATATCACAAGGGAACTTTATTAACAAATATTAATTTTTAATTGTCACATAATGAAACCATCTATTGCTACATCAATCCTGTGTTGGATTACCTACTTTTAGTTCAGATCACCACTAACTAGGTGTGTGGCCTTGCCAAGTTACCTAACCTCTCTACACCTAGATAGTCTTACTAATATCTACCTCAAGAACATGAAATGGGATAATCCATGTAAACAGCCTAATGCAGTGTCTGAGATATAAGTAATCAATAAATGTTAGCAATTATTGGTATTTATTTATACTGGAATGACTACTGTAGTGAGCACTCTGTGATAGAATGGGACAGAAATCAGAGGTAAGAGATAGACAATATTTGAATAATTGTCCTTTATGAATCACAATTTTATTGTTTCAGTATTTTATCACAGGAGGAAAAAAAAGATGAAGGATAAAAGTTTTAGAAGTTTCCAAATGCAGAATTTATCCTCTCTCCTCCTGCTAACTTTCTTTTTTGTGCTATGTAGTTTTACTTAGTTTACTCTAAAAAAAGATGAGGCAATACTGCTGACTGCATTTTTAGAAGGTAGCTATTACATAATCAGTTATATTGTGATAGCATGGTAAGGTGTCAGATAGTTGCATGACTTATCACGGTGATCAATTCTTTAGCATAGGGAATGTTATCAATAATATGGTAATAACTATGTATAGTACTAAGTGGGTACTGTTGAATAACTATGATGTGCAGCTGAAACTAATATAATATTGTATGTTAGCAATATTTTAATCAAAATCTTTAAATAAGAAATATATAGATTAATAAAAAAAGCAGTATATATAACACGCACACAAAAATCTTTTTAAAGTCATTCAAAGTGTCATTTCTGTATGTTCCTGTGTTAATCCCAAGTATTTTAGATAACAGAGAAACAATATGCTGTCTTAGAACACTTTTGGAAATCATAAACTGGACATGAACATATAGTGACAATGAGCTCCATCAGAGCTGAAGACTATTCAAATGGGTTTATTTGTCAGTGTTCTTCCAGGAGTTGCAAAGAAACACAGTATCAGAGGCATGAGCCACATATTGGGGGGCTGGGCCCCTAATTCAAGGGACCACAGTGTCCATTTACATTCCTGTGCTAGTGTCCTTCTTACCCTCCCTGCCCCAATCATAACCCCAGAACAGACTGTAAATGGAGCTCCCTGTAAATGGAGACAGCAGAGGAGTGGCTTTGGAGATTGAGAAGGGGAATGGTGCTTAGATAACTTTACACTACTGCAAGGTGTGGGAAACCGCTGCTCTTTGAAAGAGAAGCTAACTAAATACATTTGACATGTTTGCTCTCTCCCTGTCCTACCCCGCAAGTCTATGTGTTACCAGTTGTTAGACCAAAGCAAGAAAGCTGGCAGAGAGGTAAATCCTAGTAAAAGCAATAAGGGAAGAAACAAGGAACAAGAAAGATTACCATAGTGCTAGGTACAATTTTATATCCCTAAAATTAAAAATATACATGAGATAAATTACGCTCATTACAAAAGATTAAAGACCAAAATTAACTCAAAAGGGACTAGACAAGCTGAATATACCAAGCCCAGAGAAAGAGTTACAAATATAATCAGAGATCTATCTTCAAATACGTACTTACATCTATTTTTATTTTATAAAGATTTATAAGCATAGAAAAAAAATGTTCCACTGAAAATTATATCAGGGGTTAATTCAAGTTTTTATATAGCTTTGTAACACGTAAAAATTACTTGTCTAGTTTATGTCCCAGAAAATTTTCATATATATGCATGGCAAAAGTACCTGTTTTAATTTAATTTGGTGAGTGACTTTGGGTTGAGTACCAGCTTTTGTTTGCTCCAAGGTAATATGGACATAAACACATATCTTCTTTTTCAGACCTGTCCTCTGCCTTACTAGCCCTGTCCATGCGTAAAATTTGAACTTGATTCTTAACTCGAGCATAAAAATTTTCCATGTTAGAAATAAAGATTATATACTATGGAACACAACATTTGAAGAAGGAAATGCTTATAAATTATTTTATTGGACTTTTAATGTTGTGCATGAGGACATGTATCTGGAAGACTTGTGACTTAATGTTGGTGATATTCTTTGGGTAAGCTGCTTCAGTACTTTGGTAATGAGACTGTGTATAATTACATGGATAGATACAATTAAGTTTGCAAACTTATTGCAATGATGTTGCTAAGCTTTTTTGATATCAGAGGAATTATTCATTATGAATTTGTACCAACTGGATAGTTAACCAAGTTTACTATTTGGAAGTGCTGAAAAAGCTGCATGAAAAGTTAGATGACCTGAACTTTTGGTTCGTTAGCCGTCAATTCATAGCTCTTACATCATGACAATGCACCAGCGCATACAGTACTGTCTGTGAGGGCAGTTTAGCCAGTAAACAAATAACTGTATTGGAACACCCTCCCTACTCACCTGATTTGGCCCCCAATAACTTCTTTCTTTACCGAAAGATAAAGGAAATATTGAAAGGAAGACATTTGGATGACATTCAGGACATCAAGGGTAATATAATGACAGCACTGATGGCCATTCCAGAAAAAGAGTTCCAAAATTGCTTTGAAGGGTGGACTAGGCACTTACATTGGTACATGGCTTCCCAAGGGGAGTATTTTGAAGGTGACCCTAGTGATATTCAGCAATGAGGCATGTAGCATTTTTTCTAGGATGATTTCTCAAACTTAATTGTCTGACCTCATAGATAGATAAAATATCATAGTCTAAATACTGCCCTGTAAGTATCTCAAGTATTTGACCATGGTATTTTTTTTTTTGAATCTACCTCAATCTTGATGCACTAAGGCAGAATGCTCAGAATAAAGCAGGTTCTCAATAAATATTTTCTGACTAGTGATGAATGTATGTGTGCTTCAAAAAATCACAGTAATATGTAAAGATAGGGTGGTGGTACTGTATGTTCTTATCAGACATTTAAGGGTTACGATCACTATCATGTGGTTTTATCAATCAGGGGGAAAACAATAATAGTGACATCTTGCTAGTGTTTAAGTTCATCATAATTGGTTTGAATGAACTACTAATACATAAGGGTGTTCTACTGTTTCATGTTAAAATTAGGCTTGAGTATTTTAATAGAAATCCCAATTCTGAAAAAAAAAAAATCCAACACATACACAAAAACATTTAATTCTTCTGTAACAGCATTGGATCTCAGCTAGAAGCAGTATTCTTATATGCTCGTACGTTTGGACAGAAAACAGCACTTCGTTTATAAATAATGTTTTTTATTTAAATAATCTTGAATGAAAATGAAACCTTTGGCCCTGCTTGTAATTAAACAGCAGTGCTTTACACTAGTCTTATTCTGAACAGGTAGACAGAGAAAAACACTTTACAAATAAAAGTATATACAAGTTGCAGTGTTTGGGTCCATCAGGGAGAACACCTGCAATGCTTTTACTTCCCTCACTTAATTTTTTTTTTTCCAGTGGGCTGAAGTGTGATAATACTCTTGTCCCCATATGGACACCAGAGATTAGTCCCAGCTAAAACATCCAGCACACTCAGCTACCCACAAGCAATTGAGTAACCTAAGCTTCACTGATATGCAGAGCTGGGAAGAGAGGCCCTTGAAACAACTGGCCACCTGGGGTACAGAGCTAGAAGAGCACTCTGAGGTCCAAATACACGACGTGTTTATTTGTCTCCTACAGGGGTGGAAGAAAATTCATTACTCAGGGTGGCCCTATTCAATGTAATACAGCTCGTGGAATGGGTTGAGTCCTACCACTGAAAACCCCATTGAGCTCTGGGCTCAGAGGTGCCCCCTAAGCCTGACAGCAGTAATCTGAGTAGGACTCTCACCAGCCACGTTCAAGAACAGTAAGAGGGAGACTCTTAAGGCTTCTTAGCCTTGAGGCATAGTGACATAGGGGAATGTATGCCTCTGGTTCTTTCCTTGCCTGGCAGGGTTTATATTTTGCTTTTACGCTCAGAAATTTGGAAGTTATTCTTATAATACTCCCAAAGAAACAAAAGGAATAGCTGTTTGAATTTTTCCCTCAATATATTGGCTGACCATTCTGTGTGTAAATTGATTGCTTGAAGCAAAAGGTGGCTTAAAATTGGATCTAAATACTCAATGTCCTCTGAACTGTATGCACACGCTCAGACATCAGATGGCATGCCATCACACCTTACATGTCATGAGCACAGTTTGGGCAACACTCAAAATTCAGGCTTCTGAAGCTGTGAAATTAGTGTGAAATAGGATGTTTTTATTTTAGAAATTCTAATATTGTATTGTGCTTAATTTTAGATGTATGTTGTGAATGAACTTCTTATGATTACAAAGAGACTAGAATTCACTTTGAGAGTAGAATAGGTAAAGCTCAGAAGAAACTCCTTGCAAACACACCTCAGCATATCTTACATGCTTTTTTTTGTCTTGACCCCTGCAACAGGTCAGTTTCTAAAACATATGCACTTAGGATTGCAGTCAGCTTTCTGACTAGCTTCATAATTTATTCTCCATGCAGCAAGCAGAGTGATCATTCTCAAACTCTCACCTAACCAGATCCCCCATTTCCTACTTTAAATTAAAATTAACCAGTGTTTTTCCATTTATATCATCATAACATCATAACATATGAGGTCTGACAATTAAGTTTGTGAAATTGTTGGAACAATCTTGCTAGCCTGTTTTGATATCAGAGGGATTATTCATTTTGAATTTGCACCAGCTGGACAAGCAGTTAACCAAGTTTACTATTTGGAAGTGCTGAAAAGGCTGCGTGAAAATGTTAGACGACCTGAGCTTTTTGCTAATAACTCATGGCTCTTGCATCACGACAATGCACCAGCTCACACAGCACTGTCTGTGAGGGACTTTTTAGCCAGTAAACAAATAACTGTATTGGAACACCCTCCCTACTCATCTGATCTGGCCCCCAGTGACTTCTTTCTTTACCTAAAGATAAAGGAAATACTGATAAAGGAAATATTGAAATATGTGATATTCAGGACATCAAGGTAATATGACAACAGTTCTGATGGCCATTTCAGAAAAAGTTTCAAAATTGCTTTGAACGGTAGATTAGACAATAGTGATGTTCAGCAATGAGGTATGTAGAAGTTTTTCTAGGATGAGTTCTCGAACTTTATTGTCCAACCTCATACTAACTCAAAAAATAGTTTTTCCTCGGTCCCTGCTTACTTCTATAACTTCATTGCTTGGTGTTTTATCTCAATCTCCTCCTCAAGTAATTTTTGTAGCAGTCCATTTATGTTCATTTATTCACCTTTCATTATTATGTCTATGCTTTTGCATATACTGTGTCCCTTACCAAACTAGTTCTTTTCAATCCTGGCTGCAGAATAGAATTTAAAAAATCAAGAATCTACACCAGAATTGCTAATTTAATTGTTCAAAAATGAGTACTTTTTAAAACTCTTTGATGCTTGGGTGCATTTACAACTGAGAGTTTCTGGTTTAACTATTCATATCTCAAAGTTCAGCAGTATAATTTTGGTCACTCTGACTATCCCAAAGTTAAAACTAAATACAAAACGGAGACTGAACTTGAGAATTTCCTGAGCAGACAAAACCACAGAAGCCGCGTAAAGCAAAACTTGATCTAGTTTATTTCATGAAGATAAGTGAAATGTAACTTACCTAAGGCATTTCTTATAAATGCCTCTGACAATTGTAAAAGACAGTTAAGTCAACTTACTAAAAATGATATACTATCACTTTTAACCAAGCCCCTGCCGACTGGAAGCCCCCTTTGTATAACCAGTCATTGTACAGATTAACAACTTTCTCCTTTTCACTTTATAAGCCATCCTGTAACTTCATATCAGTTTTTAAATATGGAAGATCCCAGTTCACAAACACTTATATGCAGAATGCTTATTGATGTAGTGGTTTTAATTTTGATATTTTTGGATTTTTTAAATTAAAGTTTATTGGGGTGACAATTGTTAGTAAAGTTACATAGGTTTCAAGTATACAATTCTGTAATAGATCATCTATATATCACATAGTATGTCCACTACCCAAAGTCAGTTCTGCTTCCATCACCATATATTTGATCCCGTTTATCCTCATCTACCACCCCCTCCTCCCTTACCCTCTGGTAACCATCAAACTATTGTCTGTCCATAAGTTTTTGTTTCTTCATTTGTTTGTCTTGTTCCTTTATGGTTTCCAGTTTTATATACCCTATATCCGTGAAATCATGTGATTCTGGATATGGAAGGCAGTGTGGAGGTTCCTCAAAAAATTAAGAATAGAATTACCACATGACCAGCAATCGCTCTCCTGGGTATCTACCCCAAAAGTCTAAAAACATTTATTTATAAAGATATATGTACTCTGATGTTCATTGCAGCTTTATTTACGGTGGCCAAGACATGGAAACAACCAAAGTGTCCTTCAATAGATGATTGGATAAAGAAGATGTGGTATATATGCACAATGGAAAATTATTCTGTCATAAGAAAAGATGAAATAGTGCCATTTGTCACAATATTTTTGGGTTTTTGACACCAACCTCCTGCCCCCATGTCCATGCTAGAATCATCTCTGTGATATTCTTATATCAGTCTTTTTTCATATCCTTCATGGCACTTATCACATCTTATTAAAGTATATGTCTCCTGTTCCTCTCCGAGAATGTGAATTCGTTGTATCCATGGTACCTAGCACTCAGTAATTTTTAAAATGTGTACAAACAGGGATATTGAAGGTGATCTCAACAACCATTTGTTGAGTGATACCTGTGTATCAGCCACTCCCCTAGTCTTTTGGCATACACACATTCCTTGATACTTTGAGGTTACAGCTTAGTAAGGGAGATAGAAATTTAACCAAATCATTACACAACCAAATACAGTAAAACCTTGGATTGCGAGTAATGTGGTTTACAAGTGTTCCACAAGACAAGCAAACATTTCTAATACATTTTAAGGTGGTAAACGAGCCATGTCTTTCAATAGTTGTTTCTAGAACAAATTATGTCTCACAAACCAGGGTATTACTGTAGTTAATAGCAATCTATGGTATGAAAAATAAAATAAAATAATTTGAATTGGTCAGTCAAGATTTCCGTAAAGAATTTCATTCATGTTTAGAATTAAGAGATGAGTAGGATTTTCCTAGGCTTGGTAGAAGCAAAAGTACTCTCAGGAGCAGGAATAGGGTCTATGAAAGTAAATTTATGGGGAGGCAAAAGGATGTTAGTGGGAAGCAAGGGATGTCAGCAAAGAACAGGCCAGAGATGGAACCCTTGACAGGTCCATGTGGAAGGAGGCTAAAATTACAGCTGGAGATACTGCCCCCCATTTTTCCCAACCTACTGTGAAACCAAACAGGAGGAAAGGAGCCCAGGAAATCGTTCTCTGAAATGGAGAGAAGCACACAAAAGGTAATGAATGGATTTAACAGCAAACAGATAGACCATCCAAGTATTATGAGCAGGACACTTTTGTGAAGATGTGATCAAGTGTAATTTCAAATTAACTCTGGTGTCCATATGATCTTGTAAATAGAGGAGGGCAAGAGTCGAGCAGATTTATGGAGGTTTCTAAGGCAGTGATTGGGCTAATAGGGGAGGTAGGCTGAACTAAGAAGTTGCAGTAGTGATGGAGAGAAATGCCTGTGTTTGAAATATATTTAAGAGGCAGGTAGAAGCAGCAGGGATCATTTCTTGAAGAGAGAGGAATTTAGGCTTTGTTCTTTATGTCATGGGGAGACACTGCAGGTTTTTGATCAGAGAAGACCGCAGTAGTGCCATCGTTTGAGATAAATTGGATGGATGGGACACTCAGGATAGAGAAAACTGTGAAAAGGTTATTGCAATAGATCAAGCCATAAGATACCAATGCATCAAGGTGAACAACAAAACAAACAGGAAAATGAAAGGATAACAACAAAGCCTGAAGTTAATTTTATTTAGTTAAAAAATGAGTACGGAAATAAAATTGATTTTTAAAATCCCTTCCCAATGTATTAATTTAATAGTAGCTCAACTCAATACAAGTAATTTTATTAGCTTTATTGTTTGTAAGCCCAGAACCAACTGACATTTTGCACAGAGGCTAGCTCTCTTGATTGATTTCAGTCTCAACATATATGAGTAAACATCAAGCCCTAATGACCATGTGTGATTAATTCCCAATTTATTCACTTTTATAGTATTTGGCAAATGCCACAAGTGTATTTTTATTTTTAGATACCAGGAAAATAAATACCCAACATCATATGTACAATATTTTCCTCTTCAACCTAAGTATGAAGTAATATGTATATGACCAAGAAGACATAATTTTCCAGAGGTTCAGAAAAATCCTATAATTTTTTTATACCAGAAGTTAGTAGTCTCCATATTTTTAAAGCACCAAGGAGCTATGATAAACACAATTTTTATTTTGTTATTTTTGTCATTGAATATTTAATATTTGAATTACATTAGGTCAGTTTCCTCATTCTTCATTCAACAAATATTTATTGAGTGTCTGTTATGTGTCAGGATCTTTGCTAGGCTTTGGGAATATAGAGATGAACAAAATATATAAAAATGTTTGCTCAGGTGGAGTTTACACTTTAGTTCTCAATTAATGTTCCATAAGTTTAGAAATAATGGAATTCTTTCCCAAACTCTTCTTGACGATGACTACTAATTACTAATATTTAACATATAAAATTTTAATATGAAAAGACATTTCAGAATCATTATTTCAACTCAATTTCTATAAAAGAAGCACAATGCAGCTTAAAAAGAAGACAGTAGCTGAAGCTGGACATTTTCCTTAGTCCTCCATATTATGCTTTCTGTATAATGTTATCAGCTTTACTATTGCATGGATGAGATCACTGAGGTAAGAACCAATAGAAAAAATTTCACATTTATTCTAAATCTTTTCTGTATAATTCTAAAGTGTGCACACACAAAATTAAGCCTTATAGTCATTGAGTCACCTCTTCATTAGATGACTAAATTCTCTATTTTATTCTCTTGCTCACTGCACTTTCATTTTTTGTAAAAATAAAAAAAAATAGTGATATATGTTCTATTTTCACTTTTTTAAAAAAATAATAGGAGGCTGGTTATAAACAAAAGCATTTGTTAATTCTGGGATATTTTTGTGGCTTGCAAAAATATTCCTAAATTTAACAAATAAAGTTTATATATTACCATATTTTCTGAGAAAGTATTATCTCGGTAGATTTTGCACCAGGTGTAAGGAGAATTAATTAATGATATGGGAAAGAAATTAAAATGATAAAAGCAATCACCACCTTTCTCACCTTCATAATGTTCATATATTAGGTGTCAAGAAAAATAATAACTTAAAATTATCTGTAAATGAATTTTAATTAATTTTATTAAATAAATAATATTTTCAGAGGAGATATTCTATATTTATCCTGAGTCAAATGAGCAGTAAAATTCTCCAATTAAAGTATTATGTGATTTTATTTGATTTCTTGTACTATATTGAAGATATGTACACTGGGAATTATGGTATTTATCTGAAAGTTCTCCTGACTTATATCAGACACTGTTCTAAGTGGGAAGTTTACACATACTTAAAACTAATTTATGAAGATAAGTCCAAAACAGCAAGCCAATGACTTAGGAACTTTTGTTACAGTTCACGGGAAGTAAGGCATGTCATTCAGGGTAGTAGATGTTAGCTAAGCTAGGATTCCATCACAGAGCTCCCACCTGCAGTGTTTCTACATCACACTATCTCTAAAAGAGGGGGGCTCCGAAGACCTCATTTTACAACATAAAAGAGAAATTTTTAACTCCATCCTATAAAACTGAGTCACTCCTATAGAAAACAAAAAATGGATATGTATAATAAATAACCAGAAGTAATCTTCATAATGAAAACCAAACCTTGTTCTATCCGACTCTTAGGTGATAAAATGGAACCAGCCTTTCAAAGAGCAATTTAGAGTGACTCTCCCTGGAAAGTCTCATTTTCTGAAAATATATATATATTTTTAAGGAAAGGCCTATCAAGATGAAGGATCCAATGGATCCCAGAGACATATAGATGTCAGGCAGAAATGAGATAGCCAAGATCAAGTAGGTCCTAGATACAAGATATGAAATAAGGCAGTTTGCCTGTCAACAGACATACTGCAGCTAGAATGAGAATCCTTCCATTTTAATTCTTTGATGCTGGTTTGTTCAGTGTCAAATATGATCCATGAATTTTTCTAAGCATTGGTGATAGAGCAATAACAAAAGAAGTGATAATTCTACCCTCATGGAGCTTGCTCCCCTTGAGCAAGATGGGCAATAAAAAATGAGCAAATTGCTATATGACATAATCCCTCACAATAAGTACTATGAAGAAAAATATAACAGGGTGCTATTTTAGTGCAAGTTGTCAGTAAAGGACTAGCAGACAAGGTGCCATAAACAAATATGCAACTGTACAGTGGAAATTACAAAACACTGCAGAGAAAAATCAGAGAATCTAAATGTTGGAAAGATCAATATTGTGAAATGACCATTCTCCCAAAATGTAGCCATAGAGTCAACACAATTTCAATTAAAATTCCAGACAGTTCTTTTTTCTTTTTTTTTTAAGTAGAAATTGGAAGACTGACTCTGCAATTTATATGGGACTACAAGGGACCTATAACAGCCAAAATAACTCTGAAAGAGAACAAAGCTGGAGAACTGACACTACCTGATCAAGACATACTGCAAATCTGAGGTACTTGGCAGCATGTGGTATTTGGTGTTAGGACAGACATATATATCAATAAATAGAATAGAGAGTCTAGAAATATTACACACACACACACACACACACACACACACTCATTTTTGATAGTGATACCAACATAATTCAAAGAGGAAAAAAGATTCTCTTTTCAACTAATGTCTCTTTTCAACTAATGGTTGCTGTACACTCAATATCTCCCTGGAAAAACTGGTTTCAACCATTACCACATACTCCATATAAAAATTAACTTGAAATGGTTAGTAGTTTCAAATAAAAACGTAAAATTAGAAAACTTCTGGAAGAAACCACGAGGGGATGTCTTTGTAAACTTTAAGTCGACAGTGATTTCTTAGTAAGAAACACACACACACATACACGGAAAAAATTGATAAATGTAATTTTATCAAAATATTTAAAATTGTTTTAAAAATACATCATGAAAATGAAAAAGCAAGGAAACTCACTGGGGAAAATATTCATGGTACATATATCTGAAAATAAAAGAGATGTATCTAGAATGTATAAGGAAACTTTACCACTCAATAATTGGATAAAAACACAATTAAATGACAATGATTTACATATCTACTACTGCAAACAACATATGCAAATGGCCAATAAGCATGTGAAAATGTGCCCAACATCTTTACTTTTAAGAGAAATGCAAACTGAAGCCACAATGAGATGTTATTACGCACTTGCTAGAATGGCTATAATTTAAAACACTTCCAAAACCCAGTGTTGGCAAGGATACAGAGAAACTCCAACTCTCATATATTGTTGCTGGAAATGCAAAATGATAGAACCACTTGAAAATTAGTTTAGTGCCTTTCAATAATGTTGAATGTACTCTTACCTTAAGATCTATCACCTCCACTCCTAGATACTCACTCAAGATAAATGTAAACATATGTCCACAAAACCTTATACAAAAGTGTTTAAAGCAGTTTAGTTCATAATATAGAAAAACTGGAACAACCCAAATATCCATCACTAGATAAATGCATAAAATTTTTCATAAATTGGAATAATATTCAGTAATATAAAGAAACATATTTCTGATATATGTAGCAACATGAATGATTTCCCAGAAAAGTTACATTGAGGTAAGAAGTCAGAACAACAGCAAAACAAAAACACATTATATGATTCAATTTATGTGAAACTCTGGAAAGACAAATCCATAGTGATGGAAAATTAATCAATGTTAACCTGGGGTGGGGATTAGGCAGCGACTAGGAAGTGTCACAAGGGCAGTTTTGGGGGATGATAGAAATGCTTTATATCTTGATTTTATGGTGATTACATGGTGGTTACATTGGGCATATTCATATGTCAAACTCGTTGAGCTTCACAATTAAAATGCATACATTTTATTTTTCATAAATTATACTTCAATAAAGTTGATTAAAATAAAATCAGCTAAATAATCTGATTTTTTTTTTAAAAGCCCAATTGTTTGAAACATCAGGTAGTTATCAAAACAATGAAGACTAGAGGCACTGACATCAGGAGAGACAATCAGCCAACATAGCTGAGTCTAATATTTAGTCCCACTTTACACCTTGATGCATTTCATAATTCTAAGACTATGGGTGAGAGATGGAAAAGCTGAGCATACGATTGCTTAAGAGTAAACCGGAAAGTAGAGTAAGGCTTTTGACAGTCTCTAAGAAAGGGGACAAGTTTAAATCTCAGCTCTCACCAAGTAGGAAGTGGCGGATAAATACCACTGGCTATAAGTTGTGATCCTAAAAAGCAGTTAGATAAATCATAAATAGTGCAGCCTTTTTAAAGACTGAAACCATTTGTCACATCCCAGATATCTTTTGCTAGCTAGAATGTCTGCTAAAATATAAACAAACAAACAAACAAATCCATCCTCTGTGGAAAAAATAAAGTCATCAGCTTCCTAATTTAATCTACGTTTTTTTCATACACAATGACAGACATTCAATCAATAATAACCAAGTATGAAAAATATTAAAAGTGAAGCAATAGGAAAATATGTATTAGATAGTCTATATTTGGGAGTAATTTGTCTCATTTTTTTAAATGACTATGATTAATAAATATATTCACCTCTCTGTTCACTGCAGCACTATTTACTATAGTCAAGATATGGAAGCAACTGAAATGCCCATCAATAGATGATTGGATAAAGAAGCTATAGTATAAACATAAAATAGAATATTATTAAGACATTAAAAAATGGAATCTTACCATTTACGACATGGATGGACCTAGAGGGTATTATTCTAAGTGAAATAAGTCAGACAGAGAGACAAATACCATATGATCTCATTTATATGTGAAATCTAAAGAACAAAATAAATAAAACAAAACAAAATAGAAATAGACTGAGATACAGAGAAAAAAATGATGGTTACCAGAAGGGAGGGAGGTTGGAGGACAGTGTGAAAAAGGCAAAGGGATTAAGAAGTACAAATTGGTAATTACAAAATAGTCATGGGGATGTAAAGTACAGCATAGAGAATATAGTCAATAATATTGTAATAGCTATGTATAGCGCCACGTGGATACTAGATTTATTAGGGGGAATACTTCGTAAATTATATAAATGTCTAACCATTACTCTGTACACCTGAAACTAATATAAAATCATATTGAATGTTAACAACAATTTAACAATAAAATAATAAAACTAAAACATTCACTATAAATACAAAAAAGTTAAACAAATAAATAAAACAAAAAATTGGAGAATTTCAGCAAAAATTGAAAAAAAATCAAATGGCGTTTCTATAACTGAAATGCACTGTGGTAGGCGGAATTCTGATGGCCCCATGACATTTGTCCTCTTGCATTATTCCTGTGATTCCGTTAGGTTACATGGCAAAAGGGACTTTCCAGATGTAGTTACGATTACTAATTAGTTGATCTTAAGGTAATAAGAAAACTATCCAGGTGGGACTAATCTAATCACATGAACAGTTTAAAAGCAGAGTGTTTTCTCTGGTCAGTAGCAGAAAAGGAAGTCAGAGATTCAAATCAGGAGCAGGATGTGACTTGCTCTTTCTGGCTCTGAAGTTGGAAGGAGCCACATGTTGAAAAATGTGGGTGGCTTAGGCGCTGGAAGCCCCATATGAAAGCCAAAAAAGAAATGGGACCTCTGCTCTGCAACTGCCAGGAACTGAATTCGACCCACAACCCGAATGAATTTGGAATCAGATTTTCTCCAGAGCCTCCAGATGGGAGCCTAGTGTAGCCAACACCTTGATTTTGACCCTGTGAGACCCTAAGCAGAGAATTCAATGAAAACCACCTGGAGTTTTAGCCTACAGAACTGTGAGCTAATAAATGCACGTTGTTTTAAGGTGCTGCATTTGTACATCAATAGAAAATGAATACATATACAATAACTGGAAATAAAAACTCAATAGATACATTTAAGGACTGATTAAATACAGTTTAATAAAGCTCCAAATAATAATAATAACACATAGACCATAAACTGAAAGATAGATAAGATGGAAATTCAGACGAAAATCACACAATAAAAAAAAAAAAAAAATGACGGAAAATAGAGAAAAGAGCTTAATATGTGGGAAATGTAATTGCAGTCCCAGAAGTAGAGGAGGCAGGGACAGAAGCAGTTTAAGAAGAAGTAATGGTTAAAAATTTTCCAAAACTGATAAGAGATGAAACACATATCCAGCCAAAATACCCTTCAGAGGCAAAGGTAACTAAACAATTTTCACATAAATAAAACTGATGACTCATTCAGAGAGAGAGAGAGAGAGAGAGAGAGAGAGAGAGAGAGAGAGAGAAAGCGCCAGAGTGCTAATATAGATATTCTAATTTCAAAAAATACATAATTTAAATCAAGACATAATTGTAAAGTATAAAGTGGGATGCTTAATAATGACTAAAATTTCAATACACAAGATGAACCTATTCTAAAGTTATATATAATTAAACACATATCAAAGAATATAAAGTAATGATTGCCAAAATGAAGGATGATATAGTAAAAAACCACACAGTGAAGATTTTAGCAAATCTTTCCCATTAATAGAATGAAAAGGCAGACACAAAATTAAGTATAGGTTTGAACAATGTTATTGACCAGTGTGACCTAACTGGTAATATGCAAAACACCCTATCACAAGAAATACACAGTATGGACCGGTGTACATGGAATATTTACCAAAATTAACCATATGCTGGGCTCATAAACCAGCAAGTGTCAGAGGATAGAAACTATATAAGCTATGTCCTCTGATCACAGTATAATTAAACTAGATATCAATGACAAGAAGCTATTAAGGAAACTCTCAATGTTTTAGAAATTTAGGTAATATTGGTCAAATAAAAAATAAAATGAAAATAGAAGTTACGATCTGAATTATACTGAAAATATTTTGTATCAGCCTTGCGTGATACTATAATAATGTACAATCTTTTGAAAGCCTATATCAGAAAAGCACAAAACTGAAAAACAACATTCTTATTTATTTCAAGATGTCAGAATGTAAAAAACTTAAAGTAGAAAGAAGGAAATAATAAGTTTAGAGTGTACATTAATTATATTGAAACCATCTTCCAACAGACTGAATAAAAAAGACTTTGAAAACACTAATAAAAATCATTAAACAGCTGGCAAGACTGATCTAAGTAGAAAGAAAGCATCAAACAGAAACCTGATCAACGAAAAAAGGGTTGGCATTAGACACCCTATACAATTTTAAAAAGGTATTTAGAAGATTCATCATTATGACATTAAATTTAAAAATTTGAGAATTAGCTTTTTCCTCAGAAAAATACATCTTACCAAAACTGTCATTTTGGTAAAACAAAATTAATTCTTACTTTTTTTAACTGCAGGACAAAAACAGCTAACCAATCAAACCCTAGATCTTAATTGCTCTTGTGGCAGAATCACCAGATGAGTTGAATGCAAAGCCTCACAGTATCTTGTAGGTAAAGCTCAGGATATTGAAATGGGAGGAGCTGGAAAGACTTAGATGGGGCCACCTGAGTAGACTAGGGAAGTTCTGAGACTGTTGAACCGCCAAATTGCCTGGAGCCTGCATTTCCAACAGAAGCAGCTTTTTTATTCCTGTCAGTTGTGACTTTCTTTTCCTTAAGGCAAATACCTTAGGCTAGCCCCCATCTTCACCAGTAGTTTGCAAGAGAAAGCCTGTTCTCAAGATTCTTTCTTAGTGTCTCTTTTGACAATTCAGTTTTCAATTACAGTTGACATACAATATTATATTAGTTTCACGTGTACTACACAGCGATTAGGCTTTTATATATTAATACATACAAAGTAATCACTCTGATAGGTCTCATACCACCAGTACCGCACATCTCATTGTCTTTTTTTTTTTTTACTTCAAGTCTATAACCATAATCAGATACCAGCATTTGCAGGAAGACAAGTGCAAAATAAGAAAAATTTGACAATTTATTATGGATGTAAAATATATGTGCAAAATATATTTAAAGCATGTAAATGCAACAAAATGGAATATAATGTTGGATCATAACAAATTTACTGATAAGAGTGCACTTCCTTGAGATTCTAGATTCTGTGCGCCCTAGATGAAGAAAGGGAAATGTGATAGGAAAGGAATTCATATATACCAATTGCAGGCTAATTTATAGTTCTAGAAATGAAAACCCGAGTTCATACTTTTATTTACATATTTATAGATATTAACCAATCCTTCCCTTTTTCTACTTCCTCTACTATTTTAAGAATAATGTTGGTGGTATTTCATTTTAGAATCAGTTTTTAGATTACAGCCTGTCCAAGTGGGATGTTGGTTGAAAAGGAATTAACATCTCCAGAAGTGATATGGGAATTCACAGCATGCATATCCCCATTTTGCAAGATTTTGAGAGCATCTTTGCATTCTTTATAGTTGCACCATGTGAAGAGAACACATAACTTGCTTTGTGGGATTTAAATAGAGTTAGATTGTAAGAATAGCAAATGGTAAGCAACAAAATTATAGCATAAAAATAGTACAGGGTGAGTGATAAAATGAAAGTGCAAGTATTTACTTGTTTCCTCTTGGAATCTATGTCCGTCCTTTCCAGTCAAAGGGATGACCTCTGTATGGACATTTGCCTGCCAACCCTAGTTATGTTTATGTTTGGTGATTTTGGTTAACGAAAGGTACTAATAGAAGACTGGTTAGAAGCAGGGAGCCAGGGTGTCTTCCTTCCTTGATCTCTCTGTCTCTCTCTTTCTCTCTCTCTCTTCCTCTGTCTCTGTCTCTCTGTCAAATAACAGAAAGACTCATTAATTTGGAACAAATTGACAGCTCTCTGTGATTGTGCCTTAACTATTTTTATTAATAGTTTTTCGCCTCCATTTAGTCATTATATTTGATATACCAAGAAAAGATTTCTAGATTTTTCATATAATTAATTCTTATTTCTTGTTTTTATCCCAGCATGTTCTATACTTAGTAGTAGGAACAAATGGGATTTTCCTTGAATACTTAAAATAGATTGAATACTCTAATTCACTTTAGAAAATCTATTGACTTTTCATTTATTTTTAGTGGTCAGTCTTCTTATTGAACTCTTGTTAATTTAATTTTATATATTCTTTTGCTGCTGATTCTCCTGAGTATTTTAAAGGGATGAAGAAAATCTCTATACATAATGAAAACTTTCCTTCAGTTTTACAATGATTATATTCCTGTTTAGTTCATATGTCATATTTCAATTGTAAGAATTGATAATGGGCATCCATCTTGTGTTCCTCAAATTAATTCTCTCTCTCTCTCTCTCTCTCTCTCTCTCTCTCTCTCTCTCTCTCTCTGTCTCTCCCACACACCCACCCAATCCTACATACTGTATACAATGTATTAGTGTAGAATAGCTACCCTTCTCCATCCATGTCAGGAAAGCGTCCTAGTCCTGGTGTAGATGTAGGTTAATATTTCAATTATTTAATTTTTAATTTTTAAAATTTGGAATGGATGATCATGTCTTTGAAGTAACTGTAGCTATTTTTGACTTGTTTATGTAATAAATTATTTTAACAACATCCTAAGGTTAGTCTTTCTATTTCCTAAATAAAATATACTCCAACTGAGGTATTAGTCCTTTAAAATACTATATCACTAATATTTTATTTAGAGTATTTTTTATCAGCACAGTTTGTTTACAGAGTTGGGTTTTTTTTCTTGTCAGATTTTTATTTTCTGGTCAAGTGTTGGTATCATGGTTATATAGTAGCTTCCCCGATTATATTTTTAAATTTTTCATTTTTTTCTGTGCTAGAACAATTTACATATTATGGGAACTATTATTTGTCTCTTAAGGGTTTGAAATAACTGCTTGAGAACAGTGACATCCTAGGATAATGAGTGAAAAGCAGCTTTCTGAAAGAAAAGGATTATGTGAAAAATTAGTGGGGAATAGATTCAAAATGTAGATGAAGCCAAATGCAGTTCTGAATGGAATTCTCAAGGTGAGGTAAATTTTGGCTAATTTAGTATTAGGAATGAGGGCAGAGACTGAATCCAAGAGATGACACAGAAGAATTTTAAATAAGATTTGAGGATAATCCCAGATGAAGGAGAGAGAACTAACATTCCAATAATCTATTCAGTAATTGTTTACCTAGGAAATACTGAAAAATTATTATCCATTTCAAAAATTTGTTTAAGATAAAATTATATCAATAAAACATAGTAAACATTTTAAATAAAATTGATGGCATATTTGTTGAGCACTTAAAACATGTCAGGCATTGGGTTATTAAATATGCATGCATTATCTTAGTTCATAAGAAACCTCTATGAAATATATCATATTATTATGTATTTTTTGAAAACCAGTGTTTTAAAATGGTAGGAACTTACTCAAGGACTCAAGGCCTATTACAGTGACCTGATCTTCATGTCCAAAAATATATTGACAGACAAAAGACTGACAGAAATATTTTTAAAAATTTAAAAATGAATATATAAATATTGCAAGCCCTTCTTGAAGGGTTAGTGATCTAAATCTATACTAAAATAGAATTGAAAAGAATATTTCTAGGCACTGTGTGATTCTCTAATATTATTTGTTTCAATCTTTATGTTGTTTTAATCACAAAATAGATTAATTTTTATTCAGAAAATATAGAATCAGTTGGACAAATTTACCTCCATCTGGAAATCATGTACTAACACATCTGCCCCAAACTCTTTTATACTATGCAATTCTATGCTTGTATTAATATTATGGTAGTTTTTCAATATAATCATAAAAACTGTTACAGTGATGCATATAGATATAGATATAGATATGAATTTGCATGCATATTTACATATATGCTATGTATATTGTTAAACAAATACTAATTTATTAAGAAATTAAAAGCTGTATCCCAATTAATTCCAGGATTATTTCACTGAATACTTTTCTGAATGGGTATTCACTGAATTTCTTAACTCATATATACTTTTTTTCTTCATCTTGAATTTTATATCCTGTAATAGGTTTGCCTCATGTGAAAGAGAATAGATAGCACTTAGCTCTCACATGGTGTTGTCTTGATCTAATATAACATATAACGCATTAAATTATAACTGAATTATTCTATGAGCTAGGGTCACTTAGGAACAATTTTACTTTTTTGTTTTATCTTAATATTTTCTTCTTTGTTGGCAAAGTTTGAAGGATTGGGGCTGGTGGATACAACTGCTTGAAAAAGATATTTTTGGTAACTCTTACTTAGATGCTTTGTTAAAAAATAGTTAAAGCACCATTTATGTTGCAAATCTGAACCAGAAGCCTGCATCAGACTGGAGCTTCCTGACACGGTAAGCATCAGGTAGTTTCCTGCCATATTTTCAGCACATCAGTACTCCATATGCTGTAAGAATGTCACTGATGTCTGGCAGCAATTTTGAAAGGCTCTTGACGTGTTGTTTGGTGTCATTCTCTAGTAGGAAGTGCCTGGGGTTGTGGCTGAAAGAAAGGGGAAATTGTGGCAACTAAGAAACACAAAAGCCCAACAAGAATGACTGGAATATGTAAAAGGTTTCTAGAAACTAACAGATGCAGATACTTTATGATGGAGGAGTGGGGGAGAGAGAGAGAGAGAGAGAGAGAGAGAGAGAGAGAGAGAGAGAGAGAGAGAGAAAGAGAGAGAGAGAGAGAAGGAGAGAGAAAGAGAGAGAACAAGGGGGCTCATAGAATATAAGGATCCCCCAAATAATGGTTGATCAGATGCTCTTTAAATAAAACTGAAAAACAAAATGTCATATTTCAGAGTGACATATTAAAACGTGAGGTTCTATCTCTTATAAACATTTTGAAAATTGGAAAATAGTGAATAGATTCCTAGAAAAGATTCTGGTCGCTACTGATCGCAATAGGTGAATGACCTTAAATGACACTCTTAGGCACTTTTCAGGTTTCCCCCACCTGAAACGTTAATTTGTAAGAACCTCTCCTCTCTATTCCATTCAGTCATATTCAGCAGAACATACGCACGTTCTCAGTGTATGTAAATAGTCATTAGTGTGTCTTTTGAGTCAGGCATTAGCCAAAATTGTTTGCCATCTTGTCACCCTTGAACAGATATGGAAAAATCGTTATTTTAATTCAAAGTTGGACAACTGCAGAGGGCTGCTGGACAGGCCATGGGATATTTGCTTATGGGTTATGATAACTGGCTCTGGAGGTGGGAAAGGAAATAAAAGTAATTTACTATTCATAAAACCTGCCAACATGGATGCTGGTACTCTCCTGGAATGTTTTGTAATGGTCATCAGCACTGTGTAATGTTAATATTTATTACTTTAACAATATTTTGGGTGGGCTATCTCCTATTCTACACAACACATTCCCTTAATTATAAGATATTTTGTAAATGTCAAAATTTGTACACTAAGTATACATATAATTTATATCAGGCCATTGTTTATGAATCTACTGGTATTTATATATGTTTATATTATTTTATTTGATCAAAAGAGTCTTGAAGTTGGACCTATTTGTTAAGTATAATATTGTCCTCAGCTTGTCATCCTGATAATACAACATATGGTCAATATTATCACTATTTGCTTATGTGGATTTGATAATGCTTTGGAAGACCACACTTGTTATTTTTTTCTTCTTGAAGCTTTCTATGAATTAATTCAAGCTTGCAATCAGTTTGTTTTATCTGGATAGAATAGAGTTCAATATTTTAATAGATGACTCAACAGCGGGTTCAAGAACACCAAGGCGGGGGAAATAATTAGCTAAAAAAGTACATATAAAACATCTATACTGGAGAAAAACAAAAAAGATTGCTTTAAGGTAGAGAAGTTAGTTAAAATTTACCAAGTAATGAATAATAAAACAAATAAAACAAAAAAGAGAATTGTTTAATATGATGCCAGTGGTAATGAAAAATAATTCTTTAAAAATTAAATTAATTAGAGAAACTCTTGAATTTTTTTTTTAAATTTTGAAATGTGAGA
This sequence comes from Aselliscus stoliczkanus, assembly GCA_033961575.1. NCBI lineage: Eukaryota > Metazoa > Chordata > Mammalia > Chiroptera > Hipposideridae > Aselliscus > Aselliscus stoliczkanus. Next base: position 100,832,305 of record CM066730.1, on the reverse strand, counting down.
AATAACTGGTTAATAGAGGATGTAGCTGAGTAATTAATCAAAGCTAAACTCTAGGAACTGCTGAGGTATGAAATTGATTTGGGATAATCTAGGCATCTAAATTTTCTTGTTTTTTTAGTATATCTACTCAGCTAAACTCTACTACAGCTTTTATTTTTAAATAATATATTCATTGTTTCAGGAGATAAAATCTCAAACTTAGCATTACCATAAAAAGATCCTTTTCAGAATCTCTGGATTTAGTGCTATATTTATTTAGATCTTAAGCACCTTCTACAATGATGAGCACATAGTAGGTCTTCATTACAGTTTGTGGAATTAATAAATTTATAAAAATAGACATAAATGACTATTTTTGGAACTTTATTCTGGTAAACAAGTATTTAAAACTAACTATGCAGAAGGCACTGTGCTTTGTGCCACCAAAGAGGTTAAACTCTAGCTACCTGGATGGCAAGAGTAAAAGTATGTACAAAAGAACCTGAAGCATGGTTAATACAGTAAATGAACACAGAGCAGGTATGAAGTCAGTACAGGTAGGGGATGTCACGGTGCAAGTAGAATTAGAAATGAGCCCAGTGGGTTGGTAGGAGACTTGGTTGAATTATCTAAATATCTAGAGAGGCATCATATAAAGTAAACAGTGGAGCCCACAGCAAAATCAAAGAGAAAGCATTCATTTGGTTTTCAATTTAGAATTCTCCATTGAAAATAAGTGTCTAGGTAAAAGCAGGTGAAACACTGAAAAACTAACTTTTGCAAGGTTACTCAACTATTTATTTTCAGGGTGTAGAAAGCTGGGTGAAAGCCCTTTAGGCCAGTCTACAGTTAAATGACACCCAGGAAATGGAAACAGCTCATTTCTCAGAGAAGCCCAGAGAAAACTTGAAAACACAGGTCTCTTATTCATAGTTGTCAGTTCTTCGTGTTTCTGCAAAGGCAGCTCCCACCACTCAATTCCAGTCTATTTCATTCATCTTAATATATTCCACATTTTCTTTAGAAGTTAAAGTGAATTTCCCCAAAATGTGTGTCTAAAAGTATTAATCCCACTCTGTGGCCGTTAAGTATGGGAAATGCTTTACTAAAGGCACTGGCACTTTTCATTATCAATTTGAATTGTGTCTATATGTCACTCCATCTGAGATTTTTATGTTAGAAAACAAAGCATTTCAGCATTAAGACATCCTTAAAACGTAGCTTCTCAAAAATAACAATAAAGCATATGTTATTAATTTTATATCATGCACATGATAGGTGTTTGTAAAATATTAGTCATCTTATTTTGCCTTGCTCCTAACTATATGAGGATGAACATATTTGTGAAGTCTTTGCTCCAGTAGAGTAGAAAATATTGTACATTCAGTAATTGTGCTTTGTGCTATAGAGGACAAAACACATGTCTGCTGCCACCTAAGAGGTTCAACTCAGTGAATCCAGTAATTGATTTCTGGGGTCCTGCATGAAATCCTATGGCATATAATGTCAGTATAGAATTGTACTTATTTTTATCCAGTTTAATATAATACCTCCTTTTAAAATGAAAAGGTTAAAAATTATGTCACATGTGGTCAGTAAGTCTATGAAACTTCTCAAATGTGTTATATTTGGGTTAATAGTGTGCTAATATTTGACTAATATTGCAACAACATTGCAATAATTGTAAATGAAACTTTGTATTCATGTTGTTTTATTTCAGACAAGTAAATTTAAATATGTATTTTCTTGTTTTATAGTAATAGACAAATATTGCTCAGTGATAGATTAATGAAATAGAAGGGGTTTCTTTTCTATGCATCTATATTCATGGAATGTTCCTCTATTTAACTTTGTAAAGGAATGTCTCAATACTGTGTTTTGTTTGCAATTAAGTTTTTGTGATTACCAAGCACTTACCAACACCAAAAAAAGTATAAGAAATAGAAAGGCAAGTGTGTGCATGTCAACAAGTTGCCTAACAATCAAGATCAATAAACAAAACCATAAGGCTGCAGAACACTCCCCCCTCCTCCAATTCATAGATGAATAGAATCAATGCTTGAGAAAATTTCCCTGGAGGGTACAGGGTGGAATTTGGAAACTGTAAAAGGAGCAATGAAAATGAGAAGAGCAGATGGAAGCTATTAAATCAGAATAACATTGCCTCTCACAAAGACTCAAATCAAATGTCATGAACTTCTATTATTGACAACACAGGCAGGCAGCACAGTTATCTTTGGACTTTAAAAATGTAATATATGCAATATTACACTATAAATAGTTATAAATTCTGCTTAGGCAAAGTGTCACGCACCTGGCAGGTATACAATGAAGAATTTTTTTGATGATGTAATCTTAATTTTAAAAGAGTCACATGTTTAGAAATGTTAAAGAAAGAATTAAGATTACCAAAGGGCTTAGTATACATTTCATATTGTAAAAATGCAGAAATCCCAAAACAGGGAACATATTTTTAATATAAAAAAATAGTTTAATTTATTACAATGACCTACAGGTTTAGAGAAAGGTATATTTGATGCTTTGATATAGTTTAAAAATTTTTTATATATATACAATCATCAGAGATTCTTATTTCTTTATCAGAAATGATCAAAAGCTCTTGGCACATGCTTTCCACCTGTATTCTCTCCTTGACCTCTATATCCTGGATGAAGCATTTTAACGCCTTAGGAAGGCATGAAGCTATTGAGATATTTGCAAATGAGTTTCTTCAAATGGGGCACACAGGTCTGCAGGTCATGTTGATGTAGTTTCTAGGTCTCTTTCTGCAGCCATGTGGTCTCTTGATCTCCCACTAACCCAGCTGCTGGTGCACATGTGAGCACAGATGAAGGTCTAGAAACTCCTTGCCTGCCTCCCCCACCTGCTTGAGTTCTTCCAGTGGACACTTTTAAATGACTAGCTGGGCTCGGATTTTACAGCTTCATTGAAGCTATACTTCATCTTAGATATTTGCTAGGAAATCCCATATACAGGGGGTGCCCCAAAAATGTATACACATTTTAAGGAAGAAAAAAAACTGCATTAAAATTATAATATTCAATATATACCGATCACAAAAGATGAATACAAGTCATGTTTGACTTCTGCAGTTACAAGATGTACTCAAAGTGGTTACCATCAGAGTAATTTTAATACAGTTTTTTCCCTTTCTTAAAATGTGTATACATTTTTTTTTGGCACTCTCTATTTATCAATTCCCTTCTTTCTCCTCCCCATCTTTTTCTTCCATTGTTTCCTATCCCATCTCAGGAAATGTGAACCTGATCTAACAGAACAAATTGTTTAAATTTCTTAACAAAGAAGAATGATGAAGAGAGGGAGAAGGAGATGAGAAGGAGAGATAGAGGGAGAAAAAAAAAAGTTATTGCCTTATTGAAATCAAGTAATAAATTAAAGATTAAGAGATTGGTTTTCATTCTTTTTTCTTGTTTTTAATGCTTTGGTGATTTTGCAAAGAGCTTGTGACAACCTACACAGTGACCTGAAGGCAATATTTATAGGGTTACATTTAATCCTAGAATCACCAAAAATATTACTTTAGGCCGATGACTAATTTTCATGGTTTCTGTGGTAAGTGCTTTTACCCCCACACTAGAGGACTGGCCTGAATTTTGCAGCTGACACACAGTCTGTTTTGCGCCCCAGTTCTGGTAGAGACTGAGATCTTAAAAGTACTGATAATTCCTTGGTACAAAAAGCATTAAAATCACTGATTTGAAGCAATAATTCTGTGTAAAATTGTAGCAAATAGTTGCAAATGATTCAGGTCTGAAGCTGTGTGGCTAACACTGAAGGTTCCTATCGCTTTATTAATGATCATTATTATCTATGACTCTTGTGAGTTGTGAGTGCCTACTAAATTCTTTCAGCTCACTGTCTGGTGGCATCTTGTATGGACCAGCACCAGCCAAGCTTCCCAATTAAGGTGATAGGAACTTGAGTAAGCTAATGCAATTTTTTATCCTCTGGTGTTGTAATCTTAAACCCTTTCATGTACAGTTGAAGGGGATCGATTAATTCTATAAGCATTCAATTGGCCATAATTAGTGAATTGTTATTTAGAACTAGGTATACTACCCGCGGATTACAGACTCCATCCAAGTTATTCAAGGGAACATTTGAACACTCATTTTTTATTATTTTAAGCTTATTTAATTTATTATGATTATAACAACTCATAATTTGCTATAAACAGTCATTCATAAACAGTTTCAAATGTGATTTGTTCTCATAGCTTCTATTACCTTACTTTCATTGTTTTAATGATAATAATAATAATATATAGTTGATTAGTCATAGGACATACAGTAAATAGGATGTGTGAAAAGATAAATGAAAACCTCTTTAAAATTTGGATTTGGGTCACTCTTTAGCTAAATGCTTCTATTCATTCATAAATGGAATGAATGTGTATTAAGTTCAACTGTGTGTCAGGAATTGATGATGTTGTAATGATAGTAAAAGTGAATAAATAGTAGGGTGCTAGTCAGTAGGCGCATTGTGGCAGCTAGGTAGTAGGTGCTGAGGGGAACACAGGTGTCAACTCTAGTCTTAGGTGTGGGGTGTGCTGGGGGGGGTGGGAACAAGAAAGTCTTCAATTAACTTGGGTCTGAATGAACAAGCAAAAATCAGGCAAGCAAATTGTCAGGGATAAAGGGTCAACCATTCCAAGTGGAAAAATCCAAGCCCTGCCATTGATCTTGCTATTACAGCTTGGACACATTGCTTCTCTGAGCCTGTTTTGGAAATGTAAAATGAGTATAATGATGGTTCTTACCTCCTAAGATTGCTGTGAGGATTAAATGAGTTAATATATGTAAAGTATTTGGGAGGGCATCTGGGCCATTGTGAGTGCTGTAGAAGTGTTCAGTAGTGTTGCTGTAGCTGGAGCATAGGTGTCAGAAAAAATAGTAAGGAACAGGAACAGGGGGAGGCTGGGAAAGTGAGCAAGAAAGGGATCCTGGGGAAAATAAGGTGCATGGCATGTCACAGAGTTTAAACTTCCTTTTGAGGGCTGGGCAAGGAGTAGAGGAGGGGAAAGCTGTACTGGGTCCTCAAAAAAAAACAACCAAAACCAAGATAATGATGGGAGGATGGAGATTGTGAGACCAATCACAGAGATTTTGCTCTTCATTTGAAACAAAACATGTTTCTCCATATCTCATATTGAATTGTGATATTTATATACTGTTTATTTCTTTATTAGATATTATACTGAACATCTCTTATTCAGTTTTCTTCTATCTTGTGATTTATTCTTGTATGTTTTACCGGGAAGTATTTGGTACATGTAAAAAAAATATAAGGCCATATATGTAATTTGGGTACCTAATAATAAAACAGACATCTCTGAAACACACACTCAACTTTAGAAATGTACTCTTACCATAACCATTTTTATCTTTTATAGCTGTCTCCCAACAAATCCCAAACTGTTTCCTCTCCTCTAGAATTTAAAATAATAGTAGTAATTTCTTTTATATATGAATTTATCATACCTGAAGATATACTTAAGTAGTGTACTATTTATTTTCTTTCTGAACTTCATAAAAAACGACACATAATCATTATCTTTTATACTAAGGTAACTTGTAACTTGGTCATTTTTTTTCAACATTATATATCTAAGATTTGTTTTTGCTCATTGTGGCTCTCTCATTTACTCATTTTTACTGCTATATTGTATTTCACTATATAACTATAGAAAATTTTATGCATTTATTTATTCAGTGAGTGAGGTAGTTATTTTTGGTCTCAGAAACAATGTTGCTATAAACGCTTTCTTGTATGTGAATTGGTGCATGTTTGGGAGTTAACTTGATAATACCAAATATTTTTTGCTGAGGTTATGGCAATTTTCACTCCCATTGGCAGCATTTAGAGTTCCTGGTTTATCCATGATCTTGCCAACATTTGGCATTGTCAGACTTTTAATATTTTTTCTTTACAACCTGGTGGTTGTAAAATGCATCTCACTGTTATTTAATTTACCTGATTATTAAGGAGATCAAATGTCTTGATTCTTCATGTTCCTTCTATGAAATGCCCATTCTTTTCTTTATCGATTGTATCGATTTTTTTAATGTGGCTTCATACATTCTTCACATATTCTGGATATTAGTTGGTTATATAAGGGGCTAACATCCACTCTCAACTTATACTTTTTCTTTTCACTTTACGGTAGTCTTTTGATGAGTAGCACTTCTTGATTTTAATGCCAATTTTAATTATCAATCCTTTTTTTTCTTTTAAGGTAGTGTTTCTTGTGCATTATTTGTGAACTCCCTCGCCCAATGTACCTCAAGATATTCTATACTTTCTTTTAGAAGTTGTAATTTTTCCCCTTTATGTTTAGCTTTAAAGTTATATTCAACTGATCTTTATGTGAGGTAGGGATCTTCATTATTTTATCCACATAATACATGCTACATATTATACCTTGTGCTAGGAACACCAAAATAAAATGTAATAATACAAAATGAAATAAGGACACTATGCCTCATTTCTAGAGAGATGAATAGTGAAGAAAATAAGTTAATACTAATCATACCTTCAGTTTGTATGGTACTTTATAAATTAAACAGCCCTCCACCTAACCAGAGATCCATCATGTGAACGTTCTAAATGAAGACCACACAATTCCACTCCCTTGTTTAAAACCCTCAATGTTTTGTGTACTGTTCAAAAGAGGATTTGAACTCTTTATCTTAGCCAACATGAAAATGGATATTTTAACCCTTTTTCACCTTTCCAGATATTGCTGCACCCACTAGCTCTCTTGCCTCCTTCTCCCAGACACACTGAATTGTGTGGGGTCCCAACGGGTCATGCCCTCTTAGTCTCATTCTTCTCTTCTGCTCTCGTTGAGTTAGGAGGCTGATACAATTGTAGAGAAGAAATAATGACTTCCTGATTTAGTGGGTAAGGAGAACATTTGAGATTTATGAAGAAAACATTCTGCACTATTTATGGGCTAAGTAGACATACAAGAATGAGTGAGACAGAGAGTTGATCTCATCATTTTCATTTATCAAACTTCCACACATGCTAAGGAATGTTTGTTGAGTGAATAAATGATGCTCAACAATAAAAACAGCTCTTTTATTTTAGCAGTTCAATTCCCTGGCTATATGTTTTCAGTCAAGTGTAGTTATCTATATAGTGTTTTGTTTTTTTTACCCCACTATATTTCTATATAGTAAAGCTATATGTAGCCATCATGAAAGGACAATGTGTATAAAAAGGTAATACTTCTGTTATTAGAACAGAAGTTTTAGTAAGTTTGGTCTATGCTTTATGACTAAAGCTAATCATTTTAAAGAAATTCTTGATTGTAGGCTTTAGCATTCAAAGTATTTATTGGATCTTAATATACAATTAAAATATATTTAAAACTACTTTTTACTTAGTCACAGGCAACTAAAGGCTTTAATGAAAGAAGAATATCAATGTATAAATACAATTTTAGCTCATGATTTCACTTAAGATTCTAATTATTGCAGACATTAGCCAGTACTAATGCTTTTACTAATTTTTTTCAGTTGAATCAAGTATTTGGAAGGTTGAGCTAATACAATGTATTTTTATTCTATATTTCTTTAAAATTGTATGTATAGAAAATCTTCCACACAATTCCTTCACGCAATTTTCTTGCACATGGGAAAAGTACAACCCCCTTTGACATTGTTATTTTTGCAGAAATTAATTCAAATCCCACCAAATTTGCAATGAGATGTGCCAGCACAGCATGCTTTTTGTAATCAATGGCAGTCTGTGTCTTTTCAGGCTTATTGCTGCACTTAGGAGCCCACTGAGCTCAAACAGCAGCCCATTCTTGGAGCTGCAGCCCTTTTTCTGATCAATACCAGCCTCAGGGTCTGTGAGGTCCAGTTGTGTCCTTTCTTGCTACAGAGCTACTTCTAGGTGAGGTCACTTTTCTTTGTGCTCCTGGCCTCACACTCACTTGCTTTATCTGGGGATCATTGGATCTCCGCTTTCAAGCTCCAGCACTCAAGCCTGCTCAGCTGCCTTTCTACCTTTGTCACAGTTGCTTTCCAGCCAAAATCCCTTGATGGTGTTCACCTCTGCACCCCACATGCGGCCTCTCCTCAGATCCCCATGGAGGGTCAGTGCGGGCAAGGCCTCCGCACAGTCTCATCTATTGTTGTTTCTCCAGCTCCCCATCTTTTATATACAGACCGGCTAGTCCTCTCATTTTCTAACAGATCTCCTAAGTGAAAAATGCACAGTGTCAGAAAATGCATGGACTTTGGGGATGGATCAAGCGTTTTTCCATTTGTGACCATCTTAGCCTCAGTTTTATGAGGACCTCATATGAAAATGAACATTTTATCAAGTGTAAAAATAACATATTAATATGTAATAAATGGTAAATCAATGCTCAATAACATGCTTTACCACGGCCAGCCTTACTCTGTAAATGACTATACCTTGTACAACACTACATTTTGGTCTTTCCCAGTTTCTTAACTGGTTAATTAATCAACTTACTAATTTTCACTCCTTCTCTTTTGATTCCCTCACCTCTGGGGAAGCACTTAGTTGTAAGTACATCATATGGGCTCATTATAGTTGTGCCTCATTAAATTTTTAAGAAAACGTTTTGCTAATTCTACTTAAATCTATCGAAATTTGCAAAGTTTTCTAGACTTTCGATTAGTCCTATCACCCTATATATCATACGTTCTCGAAGATTTTATAAAATGGAGCGTAAGGTAGCTTCAGTTCTGTGAAGAATTCTGTTTCTCAGGAAATGTTCTATGTTTGATTTTCCACTTTTAGACTGGAAACGCTCAATCAAGTATCTTCTTGGAGGTGGGGAGTAAGTTCTTATTCAGTGACCACCTCTGCAGTAGTGAAGGAAAGATTCCTTACATCAGAGATGGCAGACACTAATAAGACAGCACATGGCATTTTAACATGTGATGGCTGGTAGCTTTAGACATAGCTCTGGACTTCTCTCCTGAATGTCTGTTGTAACAATAATGAGATATCTAAGCACTCATATCTGGCACAGCCCTTATCTATATATCCATCCATCTCTCCATTTTTTGAACAATTATTTTTAAAGTAGCTACTATTGCCAGTCCCTGGGTTTGCCACATCATTTCTAAAAAATGTTGGTAAAATAAAAAGAATAAAAAGCAAGGAAACCGAAAAGACAGTCAAAATGAAGAGTTGAAGATTTTGCGTCCAGGCATGGTAGTTTTCATTCAGCCACCATGCCCATCCTCCTTACAGCTCCGTCCCAGACTTGCAGGCTCTTCCTCTGTGCTAGTTCTAGTATTCTGTCTACTTCCTGAAGCACAGATGACTTCTCCTAACTTTCTTTTTCAAAGTTCCTCATATTTTGGGACAAATAAAAACGCCTGTAGGGCCGGCCGAGTGGTGCGGTGGTTAAGCGCTGGCGTAGGAAGCCAGTGGCCCCAGTTTGGGTCCCACATGTGAGGGCCAGTGACACTGCCCTCAAAAAAACAAAACAAAACAAAACAAAACAAAACAAACAAAAAAACGCACGTAAAAGGGCTAAAGCACTTAGGTTGGTATTGAAATCTGCAAATAAATTAGTGGACGAACTCTTTTTATTCCAAGTGGCTTTATGGGGCCCCTCATGTCAGAAGGGTGGATTGTTATAAATTATTCGTACTACCGGGATATTGGAACACAGATTCTCCTGCAGACCTTCATTCATTCCATAAAGCATTCATCGTGTTACACCTTGGTGCCAGATATAGATCTGGGCTGCTTCTCCAACCGGACGACTGGCATAAAGTGGTGCAGTTCATATCCTTGTTAACGGTGGGGTCATGAGCTGCTGACAACTTCCTGTGCATTTCAGCTATAGTCGTATAGTCCACCCAGCCTGTGAGAGCTTGGGTGCCCTCCGGGGCCCTTGTAAGGAAACAAACCACAGCAATGCTACTAATTTTTTAGCATATTTCCCCATTTTCCCACTTTCCTTCTATCTCTTATGAGCAGTCTTATAGAATTGAGTATTTTCAGAATGTATAGTATTAGTAAATAAAGTTTCAATTTCTGCTTGTTTTTGCTTGACTGACTAACATTAGGGAAAATGGCATTAGTTCTAGAAAGTGAGGCCTGGAAGATGAATTTTCCCAAGTCCATGTGTGTTCATTTATGAAAAATGACCTGGGTGTCTGCATAAGCCAGACATTGTTCCAGCACCCTTAGTATCAGATCCTATTGATAGCATTGTGAAGAGTCGAATTATTACCCCCATTTTCAAGCAGGACAATACAGCCCTAGAGAAATGCTTCAGATGGTCTGAGTTCATGTCCTTTATAAGTGGTAGAGCTGGGATGTCAATCCCAACACACAGCACAATTCCAAAGTTGAGGTCACTGCCTCCAGGTTAAAGAGTCTCTGGCAGGAGAGACAGACGTGGGACTAATGTGCGATATGAAGAATGGTGGGAATGTTTGCCAGCCCATAGCCTGGGCAGGAAGCGTTCTTAGGTTGAAGCCTGGAAGATGATAGGAGCTAACTAATTGGGGACACACATATAAGAACAGCACTGTCATGATGGTACAAAGACAGCAAATGTGGGTCATTCCCAAGCCATTTTCTTCAACTAAGTGAACGGTACTTTTTCTTTTTCACTTCACAGATTGAAAGTACCAAGCATGAAGGTTCTATATTGAGGAGGAAAAACTCTTTTGGAGCAAAAATAGGGCATTTTTTCTTTCTCCCCAAAATAACTTCTGCTCGTCCCCCTCCCCACTTTTTAATCTGAGACTCTGACACTTTCTAAACTATTAATGTTGGATATAGAAAAGCAATGCATACCATCTTTTTCCTCAGTACAGGCTGGAAGCAAAGGGTAATGTTTATAGAAAGTTATAAAATCCTGGAAATGAGGATTCAGCATCAAATTACCATCTTGCCCTTAAATATCATGCTGCTTCTGTTATTCTAAAGCAGGTGAATGTTGGCTACAGATGCAGGCACGAAGCCATTATTCTCACTCACACTGTTAGCGTGTAGATTTCATTTGCAAAAAGTTGCTGTGTCCCATCCTGCTTGGAAACCCAGAACGTGCTCTGTATTAACTCGGAGGCAGTAGCGTCTCCATTTTAACAGCGTGCAGGGTACTGAGGAGATGGGTCCTGGGCACATTCTTACACATATGAATAAATAATGCTAAAACTAATAAGATCTCTGAGAGAAAATGATGATTGTCTTTAATCACTAACCTTAAGCAGCAGCGAACCATATTATCAAACACCTTCATTTCTTATAAAACTATCTATCACACACAATATAGACCTGATGAAAAAGAAGGTGGAAGTAATCAGGACAGAATGCCAATTACCTCATTACTTGTCATAGCACATTGTAACTGGAAATTGCTTCTTTCAGGTTCTGTTTGCTCAGGCAATTACAATAAACTCTCTGCTTGACATGTTGTTTGCACAGATGTAGTGCATTAATAAACATGAGGGCTAATCTGAATTATTGAACCAGCCACAATAATTCCAACAAAGGATTTATAATAAGTCCAAGAAAGCTGAGGTATCACTGGAATTCCCTGTAAGCAACACTGACATACTTTATCACATGTAAAATCCTCAAATTTAATGTACAGTACTGGAATACGTCCCATAGGTATTTTATATTGTCTGTGGCTTTAAGTCCCAACCAACTGCCATGATGAAGGAGAATGCAGACTGCTAAGGTAAGCGGCTCTATCACAGTCTTGGAGGGAATTACTTTATTTGCTGCATACTGTGCACATCTTGAGCCCTTTTTACCCAATTTTGTTAAAATCTAATTTTATTTAAAATAAAAAATAGATGTTCTGTGGTAGTAGTAAAATTTGAAACGTTTCAAAGAATCATGAAAAAATGAACAATTGTCCAAGGTTGGAACGAAGGCTATGTGGACCTTCTATTCTGTTCAAATCACTAAAATAGCATAGTGCAGAAATAGGAAGCCTTACCGAGAACAGTGACCTATCATGGTCAAAATGCTGAATAATCTCTTAGAGCAAAGCCCAGGTAGGGTTTGTTGTGCTTAAATTCAGTCCACCTGAGTTCAGTTTTGTTTTGTTTTTCAGAAAAGTTTCTTATTTAAAGAAATGAATTTAATGTCAAAAAAAAATCACTTGAAAAAAATTGTGCCTCATCAATTACCACCATACAGAGGACGAATTTAAAAATAACCGCTTTTGCCATGTGAGTAATAAATCAAATTAGAAATAGAAATGTCTTCTGAAGAGAATGGGGTGCATTTGTACATAATGATTTCACTGGGTATTATTCATGCTATTCCCCAACATCCATAGTTTGGGTCAAAATAGATCTGATAAACTCAACTCGGTGACTCCTTGGTGATATCAAAGGGACATGATCTGATTGAGCAAATAACCATCAGAATTCTACATTCTTAAGCAAAGTCATATTCACAGTGTAGAGTCCCATTTTGTTTCTTCATTTCCCCTCTATGTTAAGCAAGACACACAACTTCCTGGTTTCTCAGTTTTCTCTTTTACTCAGTCTCCTTTAGATGTCATGCGATTAATTGCATCTTAATATCTGTGCAGTGAGTTGATTATAAATCCAAATTATAGTACTAGCAAATAATCACTCAATTGTAATATATCTCTATAAAAAGGAGACAAGGCTGCCACTGTGGAGCCCCTTTTCTGATGAAGACCACATTGTTCTAACTCGAAACATCACTCAGATGTGTGATACATAATTAACCCTGAGATGGTTGATTCAGTTCAGAAAATTATTGAGGAATAGACTGTGTTTCTTTTTCTTGAAATTTTCTTTTCTCAAATGTAGAAATTAAGAAGTAAAACAAGTTTTTAAAAATAAAATTGGCTTTTAGGCTTTGATTAATAGTTCAATGTAAAATTCAATTTTTGCTTATAAAAATTCTCTTAATTCACACCCAGAGTCATAGAAAAACTAAGAAACTATCTCTTTATCCTCAATTCTAGGCCAACTCCTGATCTCTCTGTCCTTACACCCTCTCTCAGACTCTTGACTCACTCTACCCCACCCCCAACACAATGAAAGGCCACTTGGCTAGGACAGAAACCACCCTTTATATGGCCTAAAAAGAAAATGTGAATAAAATGTGAATCAAGATATCTCAAACACTAATGGGATATAGTAAAGCAATTCAATTATTTTAATCTCTTTCATATATCATGAAATTATGTAGAACAATTTCATTTAAGTGTTACTATCACTGTTGAGACTGTGATTGTGAATTGTTACACCAGCAAATATTGAAGAACATGAGTGCTAGTGAAGTTCTATTGCAGTGTATGCAAGTGAGGACCAGAATGACACCAGGAGGAAAATTTCCATCATAATCAATTTATTCATTCTATAATAACCTCCTTAAGAACCATGCTTCAAGATTATAATGTACTATGATTAGTTTCAGTCCAAAGTTAATGTTGTTCTTTGAGTTAATGTTTGCTTTACTAAAGGTATAATATTCTCACATACAGTGAGAATACTTTTAATTATAAAATAATTATAAAAATAAATTGAATAAAATAAGTGAACAATAGGTTAAAGGGAGATGAATCAGACCATTTAAATACTACATAGAGTAAGCCTTCTTTGAAAGACAAAATACATATGAAATTTAAAAGTAAGGAAAGCCAGGACCCATGAAACAAAAATTACTTTCTAGCTAATTTTAACCATATAATTTCCTATTTCATATAGACTATTTTTCTGTATTACCTTTAATTTACTGAAAGGTATAGGTAAAATGTTATATATAACTATATATATGATGGGAATAGCTGAGTTCCCCTGATCATTTTTCAATGATTATATTTACTCAAGTGAATATTCAAAAACAAAAATGTGAACCGTATGATTTTTAAATGTTTTAATATCAGTAGCACAAATTAAATTATAGAAAATCAAAGCTCAAAAAAGTTTTAATCGTCACCATTCATTAATGCAATTTCAGCACATGTACCATTGGAGTTTGTTAATGAGTTTATGAATGATAAAATTTCCATATAATATATACAGTTTTGAAAATGAAACAACCTCTATCCTTATATTAGATAATATTATTGATATTTATTCATATCTACATTAAAATTTTATTAATACCAATATTTTATATATTTTCCTGATGTGTAAAAACATAAGCATAAATTAACAGTAATAAAGATATACCATATAATTTATACAATAGAAGTGAATAAAATTCATAAGAAATTACATACCAGTTCCAAAATAAAAAACAAAACACACATTCTTATATCCTAGTTTCATGTTAATCCCAATGATAATAATTGAATGTAAGAGGATCCATTAATTTCCTTCAAGATACGTTAAATGGTGATTTGTTCTGAATCATTTACCTTGTACTTAATCATTAAACCCTTAGGAAACTTGGGCGTGAAACTTTTTGAGAGATAACAATGTTAGCATATTCATAAAATCACACATATAAATACATGTTACATGAGTTGTATATAATATTTTGTATAAAATATGATGTATACTCACATACTAATGTGTGTACCTATAAAATGCTAGTTAACTAATTAATATTCATTCTTTCCCTTTAAGGCCCCACTTAACTAAGATGATTGAAAAAAAACAACATTAACTTTATAGTAGGTGTTGCTTTTAGTTGAAAGAATAGTTTAGAAATTAAATTTTATTGTCTTAGGTCAGTTATGTATTAAAAGAGTCAAAATCTGAAAATTTAGTCAAAAAAAGTAAGGTGATCAAAACTGGTCAAACATTATAAAACTAGAGGAAGTACAGTGAGCTGGGACCATGAATGAATCACCCACTTGAGATCTCAAGAGCAATAGATGGTGCTAGGGCATACTCAGTACAGTACCACAGTCTTCACATTATTTTTATTTCCACTAATTTTTAATACTTTTTCCTTGATGAACATGATACATCCAATTAAAATGTAAAATTGACACTTTTGTTAGCTTCTTTTCTTCCTCCACCCATTCTTCCACTTTGGATTCAATTAATCCCAACAATAAACTTACAATACTTACAAAATTAGAATGGAGCATTGTGTATGGAGGCATGGAATAGGAAATATAAATTAAGTTCCTAAAATTTAAAGAATCTATTACTTAAGTTTCCAAGTAACCGAAGTTTGTGAAAATTACATATTTTAGAGAGTTACAAATGTTTTCTAAATTTCTTTTCACAGTATAATTTTGAAATTTTACTTCACACCACTATCAGGTATCATTGGGAAACATGAAAGAAATAAAAACTATAGATCACAGCATATCAAACATTTTTAGCTAAGGTACTTTTTAAGTGTATTTTTCTTATCAGGAAACAAACAATTTCAGATTTCAAAGTACACAATCATTAGAAAAGCTCCTAAGAAGATTTTCAGCATAGGCCTTGATTTCTGATTCCTCATGAAAAATCATGTATCATTTGTATGAACTTTTCCTCCTAGTTGCCTACTCACACTCAAGGACCAAAGAACTCTCCAATCCTTGTAAAAATGACATATAACCACAGTTAATTCATTAAAAATACATATTTGTTGCACATTTGTGAACATTTATTGTCCCATCAATCTGCCCCAAACAATTGTATTATGAGTGTTATTTACTTTTGTATTCTTTCTTTTAAAAGGGTGTTGAAGTATCATTATATGGAAACATCTTCTGAGTTGAAAACATGACATCATTAAGTCATTTGCCTTTTATACTTTAACATGAATCGGCTTCTTTCCCAGGAGAGATTAGCAAATGCAATTTGAAGACAGTGTGTTGCCCCTTTTCTGAACCTATCAACGTGGTATGGCTGAATGTTGTGTTTGGATTCTTCACCCTCAAAAGTGGATGACACTGATCACCTAGACCATCCAATCTTTGGGATGCTGTATTCAAAATTATTTTCCAGTCCTCTACCAATTTTCACAGTGCATATACTCCCAGGAAAACAAAGCACCTTGCTACAAAATCACAACCTGACAGCTTTTATCTATCTTTAAGTATTTTTTTTTTTTTAAAAGCCCTTCTTTTCTGAATACAGAAACAAACCAAGCACCTTTGAAATACTTATCATACACTCTGTTCCCATTTTTTGTTAATCTAAAGGAGTGGGTGGGTAGACCGCCTCTAAAGGTGAAAAGTTGAGTTTCTTCCTTCAAGAACTCCATTTGCTCTTATGTGAGAAGGTTAGACACACAAAGAGAGCAGGAGAAATCAATGAGGTTTTGCATTTCCTGGAGATGGTGAAAGACTGCTAAATCAGGATGTGTGCTGATAGATGCCTGCTGAGAAAACCCAGACGGGCACACAGTAAGGGACAGTGAGGAGCTATCAAGACCATGTAGGGAGTACCACTGAAGTATTGACTGGCAGCTCTTAAAATGTGTTTTACAGAAAGTTGCATGCCTCCTCTTTAGCAAGAAAACTCAATACTAGAGAATTTGGAAGACTGAAACCAGAGAACGTGCTGTGGGGAGAAAAGTAAAAAGATTCATCACTCCATTAGATCCTCTCTCAAGGTTACAACTCTGGGGAGGGCAATTACTGGGCTGCAAAAGTTAGCCATCTACGCTGAGAAGACTTAGCAACTGAAAAAAAAAAATTTTTTTTCCCAACATCTCTGAAGTTAAGCTCTTTTGGGAGGGCATTTCTAAAGTAAAATGCTTAAAACAGCCATTTATAAGGATTAGTTTAATCACAACAAAAAAAGTACACAGAGAAGATTCAGGAAATGTTCTCATAATTGACAGCTCTTTTGATTTTAGACCAAGCTTATTAGACCATGCTTATATGAGTTTCATCTTTAAAAACAAGTTCACTAGGAACTATTAAAAAAACTTAATTCTCAATTAGGAAATTCAGTAAGTTATGCTTCTGGGGGAGAACAACAATCACCTCTGACAATTACCTAAGTGTAATCTATATTTAAGTGCAAACCTATGTCTTTTCACTTTGTTTTGTAAGTGGAGTGGCATCAAATTTTCTTTTTCTTTTTTTCCCTCCCATCCTTTCAGCCATTCAAAACAACAAGAGTAATTTATTTGACACAGGATGGCTATTAAACAAAACTTCCTTCAACCAAGAAAACAAAACCCTTTACCAGAAAAGAAACAGACACTCAAAATACTGCAAGGAAGCAAGCTTACCTTTTGCTTGTTCTGTTCATCTTAATATTTCAAGTGCTAACGTGGCAGTGTCCTGTTAAGCTTCCCCCCTTGACCGAACTGTGTGAACTGATACAGATTCAAAGAAAGCAAACAGGAGCTTTACCAATGAAACTGTGGAAAGTCCAAGAATTAAAGTGCCGTTATTTCAATTTGAGGAGAGTACAGTGTATTTCTTAGAATATGTGACTCAGTGCATATTTCTTTGTCATTGTTTTGAGGTTCATTTAACCATAAAGAGGAAACATGACAACAAAAGTGGAAGAGAGCTCAGTGAAGCATGGCTGGTTGACAATAGGCTTTCTGCAGGTTAGCCAAATTTAACTGGCAAAGGCGCCCCCCAAACCTTTTGTCTGCTACATTTGCACCATAATGTTGCTCTCTCTTTGGGTATTTCACAGATCAACTTTGACCATGTATCCCAAAAGATGGAAAAAAGTCATTTTTGGGTCTGCTCATGAAAGTTACTTTATACAGTTATTGTGCAACCCAACAACAAAAGACACAAAAGGGAAAGTGCACGTCACATGGCTACAATTAGGCCTTCTGTTTCAGCTCCCCTGCCCTTGTCAAAGCTTGAATTTAGTTTTCCTCGGTTTTGTCCAAGGGTCATTACAAATGTCTGCAGATGATTAGCATCTCTCCCCACCGCCCCTACCCAACCGGGTGATTAGCAAATTAAAACATTGCATTCTTCTCTGTCTACTGAAACATATTGGAAAAGATTACCAAATGTGGCTAATTGTGGAGAGCTGAGAGGAGCATCAAGGTGTTTTCTCAGAATTTCGGAAGCTAAAATATTAAGTTAGCAATTGGGCACACCATTATGTCGCATGCTCCAGCATTTAATGAAGCATTTAGCTCTGAAACTTAAAAATAATTGTATCTTTGATGCAGAGCCTCAGGAACATTTTGCATCCATGCCATATCCAAACGGTGCCAACCTAACCCATTATAAACCATATTTGGTGTATGCCATGGATGGTGGCGAGCATATTTGCAGCCTCTGTTTCAGAAACTGAAACCCCTACCCCATGGAAGAACTCAGAATATTTTTCAAGACCTATGCATTAGGGAGATGCCAACTATAAATGAGGTACTCAAATGATTTGGGGGGATGGTGTCTTTGGTTTCAAGTGACAAATGAAATATGTGAAACACTTTCCTGGCTTTATCTTTACTGTAGCAGAGCAAATGTTTGATTAGGTTAGCAGGCAGAGGAAGTTAAACCTTCAGTAGAATTATCTCAACTGTATATAGAATATAGTATCTAAAGGCCGATAAGGTGAATGAGGCTCAAAGGTCAGACTTCCATTCAAAATATACATTCTGAAAAAATATTTCTAAACTGTTTTCCATAAGACAACATAAGAAAACATTTGAAATGTGTTTTGCCTCTTTATTTTTCTCATAATTCTTTGGTGGTGACTCAAACAGATTTGCACAAATATCCCCAAACTGTAGAAATCAGTGGAGAATGAAAAAGCAGAAGGCCACATTAAGTCACACATTAACTCAAAAATAAAATGAAAACTCAAATGCAGCCTATCCTAATTTCAGCCTTACATCTACTCAGGCTCAAATCGTGGGTAGCCAAACACCTCACTGCCCCTAACCCCTTGTTTCATAGCATTGCCTTGTAGGTAGCCAGGCATCCTTAACATGTAGAAACAAAATAGGTTACCATCATGACGTGATTCACTGCATCTTTTTGCCAGGAAAATATTTCCCCCACTGCTAAAACAAAAGGGTCTATTGATAAATTCTGAAAAGACAAGGTTGATGTCTGAGGCTGTCTGTGGTTTTCAGTTTTTGAGAAAAAACAAATGTTTATAGTGGTGTATCTCAGGCCTGTGGCTGATGAGCAAGGAAAGATCATACAAAGATATAAGCATGAATGAACAGATTCTAGACAATTCCTTTACATCTTATAAAGCAATTCCCAAATTAATACATTAACTAGAGATGACTAATACAGCCTGCTGAAGGGCGCTAAACCCAATTCTTCAGTTCTAGAATATTTTGGGACCATGAAATACTGCACTAAATCATTTGTTAAGTCATCCAGCAAGATGTGAGTTACAGACCATGGTAGTGTCCTGATAAATAGGATTTTGTTTTTCTTATGGTTTTTTTTTTTTTTTATCACAAAGTTCAAATTCTGTAGTATCCCACAGATAAAATTTTTTTAGTAACAAGAAAACATCATTAGTGGTGTTATGTGAGAATGTAAACAATAACTGTTGATTGAATGAAGGTAAACATCACCAGACTTCATCAATGCTGGCAATTGAAATAAAGCAATTTTCAACAATTTAATCACTCTCCTTTAGCAAAAGTAGAAGGGCTTTCTTACAAATGAGGTCTTATATATTTTTTAGCTCAGTATTATTGGTAAGCTCTCCCATTTTCCATTTGATATTTCTGTATCTTATTAGAAAACTGAATATTCTCATGAAATGAGAAGAGAATGCTTGTAAAGATAAAAATGAGATGTAGGGTCGGCCGAGTGGCCTGGTCGTTAAGCGCTGGCTTGGGAAGCCAGCATCCCCGGTTCGGTCCCACATATGAGGGCCAGTGTCACTGCCCTCAAAAAACAATAAAAAAAAAAAAATGAGATGTAATACAGAAGTATCCCTTCTTGGCAAGTAAATTAATTAACCAACTAATGGATGATTTTGTAAAATTATCCTTCTGCGGAGTACATTGCTATGATTTTCATGAACCTTTCTCTCTCCTTCCTGCCAGCAGTAACTATAAGGAGGCAGTTCCACTCTTCGCCAGCCCACAGTTCTCTTTCTTCCCAGAATCCTCAGCATAGCACTCACTACCTGAATCTCATTATTTCTTCCCTCTCTACCATGTTACTTTTTATCATTGGAGTCATATAGTCTTAATAGGATTTCATATTGTCTTTAGGCATTCCCTATGTTTTCTAGCCTAGTATTAAGCACATGAGATACCTGAAAATATATTTGCTTACTTAGTTTGATTTTGCCTATTTTTTTTTTTTTTGAGATTTGTTCTGGAGCTTTCTAGATATGATGATGATGAAGAGGAGGAGGAGAATACCATGGTTATGGCTAAGTTATGGTCATCTAATTTATCTTCTAAACATTTCATTTTGGGGAGTGAAAAAAAAAAAACTCTTTCATTAGGAAGAAAACAGATATAAACCAGGACTTACATAGGTAACCTGGACGATAACCAGCATACATAAAATTGGTATCAGTTGAGTCCCTATTGTAAGCGACTTTAAATCCGTTTATTTATTTAGTCTGTATTACCATCCTATTAGGCAAATACTATTATTCCCATTTAACAGATGAGTAAATTGAGGTACAAAGAGATTAAATAACAACATTGCAATCACATAGCTCAAAAATAGGAGAGACCAGGATTCAGATATTGATCTGATTCTAGGGCCTATATTTAAAGTTGGTGAAAACAAATACATCTTTTATAATATTTCCCTGATAATACATACAATTTTTCTAAAGGAGAAGCTGAAGAAGTTTGTAAATCAAGAAGAAATTTCTAAGAAATCATGGAACAAACTATGACCTTATTGCCTACATACAACTTTTATATATTTTTCCATACAATAATTAAAAACCGATCATTTTGTTGGTCTTCTTTAGCAATATTAAGGATACTACCTGTAATATACTTGAGAACATAATTTACAGTGATAGTAGTTTTTTTAAAAGATTTTACTCATTGTTTCAATAATTCACCCCATAATTAACTCCATAACTACCTTACTACCTCATCATTTGCACACCCCTTTCATGAGCGCGTGCACACATGCACACACAAATCATGAGTCATAAGTCCCAAGTGATGCCTTACAGAAAAATACACAGGTCTGAAAGATTATATTATGGATTGAATTTTTTGTGTTCCTCTCCCCTCCCCAATTATTAATATGCTTAAGTACTAAACCCAATGTGATGGTATTTGGAGGTGGGGCTATTGGGGGTGATTAAGTTTAAATGTGGTCTTGAGCAAGAGCACCCCATGATGGGATTAATATCCTTATAAGAAGAAGAGAGAACAGAGCACTCCCTCTCTCCACCATATGAGGACACAGTGAGAAGGAGGCCCTCGAATGTCAGAAGCCAGGAAAAGGGTCAGTAACTGAATCTGCTAGCTCTTAGGTCTTTGACTTTCCAGCTTCAAGAACTGTAAGAAGGCATGTCTTTCTTACAAGGTGCATTATCCCTATGTATTCTGAGAGTTTTATGGTTTTAGGTCCGACATTTAAGCTTTTAACCCATTTTGAGTTACATTTTGTGAGTGGTTTAATATATGAATGTAGTTTCATTCTTGTGCATGATACTATCCAATTCTCCTAGCATCATTTATTGAACAAACTGTATTTTTTCCATAGAGTAGTCTTGGCTCCCTTGTCAAATATTAGTTGACTCTATATGCTGGGTCTAAATCTGGACTTTCAATTCTGTTCCATTCGTTTATGGGCCTGTTTTTATGCCAGTATTATACCGTTTTAATTTTTATAGATTTGTAATATAGTTTGAAATCAGGAAGCCTGATGCTTCCAGCTTTGATATTTCTCAGGATTGCTATGATTATTTGTGGTCTTTTGTAGCTCCATACAAAATTTAAGGTTGGTTTTCCTATTTCTGAAAAAATATGCCATTGGAATATTATACAGATTACATTGAATCCATAGATGTCTCTGGGTAGTATAGACTATTTTATTTTTTTGGATTTTTTAAAATTAAAGTTTATGGGGGTGACAATGGTTTGTAAAATTACATCGGTTTCAAGTGTACAGTTCAATAATACATCATCTATATATCACATTGCATGGTCACCACCCAGAGTCAGTTCTTCTTCTGTCACCATATGTTTGATCCCATTTACCCTCATCTATTAACACCTTTCCCCCTTGCCCTCTGGTAACCACTGAACTATTGTCTATGTATATGGACATTTTAACAGTATTAATTCTTCCAATCCTGAACACAGGTTATTTTTTCATCTATTTGTGTTCTCGTCAATTCCTTTCAATGTCTTAGAGACTTATATAAACAGATTTTCGCCTCCTTGGTTAAATTTACTTCTAAGCATTTTATTGTTTTTGATTCTATTGTAAATGGGATTGTTTTTCTTATATCTTTTTCAGATAACTCATTGTTAGTTTATAGAACACTACTGATTATTGTAGTTAATTTTGTGTCCTGAAACAAATCCTTGCTGAATTTGTTGATTAGCTCCAATGGTTTTCTTTGGTAGAGTCTTTAGGATTTTTTACATGTAAAACTATGTCATCTGCAAACACAGACAATTTACTTCTTCCTTTCAAGATCAAGATGCCCTTTTTTTTTTTTTTTTTCCTTTTTCTTTTCCTTGCTTGATTTATCAGGCTAGGACTTCCATTACTATGTTGAACAGGAGTGATAAGGATTGGCAACCTTGTCTTGTTCCTGAATGAGGAGGAAAAGCTTTTATTTATTTATTTATCTATTTAATTTATTTTTAAGATATTTATTGATTGATTGATTTTATTTTTTTAAGCTGAGTCATCCTCCCACCTGTTGGCAGCTCAGTGGCAGCTCAGCTTGAGCTGGCATCGAACTGTTGTTGCTCAGAGCTCAGCTTGCACTCTTGAGCGAGCTCTTAACCAACTGAGCCACTCGGCCGGCCCCTGTTTCTAAGATTTTTATTAAAAATATAGTTAACATATAATATTATGTTAGTTTCAGAGGTACACTGTAGTTATTCAACATATTCCTACCTAAAGAAGTAACCAGTCCTGTAACCATCTAACTGTATTATGCTATCATAATATTATTGACTATATTTTCCATGCTGTACATTACATCCCCAAGACTTATTTGTTTTATACCTGGAAATTTGGGCCTCTTATTCCCTTTCACCCTTTCCTCATTTAAAAAGTTTTCAATTACAATGGACATTCAATATTACTTTATATTAATATCAAGTGTATACCATCATGGTTAGACATTTATATAGATTAAGAGGGGATCCCCCTGACTTGTCTAGTACTCACCTCACACCATGCATGGTTGTTATTACCATATCCTTGATTATATTCTTTGTGCTTTGCTTCACATCCCCATGACTATTTTGTAACTAACAATTTGTACTTAATCCCTTCATCTTTTTCAACCTGCCACCCAACACCTTCCCATCTATCACCCCAACAAATCTAGTACCCATCTGACACCATACACAGTTATTACCATATTATTGACTATATTCCTTATACTCCAACCTATATCCCCATGACTGCTTTGTAATAACCAATTTGTACTTCTTAACCTCTTCCCCTTTTTTTACCCACACCCCCAATGCCCCTCCCACCTGACTACTATCAAAATGTTCTCTGTATCTATGAGTTTGTTTCTGTTTTGTTTCTTCATTTGGTTCTTTAGATTCCACATATAAGCAACATCTGTCTGACACTCTACTATCCTCATTTGTTTTGGATTCTATTTTTCTTTTTGAGGCTCCAATTGAGTGTTTTCTGCTATGTCCTCTTCCAAATAGTTGATTCAGTCCTCTGCTTCATCTAGTCTGCTAGTGATACCTTCTAGTGCATTCCTCATAGTACTTATTATATTCTTCACTTCTGACTGGTTCTTTTTTATGGTTTATATGTCCTATTTTATGCTTGCTAGCTCTTTTTTTAAATTTCACTAAGTTCTTTAAGCATCCCTATAACCATTGCTTTGAATTCTGTATTTGATAGGTTGCTTGCCTCTATTTCATTTAGTTCATTATCTAGAGTTTTTTTCCTGTTCTTTTATTTGAGATTTATTTCTTTGTTTCCTCACATTGGCTGCCTCTGTGTTTGTTTCTATGTATTAGGTAGGTCTGCTTTGTCCCCTACTCTTGACCAGGTGGCCTTATGTAGTAGGTGCCCTTTGGGATCCTGGCACAGTCTCCCTGGTCACCTACTCCACGTGCTCCAGGAATGTTCCTTGTGTGGGTCATGTGTGCCCTCCTGGTATAGTTGAGCCTTGATTGCTATTGGCATTCCAATGGGTGGGACTGGCACTCAGGCTGATTAACTGTGGGGTTTGACCACATCGATGGCTTATGGGCTACTATGTGGGGGACTTACCCTACTGAGTGGGATTTTCCCCAGTGGGCTCTGGTGCCTGTTGAGACCACCCTTTGTGTGTGCTGCTTGTGGGGCTAATCGGGTGGTGCTCTGCTATGGTTTGAAGCCAACCTCCAAGTAAGTTGGTTCTGGGGCCTTTTGGGAGGAGTTCTGGTGCAGACTCAGGTCACCCACTGCCTGTGACCAACTGGGCATTACCCAGTAGGAGCTACAGAGTGATCCGCAGTTGTTCACTGTCTGTGTTAAACCTGAAGGTACATGGGACAGGCCACTCTGCAAACGTACAATGGATGCCACCAGAACTGGGCCTGGGATTGCTCTGCAAAGAGCTAGGACATCCCAGCCCTGCTGATACTTGCCAGCTCCCTTAAGGTTCACCCACTGATAAAGCCTCATATATTACACAAGTTGATTGAGGCGGGGTCTCAGGGAGTCATAGAGCAGGAAGAGTTGTGTTAAGAGGTTAGGGTAGATTCTGGTTTGGTGCTAGTGCTGACTGAGCCTGTAGCTACAGTAAAAGTAACAGAAAAAATCCAGCCAGTCGCCACCTGCCTGGGTCATGCCGATTCCTCATAGTTTTTCAAGAAAGAGTGCAAAGTGGGTGAACTCGGTGTTCACACCAAGAAAGTGCCTCTGGTGTTGGGGGAGTTGGGTAGGGCATATTCACAGTGAGTCAGCAGTGTGGAGCAACAGAGCTCATCAGGCCAATCAGATTCATATTTGGCAGTGTGTGTGTGTGTGTGTGTGGGGGGGGGTTCAACACAGGAAAGATGGCACCCACCTGCAAGCTGGATGGGAGGAGGACTCCTCACAAGGAAAATGGCAACTTTCCTCCAGCCCTTACCTTGAAGCCACCACACACCTCAGTGTGTACCCCTGTATGCCTCCAAACGTCCCCAGTGTCACCATCCCTCTGCTGGAGACCAGGGTGTCTGTGAGCAAGAGAGTCTGTGTGTGGGCTGTTTAAGAGGATGTCTAGGTTTCCTGCAGCCTTCCATCCCACCTGGATGGTCAGAAAGCCCACTCTTTTTCACAGTCTTATGTTTTGGGGCTCCTCTTCCCTGCACCACTACTCCAGACTATGGAGCCTGGTGTGGGCTGCAGTTCCTTGCTACTCTGGAAAAGACCTTCATGGCTGAGATATCTCTCCTGATACTCAGCCACTACAAAAAGCTTTGGGGCTGGACTGTTTCACATGTCCATCTCAATTCTACCAGTCTCAAGGTTGTTTCTTCTTTATATCCTTAGGTACAAAATTTCTGTTCAGTTGACTTCAGATGGTTCTCTGGGTTGAGTGTTGTATAATTTAGAAGTAATTTTAATGTTTCACAGAGCAAAGCAGGCCCAGTATTTATCTGCTCTGCCATCTTGGATCCTCCTAAAAGATTTTACTCTTTTGCTATTGAGTTTGATGCTAGCTGTGGGCTTGATATATGTGAACTTTATAATGCTGAGGTATGTTTCTTCTTACTCAGTTTGGTGAGAGTTGTTATCATGAGTTGCTGTTTGAAATTTCTCAAATGCTTTTTTTGCCTCTATTGAGAGAATCATAAGATTTTTTTTCTTATATTCTAGTAATGTGATGTATCACATTTATTGATTTGTTTGTGTTTAACTATCTTTGCATTTCATGGATGAATCCCAGTTGTTCATGGTATATTATCCATGTGCTGTTGAATTTGATTTGCTGGTATTTTGTTGAAAATTTTGCATTTATATTTATCAGGCATATTGGCCTGTAGCTTTCATTTCTCGTAGTGTGCTTATCATTATTTAGTATCAAGGTAATGCCACTCATGTGAAATGAGTGTGGATGGGTTCTCTCCTCTTCAATTTTTTGCAAGAGTTTGAGAGGAATTAACATAAATTCTTCTTTAAATTCTTGGTAAAATTCACCAATAAAATAATCTGATCCTGCACTTTTCAAGAGATTTTGGAATATTGATTCTGTCTCCTTACATATTATTGTTCTGTTCAGGTTACTGATTTCTTCATGATTCAGTCTTGGTAGGTTGTAAGTTTCTAGCAGTTTATCCATTTCTTCTAGATTGCCCAATTTGTTAACATATATTTGTGCACAATAGTTTTATGATTTTTTTGAATTTCTGTGGTATCATTTGTAATGTCTCCTCTTTCAGTTGTAATTTTATTTATTTGAATCTTTCTCTCTGTCTCTCTCTCTCTTAGCCTAGCTAAAGGTTTGTCAATTTTGTTTATCTTTTCAAAGAACCAACTCTTACTTTTGTTAATCTTTTCTATTGTTTTCCTTATATCTATGTCATTAATTTCTAATCTAATATTTATTATATCATTCCTTCTGCTAACTTTAGTTTTAGTTTGTTATTTTTTTTCCTAGTTGCTGAGGTATAAATATAGTTTGCTTATTTGAGCTGGGTTTTTTTTTTCTTGATATGTGCATTTGTCACTATAAACTTTCCTCTCAGAAATGCTTTTGTCACATCCAATAAGTTTTTGCATGTTGTATTTTTATTTTCACTTATCTCAAGGTATTTCTTTTTAATTTCTCTTTTGGTTTCTTTTTTGATTCATTGGTTGTTCCAGAATGCCTTGTTTAATTTGAACATACTTGAGAATTTTCCAGCTTTCTTCTTGTTATTGATTTCTAGTTTCCTATTATTGTCGTCAGAAAAGGTATTTGACATAATTGTTATATTATTGAATTTTTGAGACCTGTTTTGTTTTCTAACATCATATGTATTCTAGAAAGTAAGTCATTCTGTGTGCACTTTAGAATGTGCTGCTATTGGATGGAATGTTCTGTATACATCTGTTAGGTGCTTTTGGTCTATAATGTTTGTTCAAATCTACTGTTTTTTTATTTTTATTTTTATTTATCTCTGTCTGGATGATCAATCCATTTTTAAGAGTACAGTACTACATTCCCCATGTATTGTATGGTTTATATTAATATAGTATGAAGAACAGAAATATACCTTTCTTTTCAATTGCTTATGGTACCATTCTTTAAGTATTTACGTTTTTATTTCTCTCTCCCTCCCTCTTCCACCCAACCGTGAGAAAAATTGATCAGAAAAATATTTACATGAATGCCTCTTTGGATAGAAAGGATGTGATCATATTGTTATTCTTTACAACTTCAGTTACAGAGGTCAGAAATTTGTTACAAAGCAAAAAATGAGTGTCTGTTCTGGAATAGGAGCATATGAATCCTGGTTCTATCAGTGACTAATTGTATGATTGTGGGTAAGTCATTTAGCTTTCCTGAATCTCATATTTCTGATCTTAGATAAGGTTATATTTCCTACAGAGATTTGTTTGGATAGTTCATGAAATAATCTATTTGAGAACAGCTAACATTTGTCTTGTGCTCAAAAAATGCAAGTTTCCTTTCTTTAGTTCCTCATTCATTCTTAGTAAAGTCTTGTGCTTTGACACAAAATCTATCCTATTGATAATTATGACTTCAAAAAGTTTTATTTAGGGCTAGCTGAGTGGCATGTTGGTTGAGAGTTGGCTTGTGATACCAACTCTGAGCAGCAGGGCTCCAGCTCAGATCTCACATGAGGGCTAGTGACGCTGTGCCCTCTACAGCTAAGATGGTGAACAACAGCTTGTCTTGGAGCTGGGCTGCCATGAATTGCCAGCGACTGCGCAGTGGGACTGGCCAGCAGCTGATGTGTGCCTTCATGAACCACTGTGAGTGGCAGTCCAATGGTCGGTGAGCGACTGCCTCACCCAGGAAGAGGGCAATGATAATACCAACATGGGCAAGTGAAGCAATGTCCTCCACAACTAGACTGCAGAATAAAAGGACTGCAACTTGTCTGTTCTCCTTCCCCAATTCCCCAATAAAATCTTTTTTTTAAAAAAGTGTTATTTAAAATAATGAACTATAATACCATTAACTGTCACATTTAAAACCATTATTTTTCATTATAAATTAATATTGTTTTTATTTCAAATAAATACATTTTAATAAAATAAAATTTAAATAGTTGAAAAGGCTTCATTTCTAATATCGATACAAAGGTGTTTATAGTTGTTACTATGTCTTAACAAGCTACACACATCCTTCATTCTTTATTTCAATGTGATGAATAGGTGTTAATATTGCTTACATTTAAAATAGATAAGCAAATACACGACTTTATCTTAAGTCAAAGGATGACATTGACCTATCAAAGTAGAGTTTCCCTGTTTACTTTTTCCTCCATCCTTTGTCCTTGTCAGTGTCCCCAGTTCACCTGAGTTTCACTGGCATGTTTATGCCCTTGAAAACTGTGTAAAAACCGGCTCATAACAGAGACTTACAGAGAGACTACTATATTTAGAAAGGTCAAGGAAGGAAGTTAGTTAATTTCACCCCTTAGTAGGGTGCAAATTCTGCAAGAATAAATGAAAATCGAACAAATACATAGTTGCAAGATTCCCATAGGTATCTTAAAGTATCTTAGAGTATACTTATTGAAAATCAGATTAAAATGTAGAGGTAGGAATTTTTAAGACTATCTCAGCATCACCAGGCACCAAAATTAAGATATATGTTAAGTGGGCCGGCTGAGTGGCGTGGTGGTTAAGCGCTGGCTTGGGAAGCCAGCAGCCCCGGTTCGGGTCCCACATATGAGGGCCAGTGACACTGCCCTCAAAAAAAAAAAAAAAAAAAGATTTATGTTAAGTAATGTTTATTGGATTTTTCTTTTGTAATAGCTAGAATATATTGAATTAGTCCTCAAAGTTAACCATTATGTTTGGGGCATTGTTCATTTTATTTAGTATTAAATAAAGGCTGCAGGATGCATTAGCTGCCTGTGTGAAATTTTTGTGTATTTAATACAAAGACATTCCACTTTACAAGTTGCAATTTTCATTGAGAATACCAGCTTTACTAACTTTACAGCCAAGATCATTTTCTTATAGATGTCATATTCTTATTCCTATCTGTGGCTAACTTAAATTTTGTTTTGTTTTATTCATCTGGTCACTTGTATTTATAATTCCTTTTATCCCCTTGTGGGTTAGAGCATTTCATTCTGACCAGATACTGAAGTGGTGTTGGAATAGTCAGTTTAGTTTGAAATTAGAACAGCAGGAAAAAATATAGCAGTATAACTCTATAATTTATTCCTGACATATTCATTTACTAAATTCTGTCTTAACTACACTCTCAGCCTGAATAGTTCCCTCACTTCCCCAGTCTCTTCAATGAACTACTCGCTCTATTAACTTTTATTAATTTTTATGTTTTTTGAAAAGAAGGATTTAACCCTTATAAGTTTTATGTATGTGTGAAAGAAGTAAAGTACAGAGTACCCAAGACCCCACTATTTGACTCAAAGTTAAAAGTTTATGATGCTCTCTCTTACTCTCTCATCAATTCTACCTCTTATCTCCTCATTAAATGATAGTTACTTATGGAATTTTGTTTTTTCCTCTTTCCTTTGTTTCCCCCCCCCCATAGTTTTATCAGTACTTAAGGCTCTAAACATATTATTATTATTTGTTTTTTTAAAGATTTTTTTTTTTTTTTTTTTGAGGGTAGTGTCACTGGCCCTCATAAGTGGGACCTGAACCGGGGCCGCTGCCCTCCCAAGCCAGCGCCCAACCACCACGCCACTCGGCTGGCCCATAAACATATTATTTTTTTAATCATTTATTTTTTTAGTTACAATTAACATTCAATATTATTTTATATTTGCTTCACATGCATAGCATAATGGTTAGACATTTATATAATTTATGCAGTGATTCCCCCAATTAGCCTAGTACTCACCTGGTACCCATCCATAGTTGATACAACATTATTAACTACATATCCTATGCTGTACTTTATATCCTGTAACTATTTTGTAACCACCGATTTGTATTTCTTAATCCCTTCACCCTTTTCACCCAGCTCCCCAGAGAGACAAAGAACAATCTGATGATAAACATATATTATTAATTGTGGCTCCCTTTTTTATATTTATAAAGTACCTCTGACCTTTTCCCCCTCAATCTAATATTTCTAAGACTCATGCACTCTCCTGCATTGTAGATGTCATTTACTTTTTACTATGGTTTAGAATTATTCTATGAGGACAGATCATACTTTCATTATGCAATTGGCTGTTGGACAACATGTTGGTTGTTTCCACTTATGAACTGGCTGCTATGAGCATTCTTGTAAGTGTTGCATGGTCCTTGCATATAAGGGATTTCGTGGAGTATATTCCTGAGAATAAAATCGTTGGGTCAGAGAGGACAGAGAGGAGCTGGATGTTCAACTTCACCAATGTGAAACTCTTCGCCAAAGTACTTGTATAAAATATAAGCAACTTGAGAATTGTGTGTGTGTGTGTGTGTGTGTGTGTGTGTGTGTGTGTGTGTTTCTCCCACCCCCACCCCAGAGAATCCATAGGCCACATGGAGTTCTTCAGTGCTCACCTGTGCCTGGCCTCCACAAGATGCATCTTGGACTAGAAAATAATAGTTAGAGAAATGATATATCCCAACATCACAATTATTTTCTGGATTCAGACTTTTTCAACACCCATTTCGATGACCGAGCAGAGGTGGGACTGGTGAGGCACCACTGTCCTCAAGCTTCTCCCCAGTCCCACTAACGTGTTTCTGTGAGCTTCTACCATCTTTTGATTTGTAGATTCTGGAAACAATGAAAACATCATAGCAGCAAAGAATTGGTGTTATCTCTTCTCATGTTGATAAACATATTATGTAACTCCTTCACATCCACTTCTATAGTGGGTTGAACATTGTCCCCAAAAATGCAGGTCCACCTAGAATAAGAATCTGACCCTACTTGGAAATTGGATCTTTGCAGATGTAGTTAGTTAAGATGAAGCCACACTGCATTAGAGTGGGCCCCAAGTCCTATGACTGGTGACCTTATAAGAGGAGGAGAGGACACACAGAGAAGGCCATGCGAAGCTGGAGGCAGAGATTGCAGTTATACTGCCAAGAGTGAAGGAAAGTCTAGAGCCAACACATGCTGGAAAAGCCAGCTACGGTTCTTCCCTAGAGGATTCAGAGGGAGCAAGGCCATGCTAACACCGTGACTTGAGATTTCCAGCCTCCAGACTCTGGGAGAGTAAATTTCTTTTGTTTCTAAGCTAACAAATTTGTGGTAATTTGTTATGGTAACCCTAGGAAACTAACCTGGCAGGGAAATAGGTGCAGCCCAATCTGAGACCAAAAAGGTCACATATGTATATATGTGTGTGTGTGTGCGTGTGTGTGTGTGTGTGTGTGTGTGTGTGTGTGTATATATATATTCCTTATTATATATTATATATTATATATGTATATATACACATACAGAGGGTGCCAAAAAAACATATGCACATTTTTAAAAAGATTTTATTGGGGAATTGGGAAGGGGAACATTGTGTTTTTCTAGGATCCATCAGCTCCAAGTCAAGTTGTTGTCTTTCAGTCTTAGATGTGGAGGGTGCAAGGCGCTTTCCAGTTGCTGCTTTCAATCTTATTGTTGGGGGGAGTGAGGGAGGCAGGGGGGAAAGGGGCCACAGCCCACCATCCCATGCAGGAATCAAATTGACAACCTTGTTGTTAAGAGCATGCGGTCTGACCATCTGAGCCATCTGGCAGCCTGTTGGCAGCTCAACTTGGGCACAGCTCACTGGCCCATGTGAGAATCAAATCAGCAACCTTGTTACTCAGAGCTTGTGTTCTAACTGCACCACCCAACCATCCCCATGTATACACATTTTTTTTTTTTTTTGCTGAGCCATCCTCCCACCTGTTGGCAGCTTAGCTGCAGCTCAGGTCGGGCTGGTCATCGAACTGCTGTTGTTCAGAGCTCAGCTCACACTCTTGAGTGAGCTCTTAACCAACTGAGCCACTCGGCAGACCCCCCCATGTATACACATTTTAAGAAAGAAAAAGACTGTATTAAAATCATAATACTCAATATATACCACTAACAAAAAATGAACATAAATCATATGTATACATTTTTTAGCATCCACAGTATTATTCCTTATTATATATAATATACTAGTATTCATTATATGTGTAGATGTATAATAATTATGTGATTCTAATAGATAAAGATGCTAATTATTACATTATGGAAGAGAGCTGTAAATTGTTGTTCAGAAATGTGTGTGTGTGTGTGTGTGTGTGTGTGTGTGTGTGTGTGTGTGTGTGTAAGGTAGGGAAATGGGGAAGTATTTTTTAACTCTGGATTTTGCCCTTAATGAGAATCCAGAGTATCCACTCTGATTCCTATTGACCACTATCCATTTTAAGTTACTCTTTCTAAGCTTTTATGCAGTATAATTTTTTTCCTCCTGAGAGTTTGTGTGGTTCAAAGGCAAAATGCCCTCCAAACGATGTCATTGTTGTATGGAAAGTCCATAATTCTTCACAACTCCAGAAATGCATTTTTTGACAATTGTTTATTAGATGTAAACAGTTTTAAGTGACAAGCATCTGTCACAAACATATCCAAGTTCATGGCACTGAACTTCAATCTCTGGCCCCTGTGGACAAAGGCATGCCACACACACCAGCAATCAGCCTTCAAGACTTCTCTAAATGGGCAAATGTGTGTGTGATACAGAGCTTTTGCTTTTGAAATCAGATACAACATTCTTTGAGGTATTATGGTCAATTTGTTAATAGGTGACTCATGCTCAAATGGTACCTTTAGAGCCATAATGGAAGTGGTTTTGGTTTGTTTGACAAATCTGGGCCCAGATGGAAAGCTTAACAGTATCTCCCTCTGACTTACAGCATCTTTTGGTTTCCAAGAAAGAGAAGAGACAAGCCGTCCAAGTACATGCCACTGGCAAACACACTGTAGCCTACTGCCATCCACAGTGGGGGCTACAACGTGGCATTGCTTGTAGCTAATTCACACGTGACACCTCTGAACTGAGAAGCCCCTGCTTTGCCTAATAATGACAAGGGCTTTTCTTGGAACTGTCTTTGTTGAACATACTCGTTTCAATAAAATATAACTTGAGTATCTGATTCAATATAAAAGTCACCAAAAATCACAGCAATAATGGGGAAGCCCAAACCTATGCTTTCTAAAAGTTTAAATTTAAATATTAAGCTCCCTTCCACTCCTGCCGGCACATCACTCCATCCCACCAGCCCAGGAAGAAATCTGGGACAAATGACACACACTTACATTGAGGAAAACAAAGTACTATAGTTCTTATATGTTATTTCAAGAAATTGGATATTTAAATGCGAAATAGCACTAAACCAAATCTACATGCTTAGATTCTCATATGCTGAACACTGGGACCTCCATGCCACCATCAGAGATAACAGCAGCCAAGCTCCCATGTGTAAGTAAACGAAACAATGGAGGTTTCACATCCCTCTGAGCTGGTAGAGAAGTTTTGATTTTCTCATTTACAGTTTAGTAAAACATCTCAAAGTAGAGGATACATGGTTTGGATTACTAGCATCTCAAATTCCCTGTGAATGTCATTTCAGTCGCTTTCCTCACATTGCCTTTTCTCTTTCTGAATGATTATTGTGTCTGAAAAGGGAGGCCTATGAATCAGCCAACTGGGTCCCCAAGCCTGGGAGGCTCTTGAGCATCCCTGCTCTGTGCCGTCCTCTGTTACAGGCAGGCTCAACAGAGTAACTTCTCACAGAGCTCACATCACCCCCCAGACCAGCACAGGAGCCACACCTGGACAACTTCCTTCCACTAAGGCCTTTGGTCTGGGCAGTTCAGCTGATCTCTGCTGTCAGAGCCTTTACAGACACCATACCTGTTCCCATGCTACACAGGATACACCTAGGATGAGCTTCTTAAGCCCAAAGTAAATTAAAACTAAGAGCCCACTCCTAACGAAACTTTCCCCCAAATGGTATTTTCTCCCCTTTCTTATTACTTTTAGGTCTTAGTTTCCTCTCATCCTTGTGACCTCTTGTATTCCATTACGGTTACAGACTTTCTAATCTCTTGCTAGCAGCTTCTGCTCGGCAGGGGCGAGAGGGGACCATGTTACAGCTAACATCATGGCGGTGCGCTCACTGGCTTGTGAAGTGCTCTGTGTGCTCTGGCTCCTGCCGAGATGGCGCCTCACTCCTTGGGAGTCCCAGCAGCAGCAACATGGACACCATCACCAGCAGAAGTATTTGCAAGCATCCAATTATGGGTTAGACACTACAAGGAAATTACTTTCACCCAGCACCTGCCCAGAACCAAAGTCTGGTCTCAGCACTTCTCCCACGAGCAGAGGGCAGTTTCCTCCATGGGGTGTAGCCAGTTGGTGTGATGAGCCATTCTTCCCCCAAATGCCTCCCGAGACAGCTGGTGACTGGGGTGGCAATGGCACTGACTCAGTGTGCCTGCCTATAAAAATACGAGATGGAGGTATGTGTTGAGGGCAGGGTTCACCAGGCTTGTCTGCTCTTGCCTCCATTGAGAGTTTCTCAAGGGGCTGCTTACTTACCACCTCCCTTCTTTAATGGTTCTTCCAACAGAGAAGCTGAACATACTTCACCCAGCTGCTCAGTCATTATCTTTTTTTCTCCCCAGTTTTAGAATAACTATACTTGGCCATTGCAATATGGTTGCTGATTGTGCTGCATTCATACCACTTTCTGTACAAGCTGGAGAAGTCAAAGGGAGTAGGAAAGCGAAAGGGCACAGAGTGATGTCCAAAGGCAGGTCTGAGGCCATGTTACTTGGATAGTTCCAGAAGGATGGAGTGAGGAGAAGATAAATATCCCTTATTAACCAAAGGCATCCCAGAACTGGGGAGGGAGGTACCAAATAATGGTAAAGTGGATAGAGACCTTCTATGGGGACAAG
Source organism: Aselliscus stoliczkanus (assembly GCA_033961575.1). Taxonomy (NCBI): domain Eukaryota; kingdom Metazoa; phylum Chordata; class Mammalia; order Chiroptera; family Hipposideridae; genus Aselliscus; species Aselliscus stoliczkanus. The sequence continues at coordinate 100,797,218 of CM066730.1, read as the reverse complement.
TGACTCTGAGACTATAAATCACAGAATTCATCCAAAGTTTACATTAATGGGGGCTCTATGACTACACTGCTACTTTTCTTAGCACCTCTTTACTAAGCAGATTATTTTAGAGAAGAGAGAAAGTGGGAGATGTTCTTATGTACAAAATTTGGTATAGTATTACCTACGTTGTCCAGGGAAATACAGTATCTATATATTTTCTTAATCATCTCTATGAATTGAACTATTTACTGGCACAGTTATTTTACAAGTCAACTGATATAACCAATGAAATTGGACGAATGAGCTTCATTGTTCATATACTGAAATTAACAAGGGAGCACCTTGCTATTCCATAAATAGTCCAAAATATGGTTTCCAAAAATGTAGTCAGATAATCTCAGAACTAAAATGCCCAGAAATCTCCTGGGGAATCAAAACCTACTTATTATAAACTCCACGAAGTGCACAAACCACACGGTTACGTAATCCATTCCTTAGCGATTATTTTCTGTGACACAGCCCTCACTTCCTTTTGGGAAGACAATCCATTTCTGAGAAGCTAAGTGGTACTAATGGCCTTTCTTATTTCTTTTGCCTTATGTGTCATAGTATCTCACTGTTTATCTTAATTTGGGGCATTGGTACTATTAAAAACATGCCTATTTGGTTCTCATTTAACAACTTTTCAAAATTTAATCATGTCTTTCTTTTTTCTGTATTTTTTTCTGTATTTTTAATGATAAAAATATCCCAAATTTCTTTAATAACATCTCACATAATATCTAATTATGATATATAGCACTGTGCTTGTTTTTCGTTGTTGTTTTTCAGTTTATTTGTTATTTACTCCAATTAAATTCTACTTCGTGAATACTATATTTTAAAACTTAAGCCCAGAAATAACCTCTCTTACTTTGGATTATGTATCCTATTATTGTGCTGACTTAACACATTTAGTTTTGCATTTATAAATTAGTTCATGTTTATTTTACAAAACTTGGAAAATGTATAAAAGCTTCAAGATCAGTGCATTTGTTGGAATATAGTGTGAGTTCTTTTACAAGAGATCCAAAATAAGAGTGGTTTAAACAAATTGGGAGTTCATTTTTTCTTACATAAGATCCCGGGTAGGCACCCCAAGGCACTGTGCTAGTTCCCCAGACACGAGAGAACTTTCTAACATGGTGTTCTGCTCTCATCTGACCCCATGTTCTTTCCAAGTTGCTATACTGGTTGGGATGTTTTAATCCCAGAGAACAAGAGTAGAGGAAATGAGAGGGGGAGGGGAGGTTAATTCCTTTTAAGGCAGTGTCCAAATATCACATCCTTGCACAAATCATTGGCCAGAAGTGGGTCATACAGCAACACCTAGCTGCAAAGTTTACTGGAAAGTGGTCCCTAGTTGAGTGGCTATATTCCCAGCTCAAATTCTTCTCTCTTGGGAGGGGATAAGACAATGTCTTAATACTTGCTATTAATATTTTATTTTATTTCACTTCAGGAAGTCTTATTTTTTATTTTTATTGGACTAGGATCAATTGGGATTTGCAGTTAGATTTGTTTTTCGCCTAAACTCATATCGTGGATATTCTCTTAGGTTGCTGAAATATCTTTTTTCTACAACATGTCTACAGAATGCTTATTGTTTAATTTAATGATTAAGTGGTAATTATTTAATTTACTATGCAGCATTTAATTTGTCAGTTTTGTTTCCTTTAAATAATTAAAAGTAAATATCTTGATCCATAAATCCTAGTATACTTTATCCTTAGAATAGATTCAGAGCAGATAAAATTCTAGAAAATGTTTATGATCTTTTTTAAAAAGAGAATCTTGCTTCATTAAAGAAAGAATTTTCTCTTTAGAAAAGTTATGTCAAGTTATATTCCTACCCTAACTGTATCAATATTTTTTCACTGCCTACTATTTCAACATAGGGTATCTCTGATAAAAACATCCTAGGTAATTTAGCAGTTGAAATTATCTTATTATCATTTTGGTATGAATTTCTGAGATATCAAACATGTTATCAACCCTTCATTTGCCATTTGTAATACATTTGGTGTGATCTCACAGAGTCATGTGAGGTCATGAATATGCTGTGCATCATGCAGGGGTGATATTGGGCAAACGAAAGTATCAACTCTGGCCTTTGAGCTTTGAGTAAAAATGTTCAGGGGAAATAAGGTCAATTACATAATTAAATTATGATAAAATTGGCAAGTAATTTTCAAGATGTGGGGCAATGATGTTCCAAAGCCCCCCTTTCTCATCTGAGGACCAAAATCCCTACAAAGGCTTTAAAGGTCCCATCTATCACAGCCCCCCACAACTCAGACCTCATCTGCTATCATGAGCCCTTTCCTCACTCCACTGGAGGCACTTGGCCACACTCTCTCCTGTGTGCTTATCCCAGGCCTAAGATGCTCTTCCTCCCAAGTTCTCCATGTTCACTCCTTCAGTTCCTTCACTGCAACACTTGCTCAAATGCCATCTTATCATCAGAATGTCCATGACACTCTGGAAAATAGCAGCTCACCCTCCACTCCACCTTATTTATCTGATCCCTTTCCCTGCTTTATTTTTCTCCATGATTTTCTCAACTGACATATTATATAGTTATTTATTTGTTGTGTGCTTACTGTTGCCTCTGCTGAAAGGTATGCACCTCAAATAGGAATTCTCTTTTTTGACTATTGCTGCCTACCCAGTATCTGGAACAGGGCATGGTGTATATCAGACAATAGATATATTTTTGCATGTAGAATGAGGGTAAATGGGATCAAATATATGGTGATGGAAGGAGAACTGACTCAGGATGGTGAACACACAATGTGATATATAGATAATGTATTACAGAATTGTACACTTGAAACCTATGTAACTTTACTAACCATTGTCATACTGATCAACATTTTTTTTTAAAGATTTTATTGGGGAATTAGGGGAGGGGAAACAGTGTTGGGGAATTGGGGGAGGGGACCAGCCAAGTTGTTGTTCTTCAGTCTTCGTTGTGGAGGGCGCCAGTCTTCATCTGGTTTCCCATTGGCAGCTTGTGGCCTCTAAGCTCAAGCTGCTATGTTCAATCTTAGTTGCAGGTGGGTGTAGCCACCATCCCATGTGGGAGTTGAACCAGCAGCCTTGTTGTTAAGAGCACTCGCTCTATCCTCTGAGCCATCCAGGCGGCAACTCAGCTCAAGGTGCTGAGTTCAGTCTTAGTTACCGTGGGCATAGCCACCATCTCATGTGGGAGTCGAACCCCGCAGTGTTGTTGTTAAGAGCGCACGCCTTATCCACTGAGACATCCAGGAGGCAGCTGAGCTCAAGGTGACAAGTTCAGTCTTAGCTGTAGGTGAGTGTAGCCCACCACTGAACAGGCAATCTTGTTGTTACACCAGCTAAGCCATGTTGCCACCTGTTGGCAGCTCAGTGACAGCTCAGCTGGGATGCAGCGTTCACTGGCCCATGTGGGAATCAAACCGGTGGCCCTGTTGCTCAGAGCACACGCTGTAAGCCAACTCTTAACCAACTGAGCCACTCGGCCGGACCCCTGATAAACTTTAATTAAAAAAAAAAAAATCAGTGAAATGTGAAGACTAGAACTAAGCCTTGACCAAGTCATTGAAAAGCAAATCTGATTGGGCAAACCACTAAGCAGTAAAAGCACCCAAACCAAATGAGTTAATGCAGGGGAAAAGTAAGAGGCAGAAGAAATAGGTCAGGTTGAATTTGGTAATGGAAAACTATGGCTGCCAAGCTGAGAGGAGTTTCAGGGCCTCTTTCAAAATCATAAACTATGAGTGATAGTTCTAAATAAGCAGTGAAACTGATTCCAAAATCCTCAAAGTGCAGCTTGTTCAAATTCAAATGATTCTTATGAAGCCAAAGGATTCCTCAGCATAAATGTTTTCCGGGTGTTGCATACTTCTCCAATGCATGAAACAAATGATTATTAGAACCCTACATTCACATGTTTTCATTCTGTTAGGAAAGGCCTCCTTTTAACTTTCTGCCTGCTTTTTGGTATGTTATGGGTGATGATATTGTCTCTGAGGTCTCTAAGATGCCAGCAACATTCTTCCAATAAGCTCCTTTGCATAGTTGTCAGTTTTCCAAAGCGACATATTTTAATTTGAAAGTCTATTTCTTGACACCACATCAATGCTTGCTCTCTGCATTATGCTACCTGATTAAGCAAAGGTATGTTTTGATTATTGCCAGCATTAACAAGACAGGTGGGGTATATCACTACATGCTTCTAATTATGTGTATCTGTCTTGTTTATGAACACTTTGGGGAGTAAGTTTACGTTCAATGTTTCACAGCTTTGGGGATGTTTTCTTGACCAAAGCTATTTTCATTTTTTTATAACTCTCTTTCCCTTTGAAGACATAATGCACAAAAAATGGTACTTCTCCAGCATACTAAATTGTTGTCAAAAAAGTGGCTCGTTGGTTAAGAGTTGGCTTGGGAGAGCGAGCTCTGAGCAGCAGGGCCGCCGGTTCGGATCCCACATGGGCCGGTGACACTGCGCTCTCTACAGCTAAGATGATGAACAACAGCTCAACTGAATCTGGGCTGTGATGTCACTGGCGACAGCGTAGGCTGCAGCCCCTGCTGCAGTGGGCTGCCATAAGCTATGGTGAGTGGCCGGCAGACAGTATGAGCTGTCAGCAGAGGGTGTGAACTACCCTGAGCTGCTGTGAGTGGCCATCCAATAGCCAGTGACTGATCTGCCTCACTGGGGAAGAGCGCAATGATCACAATACCAACGTGAGCCAGTGAAATGACATCCTCCACAACTAGACTGAAGAACAAAAGGACAGCAACTTGTTTGTTCTCCTTCCCCAATTCCCCAATAAAAAGAAATCTTTAAAAAACAAAAAACAAAAAGAAAAAAATGGGTATTCATAATAGATGAAGATTTTATTGGAGAAAACAGTCATATAAAAATTAGGCTTCTATATTTTTGACTCTTAAGGGATTATTAAAGTGAAGCTTGCAGCTATTAATTTAATTTGTGAAAGCATTGGCCATACTGACTCAGCATCTTTAAGCACTTATCTTATTCTAACCTCTTCATAAATGCCTCAATTCTCATACTGATCATAGAGAAACCCCTACTTCACAGATAGCATGTTTCACAGTAAACTGAATGATGCAAAAACTAATTTTCATTGCCATTTTATTCATAAAAGTTTGCTTACAGATATTTGGCTTTTAATGATATTCATAAATAGATAAATTTCCCAATTAATTGAGTATAATTTCTAGTGATCTTTGGTCTTCAATCTTGAATTAGTGTACTTATTTTCATATTTCTAAAGAAATAAGTTGCAAAAATCATTTTTCTTTCTAACATGAGCATATAGTAATGCAGTGTACTTTTTAAACAGATTTTGTGCTTCACTCATGAGCTACCTTCTTTTATTAATTATAACAGTGCTTGTATATTATTTGGGCTTATATTTTCAGATGACCGTATGACATCTGAATAATGGCTTTTTTTCATCCCTTCCAAACTTTGTGTTATTTCTTTTCATTTCTCACTCTTCTGCCCAACACCTAAATTTCAATGTTAAACAGAAGTGGTTATCTGTTTCTTATTCTTTTAAAGAGGATTTTACCGAGAATGCTTCAATCAAATGTGTCAACATTTAAAGTCATGTTTGCATATGATTTTACTTATTTTTTATAGTATACTTTCATGAAGTTAAAAATTTTCCTTTTGTTTTTTTCTTTGATAAGTGTTTATATCATGAGTGCATATTGAATTTTATCACTGGTTTGATTATATCTAATATGAAGATTATACTTTTTCTGTATTTATCCATTGAGGTTTAATATTAAAATATATATTATGGCTTTTTAAAATATTTATAAAAAACTTGCATCTCAAGATAAACTTAGATATATAACTCATAAGAAAGATTTGCCTGAAGTTTTAATTTTTTATGTCATGTTTATTGAGGCATAATTTACAAACAATTAATTCACTCTTTTTAGGTGTTTGGTTTTAGGAGTTTTGACAAATGTATACAGTCATGTCACCACAATGAAAATATAGAATATTTACATAATGCCCCTAAGAGACTCCCTCCTGATTCTCCTGGTGAAAACCCTCCCCAAACTCCAGCCCCTGGCAATGCTCATCTGTTTTGTGTCCCTATAACTTTGCCTTTCCTAAGTTTTCATGTGCAATTATTTGAAAAACTCATCTCATATAGCCTTTCAGACTTACATTACGCTTTTCAGATTTATTCATGTTCTTGAATTATCAATCGTTATTTCTTTTAAATTGCTAAGTAGTATTCCATTGTATGATATACCCCCATTTTTTGTCCATGTACCAGTTGATAGATATCTTTGTTGTTTTTTCAGTTTGGGGTGTTTTTATATGAAGCTGTTGTACATGTGTGCATTGGATTTTGTGTGAACATAAGCTTTCATTTCTCAGAGGTAAAGACTGAGGCGTGGCATGGCCGGATCACTGGCCAAGTCTACACTTACCTCTAAGACGCTGTGAAGCTGTGTTCTAAAGTGGCTGTGCCGTTTTGCATTCCAACCAGAAATGTATTCTCATATATACACTGTAAACAAATCTCTTTTCAAATGTCATGTTTTTACAATGAAAGTTTACAATAAACTTCTCAGGCTACACATTTTAAGCATTTCATTTATAGTTATTTTTATCTTCTGTATTTAATGATTGCCATATCTGAATTCACCAGGAGTCTGGTTTTGTTTTTCCTGGTCTTTATATCTGATCACTAATTTCCTTGTAGCATTGGTATTGTTATTATAATTTGTAAATGATCGGTTCATCTTTTTTTATTTTTCCAGGCTCTGTTTCCTTTTGCCAATACCACACTTCTTGAGGGTTAACTTATTATAAATGGGGCCATTTGTGTTTCTGCTTTTCCTCCAATTATGTGCCCTGGGCTTAGTTCACAAAGTGAAGTGCAGAGGAGGGAAACATCGCACTGCCAATCACCTTTAGCTCATCTGTTGCTGCTCCTGCCTGTTCTGTTCCCTCATTCAACATTCTCTTCCTCTTCTTCCTCCTCTTATTTTCACTTCTGTTCTTCCTCCTTTTCTTCTTTTTTTGCTGGCTCTGGAAGATTCCCTATGACTCTGCAATCAACAATTCTGTCTCACAGTAGACTTGTACAAGAATGCTCAAAGCAATTCTATTCATATCAGGAAAAACTTGACAATCTAAATACCCATCAACACAGAATGGGTAAATTAATAACAGTATATCTATAGAATGGAATTTTACACAGCAATGGGAAAAAATTATTGATACATGTATCTCAGAGATATATGCTGGGTGAGAGAAGTCAGACACAAAATATTGTATTATTTCATTCATAGGAAGTTCCATCAAAGGCAAATCAAACCTGTGATGATAATGGTAAGAATACTTGTTACCCTTGGGGTTACTGATTAGGAGTAGGAAGTTAGGAGTCTCCTGTGCTGGAGGAAATATTTTATATCTCAGTCTGTTAGGTGGTTATACAAGGATAGAAATATATTAAAATTTATCAAGTTGTACACTTAAGACTTATATATTTTACTCATGTAGATTATATATATGCATGAGGTTTGACAATTGCATTCATGAACTCATCCTAGAAAAAGAGCTACATAACTCATTGCTGAATATCACTACGGTCACCTTCAAAATACTCCCCTTGGGAAGCTATGCACCAACAACAGTGTCTAGTCCACCCTTCAAAGCAATTTTGGAACTCTTTTTCTGGAATGGCCATCAGAGCTGTTGTATTACCCTTGATGTCCTGAATGTCATCAAAATCTCTTCCTTTCAATATTTCCTTTATCTTCTGGTAAAGAAAGAAGCCACTGGGGGCCAGATCAGGTGAGCAGGGAGGGTGTTCCAATGCCGTTGTTTGTTTACTGGCTAAAAGCTCCCTCACAGACAGTGCCGTGTGAGCTGGTGCATTGTTGTGATGCAAGAGCCATGAATTGTGGGCCAAATTTCAGGTCGTCTAAGTTTTTCCTACAGCCTTTTCAGCTCTTCCAAATAGTAAAGATGGTTAACCGTTTCTCCAGTTGGTACAAATTCATCATGAAGAATCCCTCTGATATCGAAAAAGGTTAGCAACATCGTTGCAACAAGTTGGGGAACCTAATTATCAGAACTCCCGCTCGCGAGCGCGCGCGCGCACACACACATGCGTATGTATGTGTGTGTGTGTGTGTGTGTGTGTGTGTGTGTGTGTGTATGTGTACAACAATACATAATGTCTATATGATGTCAAATATTTAGTTAGGGTTAAAGAAAAACAGCAAAAATCTATATTTTTTAAGGAAATGCTTAGTTGAAATACCAACCAATAAAAACCCTTTGAACTTCATTGATCTGCATTGTCTGAATGTGAATTGCATCCCTCTATAACAGTTTATTCTTTAAAATTTGAGAATCTTTTATAATAGAGTAATTGTGACTATTTTAGCTGTACAGAAAGTGAATGCAGATAAAAACATTTCAGTGAATTCAGAAATTTGAAGTCTCCTTTAATGAAAATTTGAGCCTTTCCTGATAAATTCTAATTCCACATGGTCGCTTAGTTTTTTTAAAATGGTTTAGACACAGAGTGAGGAGAAAGAATTGTTGAACTAAGAGAGAGATAATCAGAATACCATCTGTTTGGGGCTGTAGGATAGAATACAAACTCTATTTTACTTCCATGAGGAAACTCAAATTTTTATATATTCCTTGCTATGAAAACGACTTTTATTATATTTCAGTGGGCACTAATGGTTAACTACAGAGAATATTTTTTTTTTTTGAGGGCACTGTCACTGGCCCTCATATGTGGGACCGAACCGGGGCCCCTAGCTTCCAAAGCCAGCGCTTAACCACCGCGCCACTTGGCCGGCTCTAATATTTTTTAAAAATTATCCCTAAAGTATAATTAATACAATGAACAGAGGTAAATATTGAAGAGCAAAAAAATCCATATTCAATTATTAAATAAAGCAGTGTGATCATTTTGTTAGTTAGGAGGTGACTAAATTCGCAGATCACGGAATCCATATAGGTTACTGTGACTATATAATTAATAACTAATAGCTGTGAGACAATCTATCCTAACCAGAAAATTCTGCAAGGACAAATTGAGTTTCATTTGCTATAATTTGTTCATTGTTTTCCTTTCCAGGGCTTCCCATTCAATTTTGAAACTATACACATGAGAAATCCTTTTTCCTATTTTCTCCCCAGTTCTAGAATATTATTTCCTCCTCATATTTTTTTCTTGAGAATCAAATATTTCCCCTCTGAGTCAAATAATAATATTTTTATATTACAAACACACTACTCTGTGTTACAAATTTTGCTTTCTTAGTGTTAAGGTTCAATGTATACATCGAGCAATGCTTGAAATGATTATCACAATGTAAACCGAACTTAGGTTATTTGCAATCCTGTACAAACATTGTCAAAATTGAATAACAAAGATTTCAAAAGCAAATCTCTATTTAGAAAGTCTTTCAAATCAAAACTATTTAATGATGTTTTAAATGTAAAAAGAAATAGACATTGTCAATCTGGCACCACCTCTAGGATGAAAACTCAGAGGCCCTAATCATTGTCCCGTTAATTTACTCATTTTCCCTACCAAGTTGATACTACTGTCTTTTTTTGAAAGGAGAAAACATTAAAGGATTATTACTTCAGTTGGAACTTTGTATCTATAGCTTATACCTTGTGATGTTAATTAGAAACATAATTTTTATGTACTTATCACAAAGAAAATATCATTTCATTAAAATCCAATTAGATTCAGACAATATCTGTAAAGACTATGGAATCACTGCTGTTTGAACACAGGCGGCTTTGTTCTGTTTTCATTACTTGAATAAAAGCAACCACAACAAACAATCAAAGAAAAAAACATTATTAATCTCTGCAGTTACAGACACACTTGCATTTTGAGTAGGATTTTGTTAAGGAGGAAAACACATGGAAGATTTCATATTTCATAGACCACAACTCAGCTGACCTTCTTTCTAACAATGCGTATTTGTCTCTCTCTAAGGGAAAAAAAAACACACAAAAATTCAATAAAAAAAAAATTGATGAGACCTAGTTCAACAGTTGTAGTAGGGCCTTTTTAAGATAAACAAGCAAATGAACAAAAATTGTAGGGTTACATGTTTATTTTTAAAAAAGGAAAGACACAAGACAAAACCAGAAAAACATCGTGATACTTGTGGATTTTTAATTGACTTACCTAGTGAGCTAATGGAGAGCAATACAGAGAATAAAAACAAGAGATTTCAGGAGCTGACCTTTGGTTTGAGGAATCGAAACAAGCAGACCTACAGTAATCAGAATATAGTGCATCTCTCTTGGTGAAGGTGTATTGAAGGGCTGTACTGAGTTTTTCTGTGACAGGCTTAGCACCGGGCTAGCCACATATTAGGAATTTAATAAGTACCTCTTTCACTAAGACACGTTGTAAACAAGGAGTATACTATACATTTTTTTGAGACTGCTGCCCTGGTTCAGAATGGTTGGGATTTCAGCTCAGCTTAATCGCAGATCAGCTGCATATTATTAAACAAACTAACAAAATGCTTGTAACGTTACTTTCTTCATGTCAAAAATACTGTTAATAATAGAACCTACTTCAAAGAGGATTTGAGGATTAAATGAGTCTAAATATGAAAAGTACTTAGAACATTTTCTGTCACATAGCACCTAATGCACTTGTTACTTTTATTATTACTACTACCACTTTAAATCCGATGGAGACAATGAAATTGTCTATATTTGTGAAGGGAAACAGGACAAAGTAATTATCCCCTGTGATCTTCTATGATTTTATGCAAAACATATAAATAATTAGAATAGCTTTGAAATATTTTCTTTGAAATAATTTGAGAAAACTAAATGTTTGCTTAATAGTCCATATTCAAGTTGTAAAATTCTTAAATATGCACTGTTTTCACTATGCACACTGGTTTCACTATGTTTAGTTGAAAGATGGTGCACTGTGTACATGATAGATACTCAATAGTGTTTGGGGAATGGATGAATAGAGAAATACTCAGATAAATGGAAATCATGCCAACTTTCTTTCAATCATGTCGGTGAAATAGGGTAAAAAATGTCAAATTTCTCTAAAATGTCTGCTCTAAAAATGAACTAAATCCCACTGCTGTATTAAAAAATGATTGTGATATGTTTTAACTTGAATTTTTAAGGCTTTTTATACATTTATTTTAAGTAGTTACCAATTCCGAGTCAAAGGTTATTTCCCTCAGATTTTTATAAAATTAAATCCCATATATATATTTTTATTGTGAATTCTTTTTTTATATTTCTCATTCCTTACCACCTCCCCTTTGGCAACCAGCAGCTTGTTCTCTAATTCTATGGGTCTGTTCCTGTTTTGTTTTGTTTATTCACTTATTTTGTTTTATTTTCCACATGTAAGTGAGATATAATATTTGCCTTTCTCTGTCTGACCTATTTCACTTAGCATAGTACTCTCTAGGTCCATCCATGTTGTCACAAATGGCAAGATTTCATTATTTTTTAATGCTGAATAATATTTCATTGTATATGTGTATCACATATTTTTTAGCCTTTCATCTACTGATGAACATCTAGGTTGGCTATTACATCCATATCTTGGCTATTACAAACATGAAATCCCATATTGTAAGGACATTTTTAGGGGCTGAATCATAAATAAGAACTTAAAATGTTCTCAAATATCATGATTTTTTGGACTCCTAGTGGTTACTGAATCCATGTACTCATCATGTTAGGGAGAATACTTATTGCATGCATTACGATCATGTTCACAAATCTATTTCTTTCAGGAATTTGTGAATTTCTTGAGTTGTTGCTTTCTGGTGGCAGTTTTTGTTTGGGCTCTGATTTTTAACTTTTACAACTCTCCTGGCACTTAAACAGAACTCAATAGGTGTTTATTTAATGGACAAAGTATTCAATTTGGCAGTATTGACTGCATTAACTGGTGCTATACAAACATTGTCCATTCCTTTTTTTTTTTTTTTTTTTTTGCACTAACATATAACTGAGAGAGAACATGTTGTGTTTGGTAGGACTTTAGGGGAGGCATGCCCTGTGGAGTGGTGTATCAGTAGAAATGGAGGTTGTGGTATGAGTATAAAATCTGAAAACCTTCCTTCTTCCTTCTCCTTAAGCTGCTGACATCCACCTCCAGGATACCATATCCCCAGATGAAATGAGCTGCCTGACCCATTAGTGTCCTTATCTATTTGATTCTTTCATCTGTAGCCGTACCCGCTGGCCTATTGGTTAGTACTTAAACCAGTTTTCGCTGGTTTTGACAACACCACTTTCTCTACTTTGAATGCCTTCTTGCTTCTTCTTGACTTTTTCATATTTTCCCTGTTCATCAAAACACATTGCAAATAGTTCTTTATGGAACTCGTTATGATTTCAGCAGAAATCAACAGCACCATGTTTGAACTCTTAGAATATTTCATATGTCTTTTAACAAATTAGATGTTTTACTTGAAGTTATGTGTGTTTGTAGATTTTTATTCCTTTCTCAGCTGTAAATTCTGAGGGCATGGATTGTTCCTGTTGTACACAGTGCAATGCATGAGGGAAAGAATAAATTTATTGACTGTGTTAAATTTTGAAAACTATTTGCAAACCTGATATAATTTACCCATGATTTGCCTTGGCTTCCCAAATTAATAATTCACTTCAAGCTTTCAATTTCTTAAAGTCCATGTAGAATTGGGACACTGTTAACAATTAGCTAATGGGTTTAAATTTCATGAAATCTCATACTTTAACTTATTAACTTCTCAAGTTTTCATAAAGAAATGCAAACTAGGATTTTAAATGGCTGACTCAATCTCACATAGGTGACAGTGCAAGTTAAATATCTATAGACATGCAACAGTAAACAAACAAACAAACAAACAAACAAATGACAACCCACTTATCATGGAAGGTAGATGACTGGAGAAGTAAAATATACAAGTACCAACTGTGACAACTCTTATAAAGGAAGAGAGTAGGTAACCAAGACAGCACACAACAGCTAGCGTTAACTTTACACAAAAAGCACTTCTCTGAGGAAAGAACTAACATTCCTTTGAAATCAAAGTGGGTCAGTTGGGGAAAGCAAAGGGCAGAAGACAACCCAGGTTTTAATGTCCTGTAGGAAAAGTAATTAAATGAGAGCCTGTACTGTGAGTAGTTATTCCCTCTCATCAAGACAGAACATAACCCAACACATTTTGACAGATTTTCCCCGACTGCCATAGCAATATTCATAGCAGATTAGCAATATAGAGTGGTTTTCAATAAAATGTCAACACTTCTCATTACGGTGTGTTTAACAATGAAATCTCACTCGAGGAAAATATTGTGACTTACATCTCTAAGGTAAATATTATGAAATGAGAACTAATGATGGTTGTTGAATAAAAGTACACTGGCATCATATTTTTATTCTGCTAACAAGCTTCCTTAGAACTGCATTTAACTATCAATTTTCATTCTGAAGAACTGATGTGTAACTGGGAGTTTTCATCAGTGTCCTTACACGATAATTTGATTATAATGACACCATTTTGACACATTTATGAACATTGTGAAAACCCTATAATAATAATGAATAATAAGGAAATAATAATAAATTTCCAGGAATTTACTTTGTTAAAACTCCTCTCTGAGTCAGGAAAGAGAAAAGGAGAGGAATTTGTTTTGGAGAATAGGTACGTATTTAAACAATTTAAACAATTTTTACAAGTATATCACATGACATATGATTAAACCAAAACAAATATTAAAATCAAGGTTTCTTTTTATGCTTACTTTAATCAAAGCAATTCTGAAAAAAGTTATTAAAATAGTAAAGTGGCGTAAAAATAAAATTGAATATTGTAAATTACATTCTCTGAGAACTAAAAGCTATAGCTTAAAATTAGCAATTACAGTGGATGAAACTCAAATGACAGCAAGACTTTTAATATTGTCCTATAGGATCAGATGTGCTTAAATACATTCTCTAGAGTATATGCGCATCTTGGAGTGGAGCTGCCTGGTTATAGGGTTTATGTTTGTTCAATTTTACTAGCAAACACATTGTTCAAAGTGGTTGTAGCAAGTGGCTTTCCTTCCTTCCAGCTGTGCATAAAAATTTCTATTTCTCCACATTCTTTCCAATACCTAGTTTTGTCCAGGTTTGTAGAATTCCCAACCAGCAGCTGATAGTTAAATAATGCTGGTGTGAACTACACAGGGAAATTGAAAAATACACCTATATAAGTGTTCCCACACAGATGAAACCCACTTTCTTCAAGGGTCAACTGTTCTTGCGGTGTATTTGATGCCAGGAATTTTCTTAGTGATTTGTAGGAGCTTGTTTCTTTAAACTATATTCTGATTATTAAACTTATAAAACCTCCAGACATGTTGCAAATACAGCTCTTAGTGTCTGTCTTGTTTTACAACTTTCTTCATACTTTGATGATAAAACCCATTTTTACTTTTAATGTGGTTGAATAATTTAATATTTTCTTATATTGATTTTGCTTTATGTCTTATTGAAAAAAATCCTTGCTTATGTCACTATCAAGCTATTGTTTATATATTCTTGTGAAATTTATAAAAGGTAGCTATTCACATTTGCTTGATTTCATCTTTAATTTATTTTTTGTGTATAGTGTGAGGTAGGGATCCCTTTTTATCTTTAATATGTATATTCTATTATCTCATCTCAATTTATTAAAAACCCCATCCTTTCCCCACATAAAAATTGTAGTTCTGTCATACGTTAAGTTTCCATGTACCGGAGGTGCCGAAATAATGTATACCCATTTTAAGAGATGGTCAATGTTGCTCAACGTTGCATCAGTGGATGCTGATGGTAACCACTTTGAGCACCTTTGGCAATTGCAGAAGTCAAACGTGACTTGTATTATAACTTTTGTTATTGAAATATATTACAATTTTAATAGTTTTTTTCTTTCTTAAAATGTTTATACATTTTTTTGGCATCCTCTGAATGTTTGGTCCATTTGCCATAGTTTACCCAATGAAGATATCACTCTATTAGCTTCAACTTTATAGGGAGAGAATCATTTCCTCTCTGACCTCTCACCATGCAGTGTCTCAGCCTATATCTTATGGCCTCATACACTCAGCCTATCCAACCTTTCAGATTATAGTCTCCTAGGATTGGTAGATACTCTCAGAGTAGTACCCCACTCCATTGCTGGTATACCCCTATCGATTTATGCTCTGTGCTGCCAGTCATTTTTAAAAAATTAAATCTCAATCCAAGTGTAAAATAAGTTTTTTTAGGTTTCTTGGAGGATATTTTCCCACCAAGAATACAAAAATTTCAGAAACATCGATTCATTCCATACATGTTTACTTTGTAAATGTTAATTCTTGAGTTACTATTAATTACATGAATTATTTTATTTTATCAATATATTTTCAAGACCTTTATTTTCCATTCTAAAGCCATATAGTATGGACTAATTACTTATTAAATACCCTGAATATTTAAGCAAATGCATAAATGTTTCTATCAAAGTCCTTATAATAGACCATTTTTATCACCTACTTCCCTTTCTCCAGTCTTGTATTATGTTAATCTTACAGTGATCTTTCAAATAGACAAATCTGATCATATCACTTTGTTCATGTATCAACTTTGCAACTTCTGTTGCTTCCTCACTCCAGACAGCCCAAGAGGTGATGATAACAGAGCTGCACATGGAATCATCCCACAACTATAATCCTCAAGCTTTATCATGCAGGAAAAACAATTGTCTTGCTTGAAAAGGGTACAGAATCTCAGGCCCAATTTCCAGAAAATATCATTTGGAAGGTGTGGAGGGGAGCTAGGCATATACAGGTTTTATAAATATAATAAGACTACATATAGAATATGCATCCATTTTTTAAAAAAATCACACCCTTTTCTGTAGGATTTTAGAGTCTCAAATTCTCTGTTATCTCTAAGCTCCTGCCTGAGCTGAATTAGTCTTTTTTTCCCTCTCTCTCTCTTTATTCTTTAATATGCACTGTTGCCATTTCATCACATCATTATTGATGTGGACTCACTCCCTTTCTTTGCATTTCTCCAGACAATGTTGACTTCTTATACACGAATCAACTGCCCCTTATTCTTATGTTCAAACTCAGTTAACACGAACTTTCACATAACCTGTTCTTGATAATAATACTAGCACATATCGATGGGATGAAATCCTAACTCCCAGTGATGATGGTATCAGGAAGTGGGTTCTTGGAGAGGTGCCTAAGTCATGAGGGTAGAGCCCTTATGAATGGTATTAGTGCCCTTATAAAAGAGACACCACATGTGAGGACACAGCGGGAAGGCACTAGCTATGAAGCAGGAAGAGGGCTTTCACCAGCACATGGCCTTTGCTGGCACCTTGATGTTGGACTTCTCAACCTCCAGAACTGTGAGAAATGAATGTCTCCATTTATAAGCCACCCAGCCCGTGGTATTTTGTTATAGCAGCCTGAACCAACTAAGGCAATCTATTTGCTTATATATTTATATTCCAGGAACTATTCTAAGAATGATAACATGCAGATTCCACCATCCCACCATCCTACACCTTCTCTGTTTCAACATTTCACTCTTTTATATTTGTTCTGCAGACTCTAGATGAACACATGAGGTCTCCATATATTTATTCTAAATTAAAACCATCTGTATTCTCTTCCTCTCCCTGTATGCTCTACAACTATGACATTAATTTTAATTTTATATAATTAAACATGGCTTTCCTTCTGAAGAGTGGATATTTTAATTCAAAATTCATTAAATCCATATCAGGCACTCACTCTTGGCAAATGTAGACTTCAGCATACTCTTCTGTTTTCAGATACAGAAATCAAAGCCCGGTTCTCAGCCCCAGAGATACTCCCCTGATTTTTTTTTTTTTTTTTTTTGCAGTGAAAGTAACCCTAAAATAATCACTTCTCCCTCCAGTGACTTAACAGGAATAAATGGCCTCAAGAAAACATTTAAGAGAAAGTTAACCAGAGAGACATTGGCAGAGGCAAGGAAAGAATTTAGAAGGAAAGTGACTTGGAGGAACAACAGATGGAATGGGCATGCACAATTGATGCCGCTATAAAAAGAAACTCCGAGAAGGGCCTAGATAGAGTAGCTTGACCACCAGGAGAAGCGATGATCCCTGGTTCAGCAAGTTGTTCAAGCACAAAGCATCTGCGTGGCAAATAAAAACTATTAGCTAAAATTATACTACAAAGTAAATAAATAAATAACAAAAAAGCCATTTAACTTTTATTTGTCTATCTAGTGAAAGAAAAGTTGACAGTATAAAATAATAGAGAGAATAAAAACTGTACTTAGTGACACTTGCAGAGTGCTGAATAACTCAGCTCCTGGGGCCGGGTAGTCTGATTCAAACGAGACTATTACCTTGTTTTCTTTGGGGGAAGTCATTTAACCTCCCGGGTCTCAGTTTCATCATTTGTAAAACAGCGATCATCATAGCCAATTCTCTTCAGGTTTGTCATACTTAAACAAATCATCATTATAAGTCACATTTGAACAATGCCTGTTGCTTTTATCAGAATCAAATGTAGGAAAACATACCATATGTTTCAAAAGCAACTACATCTAGTTTACAAAAGCTTCCTAGAGACTAATGCCACGTGAGTCTCATAGGATTACTGAGAGAGGGCAAAGGGGACGATATAATTGTAGAAGTCAATGGAACCTTCTGAAAATTAGACAGATGCGGTAATGTTGCCTTAGCGGGGAAAAAGAGATTGAACCATATTATATATTTCTCCATTTTGCTTCCCTAATACCAGCTGAAAGAAAGAAAATCCTATTTAGTAATGTTTTAAGTTGCATCTGTTTAAAGGAAAATTTTTAAAAGCTACATATGACTGACACAGGAAGACTGTATATTTTCAAACAAAATACTCTTAAAGTCTAGAGCATTTTTTTTTTTTTACCCATTAAAGCAAAACCATTTCTAAGTATGCTATTTTAAGATAGCGTTTTACATAATAAATCCTGAACTGCACCATTAAGGTTCGGTAGGCTAAATAATTCTTCACTTTCTGTTAGTCACACCAATCAGAGGTAGAAGAGTCAATCCTCAATTCTATTTCCCTAACAGTGGGAGAGAAGCAATTGAAGCTTCAGTGGTGTTTTCTATCATGTACAAGATGAACTTTAATTGTTTCCAGGTTTCACATCATTTTCAATTTTATAGTAGCAAGAGTCCACAACAAGGTTAAATCTCGATAAGCAAATCAGTTCATAATCTGAATTTAGAAAGAAACAGACAAAATCCATCCTAACCATGTATATAACACTTTGTTTAAAAGATTCTGATGATCACAACATTTTTTACTCTTCCCACTTTTCACTGAAAGATTAGAAGCTGTATTAATTCATGTATAAATGGACCCACACCTAATTATCTAATTTCAGGGAAATAGAATATGAAAAACTGTGTTGTTTCTTCTGCATCAAAAAATTAAAATAAAAATATAAGCAGCTAAATATACTGCTTTTTTTTGCTTATAAGAATATCACTCCCTCCAGAACACCATAAACATGGGGTACAGTTATATGATGACAGCGCATGGTGCCACCAGACAAGAGAGCAGGCTGTTGTAATGGGTAGTGACAGGAATTAAATAAGTTTTGGTTGACAAAAGTCTTGATAAATATAAAAATGGGGGGAAATGCAGTTTCCAGAATCTCCATGGAAACTATTCCTGTACTGAAACATCACTACTTGTTATATTTAGGAATTTTATGTCCCAGAGTTCCTTAAGAAAAATGAATGTAATTCCTAAGAAGTGATTATAACTTCAACCTTTAAAAATTAAGTTAATTCAGTTAATACAAAAACAGATTAGGAATAATATATAAATGCAGTGTATTTACATGTCATATTTACAGACGACAGATGTTCATATATATGTATTTGAAAAGGCATATGATAAAGTCACCTTTCCTGCCCATAATTTCTGGGTAAACAAACTGAAATTCTTAGGGGCCAAAAACTCACAATGATATGGCACAGGTGTCTGGAATGTGTCCAAAGATCAGGGCCTCAAAATTTAGCCGAGAGATATCAAAAAATTAATTAACCAGACTGTCTTTCACAGACATAGGTTCTTAGAGGAATAAAGGAATTTTGAGCCTAGAATGACCATTAAACTAACCTCATTCCTCACAGAAGGAAATGGAGATTGGGAGAGGTTACATAACTTTGCAAGCTCAAGTACAGTGTGAATTATAGATACTCCAATGCCATAATTTGTAACATGAGATCTTATGTCTAACATAGTACATGACAAAATAGGTATTGGAAAAATACATAGTCACTAAGAAAAAGAGAGAATCATATGCAGATTGTGGTTGGTGAACTCTGCAAATTTTGAATTTTTTAAAGACTTTTACTCTAAGACAAAAAAATATTTGTAATATATGGAAATAAAATTGCATTTGCTAAGTATGTTCCAACATATCTTTCTCAGTAAGGGGCCACATTGTGGTGCACCCTGGAGACACTACCATTCAGTGAGTAAATGAACAAGCTGCCTTCTCTAGCTCTCAGTGAACTTATTTTAGACTAAATAAAATCATTTGAGATTAAAACTATACAGCATTAAATCAGTCACTGATTTAAATCTATGCAACCAGACAAGAAAAGTTTAAAAGAGGCCTTAAAGCACAGTGGTTAAAAGTGAGGGCTCTGGAATCAGGTAGATCCCTGCTCACTAGTTCCTGGTTGGAATGGCCAACAGGAGGTACTGTCATGAAAGTGGAGGGTCAAAAAGAAGAGAGGCCAGAGCCTAGCCCCACCCCATTCCCTCTGCTGTGGTTCTAGCAGTCGCTGCAGCTATGTTTACACTTGGGAAAGGCATCCCTTTGTTCATGGCTCTGAGTTTTCTCTGGGATTTTTCTGGGATGAAAAGTCCCATCAGGCTAAGTGGATGTAATGGTGCCTCCTTATCGCTAGTCCCTAGGTCCTCCACCGTCTTTTATTGCTTCCCTTCACCCGTTCACACTTTTATAAATTGTAATCATTCCATCACACTGTCCCTTTTGAGTATGCCTTCTTTTTGTGCTGGAACCTTGAATGGTACCGTGATTGACTGCAAAATAGATTTATATATTCATAACAAGTTGTTTATTTAGTCATATATTCATAACAAGTTGTACAAGCTCTACAAAGGTCCTACTCTACGAGGTTTACCACTCCATCATCAGTGCCTTGGCATAAGGTCTCTCACATTGTTATCATGCACTAATCATTATTTTACTAAATAGTTAAAATTAAATAAGAATGGCATATCATGTTCTTGAATGATAAGAGTTTATGTTTGTGTGTGTTTATGTGCATCTTCGTGTGTTTGCTGAAATGTATTTTCCATAGATGGCAGCCACACAAATCTCCCATTGCATATAAGCATATGTTTTTATAATGGGATATTGCCTCTTCTCCAGGATGAAATATGGTCTATTTCTTCATCCCCTTGAATCTAGTGAAGGATGGGTTTGTGATGGCACTGGGCAGTAAATTACAGTGGAAGTCACACAGTGCCACTTTGG
Source organism: Aselliscus stoliczkanus (assembly GCA_033961575.1). NCBI lineage: Eukaryota > Metazoa > Chordata > Mammalia > Chiroptera > Hipposideridae > Aselliscus > Aselliscus stoliczkanus. Next base: position 100,776,588 of record CM066730.1, on the reverse strand, counting down.
GGCTTAACCGTTGACTGGCCTGGCAGCTTCCTTTCCTTGCTTCTATTCTGAGACTACTCTGAGACTTATGGAGAAATCCTGGAGGATGAGAGGCCGTGTTTTGTGAGAGGAAATGAGGCCTAGAAACATGAAGACACTAGACAAGAGATGATACCTTGCAGTTGTGTCCTCTAATACCAATCACCCAAGCTAATACAGCATGGAGTAGAGACAAATCAACTAGCTGAGCCCTTTCTGAATCTCTGACCCACAGAATTATGGGTAATGTTTATGTTATACCACTGAGTTTTAAGTGGCTCTGGGGACTAAATTACGTGTGTGTGTGTGTGTGTGTGTGTGTGTGTGTGTGTGTGTGTGTGTCTATGATAAAGTTGCCCTCTCAAGGGATGGAGTTTTAAATAAAGTTATTAAAACAAGAAGCAAACTAACTCAAAGTAAAGATGGATATTTACCTTATATCTTACGAAATAAATTTCAGACACAAGATGTAAGTATTTTTAAGTCTCATAGAATTAGTAGAATACAATATAGAGAAATAGTTATGTAATCATTGAAAACCTTCTGGACATGACACAAAAGTCAGTACCTTAAAAAAATAGAAACATTAAAAATTTATTTATACCAAATACCACATAAAAAATTAAGTACAAAAATAACAAACTAGGAATATATATTATAGAAAAGGAGCTAATATCATGAAAAAAATATAAGGCACTCTTATAAAAATTTTTGAACTATGAATACTCTTACGATCCCTCCACCCCCAAAAATAGGTCAAGTATGTAAAAGGAAGATTTACAAAAAAACTACAAATAGAAAAGTAAAGATAAATAAGAAAATATATTTACCTTCACTGTAACAAAAATGCAAATCAAAATAAAATGCAATACTATAATTTTTACTATGAGCTTGGTCAACATGAAAAAATGGAAATTAATTCTGCTGTATGGACTGAAAAGCCAAAATTATTCTCTCAAAACAAACAATCAAACAAAAAATAATGCATAAAGAGGAAAAAGAGCAGGATATTAGAACACTCGGTTCCAGTCTTTCTTGAGTCCAGGCTTTGTCCCGGCGTTTTGTTTTTAGAAAATACTTTTAAATACTTACAATTAGGGCTGGCCAAGTGGCTCAGTTGGTTAAGAGTTTCCTCAAGACTGAAAGCTGAGCTCTGAGCAATAGTAGTTCGATGCCCAGCCTGAGCTGAGCTGCTGCTGAGCTGCCAACAGGTGGCAGGATGGCTCAGTTAAAAAAAAAACAACAAAACAAAAACCTCAGATTTAAATAAAAAATAAAATAAATTAAAATAAAATGAAAAACGGCCGAGTGAGCAGTGGGTAAGCGCTGGCTTGGGAAGCCGGTGGCCCTGGTTCGGGTCCCACATGTGAGGGCCAGTAAGACTGCCCTCAAAAAAAAATATTAAATTAAATACTTACAATAATTTCCCCCTTTTGTTGTTAAGTTGGTTTGAGTTGGATTCCTGTCATTTGAAAACAATGGTCACAGTAATAAGTATTATAATAATAATTAAATGATCTATAGCAGTATAGACAAGAATAAAGGATCACCCAAGACATAGAAATGATTTAAAATCCATAAATTCATTAAAAATCAATCAAAATATCACCATGGGCTTGAACAGCCTGCTTTGCCATCAGTGGGACCTAGTTCAGGGACATACAGTAAATGGGACAAACAGAGATTCTGTGTAGGACAGTATTGTTTTCTTTTTACTGGTGAGTTTCTCCAGGGCACGGTGTGGGCGCTGGCTTCCTTTTAGAGTTAGGAATGATCCTGTGAGTGACTTTGCAGTAACAGAAATGCCAGACAGTGAAATGACAGCTGCAGAAATATTTCAAAAGCCTGTGTCAGTGAGCAAAAATCTTGGCGTATGAACTTCCAAAAGGATAAATAGAAAGAAATACCTTTCAAAGAAAGTTGTTTAGACTATACATAAAGAGTGTAAGTGACTTATCAATCATTTGTTGCATATGTCAGCCCAGCAAGCTTCATGGGACAAGGTTTTCAAATCACCTCATGGTGTAACCTTGGAGTAAATCCAAGATACCCAAAGGTGACTGAGTGTTTGAAACCCCTGAGAAAGATGGCTACACTGCAAGTCACTAGATGCATCCAGGAATAATGCAGCCAATAAATTGCTCCTTGAAGTTGAACTGTAGCATTGATATGGTATGCTAATGATTGACTACATAAGTGAATCTCACATGGAGTGAATGGTTCAGGAATATGGATAGAAAAGGTTACATGCATGCATGCTTTTAAAAATGTATTTCCCGTGATACATATTATCCTAGTGCTACTTATTTCAATATAACCTATAGATAAAGCATCCTAAACCAGAAAGCTTTCTCTAAGAAAATGGACGCACCTATACGATTTATTTGTGTGAATGAAATAGTGACATGGTCACTCGATCTGGTCAAGTATTTATTTCTTTTGATGTGAACAGGAAGTAGCTCTGTTGGCTTGTTTTCGAAAGACATTTAATAAAATAATGTATTGTGTAGCTTAAAAAAAAAGAATAGTACTACAAAGCTACTAATAAAATATCAGTTTTCTGTTTTCTTATTCTCCATGATATTCTCTTCAGGGTCATCTATTTCAAACCCATTAGCTGCTTTTTATGTTATTTATATAGTATTTGCATGCTTATACTGCTATTTCTTTACATACCTTTTACCAGTCAATCATAGAATATGATATGAAGACTTTATATAACACTACACCACCCCGTCTCATCTTTGAAATTAGCTACAATAAAATTCCTGATTTAAAGTGGTATTGAGAGCCAGCCAAGTGGCACGTTGGTTAAGAGCTGGCTTGGGACTCCAGCGGCCCCAGTTCGGATCCCACATATGAGGGCCAGTGACACTGCCCTCTACAGCTAAGATGGTGAACAACAGCTCCACCTGGAACTGTGCTGCTGTGATTCCCAAGGACGGCATAGCTGCAGCTCCTGCTGCAGTGGGCTGCCATAGGCTACAGTGAGTAGCCGGCAGCCAGCGTGAGCAGCTGGCAGCCGGTGTGAACTGCCAAGAGCTGCTGTGAGCTGCTGTCCAGATGCCGATGACCAATCTGCCTCACCTGGGAAGAGCACAATGATAATATCAACATGGGCCAGTGAAGCAATGTCCTCCACAACTAGACTGAAGAACAATAGGACAGCAACTTGTCTGTTCCCTTTCCCCGGTTTTCCAACGCTGTTTCCCTCCCCCAAATCCCCAATAAAATAAAAATTAAAAATAAAAATTTCAGGTTGGCTATGAATATGTATTTTCATTGTTAAGCCAAGTAATATACACTTATTACATTTCTTTTCTTCTATACATTTTTGCTTTTCCTATAATTAACAATGCCTAGGTTTTTCGTTTGTTTATGGTTTCACTGCACTTATCATGAATTTTCACAAATTTCATGACTCCTTAAAACTCTTCTCATTTATATTTTAGCATATTATGTAAAAATTCCCATCTTCTCATTTATTACTATTATTATTATTATTATTGCCTGGAGAACTTTCTTTTTGAGCTTTCCAACCTCCTGCTTCAAATCCTCTGGTCACTTCCTTTGCCTGCTGCTAACTATTGGAACTCCTCTTTGCTGACATTCTTCTGTGTTGAATGATCCACCAGTTTTCCTATTTCTTGATTTACTCTGCTGAAGGCGATATTCCAATTGTTTGTTAAGAAAGAATCCACAGTGGAATATTTTTTTTTAAACTATGAAGTCTAGAAAGGGCTTATTCTGCCCTCACAATTAAATAATAGTTTGGCTGGTAATGAAATTATCAAGTAAATTTCATTTTTCCTCATGTTTTAGTTTTATGGTTTCTTGTCTTGCTGTTGAGGAATTCAGTGCCGTTAATGTTCTTTGCCCTTTGTATGTGACATTCATTTTTTCTTTAAAAGTTTTTAAGATTTTTTGTTTGGCTCATAGTTTCTTAAATTTTACCATGAGATGCCTTAGTAAAAATATATTTCTTCATAATGCCAGGTACCCAGTGAACACTTTCAAACCAAAAATATATGTACTGTGAAATATTATTGATTTAATTCTTTGCAAAACTTTTCCTTTTGGATTCTCTGGTATCTCTGATAAACCATCAGCATTTTTCTCTTATTTTCTAATATGCTATCCCCTATTATTCATTTTGCTTATTCTTTTGTCTGACTTTCTGGAATATTTAATTGACTCTGTCTCCAAACTATTCTATTGCTTTTTAAAATTTATCATGTTTAGTCCCATGATCTCATTCCAAACCTATCACCTCCTGTTCATATTTCATGGATGCAACATCTTATATTATTATTCTGAGAACACTATATATTTTTTTTAAGCATTTTTTGTACCCTGAGCATTTTCTTCTTACTGCTTTTTTTTCCTGATTTACATTTTTCCCTCATTGTAAATTTCCCTACCTTGCTTTTGGCCTTTCACTTTGGTGGTTTCCTCAAAGACCCTTGACTGGTTATTTGTATTTAGAAGTGAGACAGTAAATTGATGATCGAATACACTGTTTCCATGATGGGCCTGGTCTATTGGTGAGTTTCGCTTATGATCATTAGATGGGTGGTGTTTTGGAAACACATATAATCATTGGTACCTGCTGAACTTTTCTCTGGAGACAATCAGAGTATGCAGAGGAAATTCCTCCAATGGTTTCCTTGGAGAGCGGAAGGTAATTGGCAACCAGGGTTTGCGTGGCTGAATAGGGGAAAGGCCAGTGATCTGACTGTTCACTGCATAGGTTCATTTAATCTTTTTTCCAGTCCTATGCCTTACCTCTGCTGTTTCTCATTGGTGCCCAAGTCCAAAGTTTCTTCAGTTGAATTTCTCCAGAAAATGAAATCTCCTCTCCCAGGCGGTTATTTGCCACCCTTAGTGAAGAAAGAGATCTGATGTCTAACTGCTTTATAACTACATTTTCAGCTAATTCTCAGAATCCCTTCTGAGATTCCTGATAACCCTGGCTTCTGGGTTTCTGAAGCATGAATTGACTTTTTCTTATTAGGAACACTCTCTGCAAACATTTAATTTTCAACTTTATTTCTCTCTTCTCCATTTGCATTTCTATTATTGACACGTTTAAACCATTGATATCATCGGTCTTATTAGCTTATATCACTTATCTTTACTTCTTTAATGTCATTACATGGGTTCTTGGGGAAGAAGAATTGATAAATGAATGTGTTCAATCCACTATGTTTAGCTGCTGGTAGCAAAACGTATGGTTGTTTAACATGGCTTCTTTTGGTCCTTTCACATTTGAGTTGTTAAAGCATGTCTCTAGTTTGGTCAATGTTGCTCAAGCAGTAGTTCACCGTAATCAGAAGCATTCCATCGGATGCTGATGGTAACCACTTTGAGCACCTCTTGTAATTGCAGAAGTCAAATGTGACTTGTATTCATCTTTTGTTTTCAGTATATATTGCATATTAAATTTTAATACAGTTCTCCTTTCTTAAAATGTGCATACAATTTTTTGGTATCCTGTGTATATCTTCTAAATGTCTCCTTTAAAGATTTAACTTGTATGTAAATCATAACATGAAAATATGCATATATTCACAATCATAAGTGTAAAGGTAAATGAAAACATTGCTCTTATGTTTTTCAGCTCAGACTCTTCACACACACAAACTCACACAGTCATTTTGATTGAGAAACTCTTGCTTAAAATATTTCTTCTACTGGCCCACTTATTCTTAAGTTATTTTACAAAGAGAACGGTCATTCACTCCACAAAAATTTATGATACTTTATACACTGTAATTGTCAATTACAGATGTAGTGAATTTTCTTGCATTAATACTATGTTGCAGATATCTGTATTGGACCTCAGACTGTTTTATAAGTGCATGTTTTCATAAGAGTTGAGGAAAAAGGGTTCAAAAATATGGTAAGTAATATAGAGAATGGGTCACTCTTTCTTTCAAGAGGATAGGAATTCAGAAAGAGGAAGCTGGAAGCAATAAAGACTGACTTTCCCTCCCTGGTGGTTTGTCATGGGTGGGTTGACATGTTGTAGAATTTCAACTACAGATGTGCAATTTGTCAGGGCATGACCAGGGGCTACTAGGCACTCTCATCTTGGCCAATACAGCAAGGATCATCAAACCCACAATCCTGGATGCCCAGAAATACTGGACGTGACCCAGCAGTGCTAGGACCCCTGGACCCTCACATACATTTTGAGCACAAAAGATAGAAAAACATATGAAATAATGTCAATTTTTATATTTTTGATGATAAATACACCCAGCTAAACTTAGTTGCATTTTTCCTGTCAGGAGAACTCTGCTTCTAGGCTTCTTAGGGATGACATTTCTAACTCCCTCTAAGGCTAATATTTCTAACTCCCTCTTTACTATGTTTTGGGGCTGATACAATTTGCTGTTAAGATTTTTAGAAGATTTTAAGGTTTCAAGCTCGAAGATGTTGCATAATTTGAACATCACATAAGAAATAAGAAGTTGATACTCTGTCCCAGATGGACTGGTTTTCAGATATGATTTGTAAACAGTGTGGCTCAGGAAAAAAAACAAAAACAAAAAACAAAACAAAACAACAACCACAACAAATATATATATATATAGTCTTTTTCCTCCTTTTCTCCAAATGTCTTTTATTTTCCAAGTTAAACAGTTGCAGTTTCTTCAATAATTACTCATACGACATGCTTTTATAGAATTTAACTGTTATTATTTATGGAGACAACATTGCACATTGAAGGAGGGACATGAAGATAATTTGAGTTCAAATCCCAGCCTCACCCTTACTAGCTGTGTGATCTTGGGAAAGTTATTTAACTTCTCTGTGATTTAATTTTCTAATATGAAAATGGTGATGTTATGAGTACCTACCTAATAGAACTGTTGTGAGAATAAAATGAATTAATGACCTATTAAAAATACTCAATAAATACTACTTTTTAATTACTAGTTCGCTCTACTCAGCATATTCTTGACTTGATAATGTTCTCTAAAGTGAAGTATTAGTCTAGGTATGGGTTGACCAATGTATATGATAGGAAATCTTTCTAAGATGATATCAATTCAATCCAACTTCCAATCCAGTTGAAGATATCAGCCTTAAGTATTTTGTGTATATATATATATATATATATATATATATATATATATATGTATATATTAATACCTTGTCAAATATCATGCTGAAATCAAAATATGTGATATTTGTAAAGTTGTCTTCATTAAAATTATTTTATGTATAATGATCATTTTGTCCATTAAGTAATACAATCTGGAGCCTTCTATTTGTTAATAGTAAAGTAACACTGGCTGAGTTCCAATTCCCAGTATCATGGTCTGTGCTCATCTCCTCTATTTCTGCAAAGGTGGAAGGACTTTGCAACAACACAGACTCCCTTACTTCCTAGTACCTAATTTCCCTTGAAGCATTTGTCCTTAATATTTCTTGGTACCTGATTCCTGCTCTGTACTGCATCCATTTAAACACAGAATCCAGTCCTTCTGAGTACCACCAAATCATCACACGGCTCAAACTTCACCAGCCTAATAGGCTCTATTGGGTCTTGGGTGGGAGAGTGACATCTCAGGTACTTTTGAACAAAACAGCACCATAGCCATGTGTTCTGATCACTGCTCCACAGAGAGATTTCACTGTTCCTATACCAAACCCTAGTATCTTGTCATTTTTCTTACACTTTTCTCTACCTTCTTCTTTCTCCTTCCTCTTAATTTTTCTTTCTTCTTTCTTTTTGGAAGCAAAACCATCAAATGTGTTGCTCTCTATCATGGAGATAGGACTGATTCTCCCCTCCTTGCCTCCACATCTGCCACACTTATATTGTCAGGGAGCTATGGGTCCATGGTTTCTTATCAAAACAAAAAGTTTCATCTCTGCCCCTAGAGGCACTCTGATCCCACCTATTAAAAGAATGATGGTTTTAGTCCTGAATAAAAGGGTATGCTAACTTTTTAGCATCCTAAAGCACTTCCAAAATATATATTTTTAAATCATAACTGAGGATGAATAAAAATAAACAGAGATGATGATTGAAGCATTTGTCTTATCTTCTATTGTATGTTATCTACCATATACAATGTACATTGAAACGTTCTAAGACAATATATGTCTAGGGATTCATTGATCTACCCAGTCCCCTGAAAATTACACTTCTAACAATATCAAAAAGAACTTATGGTAGTACTCTTTCAGTTTTGCAACAGATAAAAGTAACTAAATGGGAACCAGTAGTTACATATTTAAAAAATTTTTTTTATTAGTTTTGGGTGTTCAAAACAATGCAATAGTCATGCTTTTCACCCCTCGCAAAGTGACAACCACCCTCCGCCAATCCACCACTCCACTCCTCGCCCTCCAACATCATACATATCTATTACAATTCCATTGACTCCACTCCCCTCACTATACTCCACATCCCATGACTATATATATATATAATATATATAAAATTATAGTTGGCATACAATATTATTCAATGTTAGCTTCGGGTGTACAGTGCAGTGGTCAAGCCTCTACACCATCCATGAAGTAGTCTCCGTAACAAGACATGTGTCCCCCTGACACCCTACAAAAGATTTACAACATTATTTGATTATATTCCCCAAACCGTCTTTCATATTCCTGTGGCAATATTGTAGTTACCAATTTATGCTGTCTAATCCCTTCCCCTTCTCCCTCATCCCCACCTCCATCCCATCTAGCAACCCTCAGTTTTTCCTCTATATCTCTGAGGCTATTTCTGTTTACTTTGCTAATTTATTCTGTTCTTTAGATTCCATGTATAAGTGAGATCATATGGTATTTGTCTTTCTCCAACTGACTAATATCATTTAGCATGATGTTCTCTAGGTCCATCCATATCGTTGCAAATGGTACGGTTTCATTCTTCTTTATAGCTGCGTAATACTCCATTGTACAAATGTACCACAGTTTCTTAATCCAGTAGTCTACTGATGGCCATTTCAGCTTCCAAGCCTTGGCTATTGTAAATAGCACTGCAATAAACATAGAAGTGCATATATTTTTTTTTTTCAAATTAGTATCTTGGGTTTCTCTGGATAGATACCTAAGAGTGGAATTGCTGGGTCATAAGGTAGTTCCATTACCAGTTTTTTGAGACACCTCCATACTGATTTCCATACATTTTGATGTAGAATGTGGAAATGAAAATGTATATCTGTGTCTGCCAGAACCCCAATGTTTTTCCTTGTGTCCTCCTGCCTCTGCATATTGGTCCAAGAAAATGCATGAGTAGGAACTTGCAGTATAGAAAAAATATTGTTTAATATTGAATTGGCTAATTCATAGGCAGGGAGCTTGTAGTCTAAAAACCCAACTCCCCAGTGTCATGTAGGTTACAGATTCTATAGGGCAAAATCACATGAAACTGTGGGTTAGGTTTTCGCATTCACGCTGTGAACAGAAGTGAGGTAAGGGTCATAAATCATCTCATCAGGTCTTGAGGACAGCTCTGAGATCTTTTCTGGTGTCCCTCAGTCTAGTGTCATGAGAAAGTAGCCAGGGGTATTCCACCCCAGGGCTGAAAAGCTGAAACATAATTTAGGTCAAGATGTTATCTTTAGCCTGCCAGAAGTCAGAACCATAGGACCATTAGTCAGGTCTGGGCTACTGTCTTCTTCTGCCTCAGGGGTTGCTGATTATCCTGGGAAAAGGCTAGGTCCAGGAGGGTTGTGTGTGTGTGTGTGTGTGTGTGTGTGTGTGTGTGTGTGTGTGTGTGTAGATAGAGATAGAGATGATAGATAGAGATAGAGAGCAGGGGAGGGAGAGATGATTTCTAGAGGTAAGATTTAAAACTAAATTTAATCAAAGTCATAAAGACCCTTGGTTTCACAGACTGGAGGCAGCATGAAAGAATGAGAAGGTCTTATATCTCACAGAAAATGATAGGAGTATGCCTGTAGGACAGAATAAAGGGCATGAACAAATAGAACTTACTTTCTATTTTTCCTTGGGCTATTTTATATGTATTACATAATAATTTACAATATCATCCCCTTTTCATCAATTTTACAGTATAGTAAGATGATTTGAAGGAGCTACACCTTAGAATTTAGACATGCTTGACTCTTAACTATATTCTCCATTTTTATATATGCATTGGAAAAGCTGCTGTAAATATGTATGTCATGACATCTATTCTGGAAAAGCCATGTGGTTAAATGGCAATAGACACATATTTTCTAAAAATGTATTACATCAACTATTTAAAATGATTATTCTGTCTAAATAAACAACTACAGTATTCAATGTACAAAATTATACTGTGTATTTTACTAAATAGGCCCACTTACATTCAAGGTTTGTATTTTATACTTTTAAATATTATAAATAATTTCTTTAATGTTGATTAGACTATTTGAAAATATCAAGACAGAAATAAAAAGCATAATAGAAAACATTTAAATTTACATGACATAATTTGGAAAATGTTGATTATTACTAGTGAAATAAAATATTAATGTACACTTGCATATTCTCTGGAAATCTGTTACATACTAGATTTAACTTAATGTTTAATTTTTAAACAACTTTGGGTAGCTAATATCTGTATTCTCATTCAATGGGTTTAATCCTCATTGTGGATTAATGGTCTGCAAAATGGTGTGTTAAATGATATTATTTAAACTACATACACAGTGCAAAATAAACTCATCTAAATATGAGAAATTCATTGGATCTTTTCTGAAGTTATAAAAAGCAGAAAATAGTGACAAAGGGATGTTGTAAGGGAGTAGATAAATACTTTCTTTTCCTGATAATTCCACACTTGATTTGCTAAACTCTGAGTCACAGTGAATTCCTATGCCTCATTGTAAAACCATGAAAAGATGAATATTTCTATAATAGTGCTATAGGCCTTTTATCATGACAGCACTGGGAAGAGCATTCTAATACCCGTGCTTCTAGGGCCACGGTCAACTTCTCTTGACCCTATAGAAGTGGTAAATAACATTGGAACAAAGTGAGTCAGGATACTTAGGATTCACTGTAGCAAAGAGAATTGGAACAACAAAAGCACTCTCACTGATGAAATTGGAATTTTTTTTTTTTAATTAACACTTCTAATTAGAATTTAACATCTCACTAGCTTCATATGGGATTTTGTGCTTCCTTAACCTCACGGAAACCTATCTGTTGGCTCTAAATAGGCAGTCACTTACCATGCACCACTTGAGGATTTCAATTAATCCCAAATCCTCCAACTTTGGTCTGTGAACTCATCTTTTTGCTCTTGTGCCATTCTTTCTGGTTTGAACAGACTCACTAAAAGTTCTCTCAACAGGAGTCTTATTGCCCCACCTTCAACCCATTTCCTCCCTGATCTTGTTTCTCGCCTACCTTAGGAAAAGATTTTCATAAATTTGACTGTGACTAGGAAGGGTGATCTTGGATAATAGTAATTACAATGAGTAAGGCCCCTACTACATGCCAGAAGGTGTGATGGGCTCTTCACATTCAGTGAGGGAAGGTCTCAGTTGCACTAGAATCATGGTCTGTGCTCCATGCCTTTCAACCTGTGCTGCCACCACTGCCTTCCCCTGGCTGGCATTAGAAAGGTGGGCAGTACAAGCATGTCATCAAAAACCACAGCTCTTTTGCGTACTTGTCAAAATCTTATTAACAGCAATCAAAACTAAGGCAATTAGTGAAGTTTGGTTCTAAAGCATAAATGCACTTTGATGTAACTTGGATGACCTCAAAGCATCCCTGACCAGGCACATCTCAGACACGCTGTTGGCTGTGTACAAGGAGAGGTCACTTTGCTCTGAAACATTTGCTGCCTCAGTCAGAACTGAAAACCTGGCTGCACTTAGCATTGCCACAATTCCAGAGAAGACTGTGAGGATAATGAAAGATCATCCGTGTATCTATAGGAGTTTATGAAAAGCCATCTAATCTGCCTATTATTTTCCAGCTAGGAAATGGTATAGGAACTCAGAAAAGAAAATTAAAAAAACAAAACAAAAAACCTCTGTAGAATGTGCTATTTGTAGGTAGGTGTTTGCATCTCTGGACACCTGAAATCCCTGGACAACTGGCCCTGAATCAGCAGATTTTCCTTAGGGAAACCCCTTCTAATAATAAAAAATGTCATCATTAGTTTATTTAACTTTTATCATCAATAAACTTCAAAAGTTTATTTAACTTTTATCATCTTTTCTTTAAAAGTTATTTAACCCTGGAGAGGTAGGTAATATTTTGAGCCTCATTTAAACTTGAGTAAATGAAATTTCCAAAATCTTTTAGCCTCCTGGAGTGAGGGAAGGGAGGGAGAGAGGGAGAGAGAGAGAGAGAGAGAGAGAGAGAGAGAGAGAGAGAGAGAGAGAGAGAGAGATCTCCAGGAAACCTTTCCTATCCATCACAGCGGGTTGCTCCGGCTTGGCCAAACCATTCTCTTTACATTGCTTGTGAAGGTGGCAAGTGCCTTAGCAATAGATGAGGTTTAATGGGGATGTCACAGCCCTGCCACTGCCAAGCAGCTCTGAGAGGATAGGAGATTTCTAACATAATAATTATAGCATAATCATTTAAACATAATAATTATAACATCTTTTGTGTAAGGTCTTTCTTCCATGGAGACATGCCAACATTCATCATTATCAAAAGTATTTATTTAGCATCCGCTAAATATGTATAGTTCTGCTGAGTGCTAGTTTTTTCTTTGATAATTTTTATAACATCTTAAGTGGGTAAAGAAAAGCTGAAGGAGGAGGAAATTTAGGGAAGAGAAGATTAAGGAAAAACCTTGACTATTTAAAAACTATTCTCAGTATCTTTTGAGGACAGATAATAGAGGACGCTACAACCTGGAGAAGACTATTCCTAACCAAGGATGGAATAGAAAAGAGTCTTTCTATTTTTCTAGAAAGGTCATTAAATAACTAATTTTTTGAAAGCCCTAAAATTAGTGCAGAGCATTCCCTACTATCAAATATTTTATAACCTAAGGGTGAGTGTGTTTTATCTAAATATATCTATATTTCACTCAAACTTCTAAGCATTTTGAAGAAACATGACAAAAGTAAGAGCTCTCTTGGTTGGTGTTATTAAATGTTATATTTTCTAATTTCCTTAAGTTGGCAAAGTCTTGCCAACTGCAGAGATGTTTTTAGATCTGAACAAGTTTAGTGTGAAACACTTAAACATTTCTGATGCATACTTACATGAAAAACACATTCAGCCAATTCAAGGCAAGTAGGTTGTGGAATTATATAGATCTAGAATTATTTTCACAATTATTTTCACACTACAGCTTACACATATGCTGAAAAGTCTATTGTAGGATATACAGTATTTTCAAAATTCCATAAGGACTGGAAAATAAAGTGTAGATATTTTGTAAAATACTTAACCAAATGGTTCACACAAATATAGAAGCAAACTGTGCACTTGGAGGTTTCCTTTTAGGCCCTCTTCACTTGAATTTAACATATGTGTCCTACTTTTTTTAAAATACTGAAAATATTTGCAAGTATGTTTATTGAAATGTTTCTAAATTCTTTGCAGTAGTCATCCCATTTGCATCCATACATAATTCCCACTCCTTTCTGTGGGCATGGTGAGTGTGGGGTGGAAAAACTTGGATAATTATATCTTACGAGTTTGTAACATTTTAAATTTTCAAAGGAAAATTAGACCCATAAATTTTTTCAGATGTGCAGCTGAGAAATACTTTTTTAAATAGCTAATTTCACTGCAGATTAACACATTCAGTTGTGCCAAAAATCTGCCTCTTCCCATCCTTCTTTAACTGTGCCAGCCACTCTTCTCCTAGCCTCACTCTTTCTTTGATCCTTCTAGATTGAAAAAAAAAAAAAAAATCTTTATTCCCCTGAAGAGAATATAAGGGAAGTTTATAATTTCTGCTTTGAAAAATTACATCTCTTAAGTTGTAAAGAAAACAGATAATTAATTGAAGAATCATTAAATCAAAGGCAAAGATCACAATAATGCAAATCAAGTATTTATTTAATATACTTGTGTCCTGATTCAATAAATTCATTTTATTAAATCTAGTATGCTATAGAGGTATAATAAATTGATTTATCTTTCTGAAAAGAAAAGCATTTGTTTAAAATTAACCTCTAATCTCAAAAATATGATGCAAATGGGCCGGCTAAATGGTGTGGTGGTTAAGAGCTGACTTGGGACGCCAGTGGCCCTGGTTCGGATCCCACATGTGAGGGCCAGTGACACTGCCCTCAAAAAAATATATATATATGATGCAAATTTAAAAAATAAAATTATGACTTTTCAAGCATACATGTTTTATAAAATATGATAATAAAAATATAGCAAAATTACCTGTAACATAAAACAAGCTATATTAATAAAAGTTGTTATGCTTTTCTAAAAGATTATATTTTGCATTGACTTCTTCTGGAAATATGAAAGAAGTAAACACATTCCATAGGGTATCAGAGTCTATTGCAAATTGTATGCTAATAAAGAATGACAAATAGTTCACAAAGTCATTTCACATTAGCATGGGTTATATGATATAATATATTACACATTCACTGTTAAATGAACTTATTTTATGGAATGTATGTATATATACATATTAACCACCGGGACTATTGAGAGGTGATTTTCATCTAGGGCTTTAAATAATTCTCAGGTGGCTTAAACCAATAACAAAATTTCCCTTGAATTGTAGATTTCTTTAAAATAATATTATTTTTATCCTTGATAATAATGTATTAGAGCTTAACCATTTAAGATAATAATATGATGGAAAAGCTTATCATTAAATTCTATTTTTAATTATAGTTCCAACACAATGAATCTCTAATGTACCGAGAGGGAGTATGGCCTAAAGCATTGCTTGTTTGACTTTAACAACATAAAAACACTTTACCTGGGAGTCAGAGTGTCTGTGAACACCTCCCTTATAATCGCCCCTTTCACTGGAGATAGATTAAAATCTCATGAATGTAATAAAACAATATGAAACTCTCTGTTTTTTACTTCAATATCCAGGCTGTACACACCAGTTAAAAGCAGGCAGAATTTAAAAACACAGGCTGAACTTTCTTTTTTCCTTCATTTTTGAGTCTCTGAGACTCAAAAGCATGGACCTACACAGGAGATTACCCTGGCAATGTGTGGATTAGATTCAACCAAAAAGTGTTTTGTTTTATTTTGTTTTGTTTTGATGGCAGGAGGAAGTTGTCTCCATTTAAGATGTCTTCTTTTCTCTTTCAAAAAAATCAAATGTAGTTGTCAACAATTAAAACTTAGGGGATTCCACCAAAAACTGGTTAAACTAGAAGGACCTCGTGACACTGCCCCCTCCTTTGCAAGCTGGGATAGTTCAAGGACCTCTTAATAAGAGGCACGGTCACCGGAGGACCTTACTGTCAGTGCAGCTTTTGCACCCCCAGCCTCTCACTGCTTCCTAGTGTAAACAGTGATCTGACTCTAATTTGGAAAAAAATAAAGTGAATGAGTAAATGCTTAACTAGACTTTTCTCACATTAATTCAGCAAGTAACTGATGAGAAATTTTGTTAACAAAATTTTCTAGAATATTCTTACAGTAATATTTGCCAAATTCTGTTGTATGCAATTTTGATTCCTCAGGAACCAGACATTATGAAAAAAATGTCTGTATAAAAAGGTGCCTGTTGTTAAATAAGTTTTGAAAAAGATGATTTAAGCCAAGTCAAACAAGTTTCTTGGTACAGAAATTCTGTGTGCCTTGGATGTGTGTTGTGCATATGACTCCCCAATTGGTGATTTATAATGCAGCGTTTTCAACTTTATTTGATCACAGAATATTTCTTTTACAAAGTCATACTTGTTGAAATATGTTACTTGACAGTCCGTGTCATTTATAAATGCACGTGGGTGCAGTAGTAGTCTTAACTAGAGCTTTGACTGAACATGAAGTGTGTCCGAGGTCTAACCTCTGGGACTCTGTCCTTAATTTACTTGATTTACCATTTTCCTCCAATGAAGGAGAATTAACGCAGAGTTTTGGGGCTGGCCGAGTGGCGCGTTGGTTAAGAGTTGGCTTGGGAAGCCAGCTCTGAGCAGCAGGGACCTGGTTCGGATCCCACATATGAGGGCCAGTGACACTGTGCCCTCTACAGCTAAGAAGGTGAACAACAGCTTGACCTGGAGCTGGGCTGCCCTGAGTCGCCGGCGACAGCGTAGGCTGCAGTGGGGCTGGCAGCCAGCATGCACATTCGTGAGCTGTCGTGAGTGGCCATCCAATGGCCAGCGACTGATTTGCCTCACCCGGGAAGAGTGCAATGACGATACCAACATGGGCCAGTGAAGCAATGTCCTCCACAACTAGAATGAAGAACAAAAGGACAACATCTTGTCTGTTCCCCTTTCCTGATTCCCCAACACTGTTCCCTTTCCCCAACTCCCCAATCAAATCTTTAAAAAGGCAGAGTTTTGGAAGCCATGTTTAGGGGAAGAGATGGGGTGAAGTAGGTTGGGAGGACCACAAAATGGCCCAAATATCTGTAACACTGTTATCTCCTGACCAATTGTCTTGTGTCTGAATCATCAGAATAAGGGATAAATTAAGAACTTGAAAAAGCTATTTCCACAGGGGCTTTATTAAGCATGAATGTATTAGCAATAGACATCTCTGCTTTGGTGCCCAGAGACACAGCAACTCAAGTTGGGGGAGAAGATGCTTCCTTTCAGCACAGTGCAAGGGACAGGGACGCCTTCATGCTGCCGTGTAGATGGTGCCTTGCTGGGAGCCCCAGTCAAGGTGGCTGGCACACAAACATGAGTGGGAGCCCAGTGGGTGCTGGCAGTGGTGACCATGGAAATCGTCTTCTGCAGGTATCCAGGAGGAGGCTGGATCTAAAATCATGGAAGGCCATCCACGCCCACATGTGAGATCCTCCTGCTGACCCCTTCACATCTCTGGAGGAATGCACATGCAGCTGCTAACATCCCTCCACAAACAGGAGGGAGCAGGGGTTCTGAAATGTGTGTTTCTGCTGGTGTTTGACACACATTATTTTCCTAATGGCTGCAAGGTCTTAGGAATTTTACATTTTATATCCTATTGGTAGTAAACCTTTTAACATTTCTGATTACATAGAGATCCTGGGAACATATTTCAACATCTCCTTTTATGTAATAGATTAATATTTGCTTAACAAAACAATTCCCTTAAACATGAAGAAGGAAGTCATTCATTTTGTAAAAAGTATTGTTTAGCTTGGGATCTTCTATGTCTTATATTGCTTATACCGGGGGTGCCAGAAAAATGTGTACACATGACTTGTATTCACCTTTTGTTGTTGGTATATACTGATTGCTACAATTTAATACAGTTTTTTCCTTTCTTAAAATGTGTATACATTTTTTGGAACCCTCTGTATATGCTTATATTGCTTCTCTTGGGATCTGAGACATTCTACCTTTCTTTTTAATAGAAGAGGGAAAGATGGCATGAAGTATGCCAGCTGCTCAGTGAGGGACCAGACACCCACTGGCTAGGCTTTAAATTATAATGTCCCATGCTGACAGTCAGTGCACCCCTGTGTGGCCCTGGTCATAGTAGGTATTCAAGAGCTTGAGTGTCTGAATCATGCCACTGATATTTAGCATTGTGCATTAAAGAAGCAGTTGACAGAAAAGTCATTAATTCAGCCTGGAGAGGAATATAAGCTGTGCAGAGCACAAAATGTGGGGGCTGATGGAATCCCTCATGCTCCCCACCAGCCCTGCTCAGCACACACCAGCTGGAGGTGATATTGACCTTTTAGGTGACCTCATATTGGGATACTTTGCTGTGAACCAACTAACTTCAATGCAATGAGATTAAATCATGGCAGGTTTGCAGCCTGGCCACTGCCTGCCTCACTAAAGCTTTAAGCATCGTATTGCTGCATGACTCTGAGGGTAATGTGCAATTGGGGTGCTGAGTCTCACAGCATTTCTCAGATGGCTGTGTGTCCTGGTATCTCCTTCTGCCAAAGCCTGGAAGCAGTAGAAACTTCCAGAGTGAGTGAATGAGGTCGTGAGCTCTGGAAACCCCTTTAGGATTTATTATAGCACACCCTCTTTGTATACTCTCCAATCATTTAATTCTTTGACAATTATGTGTCTCTTTCTCTCACCTTTCCTGCTGTAAAATATAAGAAGAAAACAGATTTAAATTTGAGGAATGGGGTCAGTGAGAAGGTAGACCTCAGACTATCAACCACAAAGTAAAGGGTGCTGCTTCTTCTTTGTTCCTAAACTCAGGGTAAATATTTGCATAGAATCGAAGACCAAGGAATATTTCTTAGCCATGTGCACAAGATGTTTTGACCTTTGAAAAGGATGCAGGGCAGAAGTTGCCAGCACTTTGTGACCTTTTTTTACCCAGAGTAAATTCCTTTCCTTTCTTTCCTTCCATTCTTTCTTATTTATAGAGCAGTAGCAATATGTAATGGGCTAACTTAAGCACCCAAGCACAGCTAGCATTTGATATGAAGACACACAAAGGAGAGGATTTCTCTAAATCTTTTCAGTGTTTAAAAAACATTTTCACCTCCTAGTAAGTCACAAACTTCCCCAGAGGCTCTTTGCTGTCTCTCTCCGTTTATCTCTTTGGTCCATTCCACTGTTTTCTTTCTCTCTCTTTCACTCTCTCTCATCCTTCATTCCTTCCCTTCCTTCCTTCCTTCCTTCCTTCCTTCCTTCCTTCCTTCCTTCCTTCCTTCCTTCCTTCCTTCCCCCTCTCCCTCCCTTCCTTCATTTTTTCTTTCCTTCCTTTTTTGTTTGTTTTTAATCAAGAGGTGGAATCCATTTCTATGAATCTGGCTTCTGGAAACATGCCCAGCTGCTATGTGACCAAGTGTGAGCTAATTTACCAGATAATGGGAGACTACATGGAAAGAGGGGATCTATCCCACCTGAGGCCATCCTAAAACAACCAGGCCCCAGCCAATCCAGCCAAGGTACTGCCAAAGCATCACTGAACTTAGCTAAAATAACTTGCCCAACTGTCTACAATTTGAGCCCAGCCTCAGTTGTCTACGTATTTGCTGTTTGAAGCCACTGTGTTTTCTGCTGGCTTGTTGCATAACAGCTGTCTGCATTTGGACTTGAACTGCAGTTCTTCCCTAGGTCTCCAGCCTGTCTCCACTGCAGATTTTGAACTTGCCAGCCCAACTTTAATTTCTCCCACTTTCTAAAGATCTCCTGCCCTTAGCCACCTGACCTATGGCTTTAGTATTATGTAATGGTGCTGCCCTTGGTAAATATTGATCACTTTCCCCCACTTCCCAAAGCTTAGAATGACAGAGGAGTGATTGGTAGCAACATATCACAAGTATAATGTAACCATTCCAGTCCATTTTCCAGGCTCTTATCCAAGGATTTTGCCCAGAAAAGGAAATGCTCATTCACTTCACAGGGGTTATTGTCTACAGTGGAATGTTTGGAGTTTTTTCTTTAACTTTGCATAATCTTCAATAAAAAATCTGCATTTTGTAGCATCTCATGGTGTGATGCTTTGCACAGTCAACTATAAACAAAGTAGAATTATATACATATGTTCTCTCTATTACCCCTTCTGTTCTCCCTGCCGCACTCACACCTGTGGGCAAAAGGTTTACCCTATCCAGAAAACACATTTCTTTCTTCTATCAAGTGGATCTTGTATGCACTCATTGTGAATCTGTGTGAGTGTGTACATGTCGTTGTTACCCCAGTTGTTAATGTGAATAGCCCCTATAACACAATGCAGTAAACTGCAACATGAAGTAAAAATTTCAAGAAAAAAGAACAGACTTCCTCTCTCTTGCAGGAGAATGGAAGAGAAAAGTGGGATGTCCTCACATTCCCTAGTCCCTGTGGGGGTTGCAGAGAGCTCAGGCAGTAGGCCCTGGGCCCAGTGGTCTGCTTAGCCTGAGTTTGGTACCAGCAGGGTGTCTCCAGAGCAGGCATGGTGGCAACATGGATGGGCACCTTCCTTCCACTTCCCGGCAGGCTGCGGGGTTTGATGGCCTGAGTGAAGAGGCCTCATACACTCTTCCATGATCAGATGTGTTTAGTGGCTAGCAATAGGTGGCTAGCATTCTGGATTGGCCAGGGATAAAGTTAGTTGCAAAACAGGGAAGTATGTAATATGACATATGGTCATCAGCTCTTACGCACATTTACTTTGGGTTCCAGAAGATGAAAGAGAGAGAAAATGGGGCAGCAGTATTTGAGGTAATCATAGCTGAGAAATTGCCAGAAATGGTGAAATCTTCAAGCATCAGTCTCATAAAACATTATAGAACAAGGTAAATGCAAAGGAAATCCTAGCTACACATATAAAACCAAGACTGATGAAAATCAAAGAAAGAAAAAAATAAACAGCAGCTAGAGAAACCTGAGAAAAATTACCTTCATTAAAGCAAGAAGAATGTCAGCTGCCTTCCCAGTGGCATGATACCTTTGTTGTGCTGAAGGAAACAAATTCCAACTTACAATTCCATATCAAACAAAAAGTGTTATTTAAAAATAAAAATAAAATAAAGACATTTTCCAATAAACTAAAACAGAAATGATTTGTTATCAGCACATCCTCTCAAAGGTGACCTTTAGAAAGAAGGACGATGACCTAAGATGAAAGTTAAGACAAGCAGAAAAATGCACGTTTGTGGGTTAATTTAAATGAAACTGTTGTAAACAATATTAACGTCAGCAATAACATATACAACACATAACATATGACATCTGACAATTACGCTTGCAAATTTGTTGTGAAGATGTTTCTAACCTTTTTGGATATCAGAGGGGATTATTCACTATTCATTTGGCCAACTGGGCAAATAGTTAACCAAGTTTACTATTTGGAAGTGCCAAAAATGCTGCATGAAAAAGTTAGAAGACATGAACTTTTCGCCAATAATTCATGGCTCTAGCATCACGACAATGCACCAGCTCACATGGCACTCTGTGAGGGAGTTTTTAGTCAGTAAACAAAAAACTGTATTGGAACACCCTCCCTACTCACTTGATCTGGCCCCCAATGACTTCCTTCTTTACCCAAAGATAAAGGAAATTTGGAAGGAAAACATTTTGATGACATTCAGGACATCAAGGACAATACAATGACAGCTCTGAAGGCCATTCCAGAAAGAGTTCCTAAATTGCTTTGAAGGGTAGACTAGACGCTGGCATCGGGGCATAGCTTCCCAAGGGGAGTACTTCAAAGGTGAGTACTTAATATCAAGCAATGAGAAGTGTAGCACTTTTTCTAGGATGAGTTTGTGAACTTAAATGTCAGACCTCTTGTATATTGGAAAGTAGTTACTCAAAACTACACTGTATTAAGAACCTTGCTTTTTATGAAATGTGGTAAAAGTACTAATTTATGATAGACTTTAACAAGTAATAGTGCATCTTGCAATCAATCTCTAGGAAATTAACTATTAAAACCATAGTATATGTAGTTATTAAGGGTGCCAAAATATCTAATAAAAGAGAAATGGAATAATTTAAAAAATTAGCTCTCAAATATATCAATAATAACATTAAGTAAAACAACTAAAAATTCCAATAGAAAAAAACACAAGGATTGGCAGAATAGATTTTAAAAAGAAAGAAGATAAAGATGAGTTGGCCGAGTGGCTCAGTTGGTTAAGAGCTCACTCAAGAGTGCAAGCTGAGCTCTGAGCAACAGCGGTTCAATGCCAGCCCGAGCTGAGTTACCATTGAGCTGCCAACAGGTGGCAGGATGGCTCAGCTAAAAAGATAAAGAGAATGAACTCATATCATCTTTGCAAACATCATGGCTTAAATATAAGGATTGAGAAATGTTGGGCAGGTTACTAAATAGTAAAACTACACTATACGATTACTGAAAGCAAGCTGATATTTATATGAATGAATGTATGCTACCATGCAAAATGTATTGCAAGAGATATAGTAAGGATTTAATCATAATACAGTTTTTATTTTTCAGGAAAATTTGAGTTCAAAATTTGCATGTGACTAAAATGGCCCAGCCTGGGTATATGAAGCAAAAATTTACAGAAGTAAAACAAACAAAACTATAATTATAATGAGAGATTTTTAACACACCTACAAAGAATTGCAGACAAAAAATCAATGAGAATACAGATTTCATTAGAATGATTCCAACATGTGACCTAATTAACATATATTGAATTATGACTGCAAATTGCAAGAAACACAAAACATTTACGATATCGATCATTTGCTGGGCCAAATGCAAAATCAAATTTCAACAATTAAAATCATACTGGTTATACTCTGAACACTGAAAAATTAGGCAGGATATCAACTCAAAAAGAGAACTAGAAAATTCTAAATGCTTGAAAATTGGGCAAAATTCAAAGACAAATAATAGTGGAAATTATAAAGTGCTTAGAACGAAATAATAACCAAATGCTATCAAACCGTAATTATATATGCATATATTTTAAAGGAGAAAGACTGAAAACATCCATCTTGAGAACGTAGAATAAGAGCAGGAAGTTAAATTCATAAATAGCAATATTTAAAACAATTATTTTTTTATTAAGAGCAAAATGTAATGTAATAGAAAACCATTATGCCTTATAGAGATTCAAAAGTGTCAACAATTGATCAACTTCTGACAAAAAGAGAAAAGGCACAAAAAGTTACATCAGCAATTAAAAAGAGAGGACTTCCCAGTAAAAGATTCTTGGGTGAAATTTGGCACTTTATAGCACTGAATGTGGAAATGTATCTAACAATCAGAGATATCAACTTATCAAGTCTGACATAAGAGGAAATGGAAGTCTTATGTCCATGAAAGAATTTGAATCCATGGTTTAAGACCTGCTAATAAAGAAATAGTCTTGTGCAGATGGCCTCAATTGTTAATTCCACCAAATATTTAGGAATGGAGTACCCTTAGGTGTATGAGACGAACCCCATTCTCCAGGTGTCCCTAGTTCATTAATACCAGCTATTTATATGTTTCAAAATTAGAGGTATATTTTGCCATAAAAGCAGAATTGTTAGGTTCGTTTTGTTCAGTGACCATTTAGCTAGGGGTTCAATGGAGAATAAGTCTAAGTAATTGAAGTAAAATTATTTTGGCACATTCTCTTAAAAAAGATGTCCAGAATTCCAGGGTTTTTGTTTGTTTGTTTGTTTGGTGTTAGACAGATAGGAAATATTTACACTTCATCTGCAGTAACAGTAATCGGAAATGGTGCTTTATGTTAGTTTCAACAGTGAAGCCTGGTCTGTGTGAACAAACAAACCCCCACATCTCTGTGGTTTAATAAAAAAGTGGGTTTTATTTTATTCATACAAAGAAACTGAAGAAACTGTTTTTCTGCAGCAGTTTCCTTTCAAGCAATGATCTAGGAATCTTCAAAATTTCGTTTGTGTCTGCACAACCTCAACATTGACTTTCATAATGATTCCAGCGGAGGGAAAGAGAACGCGGAGAAGCATTTCGTCTTGGTGTAGTCCTGACTACGAAATGACACATGCCACAGAAATGATGGCATGGACCTTCCCAATGGCAGGCTCCGGCTTAGTGTGCTGAAGCACATAGGTATTCCCTTTCATTTTTCTTCATTCCCTTCTTATCTGCCCTTTGGACCCTTCCCTGTGTCAGCCAGCAGCAGGGTGTGGAAGCTTCCAGAATGCATTAAAGGAGACAAAGGGGGAGACAGATAGAAAAAAGGGGAGGCATCCCAAGCATTGTTAAGCAGTGACAGATGAGAAGGAGAGTCCCGGTGCCCTGAGACATTGTCACGTGGGGAACCTCTGAGGTCAGCGCTGGCCTGGACGGCAGGGTTGTGCGATGATGTCAATCACATCCACGGTGTGCTCTGCACAGGTTTGTATATATTATGCTACAAAAAAATCTTGGGTAATGAACGAAGTTTTAAGAAAATGAAAAAATCTTTAGGGGCACGAGAAATTTAACTCATATCAATTGCTTGACATTCATTATATATCATTATGGGTCATTCTTCACAGTTTAGTTCAGAAACAGTTATCTTTAATACAGAACCATTACTGGGAGGGAAAAAGCCTCGTAATGACATAATAAATTTAGTATATGCTTATTTCATGTTCAAAATAAGAAGTTTGGATGGCTGTGGCCTGTCATCAGAGTTCTATTGTCAGAAATACCAAACATTTATTTCAAACTATGGAAATTCCTATTTCACAGTATTGTAGAGCCTTAGAGATGTAGACACGAATGAATTGATTTTCCCTAAAGCGGTTATTCTCAGAGAAATTTGAGAAATATGGTTATAACAAGGAGCTCTCCTTCTGTAGAGAACAGAGAGTTTTACACAGCAAGGACCTTGACGTGGCCTGGGAGGAACAACTGAAATCAGATATGGATCAGTTCAGGCATGGGGAAGAATATGGACTGTTGAGAAAACTAATTAAGAAACCAGGTACTGTAACTCTATATGAAACAGTTGAGAATAAGATCTTCCACATACCCTAATTCTGACAGACATAATTGCATTTCTTTATTTGAAACTTCCTTTCTTAAATAAAGGAGGAAGTAAAAAAGAACATCACTTACATTTCATCTTTTAAAAATTTTTATTATAAAACCATTCTTCTTAAACTTATGTTTTGTTTTGTTTTTAAGTGTACTATGTTCTATTTTTTTTTTTTTTTACCTGAGCAATCCTGCCACCTGTTGGCAGCTCAGTGGCTGCTCATCTCGGGCTGGGCATCGAATTGCTGTTGCTTAGAGCTCAGCTCACACTCTTGAGTGAGCTCTTAACCAACTGAGTCACTCGACCAGCCCCAAACTTACGTTTTTTAACATTCAAGTATAATATAATTATGTTTAAAAAAATGAAAACAGCGCTATCGATAGAGTTTCATAAATGTATTAACTTTATTTAATTTGATGAGTAGACAAAAACTACCTACGATGTTTTACCCTTGTATGAGGCTATATGTCATGCCTCTGATGTCCTGGAAACATATATAAATTAATTGAGAACCATCTATACTCTTAGGCTCATACATTGATATCTTTATTGATATTGGTGTCTGAGATGAATAAAGCAAGAGTAGGTTCATCATATAATATTATCATGAAACACTAAATCATATGGGTTGCATAATCACCTGGAAAGCAAAAACAAATTCGACATAGTCTTGAAAAATGGAAAATGATCATACATTTAGTAAGGGGTGTCAAAGGTAGCACAGACAACAAACTAATGATTGCCGGGGAGTGAGGGGTTGGTAGTTACAAAATAGTCACAGGGGTGTAAAGTACGGCATAGAGAATATAGTCAATAATGTTGTAACAACTGTGCATGGTGCCAGGTGGGGACTAGACTAATCGGGAGGACCACTGCATAGATTATATAAATGTCTAAGCACTATGTTCTGCACCTGAAATTAATCTAAAATAATATTGAATGTCAACTGTACCTGAAAAAAAAATGTATTTTTAAAACAGCCATACCCTTAGTAGAAAACACAATGTAAAACATGAGGAAATATCGTTTTTTTTTATTTTTTTATTTTTTTGAGGGAAGTGTCACTGGCCTTCATATGTGGGACTGAACAGGGGCTGCTAGCTTCCCAAGCCAGCGCTAAACCACCGCGCCACTCAGCCGGCCCAGGAAATACCGTATAGTTTAAAATGTATAGGATATAAGTGAGCATGAGTGTGGTAGACCCCTTGTGAGCAGTGATGAAAATGATCATGGTGAATACATCAGAGATGTTCTGCCATAAATATTTTGGACCCCAAAGCCAAACTTTCTCAATTTTTGCCTTTATTCCCCTAAATAGAAACACACTTTTTCTGTATAACCTCTGTCTTCTGCAAAGTGATACAAAGGCTTAATAATCACAACCATTCATATGTGGAACACGTGCTGTGTGCCATAAACTATGTTACGTGTTTTACCACTATGAGACTGGTACTCCTGGTGCCATTTCACAGCTGAGAGGATGGTGCTCACTGAGGTTATGTTGTTTGTCTTGCGTTCTCACAGCTCATGAGTGATTGGACAACTTGGCTTGCTCTCCGAGGACGGCCTTGTACAATAGCTGTGAGTTTCCTAAGCCTCTTGGTTCATTTCCCACTATGTCCCACATGTTCCCTTGCTATAAGCTCTTGGAGCCTCTTCTGTGTTTACCCAAGGCTTTTTGCCTCCCATATTCTACAGATGTCCACTAGCCAACAGTGAACAGTGCTATTCAAATAGCTCACTATTCTTTCTCAATAACTGGACCTCTTAATATCTGATACAGCAAGGTTTTCCTATAAATAATTGGGAACTGTAAAGGAATGGCCATGAATAAGCTAAAAGTCACAATACTTCCAGCCTCTCTCTTAATCAGAATCCTGTTGGCTTCAGTTTGTCAACTTGTGGAGAATAACTGTAGCAAGATTAAGAACCTTCTGGACACTGGGCACTGTAAAGACATTTTTCAATATATTATCTCATTTAATCCTCAAATTAGAAGATAAAAGAATCATCTTTTTACACATAAGGAAAGTGAGGCTTGGAGAGGTTAATTATTTGAGATCGCCTACGTGAAAGCGGGCAAAAGTAAGATTTGATTTGGGATCTGTCCACCAAGGAAATAATACTGTTTAACCCAGGAAAAGAATTCTGATGAAAGAGTGACTTCAATTTTAAATAATTATTTACGGTTATGGGGAAATGAACACAAAATGAGTGCAATTAAAGAAAATGAGTGCTTATTCGGCAATTTAAATAAAGCTTTTTATTTTAGTTAATGTTTATTGGGGTTAATTGTTAGTAAAGTTACATAGGTTTCAGGTGTACAATTCTATAATACACCATCTATATATTACATTGTGTGTTCATCACCCAGAGTCAGTTCTCCTTCCATCACTATATATTTGATTCTTTTTACCCTCATCTACCACCCCCTCCCCCTTACCCTCTGGTAACTACTAAACTATTGTCTTTGTCTATGAGTTTTTGTTTCCTCATTTGTTTGTTCTATTCCTTTGTTGCTTTTAGTTTTATGTATCATATATCAGCGAAATCATATGATTCTTGACTTTTTCTGTCTGACTTATTTTGCTTAGCATAATAATCTCAAGATCCATCCATGTTGTCGCAAATGGCATTATTTCATCTTTTCTTATGGCAGAATAGTGTTCCATTATATGTATATATATATCTCACATCTTCGTTATCCAATCATCTATTGAAGGACACTTTGGTTGTTTCCATATCTTGGCCACCCTAAATAAAGCTGCAATGAACATCGGAGTACATATATCTTTATGGATAAATGTTTTGCGATTTTGGGGGTAGATACCCAGGAGACATATTGCTGGGTCATATGTTAATTCTATTCTTAATATTTTGAGAAACCTCCACACTGCCTTCTAAAGCAGCTGCACCAATTTGCATTCCCACCAACAGTGTATGAGGGTTCCTTTTTCTACACAGCCTCTCCAACACTTGTTATTATTTGTCTTGTTGATGACAGCCATTCTAACTGCTTTAGGGTGATATCTCATTGAAGTTTTTATTTGCTTTCTCTGATAATTAGTGATGTTAAGCATTTTTTCAAGTGTCTATTGGCCATTTGTTTGTGCTCTTTAGAAAAATGTCTATTCAGGTCCTCTGTCCATTTTTTAATTGGGTCATTTGATTTTGTTGTTGTTGTTGAGTTGTATAGAGTTCCTTATATATTTTGGATATCAGCCCCTTATCGAAGGCATTGTTTGCAAAATTCTTCTCCCATTTGATTGGTTTCCCCTTTATTTTGTCAATGGTTTATTTTGCTGTACAGAAGCTTTTTAGTTTGATATAGTCCCATTCGTTTATTTTAGCTTTTACTTCCCTTGCCTTCAAAGTCAAAAAAAGCTTTTCAATGGTCATACTGACTTTAAACAAAACAAAATAGAAAGCATATTGCATTAATTGTGCTTTCTTATTTTCTGTATTTCTGATACTTTGACATCTGGAGCCTTGCTAATCCTGGAGACACTACCCCTCCCAGGACTAACCAATTCTGAGAAATAGTAAATGTCTTGCTTATGAGTGTGTCTTTCAAATGCAAGCCAACCAATCCAGAACCCACACCCCCACAACCTGCTCCACAAGCTTTCACCCCAGGGCCAGGTACTGACAGTTAGGAACAACCTTCTCTGAGCCTGATGAAAATATTGAAAATAGTCAATTCTAAGCTTGTATACTCTACCTCACACTTTCTCTTCCACAGATACTACAATAAAGACTTGCCCACATTTTTTACCCTCACTCCCTCCACCCCCATGCTGACTCCTGTGCTTCCCCATGTGGCCCTGCAAGGTGTGGCATGCTCTCACTTCTTGAGAATTGTGGGTTCAACTACCTTTTCAATGGCTATCATCTCCTGCTCTGTTGACCTCACTGCACCTGATAATAAAATGTACATTTTAAAACATATACCTGAACTTCTCAGTTGTCTTTGTTCTTAGAAATCTATCTCCTCTTCTCATCCAACATAACTGAAATAAAATAGCAAATGTTTGTCCTAAGATCATAATTAAATCATAAATTAAATGGTCATGTTTCTGAAAGGAGTAGAATGAAATACACACTGCTTTAAAAATAGATAATGCTACGACTCCATTTTTTGTTAAAGATTTGCCTTCATAAGTAAGAAATAAATAAATTGTACATCAAAAATACAATGCTTTTAGATTTTTATCTCTTCAGATATCATGAAGCCTTATAAAATTAAATATTTCAAGATAAAACAAAAGTTCTCTAAAGGAAGCTTTCATTCTATTGAGCATCCCAGCTTACTTATTTACTGTATGTCTTTCAGTTAATACTTCTTTATCATGTTGTTTTCAATGTAAATTTAACAATGTAATATGCAATATTGTACAAAGAGCAGTGACTGGCCTTCCTCTGTGTACAGAATCATGTCTTGTTTCCTAACGAAAGTATTTCTTAGGTATTTTAAGTTCCCACACACAAAACATTTGTCTTCTTGAGAAATTTCATAAAAGTCTAAAATCAATAATACATATAAGGTGATATAAAATTTGTATGTGTTTTATGTTGTACTATTAAATGTTTCACTGTTCTGAGACAGGAGCTGATGCATTTTCTAATACTATATCAATAGCAATTTCAATCTGATATGTAAATAGTAATGCTATAATGTGACTGAATTATACATTGATATGAGTGTAATCATTTCTCTCAATTAACAAAAGCTAAACAAGTCCCTTAATTTCTGCATTGATGCATGATCAAAATTTTTTGTAAGTATCTGCTTAAATCTTATAAAAAATAAAATAAATTCTGTAGGACATCAGGCCACATTGGAATTTTTAAAAAATTAAGCAACATTTAGAACATTCTAGAGTTTTCATCAAAATGTTTGGGTCAATTGGAATTTATCAAGTGAAGTATTAAAAAAATTAAATACTGAAGATTTAAAAAGTGTAAGACAGCAAAGCTCTACTTGCTTGCTGACTGAGAACTCTCTCTCTCTCTCTCTCTCTCTCTCTCTCTCTCTCTCTCTCTCTCTCTGTCCACATTAGATTTGAGAATTCAAAAAGCTCTCTTTAATGATCCTGTGTTGGATGACATCCAAAGAAAAATTGCTTCACTTCTAAATATCCATTTCATAACTGTATGTCTAAGAGGGAGACCTGCAAAGTACCATTTGTTGTTGCATCCAGCAGATCTGTGCACTGTGCCTCCCAGACTGAAATCTGTAATTCATATTTCTTTTGGCTGGAACTTTGAAATGAATGCCCAAAAAGTATATTAATTTTTACAAGAGGTTCTTGCAAATATGCCTTTGGTTCTCCTTCACATACAGCCTCCCTTTCGGTCTTGGGCCAGACGGTTTGTGGAGAGAGGACCCTGTCACTTGTCCTGGTAGTTAAAGTGTAGAAGCAACCTCCTCCTTAGACAGATTCTTCCCGTTTTGAAAAATTGCCACAGCAATCTCCAGCCTGCCAAGTTGGCAGCTTCGAAGCCCAAAGCTGGAGGCCAGCCAGGCATCAATGGCGCATTCCAAACCTCTGAGTCAGCATCCAACTCCATGCCACTGTCTGTCTTATGTGAGGAAAGGATCCCATGCCACTGAACCATTGCTAGCTAAAGACTATACTTGTTTTTGAAACTAAAACAACGTGTATATAGTAGTTTCAGAACGTAGAATAGAGAATACAGGAAAACTGCAAATTTTGAGAAGTTCTGATACTGGCCATGATTTCTCCTGAAATTTGGTGGATTCGATCGAGCCTTGCTGGTTTTTAGAGAGTGAGAGTGAAGTCTGAATAATTTTTTGGCTGGAGTTGTAAAACACAGGTCCTGACCCCTTGTCGTCATTAAAGATCCCAGGGGCTCTTTTGAAAGGACTTAGAGGGATTAACCTTTCTGTTCTGGCTAAATTCCTAATTGGATAATTGCATTCTGCCTCCCTAAATTATCCCTGTAGCTCCAATTGGATATGGAATTTTCACTTCCTGTCATAAAGAGTTGTAGGGTGTTACAACATTTCACCCCAGGGGTGATACCAATTAAGTCGTTAGTGAGGTGAAATCTGTCTGTGGGTTGTCTTTCTTTTTTCTCCCTGTTCCCCACCTCCTCATTTGGAATTTCAAATG
Organism: Aselliscus stoliczkanus; assembly: GCA_033961575.1. Taxonomy (NCBI): domain Eukaryota; kingdom Metazoa; phylum Chordata; class Mammalia; order Chiroptera; family Hipposideridae; genus Aselliscus; species Aselliscus stoliczkanus. Next base: position 100,745,964 of record CM066730.1, on the reverse strand, counting down.
TGTGGGAATTCAATCATTTGGAATGAAAAAGGATGTCATAAGTTAGTAACACTGCTTATTGTCACATTATTTCCAAGAATATAATAAAAGCCGTCAATAATTGATCAGCATTTGCAGAGAGCATTATTGTTCCACAGAGAGCAAAAGCAAAATGCTTGAAATGCCATAGTCCAACCCAGGGCCATGAGGAGAAGGCAACATAAAGTATTTTTAAAACAAGTTCACAGATTGCTTTTTTATGTATTGGAGGAGTTGTGGGCAGCTCTGTGAGCATGCGTGCCTCAGAGCCTTTGTGGTGAGCCAGCCTGGTATTCATAGAAACACTTAGGCTCAGGGACAGGGCCAAGGGGAGTCCAAGTCTCTCCTGAATATGGATGCAGCATTAACCACGGACAGATTATACATGCACTGGATTTGGAAAGTAAAGGTCACACATCAGTCTCTTCAGCTGTATTTATCCACGTTGAAAATCGTTGCCCATAGACCCACCTTTGAACCTAAAAAAGCAACACCACTAGCAGCAGTTGTGTTTACTCTGAATGGAGGGAAAAGTTAATAATCAGCTTATTTGCATTATTTGCGTTTTCAAAAATTAGATTTTATCTCAGTTGAGAAAATGTTCTTATTCCAACTATATTTATTGTATTCATTCTTTTCATTGACTGTCTCATCAATAGATACTTTTATAATAACATTATTTTCAGTTTTATAATAAGAATTATGGATTAATTCTTCAGAAATTAAAGATACTTATGTTAGATTAATAGTGATATCCCAGTTCATCCTCTCATGATCTAACATAGTTATATTGTGGACTAGATGAAATTTGGGATTCTACCCATGAGACTAAGAAACACACAGGGTAAATAAAAATTCATGATCAAACTGAAATACACTGTAGACCAAATTTGGGTTTGTCTGATATGAGAATGAAGAGTTCTCTCTGCATTTCATCTTGCCTATATTACAAATCCATCCGCATTTTAAAGCACCACAACAAAAAAATAATCATTCGCTCTAAGCAAAGGGTTTTATTACGCCATTTCCATATAAAAAATAAATTTCAAAAACAATGCTTCTGTATTATTAGATCCCATTTTATTTTGCTTTCTTGGTGTAGAATAAATAGAAAGATTCATTTTCAAAATAGTAAATGCAATTTAATAGACTAGAATGATTGCACTAATCTCTCTGAGGCAACAGAGGCAATTTGATGTAAGCTTTTTTAAAGTCTCCCATTCATGTCAACATCTTTGTTTAACTTGACCTTCCATCTTTCCTCATTTCTTGTCACAGAAAAGACAGGAAATGTCTTCTCTGAAGACCAAATCCATCCTGGTAGGTGCCTCATGTCTCAGACTTGTCTAAGAATACTCCAAATGTAACTAGTAAAGCTACAATCAATGAAGACCCTGGAGGATATTTTTATAAGCTGTTATCAGAGAAAATGCCATCTATCCTCTACTAATACATAGTTTTTTCTCCACTTAAATTAGACTTTGCATTTTACCATTTAAAAATTAATCTGCTTGGATTTAAAAAAAAATCTATCTTCATTTGTATTAATAGGGTCAAGTTTTAAGGCCTCTCTAGTCCCTACTTGAAATAGACTTTTAAACACTGTTTTGATGGACATATTTAATTAGTTTAAAAGTTGCAAACTAGACATATATCCAATCCAGATTTCACCATTATACCCTCCTGGATATCATGCAAGACCATGTCATACATCTAGCCAAGATTTGGACAGTGTTTCTAAGGGAATCCACATTTATAAATCTCAGTGGCTGATGAGATTTACCTATACAGCAAGCAAGCATGAGACCTGCTGGTTCTGAGACAAGCACTGCATTTTCTCATTGGTCTTAAACCATTCAGATAGTGATCCCTCCCACCCACAGTTTAGAGAATTAAATTCAGGATCTTAGTCATTACCAGAGTGAGGTTATCTGCCATAAGCATAGATGATACCATCAGAAATGGGAATTTTAAGTTAGTAGCAATTCTTTATTTCCCTCTTTTTCCAACCTTGCTTTAAGATAAGAACAATGTAGAATTTTCACCCATGAATTTATGTATGCACCTATTTATCAAGTGCCTATTTAAGAAGTACTAGAGGAAATATTAAGAAAAATTTTAAAAGACATTTATAATAGTGTAATTATTTTAGAGGAGGAAAACAAGTCCCCTTTCTGGTTACATTGGTTAACCACTATATCTATCCCTCTGATAGATATAATGATCCTTTAAGCTTCCTTTTTCCAAAGAAAAATATTCTATTTTGGTATTTAGAATAAATAGCATGCTAATACACAAACCCACATATAAAATATTTCTATATTTATTAATGATCAAGTAATTTACTAATCATTTTAAAAATATTTCTCTCTTAGCTTACCATCATTATTTTAGAAAATATTAGTATATACTATAGAATACTGTGAGGACTATAAAAGGACAAAACGGTGACCATTTGCTTTACCCTCACCCTATGTTGGTTGTGGTTCCAAGACTTTTAATTAAAACATAAGCTGGTAGAATTGATTGACAGGTATTGCAGTGAAAAGACTATGGGAACCACTAGGTAACAATCTGTTAGTCAGTAAAACAATTGCATTAAGTAATAAGCGTTTAATCTTAAGTACCTCTCTGAAGTGCTCCCCTGAGAACCCCAATTTATTGCCAGACCATTGAGTTGGTTCAAGTATCCACTATTGTACCAATATTGTATCTGTTCTCCCAACACACACACACACACACACACACACACACACACACACACACACACACACTATTTTGGGCATGCAGATAGGCATGACAAGAAAAGTTTTGTGACACATTGTTATGTTAGTATCACCAGGTTGTAGCACCAACCAGAATATGTGAATAGTCCCACTTATAATAACCTTATCAATAAAACATTATAACAATTATAAAACCATTTAAACAATAGTACACAACCAGTCTAGAAGACACTTCTAGAAGACTGAGAATTCTTAAAGCATGAGCAGAGGTTTGTCCAAGCAAGCCCTTTAATCCTGCGGTTCTCTGCGGTGTTCCTGGTAAATAAGGGAAAGCAGAGACTTAGGTCAAGACATGTGTCTGTGATTGACCTGATCTGGGCCCAGAGGGCAAGGTGATAAGAGAAACTAACAAGTCAGACCATCTGTTGCATTGACTGCCTGGGCTGAAATAAATCCCTAGAAGCACCCTTGTGAATCCATGATTTCAAATAATGTTCTGACAATTATGTCTTCATAATCATATTGATATTGGATTAAGATGACTGTTTCATTTTAGGGTACTTCACATTCGAAGCAAAAGAACAAGTAAAGTGAAAGCAGGAAAAGAGTGCCTAATTGATGAAATTTATTTTATCCACCTAAGACTATGTAGCATCTTGTTTTTTAATCTACTAGGGGAAAAAAATATTGACACTTCTATATTTTAAAATATCAATGTCCTAGTTCCTAAAAGAAGACAAAATTTAGATTGGAAAATGATAGTGCTGCTATTAAACTATTGTACCTAAAGTGCCATGGCATGGAAAGTTAAGGATTCTAAGTAAGCCTGTACAACCACAAAAAGCAACACAACCAAATCAGTAAGCAACTGAGATAAAGCATACTGCATTCAGTTCACATTACATAATTAACAGGATTTAAAGTATGCACATATATTTACCTGTTACTGGATAGTACAGCCAAATGTGTGTTGACAAATGTCTTTCACTCTACTTAAGATTCTTTTACTCTATATTTGCTTTCCTGCCTTGTATCTACCTCAGGTAAGTGGGTGTAAGCATGTTTAAATTTAGAGATGCAAATTTTAAAAATATTTTGTTTAAGGACTAGCTGTGAAAACCGCTTTTCTCTATGTCTTTATAAAAGAGATTTTTTTTTGTCAGTCTTTTATAAATCTTACTTGGCAAAATCACTGATGTAAAAGAAAATTGACTATGTAAGGGCCATAGGAACATTCGAAATCCTTCACATAAGCTAATCTAAAAAGAAACAGTCTTTGCCTATAAGAAGGAAAAAGGGAACAAAAATGTGAATGAAAAATAAGAGTATTTCTACTAATGCAAAGAGGGGAGATGGTGCAGAGATAATTATTGCATTTTCTGTATTGAAGAGACAAAATAGTTATGGAAGAGTAAAGAATGCAGAAAGAAAAATTGGAAGAAAAGAAAATAGAGAACTGGGAAGCACTGAAGCAATACAGCTGAGAGCTGGAAGAATGGAAAGAAAGAAATGCATTGGCAAGAATTAATAAATGAGTCAGATGGGTAATATGGTGGATGCCTTTGCAAGCCTCCTCCCACCCCACCTCCCAGCCAGGCCCAGAAGCCTGAATTGGCAGTCAGTGTGCTAATTTGTCCTGGCGCTGGGTTCCCTTCCTTCATAACCTCTCGCAAAAAGCTTCAGGGAGTCCCTACCATCCCTGCTTCTCTTCCTAAATCCCCTCTATTTATAAGATGCAAAGGTAACAAAATGCCAGAATCAACATTCTTTTGTAGTCAGCACAAACATCAATTCAGCTGGAATAAGATGCTTACTGACTGCATAAATATTTGTGGAAGCCCAAGGAAAGCAGAGGAATAGCATAAGTCTGGCCTCAGAAAGATGTGCATCTTCAAGAAAGGCATGCTGTAAGCCAAGTGCATTTTGCTAAACAAAGATATGAGTGGTTCCTGAAGCTCCACGTTAATCCCGATTTAGTAAGGCCCTGTAGTTCAACCAGTGAAAGTACCCAGCCTCGGCTGCCTTGGTAAAGGTGACAGGCATGCTGCCTTTTATTAAGTAGAAGAAGAAAAGGCTAACACTGGTGGCCTTTGAGTAAAGAGACCCTGAATGATCTTTCATTTCCAAATTTTGTCTAGTGAGTTTGTATGTAATATTGTTTTGTTTTTCCTAAATCAGTATTTGTGAAGTGGGGTGGCAATAGAGGGAAAGAAGAGGGCTTTTACTGATTCTGTTTATATGCGTGCTTCTCTCTCTTCGAACAGTGGTTCTCAAGCTGGAACACAGCCCTGAGTCACGTGGAGGACACTTACAACAAACACACATTGCCTTCTCATTCCCCAGGTTTCTAAGTTAGCAGCTCTGGGATGGGGCCTGAGAATTTGTATTTCTAAGAAGTTATCCAGTGCTGCTGCTCTGAGGAAATCACTTTGAGAATCACTGGCCTAAGAGGAAGCATTGCCACAACCACAATAGTATCTCAAATTACAGTGGAGTTTAAATCAAGTCTCCACATGGCTGCGGATCTCAAGACTGAGAAGGGTAGAAACTGGTTGACATACGCCATATTCGGAGGACAGTAAATTAAATTCAGGGCCAGTAATGGCTGGGATAGGAATAGTGGTGTAAGATTTGCCCTGGGTCATCATTCATACGCTGGGAAAACAACATGTTAAAAACCTGTTAAAAAGCTCCCTGCAGACAGTCTAAATTGAGTTTGGTTCATTCTCTAGGTAAAGAGAAATCAGTGGTGGTTACCAGACAGAATCAGCACAGACTTTCATGCTCCTCTTACCTTACAACCTTTCACACCGAGGTTGTTAACTGTGCCTGTGCCTTGCCCCCCCCCTCATCTTCTCAGGGGCCATCATTCCCACCTTTGTCTCCCTTCCCTCCTCCCACATCCAGCTTTCTGGATCCAGCCGTTCCCCAAAAGCGTACCAGTGCACCATCATATCCCCACCTCCAACAAACAACCATTTGCAAAGCAATACTTTCCTTGACCCCCATATCCTCCATGTTCTCTGCTCCCCTTTAGAGAAAAGATTTAAATGTACCTGACACAACCCTTCCCTCTTCAAGCCTCCCTCATTCTGGAAGCATTCCAGGTTTGCCTTGAGTCACCGCCCCCAGCACTATAATAAATAGCACTGGCTAACATGTATATGTTTGATTAATCCTCATCACACCTTCTGAGGGAGACATTGTAAGTGAACCCACCTTATCAACGAATAAAGTGAGATCTATAAAGTGTCATTTTTCTAAGGTCACACAGCTAGTCAGTAGCCAACTCCTCATCCCATGAGCTACTTGTACTGTGGAACTCATAAGTAGTGCCCGTTTCTTCCTGGCCCTTTTTGGGTTCTTTCATTTTTACTCACCCTTAGTGTTAAGTTTACCCTTCACTTCCTCAAGGAGGTCAGAATGGGAACTCTTCAGTCTTCCTACAACACTTTTCCCCACATAGGATCAGCTCAACTATTGTAGTTCAAGTCTTTGCTCAAATGTGTACCCCTCGACTTTTTTTTTTTTCCCTCCCTCTGTTCCAGTTTTCTTTTTCTTTTTTCTTTTTTTGAGGGCAGCGTCACCGGCCCTCATATGTGGGACCCAAACCGGGGCCGCTGGCTTCCCAAGCCAGCACTTAACCACCACACCACTCGGCCGGCCCCAGTTTTCTTGATATTCTCCTGTTACACTAAGTGTGCTTCTATGTCACGGTCCTTCTTACTGTATTAGGTATCCAGGCAGCTTTCTCCCGGCTTCGTTTGCCTTGTATTCTGGGGTCATCTTATCAGAGAGGACTTTACTGACCAATGTAACTAAATATCCCATCAAATTCTCTCTTTACTTTGCCTTCATAGAAGATATTGCTACTTGATGTTTAATGTTAATTTGCTTTGTTTTATTTCTGTGCAATTCCCGGGCATAGTAGGTATTCAAATGTATTTGTTGACTGAATGATTGAACCCCAATAAGAAGGAATGTCTTGTGTTAGAAGTATATACCAAGTCTACTTTATAAACAGGCAGAGAAGGCTTTCCCCACCCATGTTAATTTCAGGGATTCTGAGAAAAAAACGAACCTCGTTTTTAAAATTTACAAGGTAAATATTTACATTAGTTTTTATATGTGTACATAAACTGAAGTTTGTTGTAACTTGAAACATTTTTTTTTTTGAGGGCAGTGTTACTGGCCCTCAAATGTGGGATCCAAACCAAGGCCACTGACGTCCCAAGCCATCTCTTAACCACCGCGCCACTCGGTCAGCCCTGTTGTAACTTGGAAACTTTGCTTGCATGTATCCACATTTACTATACATAAAATACACTTTTATTTCAACACTGCCTACCTCTTCAGTCTATTTGGTATCACCATCACCAAGAAATTTTCCTACATTAAAAGCTTATCCCTATTCTGGGGCTATTTCCCTCATTGCTATTTTCTATCTCCCTCTAAACACGCACACACAAACACACACACACACACACACACACACACACACACACACACACACACACCAACCACCGATGGGCCAAATCCAGTCTTTCCTAATAATTCCCTAAATCAGATCCTCCCCCTCTAACCTCTCTATTCACGAGAAGGTCCAGCAGGATGTCAGTTACAATGTGATCATTCTTTCCTGGCTGAGGGACTTGGAACTAGGAGACACACTGTGGTCAAGAAGACAATGCAGTGGACCTGTGAGGCCAAGACAGTTAAATCAAGAGGATAGCCAGAGAAAAGACACAAGCCAATGTAAAGCCCATCCATCAAAGCAGGATTGAGACCCTGGGGTCTGCAGGGATGAGGTGAGCCATAAATACCGAGTTGCCCTCGCCCATGATGGATATTCTTAAAGCTGTCCATCTGTTCTGGAGGCCTCTCCTCCTCAAGCTAAGTCTGAGGTCCCTGAGGGTCAGGTCCTGACAGACATGTCATAGTTACCTATTTACTTCCTCCTCTCCTTTAGTGATTGGAAAGCTACCCTAGGGCACTATATAATTCATCACTCCAGAATGTGTATATATAAGGACTGTCATTCAGTAGACACTTATATACGAGTATATGTGTGTGTGTATGTGTATATATATATATATATATATATATATATATATATACACACATACACACAGTAATACCTTGGTTTGTGAGCCTAATTCGTTTTGGAAACAAACTACTCATATTGCAAGACATCGCTTATTTACCCAGTTAAAATATATTAGAAATGTTTGCCCGTCTTGTGGAAAATTCAACATTTGCAAACCACATTACTTGCAATCCAAGTTTTTACTTTACAAATACACAATACTTTTTCACATATATTTTTACTTAAGTAGTGTTTTTGCATGTCTATTTTTTCTCTAGAGGCTGTTTATGGTAAACTTTACCTCAACAATATTCAATGTACATATATATGTATATATATGTATATATAGATATAGATATATAGATATAGATATATACATACATGAGGTCAGACAATGAAGTTCACAAACTCATCCTAGAAAAAGTGCTCCATACCTCATTGCTGAATGTCACTATGGTCACCTTCAAAGTACTCCCCTTGGGAAGCTGTGCACCAATACCAGCACTTAGTCCACACGTCAAAGTAATTTTGGAACTCTTTTTCTGGAATGGTCATCAGAGCTATTGTCGTATTACCTTTGATGTCCTGAATGTCATCAAAATGTCTTCCTTTCAATATTTCCTTTATCTTCTGGTAAATAAAGAAGTCAGTGGGGGCCAGATCAGGTGAGTAGGGACGGTGTTCCAATACAGTGTTTTGTTTACTGGCTAAATACTTCCTCACAGACAGTGCTGTGTGAACTGGTGCATTGTCGTGATACAAGAGCCATAAATTGTTGGTGAAATGTTCAGGTCATCTAACTTTTTCATGCAGCCTTTTCAACACTTCCAAATAGTGAACTTGGTTAACTGGTTGTCCAGTTTGCACAAATTCATATGAATAATCCCCCTGATATCAAAAAAAGGTTAGCAACATCATCACAAGTTTGTGAACTAGTTTCCAGGTCTTGTATACATATATACATATGCACAAATATTCATGTATTAATTAGTGAGTTATTTACTCACTGTTTAAGATTTTTAAGTTTTAAGTTATGTTTAAAATTGATTCCTGAAATGCTAGATTTAAGAAAGCATATTATTTTGATTTTATGGTCCTATAAAAGAAGTAATAACATACATTTAAATATTTTAATATTGGCCATGACTTTTACCAAATTCAAGTGTATGCATCTAATATGAGGTGTCATATCTCAAGGGTTATCTGTGGCTGCTCATGTTTGTTCATAAACGCAATTACTCTAAACAGAATCCATGCTTTGCAGTCAATTTTGCCTTGCATGCTCCAATAAAGCAGCAATGATTAAAGTGATTAAGGAGCATTGTAAGGTGCACACAGGTTGATAGGCTTCTGTGTAGCAGCTATGGGCTCATGCTGGGGTTTGTTCTTTTTACCTTTGGAAGTGAAATGAAGTAACATTGAGACCACACCACCATAACATAGTTTCAAAAGCAGAGCAGTATATGTAATAATTATTAAAAAGAGCAGTGAATGTAAGTACCAGAAGAGACTCAGCTTGCCAACATGATTGTTGCCTGGTTTGATCAGTAGAATAAAATGGGGTTGTTGGCGAAAGTGTGTGATGAGGTCAGAGTGCTCCTGTTATCCCATCCCAATTCTGTAAATGAACCCACGAGTGTTTGCCAGTTTCTTAGTAATACCATCATCATTATTACCTATTGAATACTATTGAAAAAAAAATGTAGTTGTGCCCAATTCTAATTATTATGATCTCTTTGGCTTTGTTTCTAAATATATAACTCTACAATCCACAGATGGTCACAGACAGTGAGGCATTGTGGTGAAGATGGATGAACTAGACTCAATTCCTAGTTCTGTCACTAACTGGTTGAGTGAGGTGTGCAAGCTCCCCCTCATTCACCCTGGATAGTCTACCTCCAAAGTGAACTGGCAAGTTCCTTTTTATTGTTTAATTTGAACTCAAGTATATAACCCCTCTATCAAGCTTTCCTTGATGCTGTGGGAATGTAGTAGGTGTCCCCTGCTCTCTATTCACACAATACTTTTTCAATTGTTTTACTAAAACGTGTATACTTTTATTTAAATGGCGTTTTTCATGTCTATTTTTTCTCTAGAGACTGTTTACGGTACACTTTGCCTCTACAATATTCAATGTTAATTTAAATGAATGAATGATTCATTCACTATTTTTAGAGAGAAGCAAGAAATATGTTTGAAGAGAAAGTTTGGAAATAGATTGTAGAGCTGAGCTGAGGAGGCATTAGTTGCAATTTGTTTGCAACATTTTATCCCATTAATAAAAACCATTTCCATTAGCTATTATTGGTCATGGCATGTTATACATAATTCCTAAGTAAATGGAAAATGCAAAAACATGAAAGAAAATACATACCAATAACACAATATATTGCCTTCACATGACTGTATATTTGGAGTTGTGTGATATGTACCTTTCTCAGTTTACTTTAGTTTATACAGCATTTTTAGACATAGCTTAGACAGTATTTTCAAAACTTTATTAATGTGAAAGCAATAAATCTAATAATAAAGTGAGGGGAAGCATAGAAAAGTATGAGAAAAAAAAACAGTCATTCCTTATGGTAATGAACATCTAATAGAGTATATGGATATCAAAGTGCAATATTGCGCCCTTGAAATTTATATAAAGATTTAACCAATGCCACTTCAATAATTTTGTTAAATTGTTCTTCCTCTTGACTCTCTCTTTCCAGAAGTAAATGTATAAACAGTTTTCCTTTTTAGGCCTTCTGATGGTTTCCTTAGTAATTTTAAATATGAAACCTCTTTTTCTTTTTTAAAAAATGTTTAATTAAGTTTATTGGGGTGAAATCAGTTAATAAAATTATATATGTTTTAAGTGTATAATTCTACAATATATCATCTATATAGTGCATTGTGTGCTCACCACCCAGAGTCAGTTCTCCTTCCATCACCATATATTTGATCCCGTTTACTCCCATCTACCACCTCCCTCCCCGCTTACCCTCTGGTAACCATTAAACTATCATCTGTGTCTATGAGTTTTTGTTTGTTAATTTGCCTTGTTTGTTTCAGTTTTATATCCCACATATGAGGAAAATCATATGGTCTCGGCTTTTTCTGACTTATTTCACTTAGTTTGATAATCTCAGGATCCACCCATGTTGTTGCAAATGGCAATATTTCATCCTATCGCTGAGTAGTATTCCAGTATGTATATATATCACATCTGCTTTATCTAATCCTCTATCAAAGGATACTTCGGTTGTTTAGGTGTCTTGGCCACTGTGTATAATGCTACAGTGAACTTTGGGGTAGGTATATCTTTATGGATAAATGTTTTCAGATTTTTTTGTGTAGATACCCAGAAGAGGGATTGCTGGGTCATATGGTAATTCTAGTCTTAATTTTTTAAGGAGCGTCCTTGCTGTTTTCCATAGTGGCTATACCAATTTACATTACTCTAGCAGGGTATAGAGGGTTTCTTTTTCCCCATAACCATTCCAAGACTTATTTTTTTTTTGTCTTATTGATAATAGCCATCTAATAGGCTAATGGTATCTCATTGTGATTTTGAGATATATTTCCCTAACAGCTAGGGAAATTGAGTATCTTTTCATATGTCTGTTGGCCATTTATATGTCTTCTTGGAAGAAGTGTCCTCTGCTCATTTTTAATTGGATTGACTATTTGGTTGTTGTTGAGTTGTATGAGTTCTTTATATGTTTTGAATACTAGCCCCTTATCAGAGGTGTTGTTTGCAAATATATTTTCCTATTAGGTTGGTTGTCTCTTTGTTTTTCTTGATGGTTTCTTTTGCTGTGCAGAAGCTTTTTAGTTTGATATAGTCCTATTCATTTATTTTATTTCCTTTCCAAAGCCTCAGGGCAAAGGAATCTTAGATATAAAACTGATGAATCCATGAAATTCATGCAGGAAGGACTCCATGAAGACAAGGTCAAAAGTAATGTGAGGTTTCAGCTAAGAGTAAGGCAACAGGAAAGCTGCACAAAAGAAATGAAGAGCCACCTTTATTAATGTATAAAGGAGTTGTTTGGAGAAGAAGTTGTTATGTCAGGGTTACCATGTTTATTACTTTTAGATGGGCTAATTTTATTTTAGGAAACAAACTTAATAAGTGTGCTTTGCTTTATTTGTGTTTACCTTATTTGCAATGATTTCTGAGGCATGTGCAAGTGTAGATTTCATTAAGTCCAATGAGAGCAATTGTTTCACCTTAATAATACTCACAAGTCCCCAAACAGTAAGTTGCTTATATTTAAATATGATCACGTGAAAAAAACCCATAATTGTTATTGCCCATAAAGGCATGTGAAAATGGTAACACAGGTGTAGTACTTATTGATCTCTTCTAACTAAAAGCATAATACATTATTTTAAGAGGCTCTAGCAGACCCATCTCTAATACAAAACTATTGTGCATTAGATTCCTACCATACTGAGTGTACTTTAAATGTCTTCCCTCAGAAAAACAGCTAGAAAAATATATTAATTCTGTGCGTTTTGAGAGCTATTGATTTTATAGTGTCTTGAAGATGATGATGAAAACACTGAGATTTCCAGAATTTTCTTTGCTAACATGTACTTAAGTTTATTGTTATTACAAATTTTACTATTCTTTGTGATGGAAATAATTTTTTAAGTAACTATTTAGACAGTTTTAAGACTATGAGATGATGGAGAAAATTAAAACCAAAGAGTAAAGGCCATTATTATGAGAGTTAGAAGGCTTTTCATTATTCTATAATTACTGGATTTTTCTCTAATATATCACTAGAATATGATGAATGTTGCTTTACAGTATCTGACATGAACCATAACCCAAAACTTTTAAATCTGATTTTCTTTACAGAATTCCCTGTTTTGTATTTTGGGTTGCTATTGTGCCTGTCCTACAACACTGGGGCACATCGGAGTTTTAAATTTTATTCCACGACTGACAGGCTGCTGTCGTATAACAAAGAGGTAGAAGTTGCTGCCAGAAATTGGATATTAGTAATCTAAATGAGAAGTGGATTGCCCAGATTTGTAACACACCCACTGATCCCCCATTCCCCTGCCCCTCACACTAGGAAACAGGGCGAGATGACCTTTTATAGGCTTGTGATGTCTTCTGGGTAGGAACCATCTCAAATGTGCTCTTGCCTGGAGGAAGGAATATTCATTCTAATGTCAGAAATCCCCTTTCCTCTTTCAAAATATTAAGCATAATTTGGGGCATGCAATTTGACACTATCCATGACTTCTGGCTTTGAAGGAGATTATTTATCATCCATCTTGCTCTTCTGAGAGAGGGTTTAATGCAGTGTAATGTAAGGACAGGATTCAGGGCAGCCACGAAGTAATTATATTTTCAAAGCTTTCTTTTGAGAGAATTGGTTCAAAAATGTACAGTCAGGACAACATATGGACACTTCTTATATCTCACCCCACATCATCTCTGTCCACCTGTGATTCCAGCCCTTGTATGGTGACCAGCTTCACACAAGTGTACCTGGAAACACTTCTTGTTTGCATTGCACATTTTTTACTCTCTACCTCATGGTTTTCGTGACTCCAGGGGAACCCTCAAGCCTGGAGGGCTAAGTGAATTAATATCCTTTGGGCACCCCTTGAACTGCTAGAAGAATGCTTCCCACTTCAATCTTCCTGACCCATAATTCTGAAACACATTCTACTCCTTCTCAAAGGCTTCACATAGGGTTGAGCCCCAGTTGCTTACAGTGGTAAACACCCTAAACCCATATGCTTGTATTAGCCCTTCTTCTTTCTGCGTTTTACACAAAACTCTTCCCAGCCCCCTCATTCTTGCATTCTGGAATAATTTCCCAAATAAACTCCCTGTGTGAAAGCCCTTATCTAAAGCCCTTCTTGGGGGAACCCACTAAGAAAGACAAAACAAGTATTTTGCAAAATCAGAAACACAAACAGTCAAGTTTGTTAATAATATGAAACTATGTTCATTGCATCTCATATCATTGGTTCAAGCTATTAAATTATCAACTTACCATATTTCACAGAATAAAAATTATATTTGATATGGAAAACCTTATCAGTTAAATTTATATGCTTCTAAATTGTAATGTATGGAGGAAATTCATTCGCCCTAAGGTAAAGATCTGATTTTTTTCAGTATGATTAAGTAGCTGGATGGCCTGAGTAAGCTTTTGGGCTCATCATGGGGTCACGTCATGCCATGAGTTGCCTGCTTGGCCAACAACACACTTACCTACCTGAGTCCAACCCCCCACACCAGGTAACGATGATTGTCAAAGCACATAAATGGAAATAACCACAAATGGAAATACCACAGAAAGCCTACATCTCCATTCAGCAACAAGGATCCTATTAAGGTTCAGAAGTCAACTGAAATTTTGCCTAAACAAAGAGCATGAAACAGAGCTTTGAGGGTTGTAATAGACTCTGAAAGGCTGTCAGTCTATGGAAGTGAATAGCAAACAGATGTCAAAAGTCCTGAGGGAGTGTTTACAGGCTTCAGAACATACTCGTTTTGTCCACTCCAAATGCAAGTTCTGGCCTCTGTGGAAATCTTAACCTGAGATTTCAGTTCATACCCCTTGGGCATGTCTACTGGTTTAGCTATCTATAATCCTAAAACCTTAACTGACCTCTAACTAAAGCTGTGCCCTAGGCATCATTGAGGAAAGATGTTAATGAGCACACAACCCAAAGGGGAAACCCCAGCCTGATTTCCTGTCATTCTTTCAGATGAAACCACATCTGCAACAGTCTGGTGAGAAAAAAAAAAATATATATATATATATATATATGTATATATATATATATATATATATATATATATATATATATATATATTTGATATTTTAAAAGAAACTTGAATGATGAACTATCACATTGAATATAAGTAACCAGAGACATGCAGATCTATTGTATTACAAAGATATTGTAAGTTGTAAAAAGATGTTTGCTGAAAGCTAATTGAAAACATGTTGGGAGTTGAATTTCATTTGGGGCAATATTTTCTTCTACTTATTTGGTCAATGCTTTTCTTGTTGATAGATAATAAACATATGTTGGAGAGTTTTTCTTAAGTGCATATATATTCATTACTAAGACAAAGTGTGTGTGTTAACAAAGGTTTAAGAACAATGAGATGAGATATTCTCCAAATTTGTATAGCCTTAGAAAAATGTGGATAGCCTTGGGGATATTTGGATAGGCTTATGAACAATGGGATAGTCCCATGAATCACTGGACAGCTTATAGACAGTAGGATAGCATTAGAAACACTGGTGTAAACTTAAAGATATTTGAACAGCCTTAAGAAAAGGGGGATAGTTTTGAGAACAGTGGAATAGCCTTGGCCAGCTGAAGCTAGGAGACTAGCTTTTTTCTGAATTAGTGTGGTCAGGAGAATCAACAATTATAACGTGGTTTTACTTTTTTCTTATAGTGAAGTTGGGTATTTTGCCAAAAGGAATTATTTTCTCCAAATTTAATAGACACAATGCCACAGTGTATATTAGGTCACCACTAGTTAGATAATGAAATGGTTCAATTTATTTAGTTCAGCATTTTAGCTGCTTAATAGTAATTATTAGGCATTATCATATGACTTTAATGGTGATAAAGAGTAAATGATTAGCATTGGCACATGTTAAACAATTGTGTATGAAGCTGTGTGCTAACTTTTCCATGTAGTATTACCTATTCTAATCTTCATGTCAACCTTAAGAAGTTAAGTGTCACTGGACTGTTTCAATAATAAGGAAATCAAAATTTAGAGAAGATAAGCAAATTATTGCATGTTGCAAATCTAAAAAGAAAAGCTGCAAGGTTAAAATTCAGTCTGTTTTATCTCCAGACCCATCAGCGTGACTCCTGGGCCACTTACATTTCTTCTAGGCAAGTGAAAGTAAGGAGAAAGAAAAACTAACTATAGACCAAAACTATATAATAAATGAAGCTGGCATATTTGGGCATCCACTGGAAGGAAAACAAAACTGTACTCATGTATTATACCATGTAAAGAAAATTCTAGATTAAAGCCTCATGTATTAAAAAAAGTAAAAAGTGAAAAGCCTTGTGAGAAAAATCTAAGAGAATATTTGCATAATCAAGGGTATGAATGGATAAGAAAAACTTTCTAATTGAAGCTGAAAACCTAAAGCTACCTATATAAGGTATTTTCCTGTCAAAATTCAATAGATAAATAATTCAAAGGATAAACAATGGTTTTTAAAAACTAACAGAAAAGATAAAAGACTAATATCTGTAATACTCAAACAGCTCTTAATTAAAAAAAAATAGAAAAGTAGACAAAGGATGTTTGTATGTATGCAACACAAGAACAAACCCGTATCCAGTAGTCATGGAACTTCAAGGTAATGAAGCAGTGAGACATCATTTTATCCCTCATTTGACCAGCAAATAAAAAGTTCAAGCTCCTGAAAAACACCCGAAGCTGTTGGGGGTGTGAGAGGCATGTCACATTGTTGGTAGAAACAGCGGTATTACAACATATTGGAAAGCAAAATTCAGTGTCAAGAGTCTCTACACTATAAAAACAAAACTCCTTGAGGTCAAGAAGTTAAATGTATATGGTCATCTATTGTATTATTATTTATGGAATAATTTATAGTATATCAATACCATGAAATTATATTCAGAATTCAAAATAAATAATTAGTCAAAAATTATTATTTATGAATGTGAAGAGCAATTATTGAGTGACCACAGCAAAATGGTGTGACATATGTATAATATGATTTAATTTTATAATGTGTGCATGAATTGACACATATATATATGCATTATATAGCTACATGAACATGAAAACATATCAGTGAATACCTACTACATTTTCATGTGTTGCTTGGGGTGGTTTGTACATAGACTAGTAAGAATGAAAGAGACATGTGAAAGAGATAGAAGCGAAACCATTCAAATTTAAAGGAATGATTGCAGTAGAATAAAAGCACGTATAAGAAGTTCACATTTGTATATTTATATAAAATTAGAAACTCCAGAAAATGCCAAGTCATAGGAAAAGTACTCTCATCACACAAATCCTTCGTAGAATCTTAGATTTTAAGCTACCTGGCTCTTTCTCCTTGTCTGTGTTTAATAAATGCAAATCCTGGATTTTATCTCTTGTCTTTCACTAAAATTTCCCAGTTTAACTAATGGCTTTTCAAAATTCCCTGAGTCGCTGTAACTTTCTCTCCTTCCTCAAATCTTCTTGCATTCTGTCAGGTCTGTTACATCATTTGCCATACATATATTCAGCAACTATTTATTCTAAACCTATTACATGCAAAATTCTAGTTATATATTGCTGGTATCATATAGATAAACATGGAATTCTTGGATAAATAGTGCCATGAAGATTTCCACTCTCTTGATTAATTTGATTTGTAAGAGCCAAACCATTCATGATAGTGAATTAACATGTTAATTTAAAATTTCATAATATTTTGTAACTCAGAAAAATTAGTAGCTATACAACTACACATAGATGTGTATACATAAATGTGTATGTATGTGTACATGAGATGATTTGTATAGTATTCTCCAAATTATTAATGTATATTTTAAAGACTAAAGAGACTTGTGAGGTATTTGAATATCTGTGGTAGAAATATACAAACCAGCTGTGTAAAACTTCATTAAAATCAAAATGTAAGGGACAAAAAAAAAATAGCTTTAATTAGCTAGTTTAGATTTCCCAATATTTTGTTTGATAATATTAAAATTTTTATTTGGCTAGGGAATAACAGTTGCTTTGAATTATGCACTATTCTGAAACAAGACACTGGTTTAATGAGGTGTTAGCTCATGAAGGATTGTTACAAGTTTATAGACTGTAGAAGATTACCATTAGGTAATGTTCAGTGAAAAATGTAATTTAATAGACACAAACACAAAGAATAATTTTGCTAATGACTTTCATAGATGACTGTCTAATCGTGAACACATCTAAATGTGCCACAAATTTCAGTTATTTCCAACTAGCCATGGAAAAAGAGGGTGAGATGGAGAATACAGAAGATGGCCATCTACTTGCACAAGTAATTTCATAAGGCAATGATTTGTAAACAAATATTTTTCAAACTTGGAGGCAATGTCTCCTTTAGTTTTTTTTTCTTTTAAAAAATCATCAAAATATAGCTAACATACAATATTATATTAGTTCCAGATATACACCATGGTTACTCAACATTTATGTACCTAAAGAAGTGATCACTGTTATAAGTCTTATAACCATCTGACAATCTACAATTTTATTACAATATTAGTGACTATTTTGCTATGATGTACATTACATCTCCATGACATTTATTTCATAACTGGAAATTTGAACCTTTTATTCCCATTTACATCCCCACCTTTTTAAATTTTTCAATTACTGTTGACATTCAACACGATTTTATATTAGTTTCAAGTAGGTACTTTAGTTTCTCTTGGCTCCATAATAAATGAGTTACTTTCTCCCTATATACATCAAACAATAAATTGTTTGAATTGTGTCCTCTGAAGAAATAGATACTTTAATCTCTGTGTCTTTCATACCTTTGATCCCCTACCTTGTCCACCTTTGAGGAGAAATGTCACTGCAATGACCAATCGAATGCTTAACCACCACCTGCAGATGCCTTGGTGTCCACTTGGTTGGTGGAGATGGCTTAATAATATAAACTGAGGTGAACAAAAAGAGGGTCAGAGCTAACCAAGGGCCGGCATCGTGGGGGGAAAAAGCACACACACAAAAAAACCACTCAGGTCATTAGTCCTCCATTAAAAACCTTGTCAAACATGAACAAGTCGAAAGTAGCACAGAGATCTGAACTCTTACCAGAGAGACCCAACTTGTCCCAGTGCCAGGGTGGCCCAGGGAAGAGGCTGTGATCCCACTGCTAAGGTAATCTAAGGAGGAGGCTGGTGTGAATTAGAGTTTTGTGTAATAGTTTCAGCAATAACAATGACTTCTGCGTTGCTGCAGACGAGGTAATTTCCCCTTTCCTGCATCATTAACTAAGGAAATATGTGTAGAAAAAGATCCGCATCTTGATAGACTGAAGTGAATCAGGGATGGGAGTCCTGAATGGTTCCTAAATGCTGACCACTATTCTAAGCAGCTTGTGTGAATCATCTCATTTACTGTACATAACCCCTACGAAGTACGAAGTACATACCACTAGCACAACTGTTTTGGAGAAGAGTGCATTGAGTCAGAAAGAGGTTCTCTTCTCTAATGTCACACAGCGATTAAGACGGAGCCAGAGTTAAAAGCTAAGGCCGGGAAGACTAATTCTAGAGTGTGCAGCCTAGACAATCTTGCTATGTGTCGTGTGTGTGTGTGTGTGTGTGTGTGTGTGTGTGTGTGTGTGTACATGTGCACTGGGAGGGCTGTGGTAAGAATTGCTAATGTCTATAATGCTTTCTGTATGTTACACACTGTCCTGAGAGCAGTGCAGAGGCTCACGCACTTTATCCTGCAGCGCTCTCTGAGTTGGTGCTCGCTCCCCACAGAGGAGGGATTTAAAGCAGGGAGGTTAAATAACGTGCCTCCAGGTTACACATTTGCCATCTACTTGATGAGTTTATTCATTCCCCAAAATCTACAAATCCAAAGCTTATTGCAAAAAACAAGGATGAAAAGCATTTACAGAGAGCACAGGTTTCAACAAGTGCTATGTTTGAATCCTAACTTGGCATTTACTAGTTGTGTGAGTTTATATAAGTTAAGCTCGATGAAAAGTAGTATCTTTATCAATACAATGGACTTCATCCTTACTTTCAATGTCTTGAGTATTAACACCATGCAATGAATGTGGAACACCTCCCACAGAGTCAGGAAATGGAGACGTCACAAATAATTATTTTTCCTTATAATGGAAGAAAAGCATGGACTATTGTTTAGGTATAAGATCTGCTGTTTGTTCTTATCTCTTCCTAGACTGCATTTGTGGGGATTCAGTACTTGGAAACTGAATGGGATGGCAATGGCACCTTGTGTCATATGTTGTTGGAGCCCATCCTACTTGACATGGCATGACATTGAGGTCTTGTAATAAACATGATAACTAAGCCTATGAGAAGAGATAACTAAAGTTATGGGAAGAGTTGGACATTCTCAATTTCATCGTGAAATTTCCCCCAATTAAACCTTTAATACTATTTCCATTTTAGCTACAAAATGCAAATTGCTATGCATCCTAATCTCAGGTATAGTAATCTTACTTTTATTTCATTTTTCTTGAAAAATATCAAAATGTAAATAAATATTTAACACTATCAATTCCATAAAGAAGAAAAGAAAATATTCCTTTTGAAAAAATATTCCAAAAACCAATGCTAATAATCCTCCATATCGATTTATTTATTTTACAGAAATAGGAAGTAACTAGCTTGTTCAGCATCAATAACAAATGATTTAATTTTAAATATTATTCCAAAAACATGACTAAATGAACATTTGGTGGATGGTATTTAAATAATTAGAATATGAAATAAATTATGTCCACTAGATATTCTATGTCTTAATTTTCTAATACTTTTGTTGAGCATCAATTTGTGAGCTGTCTATATTTTGAAGAGAAAATTTTATCAGTAAAGATATGCCATTAATCCCATATGACTATCATTAAGATATATTTGCCCTAAGATATATTTAAGGCTAATTGCCCTTAATTTAGTTTACCAATAGATGTCAATAACCTACATATGTTCAATGAATATTATTACAACACTGCTCTTATTATTGAATTAGAGAAATCTATGGGGTAAAACATATTTCAATGTATTTTGTTTTGTATGCATTAACCAATTTGAAATGGATATGAGTTTTTACCATTAAATAATAGATGAATAGAGTATATAAGATTATGGTGGTTATGTACAATTTGACCATTTACATATAAGAAATTAAAAAGACTGATACATGCATCAATGATTGTGTGGCATGAAAGATTCTTTCATCTATTCACCATTGTTTTAAAACATAGCTTAAAATATATTTCATTTTTAAAATTTAGGACATATTTTCAAATGTGGATATCTTTAATGGATTTTGTTTTTCTAATGCAGTGGGCATTTCCTAAATTACTAGGGTTAGTTTTTGTCATGTAATAGCAGGTAAATATTGCCTTCATGAATTAGTTAAATTTATTATCATTTGAGGACCAAGCAAGAGCTTTACTAACAAGAAAGCTATCAAAGAGAAATACAAGGAAAATAAGAGAGAAATAAGATATTTTCATTTGAAATAACTTTTAGCTAAAACCAATAGATCAGAGATGAAAGAATGTGTCTCTTTAACAGTAAGGATCACAAAACACAACTGTGTTTAAACTGAAAAGGTTACACTACCCTAAATCCTACTGATTTTGTGGAGAAGAAGAAAAATAGGAAAACCATATTTTTCATGTGGATCACCTACCAGGGAATTAATACAATGAGATGCTGGTTTCAGGAAGAGGCTCCACTAATTCTCTAGATTCTATTATAGTGAGGAGGAACTCAGAAATTTTCTGACACTATCCCCTTTTCCACACTCCCGCTAGGCTGTGAGTTCTTTGATGTTCTAGAATGCGTCTTATACACCATTTATATACACAACTCACAGCAAACACTTGACATTTAACAAGCTTTCAACAATTTATTTCCATTTTTATTTTTTATGAATGAATGGATATGAGAGAAGTACAGATTGCTAAGGTACATGCTCTGAACATATTGAAAAATAACTTTTCTAATTTGAAGATGTAGAATTATAGCTCTTCAGAAAGAAACCCCATATTATATTTCTAATCCAAAATGTAAATAAAAATGAACACTTAGTTAGGATCCAAGAAAAAGTTCTCATCCACTATGGATGTTGGAAGAGTAATGGTGGCTTTCCATATGTCTGTCATGTGAATATTTGATAAAACTCTGGGTGATTCAATCTTTATTTGAAAGTTGTTATTTTTTATTACTGTTGACTTTGCAGTTCTGATAAAATAATAACAATAACAATAATAATAATTCACCCCTATTGATATGCTTTCATAACCCTATGAAACTTATTAGACCCATTACTTTTGTAGAATCAAGGGGGCACTCTCAATGGTTAATTGCACTGTTACCATATTTTTCATTCAACAGATGAGGAGATATCAATTTTCCCTTACTACCTCACAGAATAGACTAAAACAAATTAGCTAATATTTTGGTTTCTTGTTGTAACTTGAGTACAATAATATTTACCTGAGATGACTGCTTAGAGGATTGAGTGGATACTATACTTAGCACAGTGATTGTCATTTATTCATTCATTCAACTATTTTAACTATTTTACCACCAAGTATGTGCCATGCCTTGTTCTAGGGGCTAGGTACAGTACTGCAGTGGATAAAAGAGGTGAAATTTAATAGAACTTTTATTCTAGTCAATATACAACCCAAGGTTCCTTGTCAACTTACCTAATTAATTCCTCAAAATATTAATTAAATTTTTAATGTTAAATTAATTTTCTATTCCTTGGATAAATCCTATATGGATATATTTATTGGGGTGTCGGAAAACTCATGACGCATGTTTGCGACAAAAAACATAGAAAAAAATACGTCATGACTTTTCTGACAACCCAATAGTATATATAATCCTCTTTATATATTGCTAGATTCTGTTTATTAGTATTTGTGGAGGTTTTTTTCATCTATATAAGACTTTTTTATTTTCATTTCTATATTCATAAGACATCTATCAATTTCTTTTTGTGTGATACTTTTGTCTGATTTTGTTATCTGGCAACTATAGCCTTACAGAATTAGTTGACAAGTATTCCCTCCTTTTCTACTTTTTAGAAGAGTTCGTAAATATGCTATTAATTTTTCTTTATACTTGTTATAAGTCTACTCAAGCTTTCTATTTCTTATTGAGTAATATTCAGTAATTTATGTCTTTCTAGGAATTTGTTCATTCCATTTAATATCACATTTATTGACCCATGTTTGTTCATGTCAACTTCTATAATTTCTTTTTGTTTTTATAATGTTACTTAATAATGTCAAGTCTTTGTGTTCTGATATTTTTCATTTTAATCTTCTCTCTCTTTTTTTATGCCAGATTTTGCTTCATGTAATTTGGGTCTTGTTGTGATATGCATATATATTTATAATTACTATGTCTTCCTCATATATTAATCCTTTTATCAATATAAAATGAACCTATTCATTTTTAGTAACATATTTTTAAGTCTATTTTGTTTGATATTAGTATAGTCACCCCAGCTTTCTTATGGTTGTTGTTTGCATGATATAGTGGACAGAATAATGGTTACCCAAATATATCAGGACATGATCTCTAAAGCCTGTAAATATTACTTTAGTAGAAAGGGGTCTTTGCAGATATGATTAAATTAATGGACTTGACATAAAGAGATTATCCTGGATAAGGCAGGTGAGACCCTAAATCCGTACACAACTGTTCTTATAAGAAAGAGACAGAGGAAACCTTGATACACATAGAGAGGAGACAATGAGATCACAGAGGCAGAATTAGGAGTTATGTGGCCAAAAGCCAAAAAAATGTCAGTGGCCACAAGAAGCTGGAAGAGGTAAAGAATAGATTCTACTATACGGCTTCCGTTGTGAGTGTAGCCTTTCTAACACCTTGATTTTAGCTCAGTAACACTTATACCAGTCATTTGACTTCCAGAAATTTGAGGAAATAAATTTGTTGTGGGTTAAGCTAATCATGTTGTGGTAATTTGTTACAGCAGCCATAGGAAACTAACACTTGATATAGCATTTTTCATCCTTTGGTTCAATTTATTTGTATTTTTAAACCAATAGCTTATCTCCTTGTAGACCGCAAATAATTGAATCTTGCCTTTCCATCATACTGAAAAATGTTATCTTTAAATACAAACTATTAATATTAGTGGGATACAGTGAAAGTAGTGTTGGGGAATTTTATAACACCAAATAAAATATTAGAGAAAAACCTAAAATCAATAATTTAAGCTTCCAATTTAGGAAACTAGGACATGAAAAGCAAATTAAATATAAAGTAAACAGAAGCAAATAAATAAAAAGTTAGAGCAGAAATCAATGAAATTGAAAACAGGAAATCAATAGAGAAAATCAACAAAACCAAAGGCTAATTTTCTGAAAAGTTCAATAAAATCAATAAGCTTCTAGCCAAGATAACTAAGTAAAACAGAGAGAAGACACAATCACTAACATCAGAAATAAAATGACTCATCACTACAGATCCTATGTATGTGAAAAAGATAATAAAGGAATATTATGAAAAATTCTATGTCCATAAATTTGATAACTGAGATGAAATGGAAAAATTCCTTAAAAGACAAAATCTGCCAAAATTTATGCAGGAAGAAGTAGATGATCTGAATCACTTACAATTGTTTTAACAATTGAATCAATAATCAATAGCCTTCCAAAACAGAAATCACCAGACCCAGATGTGTTCACTGGTGAATTCTACCAAACATTTAAGGAAGAAATTATACAAAATCTCTCCTAACTCTATGAGGGCAGCATCATCTTAATACACAAATCACACAAAGACACTATAAGAAAACAAAACTAAAGACTAATAACTCTCAAGAACACAGATGCAAAAATCCTCAAACAAATATTAGCAATTGAATTATAAAAATAGTTATACACCACAATCAAGAGAATTTATCCCAGAAACACAAGGTTGGTTCAACCTTTGAAAATCACATCAACAGACTATAAAAGAAAAATCACGTGCTCATGCCAATCAATGCAGAAAAAGCATTTGACAAAATCCAACACATTTATGATAAAAACTATCAGCAAACTAAGAAAAGAGAAGTTTCTCAATCTGGTAAAGACCTCTACAAAAAACCTACAGCAAATATTATATTTAATGGTGAGAAACTAGGAATTATCTTTCTAAGATCAGGAAGAAGACAAGAATGTTCCCTCCCATCACTGCTTTTCAACGTCACACTGGAATTCCTAGCTATTGCACTACAAACAGAAAATAAAATAAAAGGTGTACATATTAGGAAGGAAGAAATAAAACTATCCTTATTCATAGATGACATGATTGCCTATGTAGAAAATCCAGAAGAAATTATTTTAAAAACCCTCCTGGAACTAATAATTCATTATAGCAAGGTTTCAGGATACAAGGTTAATATACAAAAATCAATCACCAATAATAAACAAGTGGAATTTATATTAAAAACACAATACCTGGGGCCGGCCTAGTGGCTCAGTTGGTTAAGAGCTTGCTCAAGAGTGCAAGCTCTCTGAGCAACAGGGTTGCTGGTTCGATTCCCGCATGGGTCAGTGAGCAGCGCCCTAGCTGAGCTGCTGCTGAGCTGCCAATAGATGGCAGAATGGCTCACCTCGTGAGAGCATGTGCTCCTAACAGCAAGGTTGCCTATTTGAGATGGTGGGCTATGCCCACCCACGACTAAAGACTGAACTCAGCACCTTGAGCTGAGCTGCCGCCCAGGTGCCTCAGGGGATAGAGCACACGCTCTTTATAACAAGGCTGTCAGTTTGGCTCCTGCATGGGATGGTGGCTACACCCACCCACAACTAATTGAACACAGCACCTTGAGCTGAGCGGCACGACTGGACTTGGAGCTGAGCTTGTTGCGCCCTCCACAACTAAGATTGAAGAACAACAACTTGGCTGTTCCCCTTCCTCAATTCCCCAACACTGTTCCCCTCCTCCAATTCCCCAACACTGTTCTCCTTTCCCAATTACCCAATAATAATAAAAAAAAATTTAAAAAAGAATGATGTTATTTAAAAACAAACAAACACAATTCCATTTACATTAGTATTGTCAAAAAGTAAATACTTAAGTATAAATATAACAAAACATATATTAGGAAAACCACAAAATCTCATGAAAGATATCAAAGAAGAACTAAATGAATAGACAGATATTTCATGTTTATGGATAGGGAGACTCAATATTGTCAAAATGTCAATTCTTCCCAAATTGATCTATAAAATCAATGCAATTTCAATCAAAATCCAGCAAGTTATTTGTGTATATCTACAAATAGATTCTAATATTTATATGGAGAATAGAAAGACCCACAATAATCAATTGACTTCAAGACCTATTGTAAAGTTACAGGAATCAAGACAGTGTGTGTTGGTGAAATACTAGACAAATAGATTAATGTAAAGGGATATAACTGATCTTTGACAAAAGAGCACAGGCAATACAATGAAGCAAAGATGGTCTTTTTAACAAATGATGCTGGAACAAATAAACATTTACATGCAAAAAATAAAAAAATGAATGTAGACACAAATCTTACACTGTTCAGATAAAAAAATTAACTTGAAATGGATCAGAGGCCCCTAAATGTAAAATGCAAAACTATAGAACTCTTAGAAGATGGCATAATATTAAACCTATATTACTCTGTGTGTGTGTGTGTGTGTGTGTGTGTGTGTGTGTGTGTGTGTGTGTTATGTGTTACATGCCATTGAATCAACTCTGATTCCTGGTAATCCTAATAATGAGGGATACCTACAATGTCCTATACTCAACAGCTCTACTCAGCAGCTATAGACTCATGTCTATGCCTTATTTTATGGAGTCAATTCATCCCATGTTTGGTTTTCCTTGTTATCTGCTCTCTTCTATTTTCCCTAGCAATGTTGTCTTTCCCAAAGAATCCTGCCTCCTCAAAATGTGCCCAAAGTAGAATAGCTTCAACTTTGTCATTTTTGCCTCCAGCAGTTTCAAGTTCAGTTTGCTCTAAAACCCTCTTGTTAGTCTTTCTGGTGGTCCAGAGTATTTGTAGAGCTCTCCTCCAGCACTGTAGTCCAAATGAATCATTTTTTGTTCTGATCAGCCTTCTTCACAGTCCAACTTTTGCATCCAAACACAGTAATTGAGAATACGAGGTGTGCCTTGGTCTCTCCTGACACATCTTTGCTCTTGGTGATGTTTCCTAATTCTCCCATTGCTGCCTTTTGAGTCTCAGCTTTCTCTGGAATTCTTGGCTGCAGTCTCCAACTGAATGATGATTGAACCAAGGTAAGTAAAATCTTTACCATTTTCTGTGTCTTCATTGTCTATGTTAAAGTTGTGATTTCTTCTGTAGTCATGATTTTTGTCTTCTTGATGTTGACAGTGAATTTTTCAACATACCGCCAAAGGCACAATCCATGAAAGACACAATGGATAAACTGGACTTCATGAAAATTAAAAAATTCTACTCTGTTAAAGAACCTTTCAAGAGAATTAGAAGAAAAGCCAGACTGTGGGAAAATTTTGCATTTGATTTGTGGGAAAAGATGCATTTGATAAAAGACAGATATCCAGAATACTGTAGAATCATATCACAACCAACATATTTACATTACATCAAAATCCATCGATCTTATTCAGATTTCCCCAGTTTACCTTGTACTTACTTGTGTGTATGTGTGCGCTCACATGCGTTGTGTGCATTTTATTCCATGCAACTTAACCATGTGTGTGTTCATCACCATACAGAGTCAAGATACAGAATAGTTCCATCACCATTACCATAAGGACTTCTCATGTTTCTCTTTTATCACCACACCTAACTTTTCTATTTTGTTCCTTGTGTTTTCCTACTTTTTAATTTGTTTCACTATACTTTATAATTGATTGCTGAAACATTTTTATGATGGCTGCTTTAAAATCCTTCCTAGATAATTCCAACATCTGATTAATCTCGGTGTTGGCATCAGTTGATTATTTTTCTCTCGAATGATGTGATTTTCCTGGCTGTTAGTGTGACAGATGATTTTTAATTGTATTCTGGATGCTTTGGTTATTGTGTGAGGAGACTCTGAGTTCAATTTATACCTTTTATTTTAGAATGCAGTCACCCCGTTGTGTTTAGCTCTCAGATCATGGCCTGATGTTGTAGGTTGTAGGGTGTTTGTTTGTTTCTTTGTTTTAAGATTTTATTGGGGAATTTGGGGAGGAGAACAATGTTGGGGAATCAGAGAAGGGGAAAAGACAAGTTGCTGTCCTTTTGTTCTTCAGCCTAGTTGTGGCAGATGTTGCTTCAGTGGCCCATGTTAGTATTATCATTGTACTCTTCCCGTCTGAGGCAGTCACTCGCCAGCCATTGGATGTCTGCTCACAGTGGCTCACGAAAGCACACATCAGCTGCTGGCCAGCCCCATTGCAGCCTACGCCATCCCTGGCTACTCACAGCAGCCCAGCTCCAGGTTGAGCTGTTGTTCACCATCTTAGCTGTAGAGGGGGCAGTGTCACTGGCCCTAATGTGGGATCCAAACTGGGGCCCTGTTGCTCAGAGCTCAAGTCCCAATCCAACTCTTAACCAATGTACCACTCATCTGGCCCTGTAGGTTGTGGTTTAATGACAATTTAATTTTCAGAGCCTTTGTGGTGCTATTCTGGTCTGCTCGGTTTACTGTTGTTGCTCAGTCTCTTTCATTGGTTACTGCCAGTGCTGCCTGAGATGGCAGATTCCCCAGGTGAGGCACCTGGTGCTCCTGAGTGGGAAAAGGAGTGATCAGCTCATGAGCACTTCCCAGGTGGGGCTGCTAATTGCCTTTGCTTTTTGGCCTCCCAATGTCTCCTGGTACTAAAGGAGAGCCTTGGGTCCAGTGGCAAAGGAGAACTCCGTTGGCCATGTATTTTCAGCAGGGCTCCCAACCAATGCTTCTGGTGATACTGAGATCTCTTAATTTTATTAGCTGGTCTCTCATTCAATCATGAAAACGAATGAACCTACCTGGGCCACAGTTTGTGTCTAGGTTGGAGTTTCGAAAATGTCAGGACTGGGTGGTCTCTTCTATTGGATGGGTTTGTGTGATATCCTGCCAGTGTGATACACTTCCAGTGTCAATGACCCTGATATCTCTCTCTCTTACTATTCATTCCTACACAGCTCTCCTTGGTTGTTTCTTGCATTGTTTCCAGGGTTTAAAGTTAAGTTATGCTCAATGGGTAGGAGCAGGGAAAACAAGTGCCTATGTCATTTTATCCAGAGCAGAAATCTCTACATAAGTAATTTTAATTTTTAATTAAAGTCACATTAAAAATTAAGTGAAACAGGTGAAATAAATTTTGCTAATATATTTTATTTAACCCAATATATCCAGAGTATTATTTCAACTGTAAAACTGCATATATTTTATATTCTTTTTCCATAGTGTTTGATATCCAGTGTATATTTTATATTTATAGCTCACTTCAGTTTCTCCTAGTCTATTTTTATGTACTCAATAAACTCATATTAAGAGTGACCACCATATCAAACAGTACACTCTAGGCTCTTCAATTTATTATATGCACAGTAATTATGATGATCTTTTTTCTGAAAATAAATAAATAAATAAATAAATAAATAAATAAAAAGATAATATTTCTTCTTGTACAAAACCCTTAAAAGACTTTCTAATCCTCAGAGGAAAACAATCCAGAAATTCTGAATCATAGCTTCCAAGGCACAGAATAATATAACTTTTCCCCATTATTTTTGCTGATAATTCTTAGTAACCATTCAGATTTTAGCTTAATTGTCACATCCTCGGGGAAGCCTTACCAAATACCCAAACTAAGTCAGGTTTCCCTGTTAATAGCTGCTAACATGCCTTGTGTTTTTATCAACAATCTATGTAACATCTTTAATTGTGTAACTGTTTGTTGATTATACTCCCTTTTATATTGTATGCCTTGGAAAAGCAGAATAATATGTCCCTTATTCACTACCGTATCCACAGTTCCCATTGTTCAAATGAATAAATAAATATCATTAATTCAAATATGGAAGCTAAAAGCTAAAATTTCCTTAGTCTAAAAATGATAATCACAGAATTTGAAAATGGTTAGTTTTGAAATTGATAGCAAATATTTTTTAAAATTATTCTTCATTAAATTGGTTAATTCCTTGTTTTATGGAGCAATGAAGTTTACATGAAATGTTTATATTTTCTTTGTTCACAATCCCAAATGGTATGTGCCTAAATACTATTTGTTATATAAATGTAAGATGGAGTCCTAGAGTTGCCCTATGAGCATAGTGTCTTACACAGGAGAGTGCTTGCTAATATTAGATAATAATCAGAAATCAAGAAGATTTCCTTCATTACTTTGTTCTTGTGTTCTCTTTCATCACTGAATTGGAATAGGATGATTGAAACCATGTTTTAAAAATCTTAGAGAGAAAACAACCAATAGCATCCCTTTTTAGTGAATCTGAACTTCGTTTCAATTATGGATTCTAAGTTGTTTCTCATAAGTCCTGTCTTATGTACTTATTTCTAGCAGCTTCTTGAGTTATACAAAACAGGGCAGACATATTTATTTCTCACTGGATTTGTTTAGGACTTCTAATAAATTCAATTCAATAGATAATTTGGAAAGAAAAAAAAAACATGCAGCCTCTTGCATCTTTGACAGACCATCAAATGAAGAATTTTTCATTTGACACTAATGAAAAAAATTGAGTGCACTGGGTCTATGTGTGTGTGTGTCTCTATGGTCAGCTTAAGTAAACTCTCAACCCAGAGCTGGTTTCTCTCTCCACTCAACACATTTGGGATCAAAATCTTACATACCAGCTTCCTATGTACGTGAAATGCTCTGGAGTTTTAACTTCTTATAATTCTCCTTTCTCCAAATTAGAGTTGGAATGTCCCAACAACTCAAATGTCATAAAATATTTTAAATCCAATTATTGACATGCTTTGCTTAATGCATAATCATTTATGTAGACATTCAAGTATATTGGTGTAGCTAATATAAAAAGATATAAAAAAAATAGATACAAATGTAAGGTTAGGTGGGGCTAGATATTTTGAAAGATAGAGTTATAAATGCATTATACATCTGAATACAGAATCCAATCTACTATTTTCCCTTTACTTGGATTACTTTTCAGTAATCTAATATTTCCAAAATTGGAAACAAAATTCAGCATATGTAACTTTTAGACTACAATTTACCCCCAAAAGTTTCAATGCATATTAATTTTTTAAATTATTTTGGTAATGAGAAACAACAAAAAGGTTTTTGTTTTTTTTTAAAAAATACCAATTTTGAACAGAGAAGAGATTTAGATTGATTCTCACCTCAGTTGATCCAGAATTTCTGAACATTTTACTGGTTGTGAGTATGTCATAGTTGATATTTCCTGTTTCCACATGGTAATTATAAAGGCAGATTACAGTGGTGTTACCAATTTGGCTATTTTATATAAATATATAGGTATGCCTCTTGTGCTATTTGAAAACATTTTGTTCAGGTACATAAAAACCTTGAAGTTAGCGATACTTACCTATACCCCCAGTTTTTAAAGACCATTCTAAATGATCCTCCTTAATGGAATTTTGGGGAGTGCCCAAGGGGACACCATGGATTAGGTACACTCCTAAGATAATTCCACCCATCGCTGGAGATGAGATTTCCCATATGAGAATTACAGTCTCTTCAGACCACAGGAGCTTACGTTGAATCCCATTTCAACTGAGCATTACTTGGGTATATATCACTTCATGAGTGAGAACAGAGATTTTTTTAAAAACTCATTACTAATTTTTAAACAATTTAAGATGAAAACTGCAGAAAACGATTGAATGTGTATTGATTTGAGAGTTAAAGACTACCTCATTATCTTAACCATGTCCTTCACCAAATTTCTCCTGAAATCATTGTTTTGAGGAATTATATATCTTTCTTTTCCTGCTAGCCAGATCAGACAAATTTTTGTGTCAGTGAAGTCTGTTTCAAGGGCACAGTGCCAAAGTGATAATTTGCCACCAACAAAATAAACAAGACAGAAGATGGGATACCAAATATTGGCAGAAAAGTGGAGCGTTTGCAGAGGACAAATGAGCTCTTTCCCAGCACCACTGAGGCTGCCTCTGCCAAAACAAACCATGACATCAAAAGCCTCAGAAGATTTAAAAAAAACATATTTTAGGTAATAGATTTTATGACAAAATCTGGCTTAGTTATATTACATACACACAATACATATAAACACAAGCAGACATATAATTAACCTATCACTGTAGTTATAAGAAGTTTCCCAAATATGTTGAAATATTGCTCTTTCCTTCAATCTTCATCTCTTTCAGACCTCAACTATTTCGGAAAAAGAAGAAAAGTACTAAAACTTTCTCACACAGATTCAACATCAGCTATAGCAGCTGTCTCCCTGTCACCAATAAAACAACAAAATAAATTATGCATCATGCTTTTTAAAAATTCCTGGGGATGAAAGTGATTTGATCAATTTAAGACCCAATGAAAGTGGCACTTTAATCTGCTACCTCTGCTCTGTATGTCCATGAAATATGTGTACAGTGAAGAGGAAGAATTGCTTGAAGAACTCCAACAGATAAAAGACATCGACAGGGCAAAGAAAATTGTCATAAATGGATTACTAAAAAACATTGAATTGTCATTAAATGGGTGAATTGTATGGTATGTGAATTATACCTCAATAAAGCCAGTATAAAATTAAAACAAAACAAAACAAAACAAAACAGAGAGGTGCAGGAAGAAATGGCCCAAACTGGACAGAATGAAAGAGATGATCTTCCTAGAAATAAAAGAATGCTCCTGGATAATCATATGTCACCCAGTTTAAAAAGAGTGTTTTACTCAATGAAAATAATGAAGTTAACGTTAGGAAGAGATGAGGATGAAAGGCTCTGTAGAGAAGTAAGAGAAAGCAGGCAGAGACATGAGTGAACTAGAATTTAATAGACTGCATTGTAGGAAATTTTGTTTTGACACAACAGGCAAAATTATATATGAAGGATGGACCCCAGGACAGGGGATTTGGGGAAAAATAAGAGTAGCAGATACTGGGTGAGTGAGGGCATGAAAACCCCAAACCAGAGAGAAACTAGCTGGAGTGTAAATCCTCAGTTAGGGATGCCAAGAAATTTAATCAGAGAAAGAGCCTAGGAGAGGAGCAGAGATACTTAGAGAATAAAAGCCGAGGAGTCCTGCTGCTCTCAGTGGATCACACTGGGAGAAGATCTAGGAAGGTAATGAGGTGTGGGCAGTGTAATTGAGAAGGGAACAAGAGGGAACTAAGATACATGAATAGCCAACGTAGGGTTAAGAGACCATTTGACAATTATTTTGTAGTAACTGGCTGGTGATAATTGGAGCTGGGAAGAAAATGGGGTACCACGGGTGTGTCTAGACCCAAAGCAAAGGAAACAGAAAAAGGGATAAAAATATCAAAGTAGAACTGGCATACTACAACTTTAGATTTAAATCTACTATAATGAGAGTTTTCATGTTTATCAACTTTCTTAGACTTTTAACAACTGTGCTCTTCCCCCTGAGATAGAAGCTGGAAGTTAGATTTTAAATATGTAGAAGATTTTAAACACGTTTAAGCATTTTATGCTTCTTTGTGTTTTTACACACACACACACACACACACACACACCATATATGCACACGTGTGTGTTCACACTGTTGAGCTCACATTTAAATCAATGTGATATCCATTCAATATGTATGTGGTTCAGTTCTAGCTCTAGGAATAAAATGATCTCTTCAAGAAACACACAATCTAGAGATGGAGCTGATGGGTACTTTCAAAACAGCCTATGAAGTCGGCAATTGCTATCCTGGTAATGTAAACAGAGTAATGAGGGAACATATAGAAGAGAAGCAATTAGTTGGTATGGGCAGGAAATACCATGCTGTTCCACTTAATTAAATAATTTGTTTAAAAGAAGGGTTGCTCTCTGTGTCACTCGTGGATTATCATTTTAAGTAAGTTTAATATCTACAACAGTAGGCTCTGTCATTGCTAGTTCCACAGTGATTCCCCAGAGTTTTCTGTTAACCCTGCCCTCACCCTTGGAAGGGCTTCCTTCTTTAACTCTCCTTGGTTCTTCCTTTTACATGTTCCAGCGGTTCCCTGCATAGTGTGGGGACCCACTATCTCCCTCCTCATTTTTGCAGTTAATGTGCTTCCCTTTGCCTTTTTGCTTTCAGAATAAATTATGAGTAAGTATGAAGAGCAAGATACAGTTTTATTTTTCCTTCTTTACTAAAATAGCTACAATTTGTAGATAGATGACAGGACCACTCCATTGACGTACCTCATTAGATTGGGGAATGATGTAATTGCAAAGTTTTATCAAGTTTTATTTTACTTAATTTATCTTATTTTATTTTGTGTTCAATAGCATTTGTATTGGAGAGAACTGAATAAGAAGTACTGGATAAAGTAGAATTGCCTTCAGGGTCTCCCACTCTGATACATGGAACCCTTAATTTTACAGCTCTTAGAAAATGATTAGTGCTGTAGATGGCTTTTCAATTATTTTGATTATTTAGATTCCATTCAGATAAATGCTATGGCTTCTGAATTGTTTTTTTTAATACCTCATGACAGAACTTTGTGGAATAGGTGACATCCAATTTAAAAGTGGCAGTTTCAATGAATTGCTGGTTATAATTACATTTCCTTCAGAAGTGAGTGTCCGTCCAGAGAGCCATGCATATTACCTCAAGTGGTGTGTTTGAAGACAGCAATTGCACAAATGGGCAGTGTGTTTCATATTAGCAGCACAGCTTTAACCTGGACAATGTGGATCTACTATAAAGAAAAAAATGTTTGGCATATAAATATACTATGTTTTATCATATAAATATACTATGCCCCTTTTAAGGTGATGATATTATTAGAGGCATGTTTTCGTCATGAACTTATAACCATTATAAAAGCTGCTCAGTAAATTCTTAAATGGCCCAGCATTCAACCTATTTGTACACTCTGTGTCCCACAAAAATGCAATAAGTGATGAAATATAAAGGCCCATCTCAAATATTACCAATAATTTTAACAGCAGCTGCTAAGAAGCAGTTTGACATGTGGCTGGAAAAGATATTTCTTGCTTATTCCTTGTGTATGGTTGTTTTCCATTGCATGTAGTAGATATAATTAAATTATTTTCACAGAAATGATGTTTAAATTTATTAAGCCATGTTACCAATTCTTGTTTGACAGACTTTCTTCATGCATCCTTTGCTAATTGAAAGTAAAATGGGCCAAATTTGCTCTGAGGAGGAGCATGGTGTGAACAGCTGCACAGGTTGAGGTATGTTCACCAGGCCCTCCCACCACTGGGGTGGTCCTGCGTGTGACTTTGCAGCTTAAACAGGGGCCTCAAGGGTGGATTTTGGCTCTGTCGCTCTCTCCTTCTGAGCTTGGACAGGCCACTCCAGACCTCTGAAATTGGGCTTTTCCATTTGTGAAATGAATTTACAATAACTGCCCAATCTACAGCGCAGGGTTGTTAGGGGAATTGAATGAGAACATTTTTATGAAAGCACTCTAACACCCAGAGAACACTGCCACATTCTGACTCCAGGATTCACCTGTGTGACTTTGAATTTGTTCCCTCATTTCTCTGGGCCTAATTTCCCGATGTGGAAAATGGTGACAGTAAAATCATCGACCATAGAGAGTGACTGTGAGGATTACAAAAGATAATACATGTGAAACATTTAGCAAAGTACCTAATCTATTGTCATAACTCAACAAATGATTCTGTTATTAATCTTTTGATATAAGCATTTAAAGTTATTGGGAAAGTAGCTTAACCAAGTTGCAACCATTTGTGTTTCTTTGAAATGCGTATTGTGTACACTGGAATGGTTTTTATGGTTCTTACCAGGTCTTTGCAGATAATCACACATATTTCAGCAAAGATGATTTTCATTCTTTAGGGTCCTATTTGAAAAGTACTCTTTTTCATACAGAGGGAGACCTTGCTTGGTCGACACTTTGCACTTAACCTCACTTAGATTATGCCATGTTATGAAATAGGCATTAAAACAACAACAAGCACCTACTCTTTTTGTTGTTGGCTTCATTACAATCTCTCTGATTCATGGCTCTTGGCAGAACTCAGGCAGCCTCTTATCAATGCCAAGGCTAAAACCATGGTGAAGACGTGAAACACATCCCTGAAAAAAGTTTTAACCAGATTTTCTCCATTTTGAAATGATGATTTATGGTCACAAGTTCTCAGTTTAATATGCATTAAGAATTCAAATGCTGTTGCGATAATTTTTTAGTAAAATCTGCTTTTTAGGACTACCTTTGCACATTTTCTTCACAAGCAATAATTCTTCATTTATGGAGTAATTTATTTCTTCTGGTTTTAATATGTTACAGATGAATGGCTGTATGTCTTTCCTGTTAGAGCATTACAAGACAGGCCACTTTTGCATTAGGCTGGTACTACAACAGATACCTGTGGTGCTCTTCATGGTTCATGTGGTACTAATTTAAATGGGAAGTTGCACATATTTCATTGAAACACTTGGTAAAGCCAGCTTTCACAGAAGGGTGCAAATGATGGACTGTTCTCTGTGTGCAGCCGAACTGCTTTAAATGTGTCAGAGAGGGTTATGGATCATTTCATTCACCCATCAACTCTGGTCCGCTGTGTGTACAAATCACAGCATAGTGTCATCCAACAGAACATTCCTGACAATACTAGAACATTTATAGTACTGCCATTTTTAATAGGAGTCCTGCAACCCCATTTAAATAGTATTACTTCTTTAACCCTTTCCTTCCGGACCCTTTTCTCCAGCTGCTTTGGCTGAAGTTGCAGGGTCGACCAAGGTTTATGCTCATTATTCAGCCTGAGGAGAGTTTAGTTAGATCTCACTTCTCTGAACGTCTGAATCGTACCCACTCGTCTTAGGTGCTGTGTGTACCTCTCTGTTTTATCAAATGCAGTGTTTTCTTGGGCACAATCACCCATAATATTTCCAACAGGCAGGTTTGGTGAACACTAAGTAAATTGAAGAAGTTGGCTATAACTGTTCTTTGATTACTAACACCCTTGTTTTGCCTTCAAAGACTATTGTTAACTAAGAAAGCTGAAGAATTCAGTTACTATAAAATTTTTGTTCCACTTCTGAGATTCTGTCATTGTTGCTGATTTTTTGATTTTTGTTTTTAATTGTATTTAATCAGGATAAAACACTCTGGGAGTCCTGAAAATAAATGTATTGAGGTCTGTTTTCTCCAGCTTCAGGTATAAGCTTCTGGACAGTTGGGCAACACCCTACTCAAAATGAAATTACAAAGATTCTACATAACATTGTCTATACCAGAGTAATGAAAAAAACAGTTTCATGACTTGTTACTTATGTTTTGATGCTTATTTTAACAGGCTACCTAGTGATACTCGCAGTTTGCTTTGTGTGTAAATTGGTAAAGAGGTGTGGTTTACAAGTATAAAGCTCATTGCTGACTGTAAGAATTTAAGGCAAGTTGAAAAACAAATTGAGATTATGAATATACACTGAAGAAACAACATAAAGCAAATTGGCAGACTTCCTGGGATTCTACACAAACCTTAGTCCAGGCCTTGAAACATACTATTCTGTTGGGATAAATTGAGTCAGACGTAAAAAAAAAACGCAAATGATGAGAGTTGATATGCTATGTAAGCCTCCAAACTACAAATTACAAGCTCAGGAAATAAGTAAGCAATAGGCATCTTTCATCATTCTTAGAAATTATCTTTGTGCCAGCCACTGTATTTATTTATTGGACTAAACAGGAGGAAAATAACCTTAAGAAGGATTTTATCTGTATAATGTCTTTCTCAAATTTGATATTTACTGAGTAGTAAAATCTGTAAACCAAGGATTGTTATTTTCCTGCTTTCTTTTGAGGCGAATTTTTAGTCATACTGTATCAAATAATATTAATATGATGAAAATTAGAAGAGTAATGCCATCCTGCATCCTCAAGAGAGATTCTGGCTGTGTGAGACTTGAAATGTACAGGTTCTTTAAATGAGATACGAAAAAGTGGGCTCTGTCATGAAGGAGGGAAGAGGGCCCTAAAAATCCAGCCTGAAGCAAACCATTAGAACATTTCCACCAGTTAATGAAATGTTCAGTTTAAAACACTCTGCATGAAACAGGAAATAGAAACAGTTTCCTGTATAATTAAAATGAACCAAAAAATAAACGTTAATCTTTTAACAATTTGTGATCTGGCAAATGATACAATAATGTGGTGAAGCTTAGAATCAGGAAAGAGCGGCTCTCCAAACTTATCTAAAGCATACTTTCTCCTAAATAAATGAAAACTCGACTGTTGAATGACACAAAAGTCTCAGGAACATTAGCATCTAGTATTCTATTGCTGTCTATCTGAGTCAGCAGGGTCCTGAAGTAAACAGGATTCCATAGGGATTCCGGGGACCAAAGGATGGATTTACTGTCTAGAAAGAAAAGGTGGCTCACAGGAGCGAAACCAGGGACCAGGCTCCAAGTGAGAGGAAACGTCCCCCAACCTCTCTGTCCTCCAACTCTGAATTCCAAACAGTGCCTCCCACTGGCTGGCAGAACCCTACTGGAAGTCAGAGGGCAGTCCATGAAGGTTCAACACCTTCTAGCAAAAAGTTAGACAGGGGCCGGCGGAGTGGCGCGGTGGTTAAGCGCTGGCCTGGGAAGCCAGCGGCCCTGGTTCGGTCCCACATATAAGGGCTAGTGACACTGCCCTCAAAGAAAAAAAACGACAAAAAAAAACCCCCAAGACAGTCACATGGAGAATATGGATCTAGCTGGAGAGATAGGAGGCTCTGAAAATAAAAAGCAAAATAGCCACATATAAAACAATAGAATTTAATTATTTCTTACAAATAAACCAAATCACCAAAACCAAAACACTCTTACATTCACTTAAAAAAAAAAAAAAGCGGTCTGTTTTTAATCCCTCAAATCAAATCAATTTGCAAAACCCCATTTGGACAGTGGGCATGTTGGAGCCCCTGTCCGTTCTCAACAGGGGTCCCTCATCTGGATCATGGAACACAAAACATAATTTTAGGTCATTTTTCTCCGTTCTCCCAAGACATATAACTAATACCATCTAAGGGAATGGGAGAGAAATTGATTCATTAGGTATGAGGGATGCTGTAGACATTAGGCCTTGATTTTCTGGAAGAACCAGGGGAGAAATGCTAGAGACCTGATGAGGCTCTCCTCTTCTTGGCAGAGCCCCTGATGTGCGCAAGGCTCCCTTTCTGAGAATGGTCTCGTTCTGTCGCTACTAGAATCTCTCATTGATGGAAACACACCACAGCTGTGCTACATCTTGGGAAAATAAAAGATTTCCATGGGAAGACCTCACTCCCTGGCGCCTGATACAGAATAGATGGCAAACTGTATTTGGTGGGTCAGGAAATGACGAATGAATACATTCACACCTGTGCTGATAAGTTAGTGAATAAGGTAACTCTCAACTGAAAAGTGTAAACAAGCTGGAAGAAAATTATGTACATCTATCTAGGATGAGTTTTATTTTAACAATTAATTTGGAGAGGTATTTAAATACTTCTTTAAAAGGAGCAACTCAAATTTACCTTCAATACTACTGCTTTCCTCATGCATTTGTCATGCATTTTTTTTTCTTGCATTCCATTTATTTCCTTCCTGTGTCTTGAGTCAGTTAACTTCCTTAAATGGCCAATTTTCTAACTTTGAGTGTCATTTGAATTCATGTATTGGCCACTTTCCCAATCTTTCTAAACATAAGTGCTCAAATTTAATAAAATGCATGGCTTCCCATCTGTGTTTTAATATCAGACTTCTAGGGAAATCAACATGTGAAGTATGTTAAAGGCTGTCA
This sequence comes from Aselliscus stoliczkanus, assembly GCA_033961575.1. NCBI lineage: Eukaryota > Metazoa > Chordata > Mammalia > Chiroptera > Hipposideridae > Aselliscus > Aselliscus stoliczkanus. The sequence goes on along the minus strand of CM066730.1, from coordinate 100,706,474 downwards.
GAAAACATGGTCATGTTAGGGTGAAAAATTGAAAGGATGATTTTATGGAGAACCAAAGCAGGGAGGCCTGTGTGTTCCTTCTGGGTCCCTCCTTTTTCTCTGGGCGTGTGGAGGTTCTGATAGGCAGCTAACACTCTCCATTGAATCAAGAAGGGCATAAATTCAAGCCCCAAATGTGTGAACTGCATTGTCCTCTCTTTGTGAGCATCTCTGAATGCTACTCTGTTGTAAGCATTTAATTTCATTCTATAATAATTCAGTTGCCAAAGTCTTTGTCCTGGCTTCCTAACATATGCCCCAAAGGCTTGTTTCACACAAGCAGATGCCATGAAATATGTTTATTAAGCTTAAAGATAGAAAAATACTACTGAAACCTGCATATATGTTGTAATACAGTTTCACAATCTAATGAAATATCTCCTTCAGAAAGTGTTGTGTTGATTTCTATGCGACATCAAATCAGCGGCTTCCATAATTTCAAGAACTAATTAAGCAGATAGAAAGTAATGCCTGTGGCTTAATCCTGTGATAAATCTGCATGAGCCCCAGACACTGGGGCATCTTGCTTTTGAATTTGCATTGGATTGACAAAATAAACTAAGTTCTGGAAGAAATACATATTGTACAGCTACAGTTTAAATCTAGGCACTAAAATCATTATTTCAATAAACAGGAATCGCAGGCAATTCATGGAACCATAAGAAAAGAGAGATCTGCGCACTATACAAACTGTAAATGTTATTCTTAGAAAGAATGTTCAATAAGCAGGTTAGAATTGGCGAAATTCCTAAGCAGTGAGAAAATCTCTCACTTGTTTCCCATTGAAATGCCACAAAAGACTCAAACTTGGAAACCAGTGTGGTTTGCGGGGAATAACTGAATAGAACCCTCAGGGGCACACCGTTTTCAGGAGTTGGCATGTTGTTCAGTTTTGTCCAATTATCAATAAGTGAGAGGGATTAGCTGTTGGTAATAGTGCAATGGATAAAAGGCTCAGGTCATAAGCAGTGAATTTAGGAAAGTGAGAATGTACTTAGGGGGGAAAGCTTTTCTAAATTAGCAATAAAATGAGATGATTAGGTTAACTGTTTAGTTTCTAAAGTAGATAAATCCTGGTGATATAAATTATACCCTGAGAGGTATGTCAAGGTTCATCTAACTTTCATTTCCTTACTGAAGAATAATCATTTAGGCCTTCATCTAACAGGCAACATGAGACCCAGGGTAAAATGTAAAATGCCCTTGGAAATGGCAGAGAATGACCTTGAGGAAAGAAAAGGAAAAAGACAGAAAAAAATTGAAACTTCAAATGGTTAACACACATTTTAGATTCAGATTAATGATTTTCTTTGTTTAAATGCCAGTGCTTGTATTCACATGAAAATCTGTCCTTAAAAGTACAGTTAGAACACATCAATCCTTAAATGCTGCATACCAGAGATAAATGAAAACTCACTGTGCCAAAAAAATGTTGATTTATGGCTGGCAGGAGTTGACGACTAGCTTTTCTCTCATCTTGTTGGGGTATCAGTTTAGCAAGAAAAAAAAATGTGCAAAGATAATTAAGAAAAAGCAGAAAATTGTGAATTTAGAATGCATTTCAAGACTTTTTAATAGTCCACAATGTTCACATCATATTAACTCAACATGAAAGAAACAAAAAGAGGTAAACAATATTTTACTTTGTTCCTCAATCATTTAAAATTAACCTGTATTCACAGTATTCATATTTCCCTCTAAGAGGTGATCCAAACTTAATGTTGGGGGTCTCCGTCAAAACTCTCTAACTTCATTGATGTTCCCAGTCATATCTCAACTATTGTCTCTTGGGCAAGCACAACCTGGATACCTAAGAATATCCAAGACATGTCACTTTTTTAGGGATTTCTAAACGCACAGAGAAAGCACACAGTTAATATTTGTAAAAGCTTAGCAATAGACACTCCAGCCAATAAGACATGATGTGAGATCTGACATCATGTGTTGTATAATGAACCAATGAAGTCCACCAGGCATTCTCTCTTTTGTACTGTGTAAGACATAACAGTAGTTGCAAATCCAATTCACAAGCTGTCTGAATGAGTAATTTGTGGAAGGAGTGAGAGAAAGATGCGAGTATTGTAATATATTTTCATTTAAAAATGCCAACTTTTCTGCAAGCTGGGCCCCTGGACGTAGCTAGTTTCACTTCAGTACCTAGAATAGACATTTCAAGTTAGGTTATATCTCTAAACCACACCAGCTATGGAAATGTCCAATGGATATTTTGTTATTAAAAATAACTGGTTTAGTCATCTGCCTCTTAATTCATCTTTTTATTGTGTCTGTAATGAGTGTGCCTACTAGTGAAATAAAGGAGATACTTTTGTCTGCTTTGTCTATGAGATTTGATCTACAAGAAAATAAATTCAAAGGCAGACATATGGGGAATTCCATGTTATGGATAATCTCCCAGTGTCACATAGTTTCAATACACTGAAATTCAGTATATTTGAAATTGACTCTATTGGTGCTAGAGAAGGAAATACATATTGTCACCCTATTATCAAAAATTGCCTCGTCCCACTTCATCATTCGCTCTAGCTCAATGACCTTTATGTTGCAGTAATTGGACAGATCTTTTTTTGCTTGGACAATCTCCTTTTGACTACGTAAAATATACCTAAACTTTTGTGGGGGGGAAAAAAAGAGAATTGTATGCCATTATATAAACTTTGGAATTTGCTCTAATAGTCTGAAATATTTCAGTTATATAGTCTGGGATACAGCAGGCTTTTGCTAAACAATTCATGTTTATAAACAAGCATTTTATGAATAGAAAGAAGAGGCTTACACAAAACAAATGCAAGAGAATTCAGAAACATTTCTATTTGATGTTTGGATAAATGAAATTTTAATAATAGAATCATTTCTTCTCTCTGGGAAATCTCCAACCAAAGACCGAAGCCAATTATGCCAAAAGTAGTGCCAAAGCTCACTTGTTCCAAGAGCTAAACGTGTATTTAGACATTTTTGTGTGCCAGGTACAAGGTAAGCATGAGATGACCTGTTGCACACCTCCCCTAACTCCCCGGATGAGGACTCTTGTTAACTAAATGCCAGCTATGTGCCATACTCTATATTGGACACCACGCACATCATCTAAGTCCCATAATTACCCTATAAGGAAGGTACAGTTAAACTTAATTTATGTGTTACAAAACTAAGGTTTAGAGAGCTTAAGTAACTTGCCCGTGTTAACAGTGAAATACTGCAGAACTGACCAAGCTCATCATATTCTATTCTATGACTACCACTAAAAAATAAGGTACAATCCTTGATCTCAAAGAGGTCTAATGTGGGAAGGAGGGACAGACATGTCAAAGACAATTCAGAGCCATGTGAAGATTGCTCTAATCTCAGAAAGTACTAGGACTTCAAGGTAATAGCTCAGTGCAGGAGAGTGATGATGACATCTGGACTGAGAGCTGAAGGATGAACAAGAATTTCCTGGAAGCACGGAGCAAGAAGACATCTTACAGCCATACTGGCAAGTTGGGTGGTGTTGATTTCTTTGGGATTCACACGTTATTAGAGTTGTTTAACTAAGTTGTTTATATTTTAACTCATTCCTTCCGAGACATCAGACAATATCATAACTTTTGGTTGTATACTTTCCCACAATTAAAATAAATACTGCTTATAGGATAAGCAGATACACGTACATTTCAACTTCTCTCTCTCTCTCTCTCTCTCTCTCTCTCTCTCTCTCTCTCTCTCTCTCTCTCTCTCCCCCTCTCCCTCTCCCTCTCCCTCTCATATTACTATCTCTATTTCTATTTCTGATATACATAAAATTGCAGACTACTAAATTCTCCTTTCCCTATGAGATATATCTAGTTGTCATTTCATGAGTTCAAAAAGCTCAAATATGTTTTTGATGTTGCTACTTTTTGTTTTAATAAAAAACTTATTATTATTTAGTAAAAATAGTAATATAGTTTAAGATAGTTTATAATTATTACAAGCTAATTATTCACAACTAATAAATAAATGTGTATAATCTAGGTTATATTAATATACTTACTCATCTCACCTTATGAATGAATTAATTTTATTTTGAAACAAAAACTTCGCTAAGTCTGTATCCCATTTCCATTTTCCTGGATGTGTGTGATTGTGATTCCTTACAGATGTGAGCATTGAGAGACCCCACCTTTCTATATCACAAGGACAAACAATTAAGTTTGCGACTTGTTGCAACAATGTTGCTAAAAGCTTTTGATATCAGAGGGATTATACATTATGAATTTGTACTATCTGGACAAACACTTAACCAAGTTTACTATTTGGAAATCTTGAAAGGCTGTGTGAAAAAGCTAGATGACCTGAACTTTTTGCCAACAATTCATGGCTCTGACATCACGACAATGCACAAGCTCATGCAGCACTGTCTGTGAGGGAGTTTTTAGCTAGTAAAGAATTTTGTATTGGAATTTGTATTGGAACACCCTCGCTACTCACCTGATCTAGCCCCTAGTGACTTCTTTCTTTATCTGAAGATAAAGGAAATATTGAAAGGAAGACATTTTGATGACATTCAGGACATCAAGGGTAATACAAAGACATCTCTAATGGCCATTCCAGAAACAGTTCCAGAATTGCTTTGAAGCAGGGACTAGCCAATGACATCAATGCATAGCTTCCCAAGGGGAGTACTTCCAAGGTGACTGTAGTGATATTCAGCAGTGAGGTATGCAGCACCTTTTTTAGGATGAGTTTGCAAACTTAATTGTCAGACCTAGTACGTTTGACAATGTTGAGTTCTTAATATAAGCATAGGATTCTTTAAAAATTAATTTTATCCTTCTGTTAAAGATTAATACAGAAACAATCACAGAACATAAATGGAGAGCTCAGTGACTTTTCATGAAGCAGAAGGGCCATCCACATAAGGGACAAGAACACTACCAACAATCCAGAAGGTCCCTCATGCATTGTTCTGATTTCTGTCCCCAAAGATACAGACTATTACCAATATTTATTTATTTGCCTGCTTTTTTAACAGCATGCAAATGGGATCATACAATATATACTCTTTGGTGGTTTCCTCAACTTTATAGCTTGTTTGTTGTTGTTTATAAACTTTTTATTGTAAAAATTTTAAATGTGTACAATAATAAAGAAAACAGTATAATGAACTTTGATGCTCTCATCAACCAGCAATTAATTTCAACAATTAAAATTATCAGTTTGATTTCTTTCATGCTTCTGCTCATTTTCTCCTTTCCATATGATTTCCAAACAATTTTAGACATTTTTTTAATGTAAGAATACTTTAACGTAAATTTTTAAAGAACACTTTTTAAGCATACCCCCATAATAAAACTTGAAAATTTAACAATCATTTATCAATATCATACTTATTCAGGTATATAATTTCTAACTGTTTTATAAATGTCATATTTTAATCAGCTAGATGTTTATATGAAATTCCATAAACATCTCAATGGGTTGATAGGTCTCTACAGTCTTTTCATTTAAGGTTCAATTTCCTTCTTTTTCCCTAGTAATTTAATTCTTGCAAAAAAAAATCAATCATTTACTTGTACTGATTTCCACAAGCCTAGATTTTTCTTATTGCCTCTCCATGATGCCAGTTACCATGTCATTATATTTTCTGTATTTCCTGTGATTTGGTTGTTTTACTGAGAAGCTTATCAAGACTTGGTTCTCTTTCCTTCCCTTTCCTCCCCACCTTCTCACCTTTCTTTCTCTCCCCTTTCTCTTTTTTATTTTGGGAGCTATTTAATTGAGGTGCTGTGTTTCTCTATCAAGAGGCACATTATGCCTCCCTTTTTGTATATCCAGCCGCCATTTATTTATTTATTTATTTTTATTTTTTTATTTTTTTAAGATTTTATTGGGGAATTGGTGGAGGGGAACAGCGTTGGGGAATCGGGGAAGGGGAACAGACAAGTTGCCGTCTTCTTGTTCTTCAGTTTAGTTGCGGAGGATGTTGCTTCACTGTTGGTATCGTCATTGCGCTCTTCCCGGATGAGGCAGATCGGTCGCTGGCCTCTGGATGTCGCTCATCGCGGCTATTGGCAGCTCACGCTTGGCTGCCAGCCGCTCACGCTGGCTGCGGGCCACTCACTGCAGCCCACTGCAGCAGGGGCTGCAGCCCACACCATCACCGGGGCTCACACAGCCCAGCTCCAGGTGGAGCTGTTGTTAGCTGTAGAGGGCAGTGTCACTCCAGCCGCCATTTATGATTAATGTGAAATTCCGTTATTCTGTTAGGGGTTGAAAATATTTATACTCTAATTCTGTTATTTGTTATTCATTCGCTATTTGTAAATAGTACATCTAGAATGTGTTTACCATTACAATTCATACACAATAGGAAATATAAATGCTTGATTCTTTCCTTTACCTACCTATTTCAAAATAATGTTTGTTCACAGAGACTACAAAACATTATAAATTTAGCAACTTAAATATATTCAATGTGTTTCAATCCATTGCAATTATCTTTATTGATGTTCAAATTTCCCATTATTGGTAAATGGGGTCCCCTCTTACATTTGGCAGAGTCCTTTTGACATGACCCTTTGTGGTCTTTGTTAGTTTCCTTATTATCTGGGTTTGATAAGATGTTCAGGCTTATTTTGTGTGTTTCTATTGTTTCTTCAAGGAGCCCTGGAGATAGTACTACAAGATCACAATTTCGATGGTGAGGTGCTCATTGTAATTGGTCATTGTTGCTAGGCATTTGCAGTGGACAAAAAAGGGCTAGAAATAAAAACATCACAAGTTTATAATGATACTTGCAAGTAAAATTCAGGATTATAGACTTGTTTTCACTTAACCTTCCTTATATCACTTTATCTTGTCCCTCCTCCCCAATAAATCCCCATTCTCATTGACCCTGGGAACAATGTAATCAGCATACCCTAGAAGTTATGCATTTGCATTATCTCCTATGATACATATAGCAGTCTTATAATGATAATACTGATGCTACCACCAAGAATATGATTACAGAAAGAGTTTAAGATTGCTTTTTCAGTTATGTTTTGCTCAGTGCATATTACACTAGAGATGCATAATTAATTACTATGTTTTAAAGTTCTTTAACATAATTTCTCTCTGTTATGACACAAATTGAATACATACTTGCATTCATGTCTATTTAATTTTTAGGGATAGCTTTTAGAATTTAATTTTCTCTAACAATTATATATTTACATGATTCCAAGGTCAAATCTCAGTAAAACATGATATTAAAGAAATCCTCCAGAGATGTCTCTTCTTCCTATAGGTAGCCACTTTGAAATGTTTTTTATGATTCATTCTTTTAGTTTTTGAAAATATAATTATACATCTATATCTATCATCTATCTACTTATTTGTCTATCTAGATCATCTATCTATCTATCTATCTATCTATCTATCATCTATCATCTGTATATCTACCTTCTTAGTTATTTCTGTTCATAAATAGTAGCATACTATATACACTTTTCTCTACCTCTATTTACACTTTCTAATACAGTTTGGGGATTGTTCATTAATAGTTTATATTATATTATAGTGAGTCATCATTGATTTTTCACAACTTCCTACTGTGTGGATGTGCCAGAGTTGATTCATCTGGTCCAGTTTGATTAATGGACATTTGAGCTGTTTATAGTCCTTTGCTATTTTGTTTTTCTGTAATGAATAGCCTTGTGCATAAACCTTTTCATGTTTTTGATAGGCTATCTTTTGGATAGCTTCCTAAAAATGGGATTGCTAGGTCAAAAGTAAACGCATATGCACTTTTGTTAGATATCAAGTTCCTCCCCATAGGATTTATGACTTTTTTTTTTTTTTTAAGCTGAGCCATCCTGCCACCTGTTGGCAGCTCAATGGCAACTCAGCTCAGGCTGGCCTCGAACAGCTGTTGCTCAGAGCTCAGCTCGCACTCTTGAGCAAGCTCTTAACCAACTGAGCCACTCGGCCTACTGCCAATGTGTAAGAGCCTCATCAACAGAAGGTATGGTCAATTTTTAAAAACTTTATTGACTAATAGGTGAGAAATGATTTCTAAGCATAGATATTGTATGCTTCCATGTTTTCAGTAATGAATAGGGTTATTTGTCCTTTCATAAAGATAAGAGCAATTTAAAATTTTCTGTTAATGTTTTCATCTTTATTTTTAGAAATATTAGAGTTATAAACTATTTTCAACAATATTCATATGTATTCACACACAATATTCACATGTATACATATACATGCATAGACATACATGTGTATACATAGACAACAGACATACATACATGTATATACATTGGGGAAATATATGTGAATTTATATACATACATACATATATATATATATGTAATTATACAACATATATATGAATATATATTTATTCACATATACTTTCCCAGTATATGTTTTTTAATTTTGTTTGTGGGTTTTTGCCATTCAAAAGTTCTTTCTTGTCTAAGGCCAGCCGAGAGGCTCAGTTGATTAAGAGCTCGCTCAAGAGTGCAAGCTGAGTTCTGAGAAACAGCAGTTCGATGCTCAGCCCAAGCTGAGCTGCCGCTGAGCCGTCAACAGGTGGCAGGATGACTCAGTTAAAAAAAAAAAAAAAGAAAAAAAAAATAGTATGGACTATATGATTACATTTTTATAGAGTTTGAAACAGACAAAATAATCTTTCGTGGTGAAGGTTAGGAAATTGTTAGCCTGGTGGTGTGTGGTGACATCAGAGGGCAAAAGAAGTCTTCTGGGGTGTTGGTCATTTTCTGTTTCTTAATCTACTTACCACATACAAAGGCCTTGTACATAAACATCATCATCTAGGTAAAATTAGATTCTTACATGACATAAGTTAGCAACTCAGAAATCATTATAAATGTATAGTAAGATAAAACATATGCAAATGCAAAAATACAAAAGCCCGTTTTTGTGAATAATTGGGTTATAAACATTATTTTTGTGTTTTCTGTGTGTTTAATAAACTCTATAAAATGGAAATTGGTGGATTTTTCTCTAACTTGATTATACGTATCATAAAAGCTATATCATAAAAGTTAGTGTGTTACTTAATTGAGAATACTAAAATCATTCCCATTAAATCAAGAATAAGACAAAGGTGTCCATAATTTCCACTATTTAATAATATGACAAAGTAAACAATTAGATGTGCCCTTCTCAACATAGCATATGATATCAGGGACATGTGATAACAAAATGACTTATTATTGCTGATGTTAACCTTGGATCATTGGTTAAGGAAGTATCTGCCTACATTCCCCACTATAAAATGACTAATTTTCTCTTTCCACACTCCTCTTATTAGAAGTGAGTCATCAAGTTCAGGCTTTCTCAAGTAGAGAGACATTCAATTCTACCTTCTGGTGGGAAGAGCTTCCAAGAACTGTGGTCATATATTAAAATGACCAAAGTAATTGGTAAATGTAGCAGAGATAGTTTGAAGTTATGTACATATAGTGTTTCCTTTCAAGTTTCCAGAACTGATTTTAACAACGCCTCCTACATTTTCAACTCAGAGTTATTTATTTTTCTTCTTTTGCTTATAATCCAATACTATCTTTATTTAATGTCTTTCACAAGTCATTGAGGTTAGCTTTTGTGTCCTTTTGACACCTTCTCATCTTTTTTTGTTTTTAAGAAATCCTTCATTTTATGGCACTATAAAATGCTACAGGCTTGTCTTATGTTTTCTGTCTCTCACCTCTGGCCCTATATTTAGCCATTTATCCAAAGAGCTCTGGGTTTTTTTATTGGGAATGGTATCAGAAACTAAACCTGAGTGTTAGGTATGCACATTGCTATTGGGATATTCCTGTTTCTAGGCCATCACAGAGGCACAATTAAAATATATAAGCATTTATACTAAGCATACAGTGTATACACACATTTATATTTATTTCTGCATCTACTTATCTATATAATATATTGGTTTACAAATATTAAAATGAAAATGAGTTAATACTGAAATCTCTGACTCTAACAGCACCAATGGTAGGTGGATTCTAGCTTTCTTCTCTTTTTCCTTGTAATTTTTTTCTCTGTTTGAGAGATATTTTGGTTCCATCATTTAAATTGTATTTGTATATGTTTTATCCCTACTATACATATGTAATGATTTCTGAATTGCTAACTTATGCCATGTAAGAAACAAATTTAACTAGATGGTGATGTTTACGTACAAGTCATTTTTGTGTTTAGCTTTACCGCATCAGGCCAAAGTACTGTTTTCCAAAGTTTTTAGTTTTACTTATTTTTTTCTCCACCTTTAGTGTAGGGTTATGTCACTCATCTGTAATATGGTTAGAGACATTTTTCACATTGCATTCAATCCTGAGATACCACAATATCCTGGGTAATATAATTTTACTTGAATACAGTTAAATTTATTCATTGTTGTATACATTCTGTGGGTCTTGATAAACCCAGAGTTCAGTATCCACCACACAAACCAGTTCTTCACCCTAGAATTTCAGTTTTGTGTATCCTTTATAGTCAACACACCTACTTCCTCTTGTTTTCTGTCCTTACAATTTTACCTATTTTCAGAATGTCAATGAAATGTAATCAGGCAATATGTACCTTTGGGATTTACCTTCTGTCACTTAGCAACTATATTTAACTTTCACTAATACTACTGTGTGGTTCAATAGCTCCCTATTATTGCTGAGTTGTGTAATTGTGTAAACATAAATTTTCAGTTCAGTTGTTTAAATATCTTGAAGTGTGATTTTGGGTCGCATATAAATCTATGATTATCTTTATGAAAGGCTGATGAATTGTTTTTCAGAGTGGTTGTACAATTTCGCATCCCGCTACTAATAAATAAGCATTCCTGGTGCTTGGCATCTGTTATGGGTTGAATTATGTTCCCCTCATAATTTACGTTACAATTCTAACTCTCAGTACCTCAGAATATGATCTTACTTGGGTATAGGGTCTTAACAGAGATAATAAAGTTAAAGTGAGGCCATTTGGGTGGGCCCTAATTCAATATGACTGGAATTCTTACAAAAAAGGGAAATTCAAACACAAAGACACACATAGAGGGAAGCTTATCCAAAGAAACATAGGGAGAAGATGACCACCCACAAGCTAAGGAGAGAGGCCTGAACAGTTTGTTCCCTCACAACCCTACCAATCCCTTGATTTTGGACTCCTGGCCTCCAGAAATATGAAAGAATACATTTCTGTTATCTACACTACCCAGTTTGTTTGAACTTTGTTGCAGCAGACATAGCAAACTAAGATAGCATTGGATATGTTCAGATTTATTTTTTTAACCACTGTAATACATGTGAAATACTATCTCATTGTACATTCAATTTACATTTCCCTAATAAGTAATATTGAGCATCTTCTCACATGCTTACTTGATGTTCACATATCTTCTTTGGTTAAGTGTCTGCTCAGATTTTTTGCCCACTTTTAAAAACTGGATTTTTTCTCACCATTTACTGGTGGTTTATTATGTATTGTAAATATAAATCCTTTATCAGGTATATGATTTGCAAATATTTCTTCCAGTTTGTTGCTTACTTTATATTTTCAACAATGATTTTCACATAGAAAATGTTTTTTTTTTTTGATAATATTAAATTCATATTTTTTATGGATTGTGGTTTTGGTGTCATATCTAATATGTACCACAAAATCTAAGGTCATGAAAATTTTCTTTTAATTTCCTTCTAATTTTTTATACAATTTATATTTAGATTTATCTTCAATTTTTAGTTAATTTTTGTATAAGGTGTAGGGTTTGTGTTGAAGTTTGTTTTTTGGCATATGAATATATAAATGTTTCAGCACCAATTTTAAAGTCTATATTTTCTTCACTGAATTACCTTTGCACTTTAAAAATAATTAGCTGTCTATATTTATATAAATCTATTTCTGGTTCTCTATTCTATTCTATAGATATATGTGTATATTCTTTCACCTATACCACACCATCTTGATTATTCTAGCTTTATAATATGTCTTAAAATAAAGCAGTGTAGATACTCTAAATATGTTCTTTTTCAGAATCATTTCATTATTTTATTTCTTTTGCTGTTTTATATAAATTTAAAAAACAACTTCTCACTGTCTGTCTACAAATAATATCACTGGGATTTTGACTGAACTGAGTTGAATATATAAATCAAATTAGGGAAAGCTGACATCTTAACAATTTAAAAATTTCAAATCCATGAACATGGTATATGTTTTGCAAAACTTGACAAACTAATACTCAAACGTTCATATCTATAGAAAACACCTAGAATAGCTAAACACTTTTTGAAATCAAAAGACAAAAGTTAAATGTCTTATATATATATATATATATATATATATATATATATATATATATATATATATATATATATATAATGGGTCAAGCTTTGCTGTTATATTTAAACACAATCACCAAACACAAGGCCACCTAGATTTTCTTCTGTTATCTTTGGAGTTTGGTATTTTAGGTCTGTGATCCATTTAGAGTCAATTTTTGTGAAAAGTGTAATGTCTATGCAAAGATTTATTTAATTTCTGTTTTCTTTCAGCTTAAATTGCTTTTTTTCTATAGTTTCCTAATGTGAAAGCATAAGTTATTACCTTAAGTCTTTCCTTTAATTACTAATGTATGCATTTAATACTATAAATCTCTTTCAGCAATCTTTTGCCACATCCCATATATATTAATAATTTATATTTTCATTCTCCTGTAGTTCAAAATATTAAAATTTATTTTGACTAGTTTGATCCATGGATTATTTTAAACTGTGTAGTTTATATTTAAATATTTAGGTGTTTTTTCATCTATATTTCTGTTACCAATTTCTAGTTTAATTCCATTTGCTCTAAGAACATACTTTGTATATTAAAAGAAAATAATATATATGTAAATGTGTGTGTGTGTGTGCATTAAGCTATATTTTATGACCCCAAATGTGGTCAATTTCAGTGGATTTTCCATGTGTACTGGAGAAGAACAAGAATTTATGCTGTTATTTCATGAAGTAGCCTATAAATATAAATTGAATCAAGTTGAAATACAGTCCTGTTCAGTCTTTTATATCTTTAGTGATTTCCTGCCCCTTTATCTATCAATTACTGACAGAGCTATTGAAGTTTCCAACTATACTGCCTTTGTCTATTTAACCTTTGTTTTCTATTTTCTACTATCAGTTTTTGCCTCATGTATATTGATATACTATTGTGAGGTACATACACATTTATGATATTAATGTCTTTTTAGACATTTGACCCTTTACCATTATGTAATGCTTCTCTTTACTCTTGATAATCTTCCCTGTACTGAACTTTGTTGTGACTGAGATTAAAATAGCTGTTTTCACTTTGTATTATTAGTTTAGCATGGTATATCTTTCTCAATTATTTCAATTTTCACTTATCTGAGTCTATATATTTAAAGTTGGGTTTCTTTTAATTAACTCTGACAGTCTCTGTCTTTTAATTGATGTTTGTAGGCCATTTACATTTAAGGTAAATATTGATACAGCTGTATCAATCACATATATAAGTTTTCTATTTGCTAAATTCATTCTTTTATTTCTTGTTGTCTCCTCTTTTACCTTATCTAGTTTCAACTGAACATTTTATATTATCAAATTTTATTTCCTCATTCAGAATATTAGTATACTTTTAAAAATATTAGTGGTTGTAGAGTTTACAATATGTTTAATTATTCTAAATCAAATATCATCATACTGCTTCACACGTACTGAAAAGCATTCCCAATTCTTCTCTCTTATCCCTAGTGATATTGCTGTCATTTATTTCACTTATGTATACAAAATGATGAAATACATTATTATTAATAATACTTTAAACAAACACTTTTTCAATCAATTAAGAATAAGAAAAATAAAAACCTTTATTCTTTCTCTGATACTATTTATTCATATAGATTCAGTTTCTGCCCTATATAATTTTACTCCTGTCTAAATAATTTATTGTAACATTTTTTGAAAGTCAGGTCTGATAGCAATGAATTTCTTTAGCTTTTTTTTTTTTTTTTAGCTGAGCCATCCTGCCACCTGTTGGCAGCTCAGCGGCAGCTCAGCTCAAGTTGGGCATTGAACTGCTGTTGCTCAGAGCTCAGATCACACTCTTGAGCAAGCTCTTAACCAACTGAGCCACTCGGCCGGTATAGCTTTTGATTGTCTAGAAAGCTTTTATTTTTTCTTGACTATTGAAGGATAATTTTTCTGCATCTAGATTGGTGTCGTTTTTCCTTTCAAAATTGTACATATTTAACTCTACTCCCTCTTCCTTGTGTAATTTCTGCTTGTAAATCCAATGTAATTCTTACCTTAGTTCATCTATAGGTAAGGCATTTTTTGTTTTTTGTTTGTTTCTTTTTTTCTGACTTCTTTCAAGATTTTTTCATTTTCTTTGGGTTTCTGCAGTGTGAAAATGATATACCTAGATATAGAGTATTTAGTATTTGTCCTGCACAGTATTTTATGAGGTTCCTGGATGTGTGTTTTGTTTTCTGTCATTTTAAAAAATACTCTCGGGCCAGCCGAGTGTGGCTCAGTTGGTTAAGAGCTCGCTCAAGAGTGCGAGCTGAGCTCTGAGCAATGGCAGTTTGATGCCAGCCTGAGTTGAGTTGCCGTTGAGCTGCCAACAGATGGCAGGATGGATCAGCTGAAAATAAATAAATAAATAAATAAATTAATTAATTAATTAAATAAAAAATACTCTCAGTAGTTATTACTTAAAATACTTTGCGCCTATTTTGTATATATTATACCTGTAGAAATTGTCCCACACTTCTTGGTTGCTCTGCTGTTTTTCTTTCATTTTTTTTGTCTTTGCATTTGTGATTGGGCAATGGTATTGTCCTATCTTCAAGCTCACTGATTCTTTCCTCATTGGTGTCAACTCGATCAATGTGCCTATCAAAAGCATTCTTCAGTTTTGCTACAATGTTTTGGTTTACATTATTTCCTTTTGATTCTTTAAGTTTCTATCTCCCTGCTTACATTACTTGTCAGTTATTGCCTGTTGGCTTCCTTTTCCTTGAGAGCCTTTAACTGATTAGGCATACTTTTTAAAAATTTCCTGTTCAATAATTTCAACATCTGGGCCATATTTGATGCTAGTGGTAATGATTGTTTTGTCTCTTCAGATTGTGATTCTTTTTATCTTGCTTTTTGGAATTACTTATAACTTTTTTATTTAAAATTGGATATTTTGTATTGTGTACAGAAGTGAAGGGGCAAATAGCCCATTAGCATGAGAATTTATGCCAATCTGTCCAGAAAATGGGCTGTGTTTAATGTGTGTTATAGTTATACCCATCAGAGATTTAATTTTCTTCTAGAGCCTTTGTGTTTGTCTCCCCTCTTGACTTTGGGCTTCCCTACATACTCCTCTTCAGAGACCCTGGCAGCTCTCTCAGTTGCAAACCATTGTTCTTATACTGGAGACTTGTTAATGTGACTGTGAAGTGTGGGTGCAAGGGGTTGTTGTATAATATTCTGACTAAATCTCAGTCTTTTAGTGGACCTGTCCCCAAGGGCTGTTACTTTCCAACATGTTTCTCCAGGTGCACAGTTCCCCCCCAACACACACTTCCTTCCCTGGATACAGCTTTCCCAATTTATTTTCTTGATATTCTAATCTCTGTGAACTGTGTTTTTCCACTTTAAGTGAAGCAGGAGGCTAAACGAGGCCCCCAGGGAGAGCAAGCCCTCCTTCAAGCTGGAATAACACTCTGGTATCATATTTTCTCCTTGTGGCATAGTCCTTTGATCTATTCTAGAAGGTATTGGGAGTATCTCAAAGGAGAATGCTTCTCCTGCTGCCAGAGCCATGAGGATATTCCTTCGATTCTTACCATGAGGACCTGATGAAACTCTTGGAAGGTAATGCCCTCAAAACTGTGGGCCTCACCTATGAATGCCACCTGTAAAATTTCCTGATTCTCACAGTAGTCCATAGTCTGCCTACAGCAATTTGTCAGAATTACCATGTAATGTTCCTACAATCGGGTTGTCAGAAAAGTCATGATGCATGTTTGCAACAGATGGCAATAGTTCATTTTTGGAAGGACTAGAGTCATTCGCATCTATGTTATTGCTATGTCATTTGACAGCTGACAGGTTTAGCTTCATTCTAAAAAAAACATTGAGTGATTTGGTTGAGTTTTGGAGATTTTACAACAAGTTGAAAATGGAACAAAAAACTGTGGATTTTTGCCATATTATACTGTTTTGCTTCCATAAAGGGAAAAAAGCCCATCAAACTTGTGAAAAGTTGCATAAAGTTTATGGTGACAATGCTCTACAAGAACATCAGTGCCAATGATGGTTCACGAAATTTCATGCTGGTGATTTTGATCTTAACAACTCTCCTCAGTCAGGGAGGCCCACCAGGGTTGATGATGACAAAATAAAGGCATTGATTGAGTCAAACCCATGTTACACCACACAAGCTATTGCAGAAACATTGAACATCCATCATTCAAGCATTCATGACCACCTGAAGAAGCTGGGATACGTAAGCAATTTGGGTTCTGCATGAACTCAAAGAAGTTCATTTGATGGCGTGTATAAACATCTGCAACATGCTCATTAAATGTGAGGAAAATGATCCTTTTTTCAAGTGACTGATAACTGGTGATGAGAAGTGGATTGTTTAAAACAATGTGGTGTGCAAACAGTCTTGGTCCTGACGTGATGATTCGCCTGAAACGACATCAAAAGCAGACATTCATCAGAGGAAGGTTATGCTCTCAGTGTGGTGGGATTTTAAAGGTGTCATGTTTTTTGAGCTCCTACCAAGGAACCAAACAATCAATTTGAAATGTGTACTGTCAGCAATTGGACAGTTTGAACGAATCCATCATCCAGAAACGTCCAGGGCTTGTTAATTGTAAAGGAATTGTGTTCCATCATGACAACGCGAGACCACACACAAGTTTGATCGCCCGTCAAAAATTATTGGAGCTTGGATGGAATGTGTTGCCACACCCACAATACTCACCTGACATTGCACTTCCAGTTGTTTTGCTCTCTTCAAAGCTCCTTGCGTGGTATAACCTTCAATTCAGATGAGGCTGTAAATTAACACCTTGTTCAGTTTATCGCAAATAAAAAGAGGTTCTTCTGTGAATGAGGAATTATGAAGCTCACTGAAAGATGGCAAAAGGTTATCGAACAAAATGGGTGATATATCATTGATTGATCTTTGTTCTTTATATAAATAAATGACGTTTGAAAAAACATAGACAAAATACATCATGACTTTTCAAACAACCCAATAGTTTATGATTCAAGCAGTTTCTCTCCCAGATAAGCAAATCTAGACAGCATTTTTTCTGAATGCACATGCCTCCTTAGATTCTTGCATGCTTGTCAATGAGCCTATGAAAGTCATTGATTTTCAGTTCTCTAGCTCCAGGTTTTCCTTATTATAAGAAATGGAGTGGCATATTCACAGTTCTATACAAGTTGAAGATGAGGGGGGGAAAATTTGGACAATTTTATTTATTTTATTCAGTGATTTTACTAAATGAACATATAATTCTAAAATTTTATCTTGAGGTGCTTTTAATTTTTTTTTTTCTATCTTTGCTTGCCTTGTTTATTTGTTGTTATTTAATTTTGTTCTGTCCTTTTTAGGTAGTCTTCGCATAATCTAAATTCCTGAGGATTTTCTATGTATGCAAACTTATGGTTTGTGAATAATGACAGTTTCTCCTTTTTTGATCCATGTAACTTGTATTTTTATTTCTTTATTAAATACAGCGGCTGAGATTTCTCAGTACAGCATTGGAACAGAGTGGTGTTGGAGAGTGTTCTTTCTCCTTACTGTTCTCATAAGGAAAATTCAATATTTTAGAATCAATATTATGTTTATAGTTGTTTTTTATACACACCTTTTTTCAGATTTAAGAATTACCCTTATATTCCTAGTTTGCTAAAAGTATCTTTTTTTTAATCATGAAAGATGTTTAATTTTATTAAAGTCTTTTTCTAGATTTATTAGGGTGATCATATGTTATTTCTCCTGTTTTATGTTAATATAGTGAATCCCATTACCTATTTTTTGAATGTCAAGTCAATCTTTCATTCCAAGAATAAAAATGAATTGATCTTGATATATTATCTTGTTTATAAAAATTGGATTTGGTTTGATAATATTTACTTTGGAATTAAAAAAATCTGTATGCAAGAAAAAGATTTAGTCATTTATTTTGTTTTCTTATCATTTTTTTTGTTTTGATATCAGATTAGTCTGACCTCATTATAAAAGTTGTGAATTGTCCCTCCTTTTTCTATCATCAAGAAGATTTTGTGTCTAATTGGTAGTGATTCTCCATGAAGTATCTACTTATAAAGGTATGTTAAAATCTCTCACTATAATGGTAAATCATAGGTAGTGTGTATATTTTTCTGTCAATGTTTACTTTAGACATTTCTGAAGCTATGGTATTAGGTATAAACAAACTTAGAATTTTTATATTTTCCTGGTGCATTATCCCTTTTTATTATAAAATATTCCCATTTATTTCTAATAAATGCTTCTTGCATTAAAAATGTTTTGTTTAGTATTAGTATAGCTCAACAAGATGTATTTTGGTTCATGTTTACTTATTTATTTGATTCGTGTTTACTTATCATATTTATTCTTTTATTCTTAAACTTTTGATGTCTATGTGCTATAAGCAGAATGTTAGCTTTATTTTACATGAATATCTTTTGCTTTTAAACAGAATTTATTATATTTTTCATCTAATCTTATTGCTTTTATACATGTGTTTAAATGTATCACTTACTATTTCCTTTATATTTTTCCCACTTGTTCAATATGTCATGTTCGGTATTGCCTCATTTCAATTGATCAAGTGTGTTTTACTATTCTGTTACTACCCTATATAAGCTCCTGAGGTTACTGTTTTTTCCTA